>OY728150.1:1399474371-1400724371 GCA_963277665.1 Viscum album
GAAATAATTTATAAAATAAAGAAAATAAAAAATAATTTAAAACCTATAAAACATAGAATGGAAGCCTCATAAATAGAATTTACGAAAATAGATAGATAAATATAATCTAAAAAAAGTTTTTAAAATGATATTTCTTTCACACCTTTTGAGTGAAAGGGAAATTAAATGAACAATATCCTAGGTGGATGTTGTATAAAAAATATTCCGTTAAAGATATTTTTTAAAAATTCATGGTCTGAAAAAAATTTAAATAATCATAAAAATTTAAAGAAGGATATATAGATAAAATATAAATAATATAGACATGGAGGATAATGATTCCTGACTAAAAAATTATATAAGGTTGGCTCTACATACATGATCCTTTCAATTGAGTTTCTAACCAAAGGTTGGTAAAATGGTATGAATATATAAAAAACAAATAAATAAGTTGAGGTGAGAAAAATAGAAAATTTTATTCAGAGAAAGAACAAAAAAATTTCCACAAATGGAAATTTATTCACATATTATATCTATTTCATTGTGAGAATGAGAAAAAATCATAAATGTAGATTTTTTCTTTATTAGAAATCCCCCACATCAATGATTACATAACCATTATATTAAATATTATATTTGAAACAAAATATTTTTGAATTTATATTATGAAAATAGGTTACAAAAAATATGGAATGATTATTTTTTAGAGATGTTTTGTATGGATTTAGGAGGAAAAAGTCAGAATTGATTCATGTTGGTAGTGGTGGGGTCCTTTTATAAGTGAGTATGACGAGAATTTTGGAAGATCCACACACCTTATTGAATATGGATTGTAATTTCCATTGGATAGGGGATCCAAAATATAGAAATAATGGATATGGGGAAAGGGTAGGTTGTTCATTTATGCGTTAATGTATCAATTGATAATTTTTTGTGGGAATTTATTACTTTATATCTTAATTTAACCCTTTTAACCCATTTTTACCTTCAAAGTGGTAACCCCATTTTTAAAATTGAAACATATTTGTATTCCGAAAAATGAAAATAACCATATTACAGAATTTATAAATTTCAATTGTAAATATGAAATCGAATTTATTATATTCAACTTCTAAGAGCATAAATGTTATTATTTTAAAATTTGTAACACATGAAAGACCTGAAAATGTATTTTTAATTAGAATTTTTTAAAAATTAAAAATTAAAAAGTAATAATAATGCGATGTTTGTAAATAATTTTTATATAAATAATTTTTATCATTAATTTTTTTTAACATCAAAATTTTTATGATATAAATATTAAAAAATAAGACATTGAAAAAAACAACTATTCTGAAAATAGTTCTTTAACATTGACTGATTTTATATTCATTACTAATTAATTAAAAATCACAAAAAAAATATTTATTTAATTAATTCAACATAAAAAAAATAAATTTCGTTAAATTTTATAATTAAAATTTTAGAAAGTTCACTTTCCAACAAGAATGTATAACATATATATATATATATATTAAAAACAATATTTTTAATAATTTATTAATTTAGCCATAAATAATTTAATTAGTATTCCTTATATATTTGTAGTTATTTATATTATTCCATTAATTGATTTTACTAATAATTACTTTAATTTTACCAACACATGTTATTGATATCATTTTATAAATATCATAAATTTAACAAAAATACGTAATTCATAAGATGAGTTTCTTTAGAATAAATAGTGCCTCCCATGCGAATTAGACTTTTTAAATTCTATGCGAAAATAAATTAATTTATCTTCATTATATTATACTTTTATAACTAAATAATTTTTTTTATCAACAATATACTATTAATTCTAAACATGAATTTTTTTTACTAGTATTATACACCAAAAATATTCATCCTCTAATAATGATTATATAATGGATATATTACCCAATTAAACCCAACAAATTTAATTAATTATAAATTTAAAATGAACAATAACCATTCCATTATTTTTTATATTTGTATTTTTAAATTCAAAAATAATGAAAAAAATCAGTATTCAATTTAGTAATGTGTTTCATGCAAGACAAGATGTCATATCAATATTGGGATCATAAACACCAAATTTTTTTTGGGGGGGGGGCGTGTTACATACTAATTACATAAAAAAATTTCACCCTTGAAATTTTATTACTCAATTGAAAAAATAAGATTAGATTCATTTTATTATGTGTTTTGGATTCCATATATCTTCCCAAAACATATTATTAAGTGATATTACCTTTACTATTTCAGTGGTAATATTTTATAAAATATTTCCAATATGATCCATGATATCATATTTTTATTATCATAAGAGATATCATGTTCTAATTTTATAGATTTTTGGTTTAACATATATGATTTATTTGGTATGAAATTCATCAAAAGGGATACATGAAACACTTCATGCACCAATTAATGGTTTTATGGAAGCTCCAAGTGATAAGCTACCATCTTGACATGACAATGTGTCTTTAAGGGACTGTTATATAAAATGTTTATCTTTCTCATCTTACAAAATCTTCCAGGCCTCTGCTAGGAAGTTATTAAATGTAATACATCATCAACAACAATAAAATATTTATTTCATCAATGTTTATCAACATAACTCTTTTATAGATTTTTACATCATTAATATATCATTGAATAATAGAAACCATAAACATTATTTATTGAAAAAAAGTTCCAAATAACCACTTCTATTTAACTTTATAAATATATGTTGGAGTTCTACATCTATCCCCATATAGATCCCCATATAGTGGATTTTCAATTCAATTGTTGAAACCATTATATAACAATTACCCATAGTAAGACAATGATCATAACTTCATTTAATATACATTGACCATATATCTAAAGATACCGTTCAATGTACGAATATTAATTTTATATTGAAAAATGGATTAAAGATTATATTGCACGATAGTTTTTATTGTTTTATCCATTTCTAGTTTGGGATATCTCTATAACATTGATTTAAACATTAGATCTCTATTGGATTAAATTTAAATTGATACTTCATATAACCTTACCAATTTATTTATGTATAAATTTAAAAGTTGATCAAGAGAAAAATATAATCAAATAGCATTGAATTGTACTAACATTTTAGGTTGACCAGTAACAACCCAAACAAAATTATAAACTATAGATGTATTAAGAAATCCAAAGATTAAATCCATTGATAATTTCTCAAATTTATTTACTTTTGTAGGTAATGGTTATATAATTACCAAGATTAATATGATCCTTAATATAATTATTCACATACTAAGAATCTGAATATATATATATATATATAGTAGAATCTCATTCTTCATGTTTTCCCACTAAAAGTGCTACTTACTATCTCCATACATCATTGTTATGCTTTGATGAGTATAGAATAATGAGATATGTGTTTCATTAAATGATCCTTTTTATATATTTGTCAGGGATGGGACACATATTCATATTCCAAATTTGATCAAAAAATTTATATCATGGTTAATCATTGAAATATTTCACTACTTCTTCTATAGTTGTATATCTTCGTTTTGTGCCTCTTTGATCCTCACATGTAAGGATAATAAGAAAATCATTAGGTAAAGGTAATATTTCAACCATTCCATAATAATTTCCATATATATAATTTTAATATCCAAAAATATTTATCTCCTTTCAACCCTAATCAAGGATATCTTGGCATGATCATTTCATCTTAAAGCATAAGCCATGCCGTTCACCTTCCCAAGATTATAATGTATTGATAATTAATAGTTATTTATTTATAATACCCATCTCCATTAGTACATGTAAAACTCCATTATTTAATTTTATACATTAGGATCTTATGATTAGTATATATATTAAAATTTTAACCATAGGGATAATTATTCCAAATATTCAATGAAAAAAATACTACCGCTTTCTCTAAATCATAAAATTTCATCTTGTTCTCTTGGATACATAATTTACACAAGGTATAAGATATACCACTATCATTTTTTAAAAGACACATCTTAATCCATCATTTAGTCCTCATTTAATATCATAATCCCTTATCGACTATGGGGTACTATAAATACATGTGTGGTCAATATTTTAATATGTTCATTTACAATGTTAAATTTATTTGTGTTTTGTTTAAATAAAACTCCTTCATTATTATGGTTATTTAAATATGTTGATGTGATTATTATCATTTTGATTTAAATTTCATGTTAATATTTATTTTAGTTTATTATGGTCTTTTAGTTTTAATTTATTAAATCATATAACATTGTTAATTATTATTTTTATATATCATACACACACACAAACACATATATATATTGTATAATTACATATAATTTATATCTATTACATATATAAATATATATAAATAGTGTTTATTCTTTAATTAAGTGTTATGAATGACTCATCCATATATTCTTCATATTTTCTATCATAATAGTGACATCTTGCCAACAAAATTTGTTTTTGAAGAACCTAGTATTCATGCGTGGCATATCATATTCCCCTCTTCATGATAGCTTGACCCACATTACCATTATAGTAGGGAAAAGAAGGATCTCTACATGATAACCTAGAAGCCTTTATCCCACATTATATCAGTGACCTCTTCTCTCATTCAATGTTAGAAATAGGTATGATTGTGTCATCACTATGTAATAGTAGAATAACATTGATCCTCAGTAGTAAAATAACCCCTTCACTAGTATCTTATTCTATTAAAGATTGTATCATGTCCCTCCTTAACCCATAAAACACCCATATCGGTATAACCCAAAATTACCCTCTTTATGGATGCATTTCCATTATTCCTCTGAGACTTGAAATTTTTTCCCTTTTCATGTAGTGCCACCCAATCAATAGTTGGACTCCATTATTTTTTATTATAAAGGAATTGCTGTTTTGGATCATCTGTAGACGAGGTAGTGGTCTTTGATGGTATTGGTAAAAGACTCCTACATTCCCAAGATAACCCCTATATTCATGGAGGTTTATTTCTGCTACCTTCGATTATAACATTATGTGATTGCCTCTTATAATTTTGGTGATTGTTAGAAAAGTTTATGACTGTGTTTATAAAAGTCCGCTCCCATCTGTTTATAAAATTGAAAAAAATAATCAAATGGGATGGTAACACATTTATAATGTCCCGTATTTTATTAATCTATTCATAAGATAAAATTAATTTTCTTTCAAAATATTTTGTTTCTTTATTTTTAATGATTTTATCTTCTTTATTTGAATATTTTGAAATAAATATTTTTATTTTAAAATTTATTTTATAAATATTTTTAAATAATGTTTAGTATAAGTGAATTTTTTTAATATTTACACAAGTTTTTAATATGATTTTAAATTTTTCAAGATGTTTTGTAGAAATGCCCCAAATATTTTATGAATTGTTTGAAAATTATTTATTAGTGACTAATTATTTCTATTAACTGTATCTAAATTATTTTCTAATATTTTTAAAATGATGAAAATTGATTTTTAATTTAATGTAGAAATGATATTTATTTAGGAATTAGTAAAAATGGTATTTTCTGGGTTTTTTTTCTGTCCAACAATATACAATATTCTTGGGATTATTTTGATTAAATTAAACAGTTCATTAAATAATATCTTTTACATTCTATTAAATAGATTTTTAAGAATTTATTCAAATATTTTTGAATAAATTTCTTGAAAACTATTTTAGAAATTAATATTTTCATTCCTTTAGTTAATTTTTATCATTAATTTTGAACTTTTTTTAATTTCATTGAATTGTTATACCTTTGAATTGTGGATTTATTATTTTACTACTATATATACTGTGACGCAGTGTCGAACTAGAAGGAATTAAAAATAATTAACCATATCTTCAGTGATTTTTCATTCCCTCAAGAAACAATCTGTGAAATTTCAATGTGTTAAATAACATATAATTCCCAGTTTGATCTATATTTCTTCATATGGATAATATATTAGGTGATGAACCACATCTTCTTTAACTACCAAGCCTTTAATTAGATGATTTTATTCATTACTATAGAGCCATTATTGTTTTCTTAATCTTTATATATATATATATATTGTTTATGTTTCTTATGCACGTGACACTACATTCTATCAAACATAATTATGCTCAAACATTATATTTATGATTTTACATTATGAATAATTTTCTATTATTTTGGTTGTGAATCTTGAATTCTAAATTAATGAACATTGATGTTATGACTCCCACTACATAATGTCATTATTATAATTCTATTGGGACTCCATATAAAAATGGCTATTTTATTGGTTATTACTTAAATAAACAAATTAGGATATAATCAAATAATGATTCATAATTTAAAATAATATTACTTCACTATGTATCAATGATAGAATTTAGAAATATAATAGAGGATCACTTCCATTTTTGACAAAACTACTATAATAATTCATTATTCTCTTTCATTGTTTTCCACTCTTAATTACCTATACTAATTATCTTGGATAACTATTCTATCTTGTAATTTTTTTTAGAATGTATATTTATCTAACCTCATTACCATTAACCATCACCTTTTGGACATAACACCTGGTCTTAGAGATGATATTTTTTATGTATTTTCATCTATGTTATTGTTATTATTATTATTATTAATTGTTATAAAATGGAGACCCTTAATAAATCATCAAATTAGATATATTTTTTTATGGATTCCATAAATTGTCATAATATGTTTTCCTTAAAATTTATATTTGTATGTTTTCTAGTATTAAATTGATTTAGGGTAAGCATGAATCTTATCCCTTAACTTTTGTATGAAAATATCTTTTTCTATGATGGAAATTTAAGAGATTAAATTATTAAATCTTTTGAGACTCCCTCTTTTAAATGGATGTGGTTATGGGTCATGGAATAGAATAATGGCATAATTATTAAAAAATACTGGTAGTAAATATTATATTGTGAAGGATATATCTTATAAAATAATTTATGTTTAATATGATATTTTAACTATAAATGTTTTCGCAAAATATTTTTTGAATAATGTAATGATATATTATATTTATTGCTCTCATAGTAGAATAGTGTATAGATATATATCATCTTGTAAATATTATTCTGGAATTAGTAGGGATTTAAAAGTATACAATCATATAACATAAAAAATATATAGAAATAATCTAGGAATTTAAATGGATAAATTCGAATAATTTAGAATGTATGAACATTAAATTTAAAATGAGTTATTAAATGGATTCAAAATTATTTTCAATATCATGGTTACCATTAATGAAGAAATGAAGAACAAAATGATGACTAAAAAAGGCATCAATACATTTCCAATAATATGAAATTCAAATTATGTATCTATTGAATAAAGAAATTTTTTTAGAATACTCTATATATGAGTGGATTCAATTTTAATTACAATATGTTCTTGAATTGAAGGAAACTAATCTTGATTAATTAAAAAAAATAGATTTTATTTTTTAAAATATAAATATGTCTATGATAACTCTTCAAGTGATTCCTTGGTTTATTCTCTCTTAGAAAATGATGATTATTTATATAAATAATTAAATGTATTCAATGGTACATAACAAAAAATAATTCTACCAAAATATATTCAAGGGAAATCATGAGCCCTGAGATCATTTAAAAATAAAATAGATGAAAGGTAAATACAATATTATATTTTATGAATGTAGGAAAACTGAACATAACTAATATAAGTGCACAGTAATGAAATATAAGTGAGAATATGTGGGGAAGGTAAAAAATAAGGAAGAAAATCATGATGGTTGGTGTTTTATTAAGGAATCATACTCCAGTGAAGGATCATAAAGTGAAATGAATACTAATAACATTACTTTTATGGAAAAATAACATTAGTTAACAGATCCATATGATTAAATTTTTCATCCATTTTTTTTATGTTTGATGAGAACATCATGAAAGGTCACTGAAAAAATCAATCTTGATAATTAATTTAAATCTAATTCTAGTATTGATAATGGTATATAAGGAGTTAAAGAATTACGTCAATTATGTGATAAAACTCAAGAGGAAATTAAAATGATTTATAAAAATTATGAAAATTTTACTAAGGATAATGAGAAGATTTCTAAGGAAAATACACATCATATTTTTGAAAAATGATAAATTGAAAACATCTAATTTGTAGTAAGATTATGAAAAGGGAAAATAAAAATATGTAGATTCATATTTTTAGCATGAAATGGGATATCAAAGGATAATAATTCTACTTTATATATAAATGATAAAGTATGTAGTGATGTTGAGAATAATCTAAAGAGGAACATTAATCCAGAAAACATGTTTTCAATATGAATGAAATTGACTCTATATTTATTCAAGGAAAATAGAAATATGATAAGTTAATATCTATGTAAAAACAAAATATTTATAATACTAGTTTTGTTTATAATTATCAAATTTCTAATATTCCCATGAATATTTTTATTACGATTATTAGAAGGATGTTGTAAATACTTTACTCTTTCAATGTTCAGTCACAAAAACAATATATAGACGAATGGCCTCTTAGATTCCCTAAATCTCTTCATATGACTTGATTTTTAATCATTGAGAATTTTTATTCTCATTTCCATTATAATAAATGATTATTTATTGGGATTAAATTTTTTTTCACTAACCCAATTAAAATAAATATAGCATGGGTACGAAAAGGTATTTGTGTTTGTTTCTTATACAATAATGCAACAAGTACTTTGAAATTAAATTTAACTTTTTATTTTCTAAAAGTGTTATTTTATTTTATAGAAAAATTTCATGAAGTATTTAAATTTTATTTTATATAAACTATATGTTTTAGGTTGTTTAAATATTATTGTTCCAAATAATAAATTCAGGGGGAGGTATTCTAATCTTCAAAAAAATTATTTTCTTGAGGATATTTGCCTTTTTATTTATTTTTTCCTAACAATTTTATCATGAAACATGTTAAGAGATATTATGTTTTGATATGTATCTCTATATTCCTGGAGATAATTTATTCTTTAATTTGTTTCTAATACAGCTAAAAATGGAGAAGAATTAATTAGTCTCATAATATATGTTTAAATAATATCTATTTATTAAATTTTATTCTAATAAAATGGGGATATTTATTTTGTTTTAGATGTTCTGTAATTAAAAAAAATAAAAGTGGGTCATTATTTGTGTGTGCATGTATAATGTTACATTGTTTGGTGGTTTAAATAATAAAACATCCTCTAATTATTTAGTCTGTTTCATTATAATTTTTATATTTTTATAATCATGATATTTTTTTTCGTTCTCATAAGCAAGAAAAATTTATATTTCATGTGTCAATGTTTAATTTTTTACTTAAATATTATTTATTTTCAAAATATTAAATTATCTAAATATCCAAATTATTTTTACACTTTTTATATATCAAATATATATATATATAATTATACATACACATTATCTATAAATATACATTATCACTATCACATATATACATATTAACATTACATCCTCTTCAATCATGAGTCATGTATTCTTTGTCCACAACTTCTTCATTTTGTTCATCATGGAAGTTGTGGCTCCCCTTCATAATCTATTAATTTAGTACCAATTATTCATCTAGGAAAATTATTATTTATCTTTCCATGGAAACCTGTACCCCATAACATTCTTTTTATTACTATGAAAATTCTCACTCTGATAGCATAGATGAATTTCTCTTTCACGATAATAATTTCCATCTTCTTCCATTAAATAGTAGCATGTGATGAGACTATAGGATCACCATATAATGATACACAACATGGATCATTGCTGGTATTATCACTCCATCACTAGTAAAAAAAATCCTTTCATGATGGTAAAATATGCACCAATTATCCATAACACACTCTTAATAGTAGAGCATGATATATTCTTCTGGATGGTATTAGGATCCTTCCCATGTTGACATTATTAGCTTCTCCCCTATTCGAGTGGTATCACCCCAAAAATAGTAAAACTCCCAATTTTTTTAGTATCGTGGATGTAAAATTTTTTATCAACCATATTATCAGTAGTGGTATTAAAAAAGAGCATTAAAAAATTCCTCTATGTGTATAGTAACACATCGGGCCAAGGTAGCTTATATCT
The DNA here is from genome assembly GCA_963277665.1 of Viscum album. Classification (NCBI taxonomy): domain Eukaryota; kingdom Viridiplantae; phylum Streptophyta; class Magnoliopsida; order Santalales; family Viscaceae; genus Viscum; species Viscum album. Next base: position 1,399,484,498 of record OY728150.1, read on the forward strand.
TCTACTATTAGTTATAAAATTATGTAATCATTGGTTTTGACATCTACTATTGTTGATAAATCAAGAGATTATTTGATTTAAAATTTCATGACTATCTATTTAATTTTTTTTACAATAAACAAACACCGTGTTAACATATTTACTAGGTTATATCATTTTCAACCACCAATCCCATGTTTTAAAAACATTGTTTCAAAAATATTTTTATTCATTCCTGTTCATGATTTTAAATTTTTTTGGGGTGTTTTTAATAATTATTTTAATTCTATTCATTATTTTATAATTTAATATATACCAATTTTATTGTTGAAGATTTGTTTTTTAAACTTTTTACACATGTTTTAAATATTATTTTAATTTTTTATTGATGTTTTTTAGAAACATACAATATATGTTTTGAAATATTTTAAAAATATTTATTAGTGTCCAATTCATTCTATTAATTGTTTGTCAATTATTTTTTATTATTGAAAAATATTTTAATTTTTTTAATATATTAAATGAATGCTAAATGTGTCTTCATAGTATATGCATTAAATTAAAAGGTGGTTCATCGTTTTTTTATTTACTGTTAAACTGCCTGTGATAGTCGTTGAATTGTTTAACTTAGTTTGAATGGTTTCATCTGAATTATATAAGACATACTATTAAAGAGGTTGTTTTTATTTTATTTAAATTTATTTGAATAACTATCTCATAGATTTTTTTGGGAAATTTTTTTTCTATCTAGTAGGTAATTGTTATATTAATTTTAGATATATTGTAATTTTTATTTCATTATATTAACTATGGTAGGGGTTTTATAGTATTTGTAGTTAAATATATATTTGGAGTCCTTGTAACATTTTATGTGACTACTAATTATGGATAAAATACTAGACAATCTATTTTCTATTAGGATTAATTCTTTGAAAATTAAAAGTGTTATTTATTCTTGAATGTTATTTATGATGTCGATTTCATCATCAGGATGATCTCCCTTGTGATGAAAAATATATTTTCTTAGCATTACGTCCTTCAGGATATGATTTGATACATTTCTCAGGAACAATTACCTAGGTATTATTCTTCTTCAAAATATTTTATTCTAGTTTCTCGTGTTTGTAATAGTAAACCATATTTCTCATAGAAGTAATCACAATTTATTTTTATGATTTTGCAATCAAAAGTATTTTATTTATATTTGTTTTTACTCTAAAGTTACAAATTCATCATTATTTGGTTTACAAATCAAATTTTCTAATTATTTTCATGTAATTATGTTGTGAAACAATACAAGTGTTTTCAGTCATTATAGTCCATCCTCTAGAAAATTAAGGTTTTAATTAGGGCATGAATCACCTCCCCAAATTATTTCAGTGTATAATGAAACTCTCATATAATATATATTCATAAGATTAATGTAGGATGACATTCGATCAAATTACTATAATAATTTAATGTTCTCTTTCATTTTTTCATTTTCTAAGTACATATATTAATTATCATTGATAAATGTTGAAAGATGTAAACAATTTCATGATGGTCTATTCAACCCAATCCAGACCATATACCATAACCCTTATGACCAAATAGTGAACAACCACATTATAATCTCCTTGAATATATCTTCAAATTCATCAGTCCAGAGGAACATCACTCACTTTTATGTTAACTAGATTAATTTAACTTATGATCATAATATATTTATAAAAAATATTCAATTTTACCCTATTAATCCAAGAAAACTTTTAACCATTATCAAAATTATTGTTTTAGAACATTCTTCATTCACATATATATCTGAATAATCAACTGATATACCCAATGATATAAATATATATCCCTAAAGTATACTAATTCAAAATTAATTTTTTTATTTTAATAAAAAAATTAAGGGAAATGTGAAAAAATATACATGTTAAACATCAAAGATCAATTAGAATATTAGGAAATAAAAAATTCATTAAACACAAGACTAAGATTATTAGAGTCGCTTACCCAATATAGCTCCCACTGAAGTGACTTATGCTTCATATGTGGATCCTCCTAGATTAAATCTTCAAAATGGTTAACTAGCATGTCCCAAGTATTGATGTAGTCCCCCACATCTATCTTTACATCATTGAATCCCTATTCCAAAAATTTATATGGGCATTCGATCCAGGACTTTTGTTCCTTATTAACCTCATTTCAGACCTCCATTTCTAATATTCTATTCAAATCCTTCTGTAGATAATTTATCAGAAAAACCCCACCATCTCTTCTATATTAGAGTAAATAAATATATCTAGGTATTTATTTGTACACCCATATCCATTATTTCAAAAAAACCATCCCTTGGACCCCAGGAGATCCACTCTTATTCTTAATCATTCTACTATTTTGATCTAATCCATTCATGGGATCCTGGTCTTGAACTATTTAAACATATTCCTTATCCTTGACCCAATTAGAAGATCATGTTACCATTGGATTACAAATCTTGGAGTAATCTTACTGTCCTATTATAACATCCCAAGTAAGTAATGAATAATATATATTTTTATCTATGTCCATTAATGAATTTTATAGTGTTTAAGAGGCATAAAATGAAAATAAATCCAATCTTAAGAAGGGAATACACTAATATTTTTTAAAAGATTATTTTACTGCCTTTTGATGGAAAACCATTTTTAAATATATAATTTGACAATTTTATAAGCTATGTTTTTCAAAATAAACTTATTCTTTATGATTGGGACATCAAAATTTACTTTGTGTGAATTTTTGGTATTTTTCTGACATTGTTCATTTTTTAATGAATAGTGAAAAATACTGCATTTTACATCAAAACTGATTTTTAATCTAATTTATTTATATGATTAGATTAACTTTTGAATTTGTTTTAAAGTTAAATTATAATATATTTTTTCCATTTAATCTAATGGAAGTCATTAGGATTAATTTCACTTTGGAATTGGGCATAAACTAATGCCAAACTTTTCATAGATATTGTTTCAAAAAAACCCGCTATTTGTTTTGACAATGGAGTTCATTTTTAAATGAATTATTGAAATTTATGTGTTTGGAATTTGGAAAAATGGATTACATATTTGGAATCATATGGTCCAGATTATGTAATTAAGACTCTTTTGTTTTTTGACATTATGAATAGTAACGACAGTAATTATCTTTAATTATCTTGATTAATGAGTAATCAGGTAGTTATGGATAATAAAATAATATCATAATAATAAAAAATGACACCAAAATGTGTCATAAGGCTACTGTTTGTCTCATGGCCGACCATGGGATGCCTTGTGCCAAACATGGGGGCCCCATTAAATCACTTTTGTGAGAAAGTGACTTTTTATCTTTTTATTTTTTAAAGCATGTTAAATGTAACACAGAATGTATCACCTACGTAAAGTATTTTTAATTTTGTCTACATATATTATATTTTAGACTATAAATATTCATTTGAAATATAAAAAGTTTTCCTACATCATAGTATTTTTTTCATAATTTTTAGACTTTAAATAAATTAAATTATTTATGACATCATGATGATGCAACGATTACCTCATTAATAAAGGATTTAAATAAAATGAAATGATAATGTAAAATCTATGACCTACACATGTCCAAAACATATTGGATGTGTGGATTTCGAACCCTTATCACCTTAACCTCAAAATATATCAATTTGGGACCTTTTTATTCTGAAAATCATTTTCAAATAAAGTATCATTTCTTTACTTTCCAAGAGTGCCCCTCCTCTCCTCTTATTAAAGGCCCCCACCTCTACCTCCTTACCCACACTTCCAAAGCCTTTGGCTCGGAAAACCCCTACCCATTTTATCTCTCCACTTCCCTCTCTTACTCCTCGAAGCCTCACTTTGGGCAGAAGTCTTCCCAAGGAAGCCTTTGAGCTCAAACCAAAGGGAGTTACCCGATTTTAAGGTAATGTATTCACTGGAGTCCTTTTGTTTTATTTTGCTTCTCCAGCCCTCTAAACTCTTTTTATTCATTTCTTTTGTAAAAAATCCAGTGTCTCCAATATACTAGGGTGTTTTTATATAAAGTATTCGAGCTACACTTACACACACCTACATCAAATGGTTAAAGGACATACTGTTTCCGTGGATGGTGAATTTATGCCTCCCGAAACTATGATTGTTCAACATTATTTTAACACCTTCAACGGTGGACATTAAGATGTCACTATATTTATATATAATATATTATATGTTTATTTTTTCCTTAAGATTCTGTATTTTTTATTTTGGTCATACCTTTATGGTTTCCATTATGGGTAAACACGATTTCTTCATTTAAGGAAGTGCGGACTACCGCCCCCTCAAAGTGATTTGATTCGTTAAATACCATATATGGGACGTATAAAGGATGGAACTATGATATTATATATGATATTATACTAGAATTATAATATTTTTATATATCATTATGATTCCATTCTATAAAATACGAAATAGAAATGAAAGTAGCGTTCATGCGTACGTGCGACTTACCGTCTCCATGAACGGTGCATTTAATTTCATACCTATAAATGATTATGTAATATTATAAATGAATGTATATACTGGATATATATGATATATACATAATGATTATAATTCTGGATATAATGGACACATGAACAACTTGTAATTATAAAGGGTTTATTTTTGACTCAAGTACCAATGATCGTTAAAATGACCATTATTAACTTAAATAATTGCATAGTGTTCATGACATGGAAATAAGTGATATAAAAGGAATAATGAACATGAAAAAGGTTCTTAAGAAAGTATAAATTAACTCAGGTTTATTATTCAGGACATTAAAGAACGATCGAGTCATGTCGGACCTGAGGTATGAGACTTCGTCTCAATCTCCTTTCATTGAGGCATATTTTGTTTTATACTCAACCTTATTTTATACGGTGTATAAACCCCTTTGACTTTTACATTTATCCAAAAGAAATATTTTTTATACGAAGCGTTTTACTAAATGACAAAATGGAATGTTTTATCGTACGTATGCGGCGACAATAACATCTCCACCGCCGTGACCATTATTTGAGTTTCGACTTCCTCTACAAGCCATACCTTCTTTTTAAAAGAAAAATAAATACCATGTTTTACTTTTCTTTTATTTTGGTACTGAAAATGGTTTTCATAATTTTTTTATATCAATGTGTTGTATTGATATCTTGTGATTGAAAGGTGGAATATGCATGTTTTATATGATACGATTATGTTGAGGTTCTTGGGAATTATTAGGAAGACGGTGGTTCCATAATAAACTAAGGGCAGGTGAGCCCGATATAGCTCTCCAATGCATTGGGTAATGCAAAGGAGTGAAACATTAAGGTTTCTCCGAAGAGATTTAGTGAATATACTGTGATGGGTATTCTAAATGTAACCAAGAGGGTTACTCCCTAAGTAAGAATGTTATGAATGACTCAAGTTACCTTTATGTATTATGATTTCTATGATTTATTCATGATTTGATGAGGTATGTTAATGTGCTTATGTTTTATGGGTAAAGTATGATTTCATTTTTAGGTATATATGTACCCATGTTTCCTTTCCATATTTTTATATCCCTTACTGATCTTTTTATGCTCATCCCAAGTTTATTGAAATGTTTCTCACAGGTCAAGGGAAAGGTACATGATATGATGATAGTCTCAAGGAAGTGTCAAGAAAGAATCGATGTTTTATTTTAAATATGTTTCCATTGATGGGAAAGAAGAATACAATCTTTATGTAACCACTTTGTTTATATGTGGAATTTAATGCAAGTTTTATGATCTAATTCTCGAAAACACTAAACCCGAAAAGATCCTCAATGTGTAATCTTGTAATAACTCAAGATTAAGTAAGGTTTAAGGCTGGGGCCTTATAGTTGGTATCAGAGGTCGGTTTAGACACCTTTAGGAGTTAGAAAAGTGTTAAATTATAATATGATTGAAATGATATAGCATTTATGGATTACCATGTTGCTTCACCTATGATATTTCTATTTTTAGAATGGTTTTCCGTAGAGGAAACAAGGCAGCTATGTTCGGACGACATCAGGAGGAAGACAACCTTCCAAATCAGCAACCTAAGATGGTCGAAATTGGAACTGAACAGTTTGTTGCAGTGATGGCACAGTTGACTCAGGCTATAAATGTTGGTGGTATCCATGCACGAGATCATCCAGATCAACCATAGAGGAACATGTCAGTGGTTGAACATTTCATGAGGCAACATCCCCCATCATTCAGAGGATCAACTGACCATGTGCTAGCTGAAGGGTGGATTAAAGCACTGGAGAAGATTTTAGATGTCATGGGGTGTTCAGACAATCAAAAGTTTAGTCTTGCTATTTACTGTTTGGAGGGTGATGCAAATCAGTGGTGGTCGATGGTGAAAAATATCATGGATAGTGATGATATTGAAGATATTTTTTTATTTACTAAAAGTAAGGAGGAGCATGAAAGTAATTTAAGGGTTATCTTGAAAACCTTAAAGGAAAAGAAACTGTATGGAAAATTCAGAAAGTATGAGTTTTGGTTACAACAAATTTCTCTCTTTGGTCACATTGTTTCAAAAGATGGCATAACTGTTGATCATACTAAAACAAAAGTTGTTGAAGAATGGCCAAGACCCACAAATGTAACCGAGATTCATAGCTTCCTTGGTTTGGCAGGCTATTACTGAAGGATTGTTAGAAATTTTCACGGTTATCTAGTCCAATTACTAAGCTAACTCAGAAGGGTGTTAAGTTTATTTGGGCAAACGAATGTGATGATTGTTTTCAGGAGTTGAAAAGAAGATTGGTGAATGATCTAGTTTTGGCACTTCCTTCCAGGAATGGTGAGTTTGTTATATAAAGTAAAGCTTCATTGAAAGGACTTGGTTGTGTCCTAAAGCAGAATGATCAGGTAATTGCTTATGCTTCACGACAGTTGAAAACTCATGAGGTAAATTACCCTACACATGATTTGGAATTAGCTGCTGTTGTTTTTTCTTTAAAAATTTGGTGGCATCATTTTTATAGAGTAAAGTGTGAAATATATACTGATCACAAAAGTTTAAAGTATATATTCACTCAGATAGAGTTAAACATGAGACAGAGGAGATGGCTGGAATTAATCAAGGATTATGATTGTACAATTAATGCTTCATTAGCAATGTTGTGTTTGGAACGTGATCCTTTGGTTAAGGATTTGATGAACATTGGCATATAAGTTGTTGGTGCAGGAAGTTCTTCTGTTTTGTTTCAGGTATCAATGAGATCATCTCTATCAGATAGAATCAAGCAAGCACAGAAGCAATACAGTGAGTTTCAGAAAAAGATTGAGCTGGTTCAGAAAGGTATGTTGCCTGAATTAAACATTGATAATGATTGTGTTTTGAGATTTGGGAAGAGATTGTGTGTGCCTTGTGATTCACAGTTGAAGAGAGAGTTGTTATGTGAAGCTCATAGTTCTCCGTTTTTAGTTCATCCTTGCAGTACTGTGATTTACATAGATCTGCGGGAGTATTACTGGTGGGATGGAATGAAAAGAGATATTGCTTATTTTACTATGAAGTGTTTGACATGTCAACAGGTAAAAGCAGAGCAGAAGTTACCAAAAGGGATACTTCAGCCTTTACCAGTGCTAGAGTGGAAATGGGAGAATATATCCATGGACTTTGTTGTGGTATTACCGAAGACATCTTGAGGTAATAATGCAATCTGGGTTATTGTTGATCGCTTGACTAAATCTTCTCATTTCCTCGCTATACGAGATGCATTTTCCCTAAATCAACTTTCCCATTTGTATCTTAAAGAGATAGTCAGGTTACATGGAGTTACCCTCTTCATTGTATCTGATCGTGATCCCAGGTTCACTTCTAACTTTTGGAAAGGCCTTCAGAAGCCGTTGGGTACTGAATTAAATTTTAGTACAACATTTCATCCTCAATCAGATGGACAGTCAGAATGAACAATTCAGACCTTGGAGGATATGCTACGAGCTTGTTCAATGGATTATCAGGGAAGTTGGGACCAACATCATTCATTGGTTGAATTTTCATATAATAACAGTTTTCATTCCAGTATACATATGGCACCATTTGAGGCGTTATATGGGAAGTGGTGTCGAACTCCATCTTTCTGTGAAGAATTGGGTGAAAGATAGTTGATGGGACCAGAATTGGTAGAAGAGATGGCAGAAAAATTTCAGCTGATTCAGAAGCACATGAGAATAGCTCAGAGCAGGCAGAAGAGTTATGCGAATAACCGGAGGAAGGATCTATCTTTCGAGGTAGGTGATCATGTTTTTCTCAAGGTTTCTCCTTGGAAAAGTTTGATGAGATTTGGTAAAAAAGGAAAGCTGAGTCCAAGGTTTATTGAACCATATGAAATTATGGAGAATGCTGGATCAATTGCTTACTGAGTGGATTTACCTCCGAGTTTATCTCAGGTACACAATGTTTTTCATGTTTCGATGTTGAGGAAGTATATGTCAGATCCATCTCATGTTTTGAGTCCAGAGGTAGTTCAGCTGGAAGAGAACCTAACTTATGAGGAACAACCGGTCCGTATTCTTGACCATAGGGAGCAACTGTTATGAAATAAGGTGATTAATCAGGTAAAGGTTTTGTGGGAAAACCACATGATGGAAGAGGCAACATTGGAATCTGAAAATGCAATGAGGGATAAGTACCCCCATTTATTCGATAAGTAAATAAATTGCGGCGAAACAATTTTCTAAAGCGGAGAAGGATGTAACATTCCAAGTAAGTAATGAAGAATAGATATTTTTATCTATTTCTATTAATGAATTAGATAGTGTTTTAGAGGCTTAAAATGAAAACAAATCCAATCTTAAGCATGGAATACACTAATATTTTTTAAAAGATTTTTTTACTGCCTTTTGATGGAAAACCATTTTTAAATCTATCTTTTGACAATTTTATAAGCTATTTTTGTCAAAATAAACTTATTATTTATTATTGGGACATCAAAATTTACTTTTTGTGAATTTTTGGTATTTTTCTGACAATGTTCATTTTTTAATGAATAGTGAAAAATACTGCATTTTACATCAAAACTACTTTTTAATATAATTTATTTATATGATTAGATTATATTTTTAAATGGTTTTAAAGTTAACTTAGAATATATTTTTACCATTTAATCCAATGGCGGTCATTAGGATTAATTTCACTTTGGAATTTGGCAAAAACTAATGCAAAACTTTTCATAGAAATTGTTTCAAAAAAACCCGCTATTTGTTTTGACAACGAGATTTATTTTTAAATCAATTATTTCAATTTATGTGTTTGTAATTTGGTAAAATGGATTACATATTTGGAATCATAAGGTCCAAATTATGTAATTAATACTCTTTTGTTTTTTGACATTATGAATAGTAACGACGGTAATTATCTTCAATTATCTTGATTAATGAGTAATCGGGTAGTTAAGGATAATAAAATAATATCATAATAATATATAATGACACCAAAATGTGTCCTAAGGATACTGGTTGTCTCATGGCCGACCATGGGATTCCTTGTGCCAAACATGGGGGCCCCATGAAATAACTTTTGTGAGAAAGTGACTTTTTATCTTTTTATTTTTTAAAGAATGTTAAATGTAACAAAGAATGTATCACCTAAGTAAAATATTTTTAATTTTCTCTAAATAGATGATATTTTAGACTATAAATATTCATTGGAAATATATATATATTTCCTACATCATAGTAGTTTTTTCATAATTTTTAGACTTTAAATAAATTAAATTATTTATGACATCATGATGATGCAGCGATTACCTCATTAATAAAGGATATAAATAAAATGAAATGATAATGTAAAATCTATGATCTAAACATGTCCCAAACCTATTTTATGGGTATATTTCGAACCCTTATCACCTTAACCTTTAATTATATCAATGTGGGACCTTTTTAATATGAAACTCATTTTCAAATAAAGTAACATTTCTTTACTTTCCAAGAGTGCCCCTCCTCTCCTCTTATAAAAGGCCCCCACCTCTACCTCTTTACCCACACTTCCAAAGCCTTTGGCTCAGCCAAACCCTGCCCATTTTGTCTCTCCACTTCCCTCTCTTACTCCGTGAATACTCACTTTGGGCATATGTCTTCCCAAGGATGCCTTTGAGCTCAAACCAATGGGAGTTACCCGATTTTAAGGTAATGTATTCAATTGAGTCCTTTTGTTTTATTTTGCTTCTCCAACACCATAAAATCTTTTTATTCATTTATTTTGTAACAAATCCAGTATCTTCAATATACTATGATGTTTTTATAATAATTATTCGAGCTACACTTACACACACCTACATCTAATGGTTAAAGGTCATACTGTTTCCGTTGATGGTGAATTTATGCCTCCCGAAATGATGATTGTTCAAAATTCTTTTAACACCTTCAAAGGTGGCCATTAAGTTGTCAATATATTTATATATGATATATAATATGTTTATGTTTTACTTAAGATTCTTTATTTTTCATTTTGGGCATACCTTTATAGTTTTCATTATGGGTAAACGCGATATCTTCATTTAAGGAAGTGCGGACTACCGCCCCCTCAAAGTGATTTTATTCGTTAAATACCATATGTGGGACGTATAAAGGATGGAAATATGATATTATATATGATATTATAATGGAATTATAATATAACTTTATATCATTATGATTCCATTCTATAAAATACGAAATAGAAATGAAAGTAGCGTTCACGCGTACGTACGACTTACCGTCTCCATGAACGGTGCATTTCTTTTCTTACCCCTAAATGATTATGTAATATTATAAATTCATGTATATACTAGATATATATGATATATACATCATGATTATAATTATGGATATAATGGATACATGAACAAATTGTAATTATAAAGGGTTTATTTTTGAATCAAGTACCAATGATCGTTAAAACGACCGTTATTAACTTAAATAATTACATAGTGTTCATGATGTGGAAATAAGTGATATAAAAGGAATAATGAACTTGAAAAAGGTTCTTAAGCAAGTAGAAATTAACTCAGGTTTATTATTCTAGACATTAATGAACGATCGAGTCAAGTCGGACCCGAGGTATGGGACTTCGTCTCAATCTCCTTTCATTGAGGCATATTTTGTTTTATACTCAACCTTCTTTTATACAGTGTCTAAACCCCTTTGACTTTTACATTTATCCAAAAGGAATATTTTTTCTACGAAGCATTTTACTAAATGACAAAAGGGAATGTTTTTTCGTACGTATACGACGACAACGACTTCTCCGCCACCGTGACCATTATTTGAGTTTCGGCTTCCTCTACAAGCCATACCTTCTTTTTAAAAGAAAAATAAATACCATGTTTAACTTTTCTTTTATTTTGGTACTGAAAATGGTTTTCATAATATTTTTATATCAATGTGTTGTATTGATATCTTGTGATTGAAAGGTGGAAATGTTATGTTTCCTTTATGCGTGTTTTATGTGATACAATTATGTTGAGGTTCATGGGCATTATTATGAAGACGAATGGTTCCGTGATAAACTAAGGGCGGGTGAGCCTGATATAGCTCTCCAATGCGTTGGGTTACACGATGGAGTGAAACTTTAAGGTTTCTCCAAAGAGATTTAGGGAATATACTATGATGGGTATTCCAAACATAACCAAGAGGGTTACTCCCTACGTAAGAATGTTATGAATGCCTCAAGTTACCTTTATGTCATATGATTTCAATGATTTATTCAAGATTTGATGAGATATGATAAAGTGCTTATGTTTTATGGGTAATGTATGATTTCATTCTTATGTATATATGTATCCATGTTTCCTTTCCATATTTTTATATCCCTTATGGAGCTTTTTATTCTCATCCGAAGTTTTTTGAAATGTTTTTCACATTTCAAGGGAAAGGTACATGATATGATGATAGTGTCAAGGAAGTGTCAAGAAGGAATCCATGTTTTATTTTAAATATGTTTCCATTGATGGGAAAGAATAATACTATCTTTATGTAACCACATTGTTTATATGTTGAATGTAATTCAAGTTTTATGATCTAATTCTCTAAAACTCAAAACCCGAAAAGATCCTCAATGTGTAATCTTGTAATAACTCAAGATTATGTAAGGTTTAAGGCTGGGGCCTTATACCTATGGCCTTATATTGTTTAATCACAATACTGCCCCCACATCATGGTTCCCATTTTTTCCTTTCTTCTTCCCTGTAATGTGGAGTCCTCTAACTTTTTCAACACTGTCAATAGACAATTGAATGGAGATCTCATCATCATCCTCTTGTATTGGTGTCTGCATGCCCTGTTCATCAGGTGGTTCCATAACCAAAAATGCCGCCTCCATGTCTCCAAAGTATCTAGAAAGGGTAATGAATATAAGAAGATAATTTATTGATCTAAATGTATTCAATGTGAATTCATAGCTTTTATATAATTTATAATATTATATGTTGGTTAGATCTTCTATATTTACCCTCAATTGATGGAAACTAGATTGAAGATTAAATTTTATAAATTATGGAGGCACTATATGTTTATGTTACTACTCATTAATGTAGGTAAAAAATACATGTTCTTAATAGTATTTTTAAAATTAATGATAATCATTTCATAAATTCATTATTTCATACTTACTCATGAATAGTGGGAATAGGGAACCCCATGGTAATGCCAATCAGTTCATAACTCCATTTTCCCAATTCAATTAATGTTTATTATTAAACTATTCTAATTTAGTGGTGGTATATTGTAACGGTTTAGAATTACTTCTAGTAGACTATAATTGATACCTATCAGGGCACTCTACGGGCAGCTACACCCCCTGGGTGGTACACATCACCATCCCCAGTGGCAGCCATTTTCTAATGAAGCCCTTGGGCAGAGAGCCACGCTTCGTCCAACGCTCACATGTGAGAGTTCCCAAGTATCAGATTCATTCTTACCACCTTTGCCTCTGATACCAACTGTAATGAACCAAAGCTTGACATAAATGGAAATTATATTACTTTTTCAAAATACTTAATACATAACAAAAAAAACAACACTCAAGGACCATAATAGTTTAGTGTCTTTGGAAACATGGAATATAATCTCTTAATCATGTTGAAAGATCTTAAACATCTCCATAACAATATTCACCTTTTTATTTCCTTACATAAAACATTTCTTTTAATACTGGGGGAAAATAAAACATAAAAAGTGTGAGCTCAAATTATTAGTAGGGGTAGGCATGGAGAAAATAAAACAAACCATATACATTTGAACTGAAAAACACGAACACAATGTTTAAACATCAAGATCTTGAGTAATGACATAAAAATGGCAGTACGTAAGGCATAGATCATAATGGAACATCAATCATGATAAAATAGAATGGGAATAAAACATATAATTGTGGAAAAAAATTAAGCACGTGATATAATCTCTATAGTATCCAATCCATTGCTGCCAAGAACATCTTAGTGGACAAATTCCCTTACAGAACCATGTACACTCCTCGTTCTAGTCCTGTAACACTGAACGTGATTAACATACTGTTCCTACCATGTCTATCTCATGAAGTATAAATATTTACCCAATGAATTGAAGGGAGATATAGGTCCCATCCATCTAATGAAATCATTCTTACTTGTGCCACAACATGAACATAAATCATTCATCATTACCCAAATTATAAAATGGGTTTCATAAAAATCATCCCATCATAACATAATCCATACAAAAAATGGATATCATTTCATCATAAGAAAATTGAAACCATGTGAATAATAGAGAAAATATACTTGAAACATACACATATGAAATAATTTCATCTTATATGGAAAATGGTTTTGATAAAACACTTGAAATGAATTATTGAGTAAAATATCCTTTTTTCTTCAAAATCATTTTCTTTTCACAGAATTCCATGAAATTTTAAAAGAAAAGGATTTTGTTGAAAATAATAATGAAATCTTGTAATGTAATCTTCATGAAAATTTGGTGTTATGAAACCATAAAAATCTGTTCATGTCATATATGTTAAAAAAACATTCTTCTCATGCTTTGGTTGGAAAAGTCAAAAAGTTCATCATATGGTAAACAAAAGAAAGATTTCTTCCATCACACAATCCTGATGTTAAAGAGGGGTAAACATGAATTTAAACATACATGGAAGAATATTAAACACTTTATGCAAACATTTTTATGGACATTGATGAAAAATATAACCCCAGTAAATACTTATGAATAAACAATCTCAGATAAAAATGATATTGGAAAAGTTATCCCTTACCTTAGGTCTGACATGCTTCATACATATCTAAACCTCTTATATAATGATTTAAATAATGTAATTTACTTATTACAGAATCATATTCACTTTTATGATATCATATATGGTTCAATTATGACTTTATATTACCCGTTCATTTTTAAATTCCATGTTAAAGACGTGTTTTGGGTAAAATCGTATTATTTATCGTACATGTTTGGACTTGTTATTATAGATATTATTATTACTTATATCATTATTTACATACTTTCTGAATTTAATTCATGATTTATATATCATAAATATTCATTATATATATATATATAATAGATAGATAAATGAAACACACCGTTCATGGAGACGGTAGGTCGTACGTACGCATGAACGATGTTTTCCTTTCCCTATTGACTTGAATAAAAGTATGTAGATGACATATATATATATACATAAATCCAGTATCATTATCATTTCATATATTTCATTATTATTCATTATATATACTTAATAATCATTCTTGAGTGGTTAACATGGAGAATGAATCTAATCGCGTCGTGGAGACGGTAATCCGTACATACACATGAGCGATGATTTCATTCCCATAAATATTGAATTAAATTAGAGTGGATGATATAATATCTCAGAATCAATATTATGTTATAATAACTATAAGTAGTTATTTTTTACACCATTATATCAATCCATGTAAGGTGGTGGTGGAAAACAGATTACACCACGGCGTGGAGATGGTATTCTGTACGTACACACGCGGGGTGCTTTCATTTTCCATAGCATGGACAGAAGGTGAAATGGGATAGTTTCATATTTATAATAAAATATCAGTATATGGGTAATAATTATGTTATTACTTTATAATGAAACAAATAATGAAGTGTATGTATAAAAAGAATGAAACTTGAAAAAATCGGTAGAAGAATTTACCTCTTCTTTGACGCACCTCCTTTAAGCATCCTCTTAATGAACTAATGCTAGTCTTTTGAGAAGACCAGAACCTCAAAAATGTTGACAGGAAATTGGAGAAGAGAAATTTTTCGGGGTTGGACGAGCATCATGGCTTAAAAGGGTGTGAAGAGAAGAGCTAAGGGGTACCCTTTTTTTAAGGGAGGAGAGGGGCACTTTTGGAAACCTCTAAAATAATAATTTATAATAAACTCTATTGCCACATAAAAACATAGAAAAATGACTCATATTAAAAGATAAGATGAGATAGGGTTGTAATATCATCAACCAATAAAATTAAGACATATTGTGAATTTATTTTAAACATTATCAACTTGATTTGTCCTTATTTAATCTATTTAATTTTATTTGTCGTAAAAAAATTTTAAATTTTATATTGTGATAAATAATTACATATGTGTCGTGAATTGTCCATAATTAAATAATTTATAAAATTTTAGAAAATAAAAAATTTAGTTTATAATTTTTAAATATTTTAGGGATTTTTAATCAATTTCATATTGTGTTATTTTTATAAAATAACAATAGTGTCAATTTTGACACTATTCATTTATTTGAATTTAAATAAAACCTCCACAGAAGACATGTTCGAAATAAAAGCTTTAATAAATTCACTACCTGTAAAATGTTTCTAGAAAATTAGTGGATCACATTAAATAGTTCATGTAATATTTATTTTAATATTTTTAAAACCATTTATTGGATATTTCAATCAAAAAATTAATTTCAACATCACTATTGTGGAACCTTTAATAACAATTATTTAATCCTTAATAATTATAAATAAATTCACATGATGTAGATAATGTTATTATCTTTCTAGATAGTATTCATTTTTGAAATTTCATGAAGTATATCACTATATTAATATTATTATACTTATAATATTTTAGAGAGTGACATATTGTCACTTTTTTTGGATTTATTAATAGTTATGTCATTTTCATTGTCAAATGTCCCTGAAATTAATATATTACGATTGTTAGGTGATATGGGTAGACTTTTATTCATCGAATAATGTTTTGGCAGGTGTTAGGGTAATTTTATAATATTATAATTACCTTTAATTACCCGATTTACCTTTAATTATGGTAAATAAAATTTGCCGTAGTTACTATTCATAATTCTCATAAACAAAAAGTATCCTATTAACATAATTTAGACCCATTGATTACGAATACGGAATCCATTTTATTAAATTCAATACACAGAAGTTTCGGAAATTAAATTAAAATTAATCCCTCTGTCGAAAGAAAACGATTTTTTGTTTAAAACATTGCAAAAGATTGAATTGATTTAACCATCGAATTCAATGTAAAATCAATTCTAATGACATAAATTATATTAAATTGTAAAAATATATTCTATTTATACTATAAAACCATTAAATATTATTATTTAACCATATAAATTATTACGATGAAAAAAGTTGTTTTTAATTCAAATATAGCGTGTTTTTAATATTCATTAAAATATGAAAGTTATCATAAAAATATCAAAACTTTATCTATTGTAAATTTTTATATCCTAATTCAAATCAAGATGTTTATTTTGTAAAATTTAACTTATAAAATTTTCAAAAATTATATTTTAAATGGGTGTACCATAAAAAGGCGGCAAAAATGCATTTTTTAAAAAATAATTATTTTACACAAAAAAAATTATTTTGTTCTCCTACCATGTTATAGAAAATTTGTATGATGAATAATAATGTTATAAAATTCAAAATGTAGTTAATACTATTCGTAACGACTGGTTTATAATAATATTATAACCATATATCTTTGTTTAGTGAAACCCGGTATTGCGTACAACACACACTATCAAAGAAGGTCGTGATTCCCTGTAATGCAAGCCAAGTCAGGGTTGTGTGTAGTGCAAGAATCCTTTGTTGTCTCGTATAACAGAATCCAACCATATTTCATTTATACATTGAATATATATATATATATATATATATATACACTCAATAGTGTGTAGAATAACTACTATAAAACGAACTTGAAATTGTGTGTAACATGATCTAAGAATAGTGTTGCGTATACTGCAAGCTAATACGGTGTTGCGTATAGTAAAAGATAATTTTTGTGTAGCGTAAAACATAATAAATTAATAAAATTAAAATAACATTTTCCATAAAATCTCGGGGTGTTACATTCTACCCCGCTTAAAATGAATTTCTCCCTCGAATTTCGTTGGGGTTATAAATGGTTTACTATTTGAAAGTTTCTTAAAAAGAAACCCACATCGTAAAAAGGAATACCAAAACTTATCTTTAAAAACTAAAGTATGAAACTTAACTGTTACCCATTTTAACTAATAACTGGGTTTCCACATAGGATCACATAGGTCAAAATCTGGATATGAGAGAGAAATCAAACAATCATGTTCTGATGGAGAGTGGTAGAGGACATGGCAATGATAAAGGCAGTAGTCACAAAGGCAAAAATTTGTGATGATCTGAGGGACCATCTGATTCATCATATATGAGTGAACTATGACAACATTTTTGGTTTTCATGATCATTTCCCTAAATTTGATGAATTAAATGAAATAATTACATGATTTTGGCACAATCTTATTTATGTTCGTTCCTTGAACAATTTCCACTTCATCTCTTAAAGAAATGAAGTTGAATTTCATATTCGTAAAGTGTTAGCAGATCATTCGATATAATGATAGGTCATTCCATATGTCTCAAACATAAGGATATAAAAATTTATATACATAAGTCCATCTAATGGTGAGATTAATCATATATGGTTACAAAAATGGACTTCAAATTCATCTATCATACCACTTAATAAAATAAAAGTAGTTTCTACTAACCAGGGACATCATGTAGGCCAATGGTTGGCGATAAAGGTCAGTCGTACTTCGATTGTGGGTTCGATTCCCACAGCCTTGTCCGACGCGATGGGTTGTCGCCCGTCCTGCAGGTTGTCCTCTTTCTAAAACTACCTAATTATAACATTCCATCAATAATATTGAAAAGAGTTCTAGCCTTAAACAATACTAACTTATGTCCAACATAATCCATTTCAAATAATTATGCTTATCCAAAATACTTCTATCTAATCTCATAGTATAAAGAAAACAATTACTAGAAATGTCATCTACTGAGCATGTAAAGACCATCATTTTTCCCCGATATATCTTGTTGGTGACATTCCAATCATGTGAATACCTTAATCATGTATTCTATTGAAAAATGAATACAAATTGAACCTTAGTGAAAACATGAATGCTGTCAAAAGTTAACTCTTTCCACATACCAAAATCCCAAAATTTGTATATACTCAAACCATGATATCACTTTGTCCTTATATTAGTCATGAGCACATGAATACTATCAAACATATTATTTTATCCTTATCACTTCATTATATGCATTTTATCTGCTATCCAAAAATATTTCAATCATTTTTCATGGTTATTAATACCATAAAATTATTAAAAACCACAATGATCAATTATATTGATATTCCAATATTCAAAGATACATTAAATGAGATTCCACAACATTATCTCAGAATCCTATTAGATAAAAACTTATTCATTCCACAACATCTTTTTTATACTCAACATCACAAATTGTGATTGCATGTCACTTCCCATTATCCTTTTCCTTAAGTGGTTTCTCACGTTGATCATCATTAACCCTTGGATTAGGGAATTGATTAGAATAATACCCCATTTCCTTGTAATTGAAGCATTGAAGTGTTGGTGGAGAATTCTCGATAGTCTTTTCTCTGTACATATCATTAGAAACTTCTTTCCCATTACTTCAGCACTCAGCTACTCGACGACCTTCTTTTCCACACTTGAAGCATTTTTCGTACCTTTTAGACAAACTCCACCATGTTTTTTCCACACTTTGAGAATAATGAAACATTCATATTCTTTTCACCATTGTTCCGAGATTTCTCCTTGAAATACATCTTTCGTTTCTTTTCAAATCCATGAGATGGATATGTAACACCAACTTCCAGTTCTACCTTGACAACGCAACACACAATTTCTTCATTTCTATTGAAGTCTCTTATAGCTAATGCCCTTCAAAGACTGGGTTTTAAGCCACTGATGAATCGATCAATATTACTTTCAGGTTGAATGATAAAGTAAGGTGTATACCTTGCAAGCCTTGTAAAATTTACTTCGTATATACCAATAGATTCATCATCCTTTTGATTAATCTCAAGGAAATCCGTTTCCATCTTAGTTCAAAGAATAAAAGGGATGTACTTATTGAAAAATAAGTTCTTGAACTCTTCCCATTCCATGGATTTAATTTCACCACGGGGCCTGTAGAGACCCTAATCTTAACGTACATGAACATTACATAACTTTTGCGGAATACTTAAAAAAACACAAACACAAGGATCGTAATAGTTTAGTGTCTTTGGAAACTCGGAACGTAATCTTCTAATCATGGTGAAAGATGTTCAATATCTCTCATAAAGATCTTCCCTTTTTTTTACCTAAAACCTTTATTTATATCCTGGGGAAAAGAAAACATAAAAGGGTGAGCTCAAATGCTCAGTAAGGGTAAATAAAAGAAAAATCAATCACATCATATTTATAAGATCATATCTTTTGGAAATCTTAACCTACAAAAGAGAGCATAATTTCATAACATGGGATAAATCATAGTAGTGAAATGAAATCCCAATAATCATAACTTAAAACATGAAACTTTGTGGCATTCACACATAATCATAGAGAATCATTTCTTGTTAGTCAAGACTCATTTCCAAGACTATCTTAGTGGGAAAAGTCCCTTTCTGAACCGAGTCACTGAAAGAGTGCTATCGTGGGCGCCCTCAAATGATTAGTATGATTTTGGGGTACTTAGGTGCAGCAGAGTGGCTGACCAAGGTCGTCTCTCAAAGGAGGAAGTGAATTAAAACAATTTTTAGGGGTATTCTAGAAGTAAAATAAAAGAGAATAAAAATAAAAACACTACTTTAAAGGATTGGGGTTTGTTGTAGTTTATGAATCTAGAAGAAGTTTGCTGGTAGAAGATTGTATAATTTTTTTGTTTTTTTTTGTTTTTAGTTTTGAAATGAATTTCAATTTAAATGACACAACAAGAAGATGTTTTTTTTAGAAATATATTTAAAAAGCGTAATCGATCTAACTCTACCTCTTAACTTTATTATTAATCGTTATCATTTAAATTAACATTCACTTAATTATGATCCCTTAATTTGTTAAATCCCGAACCCTACGAGAATTAACTTTACCACAAAGATGATGTGAATTTAAACCTAGGCTAACTTTGGAACGTGCAATCGCAGCACCCTTCTTTGATTGATGTTCTAAGATTAGCTTATGATCAGTGGTAAATTAAGGCACATATCCATTTTGGAAATGAGGATGAATTGTGTTTATGGATTATATTTGAACTCTACAAATTTATCCCGTGTGGTGTTGTATTACCGATTAAGATCGCGCTCTCACAATTTACACAAAATCCCGACCTCGCATGTTTTTGTGTTAATTGTTTAATTGCTTGCTTAGTTTCTTACAATTTAAAACCGCAATTCATGGATTATATTAAGTGAATTACAGTAGCTCATTGATTCAAAATAATTAAAGAAGAGGGTAGAAGATAGATCGATTACTAAAAGACTACTCTTCCATGGGTGACGTAATCATCGTAGAAGCATTTTGCATGTATAAAGGTTTAAAATGGGTATAACCCAATAACGCTTCTACTCAAGAATTCCAGACCAATTAGGAAGATTAAGAGAAGAAGAAATTTAAACAAAACAGAATAAAAGAGAAGAAATATAAGAAGAGCAATGAAGTTTATTACACAAATGAAAACATTACAAAATGAAGAAGAGAAGGAGGCTTCGATGAGGGGATCCTTGCTTCAAGAGCTACCCCTCTTACAATGGTTGGAGAATTTGGGTGAAACAAATTCTCCTCTGCCTCCAATCTCCCAATGCACGTCACAACCCCTCCAAATGATAAAAACTCCAATTTATAGAGGGGAGGGAAGGAGAGGTTACAAGTTGTTTCAAGTGTGAATGTGGAAATTCGGCCAAATATTTTATGCCAACTTTCACCGCCCATTTGTCCACCAAAACGCGTGAATTGGCCGGCCTTCCAGAAGGATGATTTGTGCCACATCATGTCCCCGAGATTTCATCAAAATGTTGGCTCAATCCAAGCCCGTATGTAGAATATATGGCCCAAATACAGAACCTTCTCCATTCTGGCGAGCCCAGCCCAACTTTGACTTCATGGCCCACTTTCAACAACCAAATGAACTCTTTAGCTTTGGTGTCCTGAATAAACGTCGTAGATAATTAAGTTAGGAACACTGTTACAAAATTGCAAATTCAAATAATAAACATAAAAATATTTAGCTTCGAAATACTACAGTGCACTATTAAGGGTAAAACTGGAATTTTCACCAAATTTTCAAATGAATGATCAAATCACAAATATTTTATAAATAAACATATTTAACACAATGTGAGGAAATTATATCATTTATTATCAATAAAATATTCAATAAAATAGTGTTTTATCAGTCACCCTCGTTTCAGACTTGTTTCACTGAACCGGTATATCCTACCGTTCTAGCCATGTCTATCTCAGGAGATATAAAATCTTTACCCAATGCATTGGAGGGAGATATAGGTCCCAGCCATATTATAATTAATCCTTTCTTTTGTGTGCCACATAATCATAAATCATACATCATCGCATAACACATGTAACAAAAATGGGATTCGTGAAACATCATGACATCATAAAAAAATCATATAAGGTAAATGACTTCATAAAAATAATTCCCTCAAAACATAATCAAATCAATGTAATAATAGGGATAAAAACAGAACCCTATATTATCTTAGATGGAAAATAATTTTGATAAAACACTTGAACTCCATTCTTGAGGAAAATATCCTTTCTTTTTCAAAAACACTTTTCATTTCTTAACATGTCATACAATTATAAACTAAAAGAAGTTGATTAAAAATAAACTTGAAAACTTGTAAAGGAAGATTCTTGGAAATAATGTTTTTAAAAATCTATTCATGCCATATAAGTTAAAAAAACATTCTTCTTACCTTTGTCGGAAAAGTCAAAAAATACCTCGTACGAAAAAACGACAAAAGATTCCTTTCATATTCTTTACTAAAAACTCACTGAATGGTAAAATTGGATTTAAACTATAGTAAGTGGATGGAAAGAATATTACATATTGAGGGAACATGGATGTGGATGATAAAATACACCCCAGTAAATACTTACGAATAAACAATCTCGGATAAAAATGAGATTGTGATATTTCCCTTACCTTAGGTCTGATTTGCTTCGTAAGTGTCCGAACCTCCTGTATAATGATTTAAATAATGACATTGACTTATTACAGAATCATATTAATTGTTATGATATCATATATGGGTCACTTATGACATTATGTTACCCGTTCTTTTGTAAATTCCATGTTAAAGAGCGTTTCGGGTAAAATAGTTTCATTTGTCGTCCGTGTTTTGACTTGTAATTATTCATATGATTACTTAGATCATGATTAATTAATTCCAGAATATAAAACATGATTTATATATATATATATTCATAATATACATATATATAATAAATTAGTAAATGGGATGAAATACACCGTTCATGGAGACGGTAGTCCGTACGTACGCATGAACGCTGTTTTCGTTTCCTTATTGAATTGAATGGAATTAAGTAGATGACATAAATATAAATATAAATAAATACAGTATCAATATTATGTCATATATTTCATTAGTACTTATCATATATACTTTATAATCATTCATGAATGGTTAATCATTGAGAATGAATCTCATCGCGTCGTGGAGACGGTAGTCCGTACGTACGCACAAGCGATGATATCATTCTCATGGTCGTGGAATTGTGTTGAAGTGTTTGTATACTATTTCAGTATCAATATAAATTTATAATAATCATATATAGTTACTCATTACACCATTATACCCATCCAATTAAGGTGGTGGCGGAAAATAGATTACACCACGGCGTGGAGACAGTATTCCGTACGTACGCACACGCGGTGATTTCCTTTTTTCATAGGATGGATAGAAGGTTAATTAGAGTTGTTTAATATTTATAATAACATATCAGTATATAAGAAATACTTATGTTTTTACTTTATCAGGAAACAACTAAAGAAGAAGAAGTTGAAGAAGAAAGAAGTTGAAAAGATCGGTAATGGATATTACCTCTTCTTTGGAACGCCTCTTTGAATCCTCCACTTAGGAAACTAAGATTGGTATTTGAAGAATACCAGGACCTCTAGGATTATTCTAGGGAAGTGGAGAAGGGATTTTGGTAGGGGTTGGCCGATCTTGAGTGCTCAAATTGGTGTGAGGAGGAGGGGAAGGAGGTGCCCTTTTATAAGGGAGGAGAGGGGCACCTTAGGAATATCTCAAAATATTATTTTATATTAAAGTCAAAATCAGTTTATAATGGTTTCAAAGGGTCTTATTTCGAAGCTAAAGTGGGTATGAGGCGAAATACTATCAAAAAATAAGATTTAGAAAAGTTTAGGTTATTATTTTAACCTTATCAATTAGATTTAACTCTAAGTTAAATAATTTAACTTTTACCGTGTCTTTTTGTTTTCTTACACTATATGGTTAATACACTTACTATAACATGCCAAACGAACCCAAAATTGTTTATTATTAATATATATATCCTTATCTAAGTCATTTGGCCGATCCTTAGATTTTTAGGAATAAAATAACAATTAATAATATAATATTTGATTTAAAAACTATTTTGTGTCAATTTTGACACTATTTGATATATGATTTTTGTGAAAGTCATAACAGAATTATATGTTCGAACCGAGTTAATTAAATCAACACTACTATATCATAGTAACCTAGAAAATTAGTGGTATTCATCAAAAGTCTCAAATTACATTTATTTTGGTGTTTATAACATCAATTATGTCAATATTTCATTAATAAGATAATTACTGCATCATCATTGTGTCATAAATAAATTAAATTATTTAATGTTTAAAAATTATAAATAAAATACCATTATGTAGGAAATCGTTTTAGATTTCTAATGAATATTTATAGTCGAATTTATCTTATGTATAACCCCATATTAAAAATGATTTACTTATTAAACATTGATTTTAACTATTTTAACCCTTCTTTAAATAAATTAATAATAAATGTCCTAATCTAATCCAAGTGGGCCTAAATGATAATATTTTACACTTAAGTTTGATTTTGGTCGGGATAAACTTGTCCAATAGGATTATGACATGTGTTAGGGTAATAGTAATATCATTTTTACCCTTAATTACCCTATTTACTTTTAATCGTGGTAAATAAAAGTAAAAAGTTACTATTCACCAAAAATTATTTTCATCTCATTGAACCACATTTTACTTACTAACATCAACCGTGTCTCTCGGATTTTTGAAATTCCATTCACAGAAGCGGTAAAATTATGATTTATGAAAAAATTAATTTTTTTAACTACCACTTAGTAGTTTCACTATTCATCAAAAATTGAAGTTTTTCAGAAAAATGCCAAAATTTCATCCTAATCTATATTTCATATTCCGAATTCAAAAATGAAGTCTACTTTACCAAATTCATAACATAGAAGTTGAATTAATTAATTTTATAATTAAATCCCGTTGTTAAAACAAATAGTGTGTATTTAGGAAACAATATCTATCAAAAGATTGACATTTGTTTATGTCTAGCGTAAATGTGAAATTACATCCAATGACCAACATTGTATTGAATTGTAAAAATATATTCTAGATATACTTTAAAACCACTCAAATTAATATTTTATCACTATTAATTATTTCGATTAAAAAAGTTGTTTTTAATTAAAATTTAGTAATATTCACTATTCATCAGAAAATGAAAGTTATCCGAAAAGTACCAAAATTTCACCCTAAGATAATTTCAATATTACGAATCCAAAAATAAAGTCCATTTTGAAAAATAAAATTTACAGAATTTCAAAAAGTGGTTATTACTATTCCTAACGGCTAGTTTTAATAATATTTTAATAGCATATTGTTGTTTAGTGATACTCGTTATTGCGTACTACACACGCTATCGAGGAAGGTCGCGATTGCGTGTAATGAAAGGCAAGCCAAGGATGCGTGTTGTGAAAGCTCCTTTTAGTGTAGCGTACAACACAAGACATTAGTGAAATTAAAAATAATATTTTTCATAAAATCTTGGGTTGTTACATTCTACCCCCCTTAAAAATAATTTCGCCCTCGAAATTCGTCGGGGTTATAAATGGTTTACTATTCTAAAGATTCTTTAATAGAAACCCACATCGTAAAAAGGAATGCCAAAACCAATCTTTAAAAACAAAAGTATGAAACGTAACGGTTACCCAAATAAACTAATCACTGGGTTTCCACATAGGTGAAAATATGGATATGGAAGAAAAATCTAACCATCATGTTCTGATGAAGAGTGGTAGAGAACATGGCTTTGGAAAATCCAACAATCACAAATCCATAAATTTGTGATAATCTAAGGTACCATCTGATTAATCAGATATAAGATCACTAGGACAACATTTTTGGTTTTCAAGATCGTTTCCCTAAAGTAGAAGAATTTGAATTAGAATAAATACTTACTTTATTTTGGTACAATCTCACTAATGTTCGTGCCTTGAACAATTTCAACTTAATCTCTTAAAAAAATTTTGGTGAATTTGTTATTCGTGAAGTGTTAACAGATCATGTGATAGAATGACGGGTCATTCCATCTGTCTCGAACAAAAAGTTAGAAAACATTATATACATAGGTCGATCTATAGTGAGATTAATCATATATGGTTCCTAAAATGGACTTATACTTCATATATCATACTGCTTAATATAATAAAACTAGTTTCTACTAAACAGGGACTTCCTATAGGCCAGTGGTAGGCGATAAAGGCCAGTCGCACTTCGGTTGTGGGTTCGATTCCCACAGCCTTGTCCGACGCGATGGGTTGTCGCCCGTCCTGCAGGTTGTCCTTTTTCTAAAACTACATTACTATAACATCCCATCAATAATATCTAAAAAAGAACTTCTATCCTTAAACAATACTAATTTATGTCCAACATAATCCATTCTAGTCTTTAGGCTTATCCATAATACTACAGTCCATTGTCATAATATAGTGAAAACAATTACCAGAGATTTAATACCATCTTTGATCCCCATATATCATAAGATATGTCTTGTTGGTCACATTCCAAACATTCAAAGGCCTTATTAATGTATTCTCTTGAATTCCCATTGAACCTTAGTGAAAACATGATTGTAGTTAAAAGTTAACACTTTCCACATACCAAAATCCTCAAAATTCTATATACTCAAACCATGATATCACATAGTCCTTATATCAATCATGAGCTCGTGAATACTGTTAAACATTTCATTTTCTCGTTTTCCCTTCATTATACGCATAATATCTCAATCACTTTGAATACCACATTAGACCAATACATAAATATTCCAATACTCCATGATACAACATTATTTTGGAATCCCATTACATAAACACTTAATCATTCCACCACATCGTTGTCATATTCAACATTTCCAATAGTGATCGCATGTGACTTCCCTTTGTACTTTTCCTGAAGCGGTTGCTCATGTCGAGCATCACTAACCCTTGGATTAGGGCATTTATTAGCATAATGCCCCATTTCCTTGCACTTGAAGCATTGAAGTGTTGGTTGTGCGTTCTCTGCAGTGTTTTCTTTATTCACATCATTAGAATCCCTTTTTACATTACTTCGACACTCAGCTACTCAATGAACTTCTTTTCCACACTTAAAACATTTTCTAGTCCCTTTAAGACAATCTCCACCATTCTTCTTTCCACACTTTGTGCATAAGGAAACATTCATATTTTTTTCACCATTATTTTGAGATTTCTCCTTGAACTCCATCTTTCGTTTCTTGTCAAAACCATGAGATGGATATGTAACACCAACTTCCATTTCTACCTTGATAGCACAACGTACAATTTCCTCATAGCTACTGAAGTCTCTTATAGCTAATGCCCTTCGAAGACTTGGTTTTAAGCCACTGAAAAATCAATCAACTTTACTTTCAGGTTGGATGATAATGCCAGATGCATACCTTGCAAGTCTTGTAAAATTTGCTTTGTATATACCAACAGATGCATCATCCTTCTGCTTCAGCTCAAGAAACTCCTTTTCCATCTTTGTTCGAAGAATACGAGGGAAGTACTTACTGAAAAACAAGTTCTTGAACTCGTCCCATTCCATGGACTCAATTTCATCTCTTGGCCTCGTATTCTTGATAAGATTCCACCATTGATCAGCTTCACCTTCCAAACGATATACTGATAAGATGACTTTATCATGTTCAGAACATTGAAGAACTGAAAATATCTTTTCAGTGGTACTGATCCATTGTTCAGCAACAAGTGGATCGGAAGTCCCACTGAAAGAAGGTGGACGTTGCCTCATGAAGGACTCAATAGAATATTGTTCCCTTCTCTGCTCATTTGGAAGTCCAGAATGATTCATAGCTTGTGTAAGGATAGAAATAAGATTTTGCACTCCATCTCCCATAACATTTGTTTGTTCAGGAGGACAATCATTGCATTGTCCATTTCATTGATCAACACGGTTCCTTCGGGTTCCAGCCATCGTCTAAAACCCAAAAAGAATAGTGTGAGAGGCAAAAATCATGCTAGGGAAAATAACATAATAAAGGGGGAGTACCTTCAATATCTAACATCTTAGGTTTAATTCTATGATCGTTAGCGTAGTTCTAGTACTATAACCTATACGTATACTTATCCTTAGGGACATCCCTAGACATACCTTTGAAATATCTCTAGGGATCTCACTAAAGTTTTCGCATCCTAGTTTCCAAAGGTTGACTAAACCTTTCCTCTGATACCAACTGTAGAGACCCGAAGCATAACGTACATGAACATTACATTACTTTAGCGGAATACTTAAAAAAACACACACACAAGGATCGTAATAGTTTATTGTCTTTGGAAACTCAGAACGTAATCTTTTAATCGTGGTGAAAGATCTTCAATATCTCTCATAAAGATCTTCCCTTTTTTTTACCTAAAACATTTCTTTATATCCTGGGGAAAAGAAAACATAAAAGGGTGAGCTCAAATGCTCAATAAGGGTAAATAAAAGAAAAATCAATCACATCATATTCATAAGAACATAACTTTTGGAAATCTTAACCTGCAAAAGAGAGCATAATTTCATAACATGGGATAAATCATAGTAGTGAAATGAAATCCCAATAATCATAACTTAAAACATGAAACTTTGTGGCATTCACACATAATCATAGAGAATCATTTCTTGTTAGTCAAGACTCATTGCCAAGACTATCTTAGTGGACAAAGTCCCTTTCTGAACCGAGTCACCCTCGTTTCAGTCCTGTTTCACTGAACCGGTATAACCTACCGTTCCATCCATGTCTATCTCATGAGATATAAAATCTCTACCCAATGCATTGGAGGGAGATATAGGTCCCACCCATATTATAATGAATCCTTTCTTATGTGTGCCACATAATCATAAATCATACATCATCGCATAACACATGTAACAAAAATAGGATTCTTGAAACATCATGACATCATAAAAAAATCCTATAAGGTAAATGACTTCATAAAAATAATTCCCTCAAAACATAATCAAATCAATGTAATAATAGGGATAAAAACATAACCCTATATTATCTTAGATGGAAAATAATTTTGATAAAACACTTGAACTCCATTCTTGAGGAAAATATCCTTTCTTCTTCAAAAACACTTTTCTTTTCTTAACATGTCATAAAATTATAAACTAAAACAAGTTGATTAAAAATAAACTTGAAAACTTGTAAAGGAAGCTTCTTTGAAATAATGTTTTTAAAAATCCATTCATGCCATATAAGTTAAAAAAACATTCTTCGTACCTTTGTTGGAAAAGTCAAAAAGTACCTCGTACGAAAAAACGACAAAAGATTCCTTTCATATTATTTACTAAAAACTCACCGAAGGGTAAAATTGGATTTAAACTATTGTATGTGGATGGAAACAATATTATATATTGAGGTAACATGGATGTGGATGATAAAATACACCCCAGTAAATACTTACGAATAAACAATCTTGGATAAAAATGAGATTGTGATATTTCTCTTACCTTAGGTCCGATTTGCTTCGTAAGTGTCTGAACCTCCTGTATAATGATTTAAATTATGTCATTGACTTATTAAAGAATCATATTCATTGTTATGATATCATATATGGTTCACTTATGACATTATATTACCCGTTCTTTGGTAAATTCCATGTTAAAGAGCGTTTTGGGTAAAATTGTTTCATTTGTCGTCCGTGTTTTGACTTGTAATTATTCATATGATTACTTAGATCATGATTACTTAATTCCAGAATATTAAATATTATTTATATATATATATTCATAATATACATATATATAATAAATCAGTAAATGGGAAGAAATACACCATTCATGGAGACGGTAGTCCGTACGTACGCATGAACGCTGTTTTCGTTTCCTTATTGAATTGAATGGAATTAAGTAGATGATATACATATAAATATAAATAAATACAGTATCATTATTATGTCATATATTTCATTAGTACTTATTATATATACTTTATAATCATTCATGAATGGTTAATCATTGAGAATGAATCTCATCGCGTCGTGGAGACGGTAGTCCGTACGTACGCACGAGTGATGATATCGTTCCCATGGTCGTGGAATTGTGTTGAAGTGTTTTTATACTATTTAAGTATCAATATCAATTTATAATAATCATATATAGTTACTCATTACACCATTATACCCATCCAATTAAGGTGGTGGCGGAAAATATATTACACCACGGCGTGGAGACGATATTCCGTACATACGCACGCGCGGTGATTTCCTTTTTCCATAGGATGGATAGAAGGTTAATTAGAGTTGTTTAATATTTATAATAACATATCAGTATATATGAAATACTGATGTTATTACTTTATCATGAAACAACTAAAGAAGAAGAAGTTGAAGAATAAACAAGTTGAAAAGATCGGTAATGGATATTACCTCTTCTTTGGAACGCCTCTTTGAATCCTCCACATAGGAAACTAAGATTGGTATTTGAAGAAGACCAGGACCTATAGGATTATTCTAGGGAAGTGGAGAAGGTAATTTTGCAGGGGTTGGACGAGCTTGAGTGCTCAAATTGGTGTGAGGAGGAGGGGAAGGAGGTGCCCTTTTATAAGGGAGGAGAGGGGCACCTTAGGAATATCTCAAAATATTATTTTATATTAAAGTCAAAATCGGTTTATAATGGTTCCAAAGGGTCTTATTTCTAATCTAAAGTGGGGATGGGTCGAAATAAAATCAACCAATAGGATTTAGAAAATTTTAGGTTATTATTTTAAACTTATCAATTAGATTTAACACAAAGTTAAATAATTTAACTTTTACCATGTCATTTTGTTTTCTTACACTATATGGTTAATACACTTACTATAACATGCCAAACGAACCCCAAATTGTTTATTATTAATATATATATCCTTATCTAAGTCATTTGGCCTAACTTTAGATTTTTAGGAATAAAATAACAATTAATAATATAATATTTGATTTAAAAACTATTTTGTGTCAATTTTGACACTATTTGATATATGATTTTTGTGAAAGTCATAACATAATTATATGTTCGAACCATGTTAATTAAATCAACACTAATATATCATAGTAACCTAGAAAATTAGTGGGATTCATAAAAAGTCTCAAATTGCATTTATTTTGGTGTTTATAACATCAATTATGTCAATATTTCATTAATAAGATAATTACTGCATCATCATTGTGTCATAAATAAATTAAATTATTTAATGTCTAAAAATTATAAATAAAATACCATTATGTAGGAAATCGTCTTGTCTTTCTAATTAATATTTATAGTATAATTTATCTTATGTATTACCCCATATTAAAAATGATTTACTTATTAAACATTGATTTTAACTATTTTAACCCTTCTTTAAATAAATTAATAATAAATGTCCTAATCTAATCCAAGTGGGCCTAAATGATAATATTTTACACTTAAGGTTGTTTTTGGTCGAGATACACTTGTCCAATAGGATTATTACATGTGTTAGGGTAATATTAATATCAATTTTACCCTTAATTACCCTATTTACTTTTAACCGTGGTAAATAAAAGTAAAAAGTTACTATTCACCAAAAATTATTTTCATCTCATTGAACCACATTTTACATACTGACATCAACCGTGTCTCTCGGATTTTTGAAATTCCATTCACAGAAGCGGTAAAATTAAGATTTATGAAAAAATTAATTTTTTTAACTACCACTTAGTAGTTTCACTATTCATCAAAAATTAAAGTTTTTCAGAAAAATGCCAAAATTTTATCCTAAGCTATATTTTATATTCCGAATTCAAAAATAAAGTCTACTTTACCAAATTCATAACATAGAAGTTTCATTAATTAATTTTATAATTAAATCCCGTTGTTAAAACAAATAGCGTGTTTTTAAGAAACAATATCTATCAAAAGATTGACATTTGTTTATGTCTAGCGTAAATGTGAAATTACATCCAATGACCAACATTGTATTGAATTGTAAAAATATATTCTAGATATACTTTAAAACCACTCAAATTAATATTTTATCACTATTAATTATTTCGATTAAAAAAGTTTTTTTTAATTAAAATTTAGTAATATTCACTATTCATCAGAAAATGAAAGTTATCCGAAAAGTACCAAAATTTCACCCTTAGATAATTTCAATATTAAGAATCCAAAAATAAAGTCAATTTTGAAAAATAAAATTTACAAAATTTCAAAAAGTGGTTATTAATATTCATAACGGCTAGTTTTAATAATATTTTAATAGAATATTGCTGTTTAGTGAAACTCGTTATTGCGTACTACACACGCTATCGAGGAAGGTCGCGACTGCGTGTAATGCAAGGCAAGCCAATGATGCGTGTTGTGAAATCTCCTTTTAGTGTATCGTACAACACAAGACATTAGTGAAATTAAAAAGAATATTTTTCATAAAATCTTGGGTTGTTACATTCTACCCCCCTTAAAATGAATTTCTCCCTCGAAATTCGTCGGGGTTATAAATGGTTTACTATTCAAAATATTCTTTAATAGAAACCCACATCATAAAAAGGAATGCCAAAACCAATCTTTAAAAACGAAAGTATGAAACGTAACGGTTACCCAAATAAACTAATCACTGGGTTTCCACATAGGTGAAAATATGGATATGGAAGAAAAATATAACCATCATGTTCTGATGAAGAGTGGTAGAGAACATGGATATGGAAAATCCAACAATCAAAAATACATAAATTTGTGATGATATAAGGTACCATCTGATTAATCAGATATAGGAGCACTAGGACAACATTTTTGGTTTTCAACATCATTTCCCTAAAGTAGAAGAATTTGAATTAGAATAAATACTTACTTTATTTTGGTACAATCTCACTGTTGTTCGTGCCTTGAACAATTTCTACTTCATATCTTAAATAAATTAAGTTGAATTTGTTATTTATGAAGTGTTAACAGATCATGTGATAGAATGACGGGTCATTCCATCTGTCTCAAACAAAAGGTTAGCAAAAATTATATACATAGGTCGATCTATAGTGAGATTAATCATATATGGTTCCTAAAATGGACTTATACTTCATATATCATACTTCTTAATATAATAAAACTAGTTTCTACTAAACAGGGACTTCCTGTAGGCCAGTGGTAGGCGATAAAGGCCAGTCGCACTTCGGTTGTGGGTTCGATTCCCACAGCCTTGTCCGACGTGATGGGTTGTCGCTCGTCTTGCAGGTTGTCCTTTTTCTAAGACTACATTACTATAACATCCCATCAATAATATCAAAAAAAGAACTTCTATCCTTAAACAATACTAATTTACATCCAACATAATCCATTCTAGTCTTTAGGTTTATCCATAATAATGCAGTCCATTGTCATAATATAGTGAAAACAATTACCAGAGATTTAATACCATCATTGATCCCCATATATCATACGATATGTCTTGTTGGTCACATTCCAAACATTCAAAGGCCTTAGTAATGTATTCTCTTGAATTCCCATTGAACCTTAGTAAAAACATGATTGTAGTTAAAAGTTAACACTTTCCACATACCAAAATCCTCAAAATTCTATATACTCAAACCATGATATCACATAGTCCTTATATAAATCATGAGCTTGTGAATACTGTTAAACATTTCATTTTCTCGTTTTCCCTTCATTATACGCATAATATCTCAATCACTTTGAATACCACATTAGACCAATACATAAATATTCCAATACTCCATGATACAACATTATTTTGGAATCCCATTACATAAACACTTAATCATTCCACCACATCGTTGTCATATTCAACATTGACAATAGTGATCGCATGTGACTTCTCTTTGTCCTTTGCCTTAAGTGGTTGCTCATGTCGATCATCACTAACCCTTGGATTAGGGCATTTATTAGCATAATGCCCCATTTCCTTGCACTTGAAGCATTGAAGTGTTGGTTGTGCGTTCTCTGCAGTGTTTTCTTTATTCACATCATTAGAATCCCTTTTTCCATTACTTCGACACTCAGCTGCTCGATGACATTCTTTTCCACACTTAAACATTTTCTAGTCCCTTTAAGACAATCTCCACCATGCTTCTTTCCACACTTTGTGCATAAGGAAACATTCATCTTCTTTTCACCAATATTTTGAGATTTCTCTTTGAACTCCATCTTTCGTTTCTTGTCAAAACCATGAGATGGATATGTAACACCAACTTCCATTTCTACCTTGATAGCACAACGTATAATTTCTTCATAGCTACTGAAGTCTCTTATAGCTAATTCCCTTCGAAGACTTGGTTTTAAGCCACTGAAAAATCGATCAACTTTACTTTCAGGTTGGATGATAATGCCAGATGCATACCTTGAAAGTCTTGTAAAATTTGCTTCGTATATACCAACAGATTCATCATCCTTCTGCTTCAGCTCAAGAAACTCCTTTTCCATCTTTGTTCGAAGAATACGAGGGAAGTACTTACTGAAAAACAAGTTCTTGAACTCGTCCCATTCCATGGACTCAATTTCATCTCTTGGCCTCGTATTCTTGATAAGATTCCACAATTGATCAGCTTCACCTTCCAAACGATATACTGCTATGATGACTTTATCATGTTCAGAACATTGAAGAACTGAAAATATATTTTCAGTGGTACCGATCCATTGTTCAGCAACAAGTGGATCAGAAGTCCCACTGAAAGAAGGTGGACGTTGCCTCATGAAGGACCCAATAGAATATTGATCCCTTCTCTGCTCATTTGGAAGTCCAGAATGATTCATAGCTTGTGTAAGGATAGCAATAAGATTTTGCACTCCATCTCCCATAACATTTGTTTGTTCAGGAGGACAATCATTGCATTGTCCATTTCATTGATCAACACGGTTCCTTCGGGTTCCAGCCATCGTCTAAAACCCAAAAAGAATAGTGTGAGAGGCAAAAATCATGCTAGGGAAAATAACATAATAAAGGGGGAGTACCTTCAATATCTAACATCTTAGGTTTAATTCTATGATCGTTAGCATAGTTCTAGTACTATAACCTATACGTATACTTATCCTTAGGGACATCCCTAGAAATACCTTAGAAATATCTCTAGGGATCTCACTAACGTTTTCGAATCCTAGTTTCCAAAAGTTGACTAATCCTTTCCTATGATACCAACTGTAGAGACCCAAAGCATAACGTACATGAACATTACATTACTTTTGCAGAATACTTAAAAAAAACACACACACAAGGATCGTAATAGTTTAGTGTCTTTGGAAACTCAGAACGTAATCTTCTAATTGTGGTGAAAGATCTTCAATATCTCCCATAAAGATCTTCCCTTTTTTTTACCTAAAACCTTTCTTTATATCCTGGGGAAAAGAAAACATAAAAGGGTGAGCTCAAATGCTCAGTAAGGGAAAATAGAAGAAAAATCAATCACATCATATTCATAAGAACATTCCTTTTGGAAATCTTAACCTGCAAAAGAGAGCATAATTTCATAACATGGGATAAATCAATGTAGTGAAATGAAATCCCAATAATCATAACTTAAGACATGAAACATTGTGGCATTCACACATAATCATAGAGAATCATTTCTTTTTAGTCAAGACTCATTGCCAAGACTATCTTAGTGGACAAAGTCCCTTTCTGAACCGAGTCACCCTCGTTTCAGTCCTGTTTCACTGAACCGGTATAACCTACCGTTCCAGCCATGTCTATCTCATGAGATATAAAATCTTTACCCAATGCATTGGATGGATATATAGGTCCCACCCATCTTATAATGAATCCTTTCTTATGTGTGCCACATAATCATAAATCATACATCATCGCATAACACATGTAACAAAAATGGTATTCTTGAATCATCATGACATCATAAAACAAATCATATAAGGTAAATGACTTCATAAAAATAATTCCCTCAAAACATAACTAAATCAATGTAATAATAGGGATAAAAACAGAATCCTATATTATCTTAGATGGAAAATGATTTTGATAAAACACTTGAACTCCATTCTTGAGGAAAATATCCTTTCTTCTTCAAAAACACTTTTCTTTTCTTAACATGTCATACAATTATAAACTAAAAGAAGTTGATTAAAATTAAACATGAAAACTTGTAAAGGAAGCTTCTTGGAAATAATGTTTTAAAAAATCCATTCATGCCATATAAGTTAAAAAAACATTTTTCGTACATTTGTTGGAAAAGTCAAAAAGTACCTCGTACGAAAAAACGACGAAAGATTCCTTTCATATTCTTTACTAAAAACTCACCGAAGGGTAAAATTGGATTTAAACTATTGTAAGTGGATGGAAACAATATTACATATTGATGTAACATGTATGTGGATGATAAAATACACCCCAGTAAATACTTACGAATAAACAATCTCGGAAAAAAATGAGATTGTGATATTTCCCTTACCTTAGGTCCGATTTGCTTCGTAAGTGTCCGAACCTCCTGTATAATGATTTAAATTATGTCATTGACTTATTACAGAATCATATTCATTGTTATGATATCATATATGGTTCACTTATGACTTTATATTACCCGTTCTTTTGTAAATTCCATGTTAAAGAGCATTTTGGGTAAAATTGTTTCATTTGTCATCCGTGTTTTGACTTGTAATTATTCATATGATTACTTAGATCATGATTACTTAATTCCAGAATATAAAACATGATTTATATATATATATTCATAATATACTTATATATAATAAATCAGTAAATGGAAAGAAATACACCGTTCATGGAGACGGTAGTCCGTACGTACGCATGAACGCTGTTTTCGTTTCCTTATTGAATTGAATGGAATTAAGTAGATGACATACATATAAATATAAATCAATCCAGTATCATTATTATGTCATATATTTCATTAGTACTTATTATATATACTTTATAATCATTCATGAATGGTTAATCATTGAGAATAAATCTCATCGCGTCGTGGAGACGGTAGTCCGTACGTACGCACGAGCGATGATATCGTTCCCATGGTCGTGGAATTTTGTTGAAGTGTTTGTATACTATTTCAGTATCAATATCACTTTATAATAATCATATATAGTTACTCATTACACCATTATAACCATCCAATTAAGGTGGTGGCGGAAAATAGATTACACCACAGCGTGGTGACGGTATTCCGTACGTACGCACGCGCGGTGATTTCCTTTTTCCGTAGGATGGATAGAAGGTTAATTAGTGTTGTTTCATATTTATAATAACATATTAGTATATAAGAAATACTGATGTTATTACTTTATCATGAAACAACTAAAGAAGAAGAAGTTGAAGAAGAAAGAAGTTGAAAAGATCGGTAATGGATATTACCTCTTCTTTGGAACGCCTCTTTGAATCCTCCACTTAGGAAACTAAGATTGGTATTTGAAGAATACCAGGACCTCTAGGATTATTCTAGGGAAGTGGAGAAGGGATTTTGTCAGGGTTTTTCCGAGCTTGAGTGCTCAAATTGGTGTGAGGAGGAGGGGAAGGAGGTGCCCTTTTATAAGGGAGGAGAGGGGCACCTTAGTAATATCTCAAAATATTATTTTATATTAAAGTCCAAATCGGTTTATAATGGTTCCAAAGGGTATTATTTAGAAGATAAAGTGGGGATGGGTCTAAATCCTAACAACCAATAGGATTTAGACAAGTTTAGGTTGTTATTTTAACCTTATCAATTAGATTTAACTCTAAGTTAAATAATTTAACTTTTATCGTGTCTTTTTGTTTTCTTACACTATATGGTTAATACACTTACTATAACACGCCAAACGAACCCCAAATTGTATATTATTAATATATATTTTCTTATCTAAGTCATTTGGCCGAGCCTTAGATTTTTAGGAATAAAGTAAAAATTAATAATATAATATTTTATTTAAAAACTATTTTGTGTCAATTTTGACACTATTTGATATATGATTTTTGTGAAAGTCATAACAGAATTATATGTTCGAAAAAAGTTGATTAAATCAACACTAATATATCATAGTAACCTTGAAAATTAGTGGGATTCATAAAAAGTCTAAAATTACATTTATTTTGGTGTTTATAACATCAATTATGTCAATATTTCATTAATAAGATAATTACTGCATCATCATTGTGTCATAAATAAATTAAATTTTTTAATGTCTAAAAATTATAAATAAAATACTATTATGTAGGAAATCGTTTTATCTTTCTAATTAATATTTATAGTCGAATTTATCTTATGTATAACCCCATATTAAATGTGATTTACTTATTAAACATTGATTTTAACTATTTTAACCCTTCTTTAAATAAATTAATAATAAATGTCCTAATCTAATACAAGTGTGCCTAAATGATAATATTTTACAGTCAAGGTTGTTTTTGTTCGAGATACACTTGTCCAATAGGATTATTACATGTGTTAGGGTAATATTAATATCATTTTTACCCTTAATTACCCTATTTACTTTTAACCGTGGTAAATAAAAGTAAAAAGTTACTATTTACCAAAAATTATTTTCATCTCATTGAACCACATTTTACTTACTGACATCAACCGTGTCTCTCGGATTTTTGAAATTCCATTCACAGAAGAGGTAAAATTAAGATTTATGAAAAAATTAAATTTTTTAACTACCACTTAGTAGTTTCACTATTCATCAAAAATTGAAGTTTTTCAGAAAAATGCCAAAATTTCATCCTAAGCTATGTTTCATATTCCGAATTCAAAAATGAAGTCTACTTTACCAAATTCATAAGATAGAAATTTCATTAATTAATTTTATAATTAAATCCCGTTGTTAAAACAAATAGCGTGTTTTTATGAAACAATATCCATCAAAAGATTGACATTTGTTTATGTCTAGCGTAAATTTGTAATTACATCCAATGACCAACATTGTATTGAATTGTAAAAATATATTCTAGATATACATTAAAACCACTCAAATTAATATTTTATCACTATTAATTATTTCGATTAAAAAAGTTGTTTTTAATTAAAATTTAGTAATATTCACTATTCATCAGAAAATGAAAGTTATCCGAAAAGTACCAAAATTTCACCCTAAGATAATTTCAATATTACGAATCCAAAAATAAAGTCCATTTTGAAAAATAAAATTTTCAAATTTTCAAAAAGTGGTTATTACTATTCATAACGGCTAGTTTTAATAATATTTTAATAGCATATTGCTGTTTAGTGAAACTCGTTATTGCGTACTACACACACTATCGAGGAAGGTCGCGATTGCGTGTAATGCAAGGCAAGCCAAGGATGCGTGTTGTGAAAGCTCCTTTTAGTGTAGCGTACAACACAAGATATTAGTGAAATTAAAAAGAATATTTTTCATAAAATCTTGGGTTGTTACATTCTACCCCCCTTAAAATGAATTTCACCTTCGAAATTCATCGGGGTTATAAATGGTTTACTATTCGAAAGATTCTTTAATAGAAACCCACATCGTAAAAAGTAATGCCAAAACCAATCTTTAAAAACGAAAGTATGAAACATAACGGTTACCCAAATAAACTAATCACTGGGTTTCCACATAGGTGAAAATATGGATATGGAAGAAAAATCTAACCATCATGTTCTGATGAAGAGTGGTAGAGAACATGGCTATGGAAAATCCAACAATCACAAATCCATAAATTTGTGATGATCTAAGGTACCATCTGATTAATCAGATATAAGAGCACTAGGACAACATTTTTGGTTTTCAAGATCGTTTCCCTAAAGTCGAAAAATTTGAATTAGAATAACTACTTACTTTATTTTGGTACAATCTCACTGTTGTTCGTGCCTTGAACAATTTCTACTTCATCTCTTAAATAAATTAAGTTGAATTTGTTATTCGTGAAGTGTTAACAGATCATGTGATAGAATAACGGGTCAATCCATCTGTCTCGAACAAAAGGTTAGCAAAAATTATATACATAGGTCGATCTATAGTGAGATTAATCATATATGGTTCCTAAAATGGACTTATACTTCATATATCATACTGCATAATATAATAAAACTAGTTTATACTAAACAGGGACTTCCTGTAGGCCAGTGGTAGGCGATAAAGGCCAGTAGCACTTCGGTTGTGGGTTCGATTCCCACAGCCTTGTCCGACGCGATGGGTTGTCGCCTGTCCTGCAGGTTATCCTTTTTCTAAAACTACATTACTATAACATCCCATCAATAATATTGAAAAAAGAACTTCTATCCTTAAACAATACTAATTTATGTCCAACATAATCCATTCTAGTCTTTAGGCTTATCCATAATACTGCAGTCTATTGTCATAATATAGTGAAAACAATTACCAGATATTTAATACCATATTTGATCCCCATATATCATAAGATATGTCCTGTTGGTCACATTCCAAACATTCAAAGGCCTTAGTAATGTATTCTCTTGAATTCCCATTGAACCTTAGTGAAAACATGATTGTAGTTAAAAGTTAACACTTTCCACATACCAAAATCCTCAAAATTATATATACTCAAACCATGATATCACTTAGTCCTTATATCAATCATGAGCTCATGAATACTGTTAAACATTTCATTTTCTCATTTTCCCTTCATTATACGCATAATATCTCAATCACTTTGAATACCACATTAGACCAATACATAAATATTCCAATACTCCATGATACAACATTATTATGGAATCCCATTACATAAACACTTAATCATTCCACCACATCGTTGTCATATTCAACATTGCCAATAGTGATCGCATGTGACTTCCCTTTGTCCTTTGCCTTAAGCGGTTGCTCATGTCGATCATCACTAACCCTTGGATTAGGTCATTTATTAGCATAATTCTTCATTTCCTTGAACTTGAAGCATTTAAGTGTTTGTTGTGCGTTATCTGCAGTGTTTGCTTTATTCACATCATTAGAATACCTTTTTCCATTACTTCGACACTCAGCTGCTCGATGGCCTTCTTTTCCACACTTAAAACATTTTCTAGTCCCTTTAAGACAATCTCCACCATGCTTCTTTCCACACTTTGTGCATAAGGAAACATACATCTTATTTTCACCATTATTTTGAGATTTCTCCTTGAACTCCATCTTTCGTTTCTTGCAAAACCATGAGATGGATATGTAACACCAACTTCCATTTCTACCTTGATAGCACAACGTACAATTTCTTCTTAGCTACTGAAGTCTCTTATAGCTAATGCCCTTCGAAGACTTGGTTTTATGCCACTGAAAAATTGATCTACTTTACTTTCAGGTTGGATGATAATGCCAGATGCATACCTTGCATGTCTTGTAAAATTTGCTTCGTATATACCAACAGATTCATCATCCTTCTGCTTCAGCTCAAGAAACTCCTTTTCCATCTTTTTTCGAAGAATACGAGGGAAGTACTTACTCAAAAACAAGTTCTTGAACTCATCCCATTCCATGGACTCAATTTCATCTCTTGGCCTCGTATTCTTGATAAGATTCCACCATTGATCAGATTCACCATCCAAACGATATACTGCTAAGATTAATTTATCATGTTCAGAACATTGAAGAACTGAAAATATCTTTTCAGTGGTACTGATCCATTGTTCAGAAACAAGTGTATCGGAAGTCCCACTGAAAGAAGGTGGACGTTGCCTCATGAAGAACTCAATAGAATATTGTTCCCTTCTCTACTCATTTGGAAGTCCAGAATGATTCATAGCTTGTGTAAGGATAGCAATAAGATTTTGCACTCCATCTCCCATAACATTTGTTTGTTCAGGAGGACAATCATTGCATTGTCCATTGCGTTGATCAACACGGTTCCTTCGGGTTCCAGCCATCTTCTAAAACCCAAAAAGAATAGTGTGAGAGGCAAAAATCATTCTAGAAAAAATAACATAATAAAGGGGGAGTACCTTCAATATCTAACATCTTAGGTTTAATTATATGATCGTTAGCGTAGTTCTAGTACTATAACCTATATGTATACTTATCCTTAGGGACATCCCTAGACATACCTTAGAAATATCTCTAGGGATCTCACCAACATTTTTGCATCCTAGTTTCCAAAGGTTGAATAAACCGTTCCTCTAATACCAAATGTAGATACCCGAAGCATAACGTACATGAACATTACATTACTTTTTCGGAATACTAAAAAAACACACACACAAGGATCGTAATAGTTTAGTGTCTTTGGAAACTCGAAACGTAATCTTCTAATCGTGGTGAATGATCTTCAATATCTCCCATAAATATCTTCCCTTTTTTTTACCTAAAACCTTTCTTTATATCCTGGGGAAAAGAAAACATAAAAGGGTGAGATCAAATTCTTAGTAAGGGTAAATAAAAGAAAAATCAATCACATCATATTCATAAGAACATAACTTTTGGAAATCTTAACCTGCAAAAGAGAGCATAATTTCATAACATGGGATAAATAATAGTAGTGAAATGAAATCCCAATAATCATAACATAAAACATAAAAAATTGTGGCATTCACGCATAATCATAGAGAATCATTTCTTGTTAGTCAAGACTCATTTCCAAGACTATCTTAGTGGACAAAGTCCCTTTCTAAACCGAGTCACCCTCGTTTCAGTCCTGTTTCGCTGAACCGGTATAACCTACCGTTCCAGCCATGTCTATCTCATGAGATATAAAATCTTTACCCAATGCATTGGAGGGAGATATAGGTCCCACCCATCTTATAATGAATCCTTTTTTATGTGTTCCACATAATCATAAATCATACATCATCGCATAACACATGTAACAAAAATGGGATTCTTGAAACATCATGACATCATAAAACAAATCATATAAGGTAAATGACATCATAAAAATAATTCCATCAAAACATAATCAAATAAATGTAATAATAGGGATAAAAACATAACCCTATATTTTCTTAGATGGAAAATAATTTTGATAAAACACTTGAACTCCATTCTTGAGGAAAATATGCCTTCTTCTTCAAAAACACTTTTTTTTTCTTAACATGTCATACAATTATAAACTAAATGAAGTTGATTAAAAATAAACTTGAAAACTTGTAAAGGAAGCTTCTTGGAAATAATTTTTTTAAAAATCCATTCATTCCATACAAGTTAAAAAAACATTCTTCGTACCTTTGTCGGAAAAGTCAAAAAGTACCTCGTACGAAAAAACGACAAAATATTCCTTTCATATTCTTTACTAAAAACTCACCGAAGGGTAAAATTGGATTTAAACTATTGTAAGTGGATGGAAAAAATATTACATATTGAGGGAACATGGATTTGGATGATAAAATACACCCCAGTAAATACTTACGAATAAACAATCTCGGATAAAAATGAGATTGTGATATTTCCCTTACCTTAGGTCCGATTTGCTTCGTAAGTGTCCGAACCTCCTGTATAATGATTTAAATAATGTCATTGACTTATTAATGAATCATATTCATTGTTATGATATCATATATGGTTCACTTATGACATTATATTACCCGTTCTTTTGTAAATTCCATGTTAAAGAGCGTTTTGGGTAAAATTGTTTCAT
The DNA here is from genome assembly GCA_963277665.1 of Viscum album. NCBI lineage: Eukaryota > Viridiplantae > Streptophyta > Magnoliopsida > Santalales > Viscaceae > Viscum > Viscum album. The sequence continues at coordinate 1,399,527,912 of OY728150.1, forward strand.
TTGTCGTCCGTGTTTTGACTTGTAATTATTCATATGATTACTTAGATCATGATTACTCAATTACAGAATATAAAACATTATTTATATATATATATTCATAATATACATATATATAATAAATCAGTAAATGGAACGAAATACACCGTTCATGGAGACGGTAGTCCGTACGTACGCATGAACGCTGTTTTCGTTTCCTTGTTGAATTGAATGGAATTAAGTAGATGACATACATATAAATATAAATAAATAGAGTATCATTATTATGTCATATATTTCATTAGTACTTATTATATATACTTTATAATCATTCATGAATGGTTAATCATTGAGAATGAATCTCATCGCGTCGTGGAGACGGTAGTCCGTACGTACGCACGAGCGATTATATCGTTCCCATGGTCGTGGAATTGTGTTGAAGTGTTTGTATACTATTTCAGTATCAATATCACTTTATAATAATCATATATAGTTACTCATTACACCATTATACCCATACAATTAAGGTGGTGGCGGAAAATAGATTACACCACGGCGTGGAGACGGTATTCCGTACGTACACACGCGCGGTGATTTCCTTTTTCCGTAGGATGGTTAGAAGGTTAATTAGAGTTGTTTCATATTTATAATAACATATCAGTATATAAGAAATACTGATGTTATTACTTTATCATGAAACAACTAAAGAATAAGAAGTTGAAGAAGAAAGAAGTTGAAAAGATCGGTAATGGATATTACCTCTTCTTTGGAACGCCTCTTTGAATCCTCCACTTAGGAAACTAAGATTGGTATTTGAAGAAGACCAGGACCTCTAGGATTATTCTATGGAAGTGTATAAGGGATTTTGGCAGGGTTTGGCCAAGCTTGAGTGCTCAAATTGGTGTGAAGAGGGGAAGGAGGTGCCCTTTTATAAGGGAGGAGAGGGGCACCTTAGGAATATCTCAAAATATTATTTTAAATTAAAGTCAAAATTGGTTTATAATGGTTCCAAAGGGTCTTATTTCGAAGCTAAAGTGGGGATGGGTCGAAATCCTATCAACCAATAGGATTTAGAAAAGTTTAGGTTATTATTTTAACCTTATCAATTAGATTTAACTCTAAGTTAAATAATTTAACTTTTACCGTGTCTCTTTGTTTTCTTACACTATATGGTTAATACACTTACTATAACATGCCAAACGAACCCCAAATTGTTTATTATTAATATATATATCCTTATCTAAGTCATTTGGCCGAACCTTAGATTTTTAGGAATAAAATAACAATTAATAATATAATATTTATTTAAAAACTATTTTGTGTCAATTTTGACACTATTTGATATATGATTTTTGTGAAAGTCATAACAGAATTATCTGTTCGGACCAAGTTGATTAAATCAACAATAATATATCATAGTAACCTATAAAATTAGTTTGATTCATAAAAAGTCTCAAATTACATTTATTTTGGTGTTTATAACATCAATTATGTCAATATTTCATTAATAAGATAATTACTGCATCATCATTGTGTCATAAATAAATTAAATTATTTAATGTCTAAAAATTATAAATAAAATACCATTATGTAGGAAATCGTTTTATCTTTCTAATGAATATTTATAGTCGAATTTATCTTATATATAACCCCATATTAAAAATGATTTACTTATTAAACATTGATTTTAACTATTTTAACCCTTCTTTAAATAAATTAATAATAATTGTCCTAATCTAATCCAAGTGGGCCTAAATGATAATATTTTACACTTAAGGTTGTTTTTGGTCGAGATACACTTGTCCAATAGGATTACGACATGTGTTAGGGTAATATTAATATCATTTTTACCCTTAATTACCCTATTTACTTTTAACCGTGGTAAATAAAAGTAAAAAGTTACTATTCACCAAAAATTATTTTCATCTCATTGAACCACATTTTACTTACTGACATCAACCGTGTCTCTAGGATTTTTGAAATTCCATTCACAGAAGCGGTAAAATTAAGATTTATGAAAAAATTAATTTTTTAACTACCACTTAGTAGTTTCACTATTCATCAAAAATTGAAGTTTTTCAGAAAAATGCCAAAATTTCATCCTAAGCTATATTTCATATTCCGAATTCAAAAATGATGTCTACTTTACCAAATTAATAACATAGAAGTTGCATTAATTAATTTTATAATTAAATCCCGTTGTTAAAACAAATAGCGTGTTTTTAAGAAACAATATCTATCAAAAGATTGACATTTGTTTATGTCTAGTGTAAATGTGAAATTACATCCAATGACCAACATTGTATTGAATTGTAAAAATATATTCTATATATACTTTAAAACCACTCAAATTAATATTTTATCACTATTAATTATTTCGATTAAAAAAGTTGTTTTTAATTAAAATTTAGTAATATTCACTATTCATCAGAATATGAAAGTTATCCGAAAAGTAACAAAATTTCACCCTAAGATAATTTCAATATTACGAATCCAAAAATAAAGTCCATTTTGAAAAATAAAATTTACAAAATTTCAAAAAGTGGTTATTACTATTCATAACGGCTAGTTTTAATGATATTTTAATAGCATATTGCTGTTTAGTGAAACTCGTTATTGCTTACTACACACGCTATCGAGGAAGGTTGTGATTGCGTGTAATGCAAGGCAAGCCAAGGATGCGTGTTTTGAAAGCTCCTTTTAGTGTAGCGTACAACACAAGACATTAGTGAAATTAAAAAGAATATTTTTCATAAAATCTTGGGTTGTTACAGGGCCCCATATTTTTAATTAGATTCCACCATTGATCTACTTCACCTTATAAATGGTAAATAGCCAGAATGACTTTTTCATGTTCCTAACAGTGAATTTTGGAAAATATATTTTCAATGGTACGGATCCATTGTTCAGAAACATGTGGATCAGATGACCCACCGAAAGAAGGTGGATGTTGTACCATGAAGGACTCAATAGAATATTGTTCACGTCACTGCTCATTTGGATGTATAGAATGATTCATATCTTGTGTAAGTATAGCAATAATATTTTTCACTCCATATCTCATAATGTTGGTTTGTTCAGGAAGAAAATCATTGCATCATACATTACATTGATCAACACGGTTCATTCAGGTTCCAGCCATCGTCTAAATCCCAAAAAGAATAATGTGATAGTAAAAAATCATGCTATGGAAAACAACATAACAATAGGGGAGTAAATTCGATATATAACATCTTACACATCCTTGTTTCAAAAGGTTAACAAAACCTTTCCTCTGATACCAACTGTAATGGTCTAGAATTACGTCTAGTGGACTATAATTGATACATATCAGGGCACTCCTTGGGCGGCTGCACCCCCTGGGAGGAACACACCACCATCCCCAGTGGCAGCCATTTCCTCATGAAGCCCTTCGGCAGAGAGCCATGCTTCGTCCAATGCTCACATGTAATAGTTCCCATGGATCAGATTCATTCCTACCTCCTTTTCCTTTGATACCAACTGTAATGACCCAAAGCTTGACGTACATGGACATTACATTACTTTTATGAAATACTTAATACATAACAAAAAACGAACACTAAAGGACCGTAATAGTTTAGTGTCTTTGGAAACATGGAATATAAACTCTTAATCATGTTGAAAGATATTCAACATCTCCCATAATGATCATCCCCCTTTTGTTTATTTACCTAAAACCTTTATTTTAATCCTGGGAGAAAAACATGAAAAGGGTGAGCTGAAATTCTCATTAAGGGTAAGCAAGGAGAAAATAAAACAAAAAATATACATTTGAACTTAAAAACATGAACATAATGTTTTAACATCATGATCTTGAGAAATGACATAAAACATGGCAGTACGTAAGAAATATATCATAATAGAACATAAATCATGATAAAAAAGCATGGGAATAAATCTTTTAATTGTGGAAAAACATTAAGAACATGATATAATTTCCATATTAGACAAGACATTGCTGCCAAGACCATCTTTGTGGACAAAGTCCCTAATAGAACCGAGTATACTCCTCGTTCCAGTCCTGTAACACTGAACCAGATTAACTTACCATTCCATCCATGTCTATCCAATGAGATATAAATTTTTACCCAATGCATTGGAGGGAGATATAGGTCCCACATATCTAATAATGAAATCATTCTTACTTGTGCCACAACATGAACATAAATCATTCATCATTACCCAAAGTGTAAAATGGTTTTCATAAACATCATCCCATCATAACATAATCCATACAAAAAAATGAATATCACTTCATCAATAGAAAATTGAAACCATGTAAATCATAGAGAAATTATACTTGAAACATACACATATGAAATAATTTTATCTTATATGGAAAATGGATCTGTTAAAAAACTTGAAATGAATTTTTAAAGAAAATATCTTTTCTACTTCAAAATCATTTTTTTTCACAAAATGACATGAAATTTTAAAAGAAATGGTTTTTGTTTGAAAATAATAATGAAATATTGTAGAGTAATTTTCATGAAAATTGGGCGTTATGAAACCGTAAAAATCTGTTCATGCAGTATAAGTTAAGAAGACATTCTTCTCGTACTTTGGTCAGAAAAGTCAAAAAGTTCATCGTATGCTAAAAAAATAAATATTCCTTACATAACACAATGTAGAAGTAAAAGAGGTGTAAACATGACTTTAAACATACATGTAATAATATTAAACACTTTATGAAAACATTTTTATGGACATGGATGAAAAATATAACCCTAGAAAATACTTACGAATAAACAATCTCGGATAAAAACGAGATTGGAAAAGTTAACCCTTACCTTAGGTCCGATATGATTCGTACATATCCGGACCTCCTATATAATGATTTAAATAATGTGATTTACTTATTAAAGAATCATATGCACTTTTTTGATATCATATATGGTTCACTTATGACTTTATATTACCCGTTCTTTTGTAAATTCCATGTTAAAGCATTGTTTTGGGTAAAATCGTTTTATTTATCGTACATGTTTGGACTTTTTGTACTTGATATTATTATTACATATATCATGATATACTTACATCCATAATGTAAATCATGATTTATATATCATATATGTTCTGTATATATATAATAGATAGATAAATGAAACACATCATTCATGGAAACAGTAGGACGTACGTACGCATGAACGTTGTTTTCCTTTTCTTATTGACTTGAATGGAAGTAAGTATATGATATATATATATAGGCATAAATCCATTAGCTTTATCATGTCATATATTTCATTATTATTAATTATATATACTTAATAATCATTCTTGATTGGTTAACATGGAGAATGAATTTCATCACATCGTGGAGACAGTAATCTGTACGTACGCACGAGCGATGATATCTTTCCGATAATTATTGAATTTAATTGGAGTGGATGATATAATATATCAGTAGAATTATTATGTCATAATAACTATAAATAGTTATTCTTTACACCATTATATCCATCCATGTATGGTGGTGGTGGAAAAATAGATTACACCACGACGTGGAGACGGTATTCCATACGTACACATGTGCTGTGATTTCATTTTCCGTAGGATAGATAGATGGTGAAATGGGGTTGCTTCATATTTATAATAACATATCAGTATATGAGTGATACTTATGTTATTACTTCATAATAAAACAACTAAAGAAGAGGAAGTATAAGAAGAATGAAACATGAAAGAATCGGTAGAAGAGTTTACCTCTTCTTTGACGAACCACCATTAAGCTTCCTCTTTAGGGACTAGAGTTGGTCTTTTGAGAAGACCAGAACCTAAAGAATGTTTATAGGAAAGTGGATAAGAGAAATGGGTAGGTTTTGGCCGAGATTCAAGGCTCAAAAGGGTCTGAAGAGAAGAGGGAAGGGGTACCCTTTTTATAAGGGAGGAGGGGCACTTTTGGAAACCTCTAAAATACAAATTTATAATAAACCCTAACCCCACTAAAAAACATCCAAAACTGAATCCTATTCTAATATTAGATGTGATAGGGTAGTAATATCATCAAACAATAAAATTTAGACATATTGTGAATTTATTTAAAACATTATCGGCATGATTTATCCTAATTTAATCTATTTAATTTTATTTGTGGTAATATGATTCTAAATTTTAAATTGTTATAAATAAATACTTATGTGTTGTGAATTGTACATAATTAAAACATTTATGAAATTTTAGACAATATAAATTTTAGTTTATAATTTTTAAATATTTATTTGATTTTTAATCAATTTTATATTTTGTTATTTTTATAAAATAACAATTTTGTCAATTTTGACACTATTCATTTATTTGAATTTAAATAAAATCCACACATATGCTATGTTTGAAATAAAATATTTAATATATTTATAACATGTCATATTTATCTATAATATTAGTTGATCACATTAAATAGTTCATGTGATATGTATTTTAATATTTTTAAAACCATTTATTTGATATTTCAATCAATAAAATAATTTCAACATCACTATTGTGTCACATATAATGATAATTATTTAATCCCTAAAAATTATAGATAAATTTCAATGATGTAGATAATTTTATTATATTTCTAGAGACTCTTCATGTTCTAAATTTCATGATGTTTATTACTATATTAATATTATTATACTTATAAGATTTAAGAGAGTGACAATATTGTCACTTTCTTTGGTTTTATTAATAATTATGTCATTTAAAAGGTCAAAAGTCCATTAAATTAATCTATTCAGACCCTCATGTGATATGGGTCGACTTTTATTCATCAAATAGAGTTTTTTCAGGTCTTAAGATAATTTTATAATATTATAATTACCCTTAATTACCCGATTTACCTTTAACTATGGTAAATAAAATTTACCATAGTTACTATTCATAATTCCCAAAAATAAAAAGTAAGCTATTAAAATAATTTGGACCCAATGCTTCCAAATATGGAATCCATTTTTTTAAATTTATATACAGAAGTTTCAGAAACTAAATTAAAATTAATCCCGTTGTTGAAGGAAAATGGGGTTTTGTTTAAAACATTGCAAAAGATTGAATTGATTTAACCTATGAATTCAATGTAAAATAAATGCTAATGAAATACATTATATTAAATGGTAAAAATATATTCTACTTATAATTTAAAACAATTCAATATTATAATTTAACCACATGATTTATTATGAGGAAAAATAGATGTTTTTAATTAAAATATAGCTTGTTTTTTCTATTCATTAAAATATGAAAGTTATCAGAAAAATATCAAAACATTATCCAATGTAAATTTTTATATCCTGATTCAAAAGAAGAAGTTTATTTTGTAAAATTTAACTTATACAATTTTTAAAAATTATATTTAAAATGGGTGCACCATTAAAAAGCGGGAAAACTCTATTTTTTGAAAAATACTAAATTTACACGAAAAAATTTATTTTGTTCTCATACCATGTTCTAGAAAATGTGTATGATGAATAATAATGTTATAAAATTAAAAATAAAGTGAAAAATATTCATAAAGACTAGTTTATAATAATATTATAACCATATATCGTTGTTTAGTGAAACTCGGTATTGCTTACAACACACGCTGTCGAAGAAGGTCGTGATTGCATATAATACAAGCCATGTCAGGGTTGTGTGTAGTTCAAGACTCTTTTGTTGTCTCATATAACAGAATCCAATAATATTTCATTTATAAATTGAATATATATATATATATATACACTCAATGTTGCGTAGAATATCTACTATCAAAGGAATTTGAAATTGTGTGTAACACGATCCAAGAATAGTGTTACGTATACTGCAAGCTAATATGGTGTTGCATATAGCACACGTTAATTTTGTTGTAGCGTACAACAGAAGAAATCAATGAAATTAAAATTATATTTTTCATAAAATCTCGGGTTGTTAAATATATTCTATAAGGACTCTATGTTAGTGGAATAGAACTAGGTATGATTTCAATTGAAAACTCATTCTCTAGTTATTGTGAAAGACTAAGATGTTATTTAGGAAATACATCAATATATTCATATATTATTGGAGTTTATGCAATTAATACATCATCCTCAATCATATTATATTTGTATAACTCATTATTGGGTATCAAGAATCCAGTTAAATTATTTTATGCAATAAAGAGTTCATCACCATAATTTCATCAATATTTTATCTTGGTATGATTTGATATATGAAATAGCATTTTCCAAGACCATAAATTGATACGACCTCTATATATGTATAGCCAATATAGGAAAAATATAACATAAACTTTTAAAAATTTATGAATAATGAAAATTTTATAAAGTATCATTCTGCAACCCTCAATAAGAGAGGAGTTATATAAGTTTAATGAAATAATCACACATCAATGTGATTTCATTGATTATTAAACTCCCATTGTTTGAGAAAATGTATTAGCATTCATAAAAAACATTTATGATATAAAATAATGTAATATATTTAAAACAAATAATACATTATTATAATTAATTTTTATGATAGTATTACATTTCACCCCCTTAGTATCATGACGCACTTTATTGGTAGAAATTTGGCAGGATCTTCCTTGTTCCATTATTCTTAGAAGTTTCTTATAGTTATTATCCTTACAATCCTTTGGTTTTGGAAATTTATTTTTATGATATAAAAATTTTATCATTTTATGAATTGAAGTATGGGTGGTGCATTAATTTGGAATTTTTTATCTTCAATTTCATTTACTATATTCTTAATCACTATTAAGATATCATGAGTTCATTATAAAACCTTCCTAATCATGAAAAATATACAATCTCCTCTCATGAAATTTCCTAGGATTTTCCTATAATATTTTTGGTATGTAGGTGGGTTAAATATCTTTATTCCATGTTATTTATCATTTGAGCTACAGTGAAACACCATTTTTTATTCTTATTCCAAAAATCACGAGAATAACAGGGGTCCCTAATTGTAATTTCCACATTGGTAGTACATATTTTTTTACTTTCAACCAAAATTCCATTAAATGTAATGTCTTCCAGTGATTATTTTATGAACATAAATATATCATCTAATTTTATTATAGGTTTCATTATAAAACAAAATTCATTACATGACTTATGATTACTCTTTCATTGGTAAAAATTTATTCATACACATTTTTTATTTATCTTCAAGAATTCTCTCTATATTTTATTGTTAAATGTTTATATATAATTATTTGTAAAATATCTTTATATTGTCTTCCAATTCCATGTATTCTATTTCTTCCTCATGCATGAGATTTTTTATTAGGTTCCACCATTTTTCCAACCCACCTTAATAATTATAAATTTATTGAAGAAATTATTCTTTGAGATATAAAGAAATTAAAATTTATTATATATTATATTAATATATTTCTCATAAATTAGTGTATTGATAGATTCATTAATGTTCAAAGATAATTTATTCATGGATGAATCAATATCATATTCCATATATTTAAATATTTAATAATATCAAAATGCTTATGGTCATTTACAAAACCTGAGATATAAATTCCAATAAGGTTTTCTCTCTATCTCTCATCACATTTGGTTACACAAAAGGATAATCACCTCATTATACATCACACCAGTATTTATACTAATTTCAACTATTTACTAAAACCAAAATGTTTAACTTGAATAACAAATAATAAAATCATAATTAAAAAAGAGTAAATATCTAGAATAAAGTACCACCCCATAATTACTTACTCTATGGTACATTTATTTTAGCCTATTAGACATTCAATTGAGCCTTTGTTTTCTAATCTGGGTACTATTATACAACTTAACATAATATCTTATATAACTAAATTTTACTCTAATAAAAATCATATTTATCAAAGTTAACATAAAATCATATTATGTAATTTTATACTAATATTCAATAATCTCATAAATAAAAAATCAATAAACAATATAATGTTTTAGAGTCTATGTATATTATCAACAGAAATGATTTATTATGCATTATTTTTTAAATATCTCCCACAATGTTGTAAAAACCTAAAATCTTCCTAAATATTTCCATTATCTAATAACCTTGGAAACAATGATGACATAAGAAATGAGTGATAAAAGTGACAGTGAGGGAAATTTATTTAATGAATCATTAATGGTTAGATCATAAGAATGGGAGAAAATAAGAACATTGTTGAAATATGGAATTAAAATGATCAAAAACTCATATCAGATATCCATAAGTCTTAATATAAGGATATATAACATTAAAAGGATCCACTTAAAAACATAACATTAACCATGGAATTATAATTTTGAAATATGGAAACATAATCCTGATATATAGATCAAAACATTTGAATGTGTTATAAAAACACGCATAGGAAAACAATAACATTTTGAACATATCTAATCACAATAATGTAGACATATAACATTTTGAACATGTATAACCACAAACATTCTTGTGTTATTTTTTTTAACATACTATGTGTAATCAAGTATAAACATAGAAATATAAAGAATGATAATCACAACCATTTCCTTTTATAATTTTGTGAACATAGTTCACCACATTAACTTCAATGGACAATGTTATGAATATAGATAACCTCGATCATTTCCTTGCACAACATCAATGTTTCATGGGGTATAAATCAATACCCAATGAATTTGTGGGATATATATTTCTAGAAAAACCTTTTGTATAATAAAAAAACCATAAATATGTATAACAAATGATTATGAAAACATTTATAAATATTTCATATATTAGTTATGTTGTGTAAAAGAAATGGGTTTCATTAAAACATTAATAAGATAAGATAATAATCTGTTTAGATGGAGAATGTGGAAGATATAATTATAAAATATCCTTAGAAATGAATTTTAATTTTTATATAATATTTACATAGGTGACAAACACTTTTTAAGATAATTATAAATTTACTTTGATGAATAATAAGAATCTTCCTTAATAAATTTAATAACAATTATTTTAAAAGAAAATTATTTTAAAATAATGAGAATGGAATTAGTTTGAAAAACATTGAATATATAGAAATGTAGAATCATTAATAAAAATTAATATAATACTCAGGGAAAGGGACTATGACGATAACATGAAAATTGATTTTACATTCACACTTTCTAAAGTTAATATAAATAAAACAATGTGGAAAATATTTTGAAAAATATATCTTCGAAATTTTATAAAAAAAAATAAAATTCAATTTAAAAGTAACATTATAATTCAATGTAGTATATAAAACGAAATATATTGAATAATATATATTATATGGACATATATATGAAATATTATAAAATGAAAATAGGAGATAATGGTTAGTCCAACTGTGGGAAAAAATTGGTTAAATTGTGAATCCAAATGAGGTGAAACTCTAAAAAGATATGTAATAACCAGAAATAACTAGATGAAAAAATATTGATGGGTAACCTAATAAGAAGAAGAGAAAATTTCACCCAATGAAAATTTATTTAATAAAATCATGATTTCAATGTGATATTGTTATGAAACCAATATCATCGATTATCACTTATTTTGATAAACAATGACCTCATTGGAGGATAGAATATTCTATTAATGCGACCCATAGGAATGAATTATTTAATAAAATTTCTTTTTAGAAGTGTTTAATTAATGTGAGATAGGTTTTTTAGCGAGAAAATATGGTTATATATTTAATAGAAAATGTATGATATTTTGTGGGGAATAGAGGGGTCCTTTTGTAGGTGATCTTAGGTGTTATTATTAGAAGTTCAAATTCATTAAGGATTATAAAATATCATGTCTACATGATTGTGGATATAACATGGTAATATATAGGATATAGAATAATTGTAAATCATTTATGCACTCATCCACACATTTAGAGATTATATTTTATGATTTCATAGAACATTACAACTTAATGTAACCATTTTATAAATTTTTTTCCTTCACATTGGTAAGTCATATTTAACAAACTAACATATTTAGATGCATTATATTTATATTGAAATTATTAAAAAAGATCTATAGTTTTAGTTAAAATATTATAAATATTTGATGTTATTAAATTTATATTGGTGATATAATATTTTTTTTATAAAAACACACAACACAGTAAAATGATTTTATAGAAAAATGCATTTTATGCATAAAAATACATTTAAACCTAAAAATTACCGATTAATAATAAATGAATGGTTGTAAAATTATTTAATTATGTAAAAAATAAATTTCAATTAATTATATATATAATTATTTCTTATTTAATTTTTTAATAAAAATACAATCACTATAAAAAACCATTCTATCAAAAATAGATGTTTTTTACATGAAATGATTTTATATTTATTATTAGATAATTAATAATAAATTCTTGAATGTTTAATAATATATATATATATATAATGAAATTTACCAAATTGTATAAGCCAATTATGATAAATGGAACTTTTATTTAATATCATGTAGTATATATCTAAAGAATTATTTTTAAGTAAATGATTTTTGTTTAGACATGGAAAATTACATTCTCACCCCTTATAATTTTTTAATTGTTTATTCGATTTTTTAACTTATTATAACCATCTCTCCATTAATTTTATCTATACATTTTACTAACATCATTCATTAAAATTTATTAATTTACCAGATATATTTATTTTATAAAAATGGATTTTATGGAATCAATGGTATTTTAACAATTGAATTAGTATATTTTAATTATATTCCAAAATCATTTAATTATTTCTAATATATTTATAGAAAAATACTTTTAAAAATATGGAATGTATATTTATATTAATAAACAAAATGATAATCTTAAATTGATAACTTTTTAACTAGGATTATATCATTTAATAAAGGTCATATAATGACTATATAACACCCAATACATCATCTATATTCATTTTTTACAACTATATTTAGAAAAATATCAATTCTGATAATTTTGATTAATGATTGTAATATTCTATCAAAATAAATTTATGAACTATTAATATATAGTCCACTTTTTTGTCCAAGATATGCTATAATTGTTTTAATGGGAAATTCAAAACTATATGAATGAGGTGTTACATATTGTTTAGTTAACATGAAAATATAACCATCTATTTATGGTTGATGTGGTATAAGAACATGCCTATAGATAATTGATGTTTCTGTACATGAAAGCTTTAAAAATAATCATGCTATATGAAATAAAATCAATTTACCACTATTTATGACGAAGTTGGTACAACATATTGATATGGGGATCAGCTCTATTAAAAAGTATTGGTTTGGAATTCAAAGATATGGATTTTATGGAAAATATTTGAGATCTGTGTTTTTGACGATATTTCTCTAAAAGAAATAGATCGAGTTGGATTATGGATCCTTTATATAAAATATAGTTTTCACATGATATTAATAAAGGATATTGTCATAAGAGTAATGTGTGACATGGAAGGTGTCATCAGATTTTGAAAAAATTAGGCTTAAATATCTATATAACTAGAAAATGTAATATTTAAGACAAATACATGGGAATTATTGATTTATTGGCTATGTATATCCATGGTTACAACCATTAACATGTAATTAAATTGGCTAATTGAAGGATATAATAATTTTTTCAAGGATTACATGTTTCAAAATGGGAAATTATAGTGAAATTATAAATCATGGGAAGTGAAAAATGTTGAATATCTACCATATCTGTTCTATATATGACATTGATTCATATTATGGGATAAATAAAATAGGGTTCTTTAGAAAGTATTGGGTATTTCAGAAAAAATCATAGAAATTTTTTATGTAGATTGATTGAACATGGGATATCCCAAGACATTCTTGTGATTGGTCTCACATGTGTGATGTTTGTTAAAAAGGGAATATTTTTTATATGAGATATACCAGGAATATCCGTGATGTGAAAAAAATCGGTCATCAAATTTAATAAAAAATATAAACATACAAGATTAGGTATTACAAGGGAGTTATAAACACCCATGTAACCACACCATGGATTTCACTATACACCAATGATTCATAGTATTTAAGATAACATGAGGCCCAAATTGTATTTGTTTCTATAATACCCCTATTTGAAAAGAAATCTTCCACCTGGTTGTCTTCTCTATGTGCATATGAGATAATCGGAATTATTCGAGTGACATGTTTGATAAATTCAATTAGATATGGTTGAAGTTTCCATGGGGAATTCTATGATATCACCATTGGAGTGATTAAAGAATTTTAATAAATATAATTAGTCCAGAGGAAAATCTACTTGTGTTGGGAAACACGTTTTACAGTATAAATCATCACCCTTAATTCAATATCACACATAGTTTGAATTCTAATATAATGATGGAATCAAACATTGAAAAACAACAATGGGTTCGTAAAATACATTCACTACCTAAAGGCCTTATAATTCCAGATTCCTCTCCATCTATAGTTTCTTTTAACATAGAATATGTCAATGGTATCTACCTCACATATTTGAGTACACGAGACTATGTTGATCTACATGAAACACCGATTATCCATAATGTATTTATGTCACTCATATTGTTATGCATCACCCCCACTTCCACAATTTCAATAACATGTACATCCTTATACATGGACAAAATTATAGTAAGAATATATGGTTCTAGATCATTAAATAGTCTTCCATTCTATTCCCTCTATGTTGAGGTAATGATAGAGGCCACAATTTATAGATGAAGATGTGGAATATGGTTTCCCTATCTAGTGTTGTTGAAGAAGGATATATGATCTTCCAACTGATTGTTTCCTTCAATAACAAGACCGAATAGATATCCAACATAATTACAAAGTTCCCATGATTATTTATATATGATAAAAGGATATTTTATTTTTTATTCAGCTCTTAAACATAGGTGGATGGGCGAAATAGTGAACAGTCCATATTTCTTCATTTGATCATTTGATGATAACCTGTTCTTTTAAGATTATCCATATAAGAAAATATCTCAAGGTTTAGAAGAAAATTACATTAAATTTGGATATCTATGATGGAGTCATGATGGATCTCTCAGTTTCGATCGTCTAGTATTCATCTACATTGAACTACCAATTTATATATGGTTTCTATACAAGTGTGTTAATGTCCTTGAATTCATGTTTTTGAATTTCCACCACACCCCTTTAGGAAAAAATACAACTATGTTGTATCGGGTATTATGGTGATCTACATTCAACTTTAATCGTTAATAAGAGATGGTTAGGCAATATTTGATTGGTCCATCATGACAATATGTGTTCCAACAGTTGATATTGGATTTCCGACTAGCTGTCCATTTGGTGTTCCACATGATGTAATTAAAGGAGTGCCTGAATGAGGTCAATAATTATGACCCAAGATAGTATGGATATACATCCAATAGCCTTATCTTGAACCTTATTTATAAATCATCATTGGATGGATCATTAGTATTTAACAAATTTTATGTGAATTTACCATTAAGATCATCATTGAATATTTTAAGAACCTTGATGCCAAGTCCCCCTATTTCTATAGGTATTATAAATTCTATCCATTTGATATTATTCAATTTTATTTCATACACAGAACAGTAGAAGATAAAATTTCATGATCATACAATGTAGATCATTAATTGGACTTTTTATTGACTTGTATATAGAGAATGATTAAACAAATTTTAAAATGATGATTGAATTCAAAAGGTACACTATCCCATATTAAGACATGGATTTGTTGTTCCCTCAATTCGTTTGATTGATAATTCTAGATATTATTCCTCTATAGAATAATATTATCACGTTATCCCAAAATAGTATAAAACCAAGATAGGTGAAATGTAATTATTCCCATTCTCATTCAATGTTTTATGGTGATCATGTTTGTTTTACCCACATATATCCAATCATAAACCATAATAAATGAATTTTCCCAACAAAAAGACTATTAATACACTTCCTCATTATGAGTGAACATGGCCTAGGTCTTAGATATATTCATTATTGAATCCTTCCCAAATATGTGGATGTCATCTTCATATAATAGTTGAGATGGGGCGGGTTAACCAAACTCCACGTTAATTTTATTATATTTTCAAACTTGTGAAAGGTCATTGATAAATATTTTCAATTAGTCTTCAGTAAGTGAAAACAGAATCCTTGAGTGTGGATCTCCTTAACATACACAGTTGGTAAACTAAAAAAATCCTATATGGTCATATATTATGATGAAATTCCATTCATATGAGATAATAGTGATTATCAATCTAATAAAAGTTTTAGAGAAGCCATATATCCTATGAAAATTGAGTAGAAAACACCTTTTAACGGATTCAAATAGATAATATATATCTTTCTTAAGGGAAAACATCCCTTCTTTCACCATTATATTAATTATGGTTACACATTACAAGGCTGTGAATACGAAATTATAAATGTATCTTATAGGAAGAAAATAAATTTTATTCGAAGTTATATGGTCATTATTTATTCGCCCATGCTAGATATTATCATTTTACTAATAAAATTAGGGACATTATTCCCAAGGTAATCTAGTATAATTTCTATGATATAAAATGTATTCTATTTTTTAGGATTCAAGGAAATAAAATTTAGAGTTGACTCCATAAGTCAAATAGGAATGAGTGACAAACTCCCTTAAAACACTTACTAAGTCATCTTGTAAAATATCCCCAAAAATCATAAGAAATTTTTCTTCCAAATTAGTTTTCTCTAGAAACACTCTCTATATTGTGAGAGAAAATAGACATCCCTAACTCTATCTTTATCTGGTTCTATGAATAGACATAGGTTATTTTGTTATTCAATATAGGTAATGATGTTGTAATGATATTTGATGTTTTTTCCATCCCATCATCTGCATACGTCCCACTAATGCAGTAAAGCACATCCTTCTATACATCATTCCCCTCTGTGTAAAACATTCCATTAATGCTGATGACATTTTTTACTACCTCATCTATCTTCACACTATAAAATATGTGGAAAAATTTCAGTACCAATCCCCTTCATGTAACCATTTCACATTTAAGTGATTCATACCCAAACATTATTTTATGGGTAGAAGATCATCAATAATGGCTTGATTTTGAAATTCCTCACTAGATGAGATATTAAGGTTCTGATTTCTTACATGAATACATGATTGATTTTTTTATTATCCTTAATATCACGTTCAGTCTTTTAGTATGAGTTTTTACATCATTTCCTTAAGAATATATTAGTGTGCATTAATTTATTATCTTGACTATGAAGTGGTATTACCATTGGAACATGATTCCAAGCCTCTAATATGCTTTCTATACCTCCATGAATGATAACCCATATATTGTTTAGGTGAAAATGGTTAGCTTTTATCCTTTTAAAATTTAATAACACCTTAATTATGGGGTTCTAGACAAAGTTATTTTTGGGAAGTGCGTAACATATAAATCCATTGACAACACTCATGTACTCTATTTTTTATAAAACATATTTCAAGAATTATTTTTTGAATACTATTTTATGTTTACCTACTCACTGTGAATTCAACAATGACAATTGTATCCTCAATAAGATTGCAGTTATCAATACAAGATAATAATTCAATAGATGTTTTCTTATTAAAATCAAATCCATTTTTTGGATTTAAGATAGTGTTAAAGTCACAAAGAATCACCCACTTATGAACCACATACCCATAGGTTTCATCAATCTCCCTCTAGAGATCTATACCAATTATATATGATGTAGATACATTCAAAAAATAAATTTTAACAAGATTACATAAGATTTTGACAGGGATATTTATGCTATGATATTTACGATTACTTGTTGAAATATTAATGCTTTCATGACAACGCATATATAGGTGACCCATGATGCAATTTTCAGTGTTATGATAAACAAAATTGAATACCCTAGATACCCATTTGAAGGTATTCCAGTTCTCAGAAAACATTTTTGGTATTTCTATTCAAATAATCATTTTTATGGCCATAATAATGCACCAAAGAGATTTTTCAATTAGGGGGATCCCTAGCCCAAGGAAATTCCAAAAGAAGATATTTATTTCCTTAGGCATTTTTAACATTACAATGGTCCTCCATCATGTGATATTATAACATGGCCTTTCCCTTTCTTATTTTTACCTTTCTTATTTTTACCTTTCTTCTTTCCATCCTTTGTGGTTTCTTCTATTCTTGGTACCACTATAAATACAGTTCCCAATATGTTTTTATAATCATCAGCTATGAAAATTTCATTATTTTCATCAGTACTCTCAGTCTACATAAGGGGACATGGATCCTCAGTCTTATCATCCCAATAAATTCAACTCAATGGGTTAATGTGTTTTTTGAGTGCATTATAAATGATTAATTGATTGTGTATATCTATTTTCCAAAATTCATAAAGGTAACAACCTTTGAAAATACTCCCCATATTATTAATATCATAATGTTGAGAATCTTGAGTTCCTGTCTACCTATCAATGAGTGATGCCTCTACTAAAAATTCATATTTGTCTTTATGATAGACTGGTCTTCTTATACGACCAGTTTCCATATATTGTCGAGCCCCTTCTAGTGGTAGGTATTTTGGTGTTCTTTTAGGCAACCTCCTTTGAGAGTTTCCTTTATGTTGATTTTCTCCTGCATTTCCCTTAGGTAACCATGATAATCCCATCTATGCATAGGTGTACATAGTAAGTTTGAACGTTCTATATAGTAGTGGGTGACAAGAATATATGTTTGTTCCCTGCATAATCATTTGTCCATATATATATCATATTTTTCTAATGAGAACACCCTTGGTACATAGCCTTTTATGTTCCATAGATAAGCATCTTCACAACATGATTCCGATGATATCATCATGTTTGAGAAATCCGAAATGGAATACATGCATTATTGACATGTCTGTATTAGTAATGTTCTGAAATCAAGATGAATGTGTCCACCTCAGTTTCGGACACATGTACATTATTCTGGTCCAGAATTTTCCATTTTGGATGAGTCTTCATATCGTACACAAACTCTACAGCCTCAATGGTACTAGTCATGTTTCCAAAAGAGGTGGGGTAAAGAGACTGAAAGTTTCCATGTGTTTCATCAATAGAGGTAATCCCAATTATGTCAATAAACTCTTTTAGCTGCACATCATGCACATCTGTAATGATCCTAGTGTGGGTATCATCAGATGAGGAAAGAGACTTACTGGAATGATAGCATGTTTCTTCCATAGTGTTGATCTATATAGTTCCATTTCCCATGATATCCACATTATAAGGGCCAAAAACGTTTTTTTATTTGTATAATGGTGTAGGATTTTTTCCATTCCTTTCTTCCTTATATAAAAGTTGAATCATGTCCCTTCATGTTGTAGAAATTACATTTCTTTTCCCTATTACATTTAGATATAAGATTCCCCCAAAAACATGAAAATTTTACAAAATGTTGTCTTGCTTTCATACTGAATAAGTAAATTGATTATATCATCACATATTTGTAGCACCACTACATCCACAAGGGTGTTAGATATATCAACTTCAACGAGGATCCAGTCATAGTGCCTATATCCCGGTGTTTTAGTTTCAATATCCATCCTAATATTATTCCACACAGTAGAAGCTATGTTCCAATGAATATTTAGATGCTATAAAAACCAAATTATTTTGCATATATAAAACTAGAATTTTGTAAGAGTGTTCCACACTCTATCAAGGTCAAAATTTATATCATTTTTTTTTATGAATGAAAGCATCATGGATATCGACCCATTGATTCAATCCACCGACTTAAATCTATTATAGGGAAAATCGACTTGAAAATATACGTTCACCATTTACCTCATCTTCCAATCCCTAAAAACCTAAATATCAATAACCTATCTAGTGATATCATAAAATGTATATAACTTCTCACCATTATAAAATAGAAGTATTTTATTAATGGTGCACCTGTAAATGGTTACCATTGCCTCCACAACTAAAAAAATTCCTAAAACATGTCATGTCTTTTTATTTATAATAATAATTACAAAAGGAGTCATATTTAAATCTGAAATGGAAGGGTATGAGACATATATAATCACTTCATCAGTTATCTTTTTCTTATAAAAACACATACCAGAGCACAACCTTCAATATTCAATTTATCTAACGCATGATGAAATAGTTCCTTATATCTAATCCAATATTCTAGTGATCAACACCATTGATTTTAAATAGAATTAATCTTCCTACATCCATTGAGAACTATATTTTTGTTGTTTTTCCATTAATCCCTTTTCTCATCCATCCCTCTTCGAATGGGATATAATTTAATGGAATATAAGTTAATACAGTTCCATGAAATAGTGAATGATGATATTTTTAGGGTGATATAACTAAGAGGAAAATATTGAAAGATATAATATATTCTATTGAGTGGTGATTTGTGTATGATTTCATTGTTAATAGTGATCAGCAACATGTCCTAGGTGTTTTTTCATTACAAATTTTTAGGTAAAGGGTAAAAATAGTCTTATGTAAAAAACTATAAAATTGTTGTATAATAAGGAAATATAATTTACTACCATCAAGGTGGAGGATTATCCCATGAAGCATGGGATAAATAACTATGTCTCAAGGAAGATATATATTTAGAAAAATGTTATATTTGAGTTGAGAAACCATATCATAAAAGAAACAGACATAATGATGCATTTTTGGAATGACCTACAAGAGATGTTTTTCAAGGAATTAATATTATTATTAGTTTACATTACCTACAAGAATATTTTGATTTCAATAGATGTATATGTAAACATGGTGGGTTGTGGGTAGAATACAACATTGTAATCCTTTAAAATTTTTGGATGTATATTTTTCATTTTCAATAATTAGAAACACATGAATTTTTATTCTGTAGGAGATGAAGGGCTTTTCTACATTAACTTAACCTTTAATAATGCATAATTATGTTTCAAAAAAATGTTTAGAATGATTAAAAAAATCATTTTCATTTATATTGTAATAAATTATCAAAATCATCAATAAAATAGTGAAATTATACTAGAGGAACATGATTTGGATTTGAAAAAATCAGGTGCAGAATTAGAGGATATATTTTATACAAATGTGTTCAATGATGATGAGTTGGATGAATTTGGTTCTGCAAGAACACGTAAGATGATAAGTAAAGTTGAAATATATAATTATAATATAATTGGTGATCGAAAAACTATAGAAAAATATTGATATTGAAATATTTATAGAATCAATTACTCCTATAATTGGGAGTTAAAAAGTGTCATGAATGGAACCAAATGGATAGGAACTGGATCGACGTGATTCCATAAGATCATCAAAAAATTGAGATTAACTTGACGACGGATTTTATTTCAAGGATGTTGGAAAAGATAATAATCAGTATAAAAATTTATTTCCATAACAAACTAAATGAACATGAAAACATTTTTTTAAAGGTGATGGATTATATTAAATGAATTCTTATAGATTAATGATATCAATAAATATGGGACATTTTCACCTATGTGTAGCTTTCTAAACATTTTTAAATATTTTCAACAATTGAGAAATGGAAGATCAAAATATTCTAGAGAGATATAAAATAAATCTTCCATAATGGATTATATAAAGAAGTATTTTACATAGAACATGTATATGATTTTATTATTAATGAATATGATAAAGGTCTCTAAACTAAAGATTGGGATTTATGGGATGGAAAAAACACTGCGCGTATGGTATTAAAGACATTATTAGTACATGAAGAATTTCAGTTTTATGTATGTCAGAGTTAATCATAATATAGATATCACTAGGGAAAGATATCAATTGATGATGGTTAACATATATATATGGTAAAATCAATCATTGGTCATAAAATGAGAAATTAAATCTAATTTCTAAATTTAAGAGGTGTTAGTTATAAATATCAATGTTTTTTGTGCATATATTTAAGTTTTGAGGATATCTTTGATGGAATTATACTTGAAAATTCTCCTCACTTTGACCCATAATTAGGGTTTCTACCGTAACTTCTTCATAGAGTTGGATCCCCCAAGTGAACACCTTTCATGGATTCCATCTATCACCTAGAGTTTTTTAGATTTATTTTCATCATTTTTCAATTCCTCAAATAGTATAATCGATTTTCCTACATGGGGTACATATCCTAGTGTATTTTCTTCCGGATTCTGTCTTTTAGAAACAGTTCCAATTTTGTGACATTTAGGAATATCTTTTTTGGATTCATCTAAGTTCAAGATTCCTCTGCTAATGGTATTTTAATTTTCTTCCTCTTCGTCCTTTTCCTCTTATTTGAATTGTTCACCGCTTCTAAAACCATTGTGTGTTTTCTCTTAAACATTCCTAGATGGGTTTTCATATTGTTTTTTTTGTTTTCTCCCATATGTTGTATTTATTCATGGTATTGGATCTCTCTACCCTCTGGGACTTTCTTATATAGTTTCATCTCTCTATTTAATCTATCAGTTCAACTTCCAATGGTGTTACCATCTACTTCAATTTATTGATCCCATTAGTATTGAGAAAGTATTTTTTTGATGGTTTGGGAGGTGTTTAATATGGTTTAATTGGTGTTCCATGAGGTGAGGATCATGGGTGTTCATCGAGGTACTGGAGTTTTCATTCATATTTTCTTAAATGTGCTTGATTTATATTTTTTTGTTGGAGGTTTTTCCTCAAATGAATTTTAGGGTTTTACTTTGTTCGGAGGTCTACAAACTTTGGTGGTTTTGATATAGAGTTGATGTAGTTGCGTACAAATTTCTGAGAAAGGTACATGGTTTGAATTGCCTGCGAGTCAAATGGTATGTAGATATACTACAAAATTCGGGCCCATGGGGCATTGGTCAATAAACTATGTAGTTCACAGAATAAATGGGGAATGGTTCCAATCCCCCACGAACCACATCTTTGGTGGAATGGGGGGAGAGAAATTCCAGCCATAAACTGAGGCCCCATGAACCACATAATTAGAGAAAATGTTACAGAGTTGTATTCCCTCTCATATAGTCCCTGCAAACTCATAATTTAGCCATGATGAGGCTGGTGACGTCCCGGGAACTGCATCATTCGTGGGATTGAGGCAGTGATTTTCATTGTCGCGAATCACATCCCCCCATATCACTTTTGACCGAGTCATCCACAGGTTAGAAGATAATTTCATGGGATTCTACAAAATATGTCATGTGATCCATAGATATATCCTCCTAGGTAATCTATAAAAGGACCCCGAAGGGAACCGAAGATGTTTCATATTTTCATAGATCTTGGAGTTTATGAATAATAGATAGCAGACACAAACGATTGACGATGTAAAAAACCTCAAACAGTTTCCTGTAGGTATAAATCCTTCATGAACCATATAATAATGGAAGAAAAATAATATTGGAAAACTATGAACCTAATTGGAAATCCACAAACCATACACCCGTCCTGGATGAAACTCTCATGAACTTCAGGACCAACTCCCCCTTATTCAATCTGGCATACCACATAACACATCACTATGCGGATAAATCCCTTCCCATGCATAGTGTTCTTCCACATGGATGGAATCAAACACTAAATGCCTATAACCAATGCATAGAAATCCTAAGATTGCATACCACTACAATTTTTGGACCATATATAGGTCTACATACCACCTCTGTTGGCATATATAAACTATTTCCATATATCACATCAGTACGCGGATGCCATCCAGGTCCATGTACCACATCGGAACTATCACGAGCCATCCCAGTAGGGCCTGTGCTGCAACTCCCCAATCCCGCCTCCAATAGGCCAGGAGCTGGTGACTAGCACCGAGTAGGCATGTCACTAACATGGGAGGAATTGCCTTTAAACATGTACACATAAACACACACACACACACACACATCTCCAAGCCCACAAAGATGAAAAGTAAAAAATATTGAAAATGGAAATGAATGAATATACTAAAATCCCAATCAATAGACTACGACAGGATAGTAAAGTACAATAATTTAAAACCCTAGGACAAAAGTACAAGCCCACCATAAGAAAGTCTGTAGGAAAGTATAACCTGTAATGAAAGGTACTGGGACTACAATCTGTAGTCGTAGGAACACACCTCAGCCTACCTGATCTCTTTGATAATAGTCTAGTCCTGGTCCACCTAGAATCCTATCAAAGGCTCGCTCTTCTGCACAAGACATGACACGTGAGGGAAAATCCCGTGCAAGGGTGAGTATAACAATACCCATTAGGACACCCTGAAACCACAAAGGAATTCAACAAGGAAAAAAATTCAACAAAGTAATGATACAATCATCTCTAAACAGTATGTGTTTATAGAACATATAACACAAACATCCATATATACTCATAAACGATCGACTATCATGAAACCACCACTAATATACAGCTCAAAGATTCCATTAAGCAAGTAACCGGGAGAACATACTCCTATGTTTGAAGAATGATATGATGCACTCATTACGGGAGAACTCACTCCACGAGTACTGAAGAATGATACTTGATGCGTCAGATGAGGATCAGAACCAGTAGCTATGGGGTGATTCCAACAACTCAGTCTAAACTAACCTAGAAAGTACAGGATTAGTGCCAAGGTAATGTAGGCCACGTCGATACTGAGAAACTCTACCTAGGGTACCACAAAGGAATAGATGACCTGGCACTAAGTCTCATAGAGGGGATTCCAACAACTCTAATCCGGATGTCCTGCTGAAGGGATCATATTCTTGTCCATAGGAAATGATATCGGAAACCTTCAAGGGAAAGACCAAGGGGATGAAACCTAAAGAAAACTAGTCCAAGTCACAGAAGACAACTGGATCAAGCCATGTAAAACAGGTTACACTATGTGTAGTTGGATCAAACGCCATGTTTTACGAGTCTGGGTGCGCCTTTGTAAAAGGCATGTGTCTCTAGTATTTTCATATAAAATGTTACTAAACAGTACACGGGGTATCCCGTGTATCTGGCAAGGTCTGGCCGAGGAAGGGGACACATGTCGTGTCCTTGTCCGTGTACCCAACTTGTGTCCATGTACTCCCGAAGTACACGCCATGTGGTCCGCTGATGAACACATGCTGTGTAGCCCATTCTACATTCCGTGTTGTCGGGATTTCTCCAAAATGTTGTTCTTCATCCGCTTCCCTCAGTCAATCTTCCAAATCTCGTTTCTATTGTCAGTTTTCCAGGAAACACAAGATCCTTTTTCATTTAATCCTCTTTACACTGAATCCGGGTGTTTCATACATTCTATCGGCTCAGAAAACAAGCATTGATTCATTTGAAGGAAAACTCCCGAGAATCCATAACATCTGATCTGTCCCGAATTGTTCGCCGCCATGGTCATCGCAGCTCCATAGCATCATCCCAAGGATGGATCTACAGTCTCACATCAACGTGTTAACAATCAAATTCACAAAGATCGATTTCCTCCAGGAACGACATGGGCGGGAAAGAACGGGAAGTCTCCATGAAGAACGGTGGACAAATCTCAGCCACAAACAAGGGGGGAGAACATCAAACATTGTTCGTGATGATCCGGGTTCATCACCATTAGAACAAACCAAAACAAATCAATAGATTTAAATCGCAAAGATTATGATTTTCCCCAAAATCCTGGCAAAAAACCCTCCCGAAAACACGATTGATCTGTGGGATAATCTATTCGCGGATTAGTCCTCGTTTGTCATAGGAATCAATAACAGGAAAATGAAACTCAAAATAAAATGTCCAACCAAGATTAGTGGTGTTCATTGGTGAAGATCTAATCTCCACGTCATCATCGCCAGTGAAACTCGTCAAGAACGTCGTCGCTGCGTTGGGGGTTTCCTTCAGAGATTTCGTGAGGCTCTAGGGGAATATTAAGTGTTATGAGATCTATAACCCTGATCCCATGTGAAGTCTTTAATTTAAAAGAATTAATAGACTTCACAGCAGAAAGATTTAATAAAAAAATATTAAATATTTTATTATGGTTACGTACAAAACCTAGATTTCACCACCGACCTGCGCCAGCTGATGTTAGGTCTCTCCTAAGGTAAAATCACTGCTATGAACATAACTGTGCCCTCAGATTTATGATCTGAGCACCCGTTCAAGATTTATTCCACTTTTTTAGGAAAACCATATGCGCACATTATTTAATTATTCAATTAAATTCAAATATTTTTTCTTGGATCACTAGGCATCGGAACTGCACACCATCACAGAGCCTGGTCATGAAAAAAACTCATATAACATTAAAATAATACTTGAAAAAATCTGTGACGTTACATCTCCCCCAACTTATGGCTTTACATCCCGAAAAAGATAAAACAAAGGCTACTCAAAAACATGTGGGTACTGCGCACGGATCTGAGCCTCCCGCTCCCACGTGCTCTCCTAGAGATTATCGTGCCACCACCGAACACACACCAAGGGAATAAATCACCCACGAAGGATCTTATCCTACCTATCCTTGATCTCTGTTGGTTACTCACCAAAAGTTTCTCCATCATCGATGTCCAGCTCACCCCAGTCGATAACGTGCGATGGATCATGCACGTACCTCCGTTGCTGTGACACAAGGAAGACATTGTGTACCCTGTCCATCTGAGGAGGTAGTGAAAAGTGGTACGCCACCTCACAAACTCTACATAGATTCTGAAAAGGGCCGATTAACCTCATAGATAGCTTGATGCCTTGACCAAATCTCTGTAATCCCCGTTGAGGTGATGTAACACCCCCGACCGCAGATATCTTTATTTTACTTCTTTCTTGGTCCCAATTTAAATTTTTCGAGGTTTAGTCGTGTCGGCGGTTTCGCGCCGGTGCGTGGTCATCGCATTGCTAGCAGTGATCGTGCGTTCGGCCCGGGTGACTATGTGTTCACCCGGCGTTTTAAATATTAAAGTTTTGTGTTGACTTTTTATTATTATTACTATTTGTGTTGCGTTTTTATTATTGTAGTTATTTTCTGTGTATAAGTATATATATATATATATGTCTATATATGTGTGTGCACATACATATGTGTATACTTTAATACGTTATGTTTATATATGTATATATATATATATGTATATATATGGTATCTGGGTGTATATGTTTATAGATAGGTATATATATATGTGTGTTTAGGTATGCGTATATATACACGAGTATTTTGATTATAATAATTATTATTAAAATTACCTAACTTTTATTTATTATCATTATTCTATTATTTTTTATTATTATTATTATTAACATTATTATAAATTTTGTTTATCATTTTTTTATAAAGTTTATTATTATTATTATAAAGTTTTGATATTATTATTAATATAACGTTTTATTATTATTATTATTATTATTCTTATTATATATATATATATATAACCTAATATAACCCTAATCATACCCCCTCCCGTAGCCGCCTCACCTCTCTCTCCCTCTCTCCTCTTTCTTCTCCCCCGCACCATCACCCTCCCGCGCACCCCAGTGTCGCGCCGCCCCGGCCTCCCCATCTCGAGCCCGCACCCTCCTCCCGTCCTGGCCCAGCTCCCGCCACCTCCGGCGACTCCAGCCGCCGTCCCGAGCCTGCCGCCCACTTCTGACGTCCGACACCCCTGTCTCGTGCCACACCCCCTGCCATCCAACCCCACTAACTCCGGCCTGCGACCTCGCCGCTCTGGCCTCCTCCGCCAGCCAACCACCGGCCTCCGCTCCGCTCCGGCGCTCCGCCCCGCTCCCCTCCTGTTCCCGTCGCCGACCACATTTTCCCCCTGCTCCTCCGCCTTGCGCCGACCCCGCGCTGCCGTCCCGGCTTCCCCGCGCCGCCCTCCCTACTCCTTCCCACCGGCCTCCCGTCCGGCGACCCCTCTCCTCCATGCGAACCCCCCTGTTCTGGCTCCCCCCTCCCGCTCAATTGTGAGTTTTATCTTTATTTTGTTTTTTTGTTTTTTTTTCATTATGTGTTAATCTCATTTATTTACTTATTTAAATATATATATATATAACGTTTTAATATCTTTATCAGGTTAATAATAATATTATTATTATTATATTATTATTAAGTTATTATTATTATCATTATATTATTATTATTGTGATTATATTATTGTTACATTATTATTATACTTATTAAATTGTTATTGTCATAAAAGTATGTTATTATTATTATTATATTGTTGTTATTAATATATTATTAAGGTTATTATTATTATTATTATTATTATTATTAAGTTATTATTTTGGGTTATGTTATTTCCATTATTATGATTATGTTATTATTATTATTATATTATTATTATTATTATATTATTATTATATTATAAATGTGCTAAATTATTATTGTTATTATTATTATTGTATTATTATAATCGTGCCATATTATGATTGTTATTATATCATTATTATTATTATTATTATATGATGTTATCATTATTATGATGTTATTGTTATCACCATTATTATTTTCACATTATTATTATTATTATTGTTATCACTATTATGATATTATTATTATCGCTGAACCCGTTTAATGGTCTTTTGTTTTAGGACCGGTTTTACGGCGCAATACGGTGCGACCGTTACGCAACGAGAGTTTTACACCGTGTCGTTTTCGTTCTGAGCCGCGTCTTGAGGTAGGTCTCCCTTTGCACTCGCCTTTAAATTTAGAATTTATTTATTCCTTGACTTCTTATTAAGTTTCGGCAAATTCAAAAGTATTATTAAGTAGTTATCTATAGTTTGGTGATCTGTTGATGATAAAAGTTGTTTTAATTCTAGCGTTTCATTAAAAGCGTTTTCTTGGATTTAATTGTGTGCTTCCATGGTAGTGTTTCTAGATGGTTCTTCCTGAATAATGAAAGACATGTTGAATTGGGTTTTGAAATGTTTTTGGCGTGTGTAAATTAGTAGATGTATTGTTTATGGAAAATGGTGTTTTCTGAGAACCTTGATTAGAGAAAACGTCATGTGACCCTTTGAAATTGATTTTTTTGAAACTTCATGTGTGGTTCTTGGTTGATGAAAGATGTTTTCCTTTGTTGTGTGAACAAAAGTTTGGATTTCATTTGAGAAATAGTATTCCTTAAAAGAGTGATTAAAGGCCCGTTTGGCTCTTGATAAAAGTGGGGTGCGTTTTGATATTAGAAAATAACTCTACTCGTGAAACAATTGTGTTCCAGGGTGATATGCTGATTTGGGTTTCTTAAACAAAGTCCTAAGTGTGTTTTTGGATTTCAATGTAATGGCGTGTGTAATATCCCTTTAGAAATGCATTAATATGAAATGGTCAAAGTGTAAATGATATGACGGCCCTGTTGGCACTTTAATAAATGTGAAGTGATTATATATATATATATACGTACTTGTGAGGGAATTTCTACAGGGGGACTTCCCTTCGAGGGTTGTCGTGTAGGGATATCCGTGTAAGGGGTTGGCAAGTGCGGTGAGATGAGTCACGCGTGCGAGGGTCTCCCACTTACACAGTGTTACAAAAACCACTATGGGTTCCTAGGCGTCTTGTAGATTATCGAGTGACGGTTGCTTGCTAACCCTGATTAGACGGGTTGGTACCCCCTGGAGTTGTGGACAGGCCAGGTGGGATGTGCCACTAGTTGGCTATTAGGGCAGCCAGTTGGTTATTGACTGTGGAGTACCATGCCGGCAGGTAGTCTGAACCCGAGTACGTCCAGGGGTTTTCTAGGGATATTCAGGATCGCCCATGGTTATTGCTGATAACTTCTGGTTTATTTTTTCTTGCACTTGGTTTTCCTTGCTTGTTTACCTTTACTTGCACTTGTTTTCCCTGCTTGTTCACTTTCAGTCATCCTTCACAGCCTGTACTGTTAGACTTTGGGAAAATGGTTTTCAAATGAAAATGCTTTATTCTCTTTGGGTAAGATTTGAAAATGTAACACTTTGCTTGTTAGAATGAGTTTAAAACTGATGAAAGGGAACTAACTTTCAAAAAGAATAAGGGAAACGTCTCGTGTTTGATTTTCAAGTAAAGCATTATGAAAACTTACTTTTATACATTATAGTTCAAACCTGGATTATGTAGATTCTTTATTTACTGGCAGTGCTTTGGGATTTGTTGTTGGGCTCACCTACTGAGTACTTTTGTGCTCACACCTATCTTTTACCTTCTTCAGTTGCAGGTTCCTTGTGTTCAGTTCTTCCTAGCTTGAGTTGCTCAGTGTGGGAGCGATGTTGGTTGTAGTTGGGTGGTGACCCGCGAGGTCACATAGAGGTATGTCGTAGTATAGTTTTGTTTATGTCTTTAGTGTTTGTCAGTTTGTGTAGTTTTTATTCTTTCTTTCGATCGTGTTTTTAGTTTGGGCTGAAATCGTTCCCAACGATTAAAATTTCAATGCCCGGCACTAGTTTCCATCCCGGGGGGATCGGGAATGCCCCTCGGGACTTACTGCGGACCGGCTCGGGTGACCGGTTCAGGGTCGACCCGGGCTGGTTCATGACAAAATGGTATCAGAGGTGGTTCTTGTTATTTGGGTTGTTCGGTAGAAGGAGATTAGGACTGTCGGAACTCGAGGGGTAGGTACGGGAAGAGCGTCACGAACTATTGCTCGCACTGATCTTCGAGTTACAAGGGGTAGTTCGGGAATTGTGTCCTTGTCTTTTCTAGTTTGTCTTGGATTGAGAGATGACAACGGAGGCAAGCCGACGTTACTTTGTGACTTCACCTGGAGTAGTGACCCATGTGGAGTCTGAGTACACGGTCTGGATTCCTCCTAGTGGTCGACGATGACTTGGGACATGGCCCACTACCATGTCGCTAGGCTGAGCGTGACTACTGGTCCCTCATTTCAGTGATTGATGCAAATTTGGATCCTGCTTTTGTTTTGGTCTGTGTAAGTACGTCGTTGGAAATGAAAAAGGTTTTTGAAATATTGGACTGGTTTCTTTTAAAGGACTTTAAATATATGAAATGGGTTTTAAAACTAAAATTTCTTGATTTGGAAATCTGTTGTTTTCTCAGAACTGGTTAAGAATGATTTGGGTTGAAACCTTGGTTCCTCTTTATGAACGTCTGCACATGTGTGAGAATGCATGGAAAGTGTGTGTTGATGCACATATGAATGGAATGTGGATAAAGACATGTGCAACGGGTCATGGGAGTACCTGGGTGTGTTTGAAATTTAACGCTTGACTTTGTTTTCTAAATTGGTTTTAAAGGGGAAACAGTTTTGGAAAGTTTTTGGTTTGAAAGTGGTTTGGTTTTGGAAAGTAGTCTTGAGAAAAAGGGTGGTTTTATAATCTAAAATCAAAGGGGAATTTTAAGAAGGAGATCTTTTTTATTTTGGGTGGTGTTTGTGTTTGTTTGGTTTTGTGCTGACTGTTTTGATGAAGGCGCTTTTATTGATGTCGTTTCGGTTGATGTTGGTTTTGGAAATTGTGTTTTATATGTCGCTCAGGAAATGCCGCCCAGAAAGGTCTCTAAGGATTCAGATAGGTCATGCCCAGTTTTTGATCCTCCTCAGACTTTGCCTATTCTCCATGGTGATCAGGGTCTGTTAGAGGCAGTGAAATGGCTCGAGGAAGTGGAGCGTGTCTTTAGAACGTTGGGAACTCCCGGTAGTGTTAAGGTTCGTGCAATTATGGAGTTGTTTGAGGGTCTAGCTCTGGACCAGTGGAAGAAGGTTACCCCATCATCAACTCAAGTTTAAATGACGTGGGATGTATTTAAAATCGTTTTCATCCAATGGTTTGTACCTGAGGAAGTGAAGCTGGAGAAAAAGGAAGAGCTTGTGCATATTCAACAAGGCCAACAGACGGTGAAGGCATATGTTGACCATTTCATGGAACTGGTTTCCTTTTCTCCAGAGGTAGCGTCGCATGAGCTCATGAAGGTCTCTCTTTTCACTGGGGTTCATTGTCCAGAGATCAAGGAGCGAGTCCTCCCTTCTAAAGACCTTTGTTTCGAGAAGCTGGTTGAGGAAGATTTCTTGGCTGAGTTAGTTTCTGGTGTGCGGGTGGTTAATACTTCAGCGTCCCCTGTTGTTGTTCGTAAGAGTTCCCCCTCTGGTGAGGAAAAGGCTCCAGAGATACCTATTCCTAAGGAGTTATCCCCTTTGGTCTCAGCTTTTAGTTCGTCAGATCGTTCGATGGTATGCTATCAGTGTGGTCGTTTCGGGCATTTAAAGCCGTCTTGTCACAACCCTCCGAAGACGTGTCATAGATGCGGTTGTCTGGGTCATCTGGAGAAGTTTTGCCGGAAGCATCGCTTAATGAGGACGCTGTGATGGAAGAACGTCAGTAGCTGACTGTGAGGCAGAAGATGCTTCATCCACCAGAGCCCCAACCACAGGTCTTGGGGTGAAGCTCGCGCACAGTCAGGAGTCCCCAGGGGTGTGAAGCCTTGGTCCAGGTTTTGAGTTCCGTGTTAGCAGTGGAACAATCAAGATCTTTTAGTACTTGTTTTTCTACTGTTATGTTTTGACGATATTGTTTGTTCATTGTTTTACCATGGGGTTA
This sequence comes from Viscum album, assembly GCA_963277665.1. NCBI lineage: Eukaryota > Viridiplantae > Streptophyta > Magnoliopsida > Santalales > Viscaceae > Viscum > Viscum album. Next base: position 1,399,560,352 of record OY728150.1, read on the forward strand.
TCATGGACTTGTTCTATTATAATCCAATTAGTCTGGTTTATGTGGATGTGTTGTTTCTGAATTGTGTGTCTTTCGAAAGGTGTGTTTGACCCTCGTGTGGGTTGACCTCGTTTTAGTTATGTTGTCGATGTGGTTATGTTTTGTGGACTTCGGTGGATCATGTCTCCAATTTGAGGTTGGTTAAATGTTTTTCTATGGGTTTCCCTGGTGTTGAAGATTGTTGACTCTAGTCAAGGAATCAATGTCTCAACGGAGGTGTTGTTTTAATCGTGCTATCAGAGTTGGTTCGAATCGGTTGGGAGTTCCCGCGTCGACCCCCCCCCTTCCCAGGGTTTTATATTTACATGGTCAACTTTTCTGCACTAGTTGAGTTCTTATGGTGGGGAGAACCCCTTCGTGTTCTCCCCTCAACCTCGGACTCTAGTTTTCTCTTGGATGGGTCGGGTGTGACCTGTGTGGGGTAAGGTTATCCTAAAAATCTCAGTTCTCTTCAGTTCCTTTAGCTCTGTCTTGGCATAGAATTGGATTTTGGCTGACTTGTGGCTTGGTGACTTTCTGGGGGCAGAAAGTGTCTGTGGTGGGGAGAATTGTCACACCCCCGACCGCAGATATCTTTATTTTACTTCTTTCTTGGTCCCAATTTAAATTTTTTGAGGTTTAGTCGTGTCTGCAGTTTCGCGCCGGTGCGTGGTCATCGCATTGCTAGCGGTGATCGTGCGTTCGGCCCGGGTGACTATGTGTTCACCCGACGTTTTAAATATTAATGTTTTTCGTTGACTTTTTATTATTATTACTATTTGTGTTGCGTTATTATTATTGTAGTTATTTTCTGTGTATAAGTATATATATATATATATATATGTCTATATATGTGTATGCACATACATATGTATATACTTTAATACGTTATGTTTATATATGTATATATATATATATATATGTATATATATGTTATCTGTGTGTATATGTTTATAGATAGGTATATATATATATATGTGTTTAGGTATGCGTATATATACACGAGTATTTTGATTATAATAATTACTATTAAAATTACCTAACTTTTATTTATTATCATTATTCTATTATTATTTATTATTATTATTATTAACATTATTATAAATTTTGTTTATCATTTTTTTATAATGTTTATTATTATTATTATAATGTTTTGATATTATTATTAATATAACGTTTTATTATTATTATTATTATTATTATTCTTATTCTTATTATATATATATATATAACCTAATCTAACCCTAATCCTACCCCCTCCCGTAGCCGCCTCACCTCTCTCTCCCTCTCTCCTCTTTCTTCTCCCCCGCACCATCACCCTCCCGCGCACCCCAGCGATGCACCGCCCCGGCCTCCCCATCCCGAGCCCGCACCCTCCTCCCGTCCCGGCCTAGCTCCCGCCACCTCCGGCGACTCCAGCCGCCGTCCCGAGCCTGCCGCCCACTTCCGACATCCGGCACCCCTGTCCCGTGCCGCACCCCCTGCCGTCCGACCCCACTAACTCCAGCCTGCGACCTCGCCGCGCGGGCCTCCTCTGCCAGCCAACACCGGCCTCCGCTCCGCTCCGGCGCTCCGCCCCGCTCCCCTCCTGTTCCCATCGCCGACCACATTTCCCCCGTGCTCCTCCGCCTTGCGCCGACCCCGCGCTGCCGTCCCGGCTTCCCCGCGCCGCCCTCCCTGCTCCTTCCTGACGGCCTCCCGTCCGGCGACCCCTCCCCTCCGTGCGAACCCCCCTGTTCCGGCTCCCCCCTCCCACTCAATTGTGAGTTTTATCTTTATTTTGTTTTTATTTTGTTTTTTGTTTTTTTCCATTATGTGTTAATATCATTTATTTACTTTTATATATATATATATATATAACGTTTTAATATCTTTATCATGTTAATAATAATAATAATATTATTATATTATTATTAAGTTATTATTATTATCATTATATTATTATTATTGTGATTATATTATTGTTACATTATTATTATACTTATTAAATTGTTATTGTCATAAAAGTATGTTATTATTATTATTATATTATTATTATTATTATATTATTAAGGTTATTATTATTATTATTATTATTATTAAGTTATTATTTTGGGTTATGTTATTGCCATTATTATTATTATGTTATTATTATTATTATATTATTATTATTATTAATATTATATTATTATATTATAAATGTGCTAATTTATTATTGTTATTATTATTATTGTATTATTATAATCGTGCCATATTATGATTGTTATTATATCATTATTATTATTATTATTATATGATGTTATCATTATTATGATGTTATTGTTATCACCATTATTATTTTCACATTATTATTATTACGATTGTTATCACTATTATGATATTATTATTATCGCTGAACCCGTTTAATGGTCTTTTGTTTTAGGACCGGTTTGACGGCGCAATACGGTGCGACCGTTACACAACGAGAGTTTTGCACCGTGTCGTTTTTGTTCCGAGTCACGTCTTGAGGTAGGTCTCCCTTTGCACTCGCCTTTAAATTTAGAATTTATTTATTCCTTGACTTTTTGTTAAGTTTCAGCAAATTAAAAAGTATTATTAAGTAGTTATCTATAGTTTGGTGATCTGCTGATGATAAAAGTTGTTTTAATTTTAGCGTTTCATTAAAAACGTTTTCTGGGATTTAATTGTGTGCTTCCATGGTAGTGTTGCTAGATGGTTCTTCCTGAATAATGAAAGTCATGTTGAATTGGGTTTTGAAATGTTTTTGGCGTGTGTAAAGTAGTAGATGTATTGTTTATGGAAAATGGTGTTTTCTGAGAACCTTGATTAGAGAAAACGTCGTGTGACCCTTTGAAATTGTTTCTTTTGAAACTTCATGTGTGGTTCTTGGTTGATGAAAGATGTTTTCCTTTGTTGTGTGAACAAAAGTTTGGATTTCATTTGAGAAATAGTATTCCTTAAAAGGGTGATTAAAGGCCCGTTTGGCTCTTGATAAAAGTGGGGTGCGTTTTGATATTAGAAAATAACTCTACTCGTGAAACAATTGTGTTCCAGGGTGATATGCTGATTTGGGTTTCTTAAACAAAGTCCTAAGTGTGTTTTTGGTTTTCAATGTAATGGCGTGTGTAATATCCCTTTAGAAATGCTTTAATATGAAATGGTCAAAGTGTAAATGATATGACGGCCCGGTTGGCACTTTAATAAATGTGAAGTGATTATATATATATATATATATATATATATATACGTACTTGTGAGGGCATTTCTACAGGGGGACTTCCCTTCGAGGGTTGTCGTATAGTGATGTCTGTGTAAGGGGTTGGCAAGTGCGGTGAGATGAGTCACGCGTGCGAGGGTCTCCCACTTACACAGTGTTACAAAAACCACTATGGGTTCCTGGGCGTCTTGTAGATTATCGAGTGGCGGTTGCTTGCTAACCCTGATTAGACGGGTTGCTACCCCTTGGAGTTGCGGACAGGCCAGGTGGGATGTGCCACTGGTTGGCTATTAGGGCGGCCAGTTGGTTATTGACTGTGGAGTACCATGCCAGCAGGTAGTCTGAACCCGAGTACGTCCATGGGTTTTCTAGGGATGTTCAGGATCGCCCATGGTTATTGCTGATAACTTCTGGTTGATTTTTGCTCGCACTTGGTTTTCCTTGCTTGTTTACCTTTACTTGCACTTGTTTTCCCTGCTTGTTCACTTTCAGTCATCCTTCACAGCCTGTACTCTTAGACTTTGGGAAAATGGTTTTCAAATGAAAATGCTTTATTCTCTTTGGGTAAGATTTGAAAATGTAACACTTTGCTTGTTAGAATGAGTTTAAAACTGATGAAAGGGAACTAACTTTCAAAAAGAATAAGGGAAATGTCTCGTGTTTGATTTTCAAGTAAAGCATTATGAAAACTTACTTTTATACATTATAGTTCAAACCTGGATTTTGTAGATTCTTTATTTACTGGAAGTGCTTTGGGATTTGTTGTTGGGCTCACCTACTGAGTACTTTTGTGCTCACGCCTAACTTTTACCTTCTTCAGTTGTAGGTTCCTTGTGTTCAGGTCTTCCTAGCTTGAGTTGGTCAGTGTGGGAGCGACGTTGGTTGTAGTTGGGCGGTGACCCGCGAGGTCACATGGAGGTATGTCGTAGTATAGTTTTGTTTATGTCTTTAGTGTTTGTCAGATTGTGTAGTTTTTATTCTTTCTTTCGATCGTGTTTTTAGTTTGGGCTGAAATCGTTCCCAACAATTAAAATTTCAATGCCCGGCACTAGTTGCCATCCCGGGGGGATCGGGAACGCCCCTCGGGACTTGCTGCGGACCGGCTCGGGTGATCGGTTCAGGGTTGACACGGGATGGTTCGTGACAGGTGAGACCTAAAGGAACACATGGTATCTCTCATCGAATTCCAAGGGCTTATGTCTCCTGTCGGCATACGCCTTCTGCCGACTCTTTGCAGTCTTCATCCACTCCTAGATGACATGCACCTTCTCCAAGGTAGCTCACAGAATCTCTGGGCCCATGAGTGTTGACTCTCCTGGTTCAGTCCAATAAAGTGGTGACCTACAAGGTCGCCTGTATAAAGCCATGAATGGTTCCATACTAATAGTGGAATGATAACTCTTGTTATAAGAAAATTCCACCAGTGGTAGGTGATCCTTCCAGCTATGAGCGAAGTCAAGTATGCAAGATCTTAGAATATCCTCCAGAACATGGATGTTCTGCTCTGTCTGACCATCAGTCTGAGGATGAAGCACTGTACTCAAGCGTAACTGAGTCCCAAAAGCATCCTGAAATCCCTTCCACAAACGGGATCTGAAACGAGCATCACGATCTGAGAATATTGTTGATAGCACTCCATGAAGTCGAACTATCTCCTGCATGTAGAGGTGTCCCAATCTCTCTACTGAACTATCCTTATGTATTTCTAGAAAGTGGGCTGACATGGTGAGTCATTCAATGATCAAACAGATGGAATGGTGTCCTCTATACGTATGTGGTAAACCTGAACAAAGTACTATGATATCCCATCCCACTTCCACTCTGGCACCTCCAGGGGCTGTTTCAATCCTGCTGGAACCTGGTGCTCAGACTTTACATGCTGACAAGTAAGGCACTGAGAAACAAACTCTGCCACACTATTCTTCATTCCTAGCCACCATAACTAATTTCAGAGGTCTTGGTACATCTTTTCCATACCTGGATGAAATGCCAAAGGATATGTATGGAACTACCTTAGAACCTCCTCCTGAAATGTCACTGGTACTACTGTATGCCCTCTAAAACGAACAACGTGCTCCCCACCGTTTGAATATCCATCAGCCGCATCACCTACAAATATCCAAGCACGTATAGTCTCACAGCTAGCTTCGTCGAGCTATGCTTCCCTGACTCGCTGTAAGAGTGGATGGGTAACAACCATCGAATGAAGGTAATCTCCCTCATCTCTATCCATGAAGGATAACTGTAAGGAGGCTAAATTCCTTGTCACCACCTCCAGCAATTGCAAACTGGATTTCCTACTAAGAGAATCTGCCACACTGTTCCCCTTCCCAGGAGTGTAAACAATCTCAAAGTCGTAATCCTAGAGGAACTCAAGAAACAGACTCTATCTCAAATTCAGATCCTTCTATGAAAAGATATATCTGAGACTCTTGTGATCAGAGTAGATGATAAACCGCTCACCCATCAAGTAGTTCCACCACATCTTCAATGCGAAGACTAGCACTGCCAACTCAATATCATGGGTCGTGTAGTTCTACTCATGTGGCCTCAACTAAAGTGAGCCATAGGCAATAACCACTTGCCTCTTCATTAGGACACAACCATGCTTGGTTCATGATGTGTCGCATAACAATACATACTCAACACCCAATTTTGGTAGTATAATGATTCAGGCGCTCGTCAGACTCTGTCTCAACTGCTGAAAAGCCTACTGGCATCTCTTGGTCTACATGAAAGGCTACCCTTTCAGGTCAAAGCTGTAATGGGTGCTGAAATCCTGGAGAAATCGGGAATGAATCTCCGATAGTCACCTTCTAACCCAAGGAAACTCTGCACCTCTGTCACGCTCCGAGGTGGCTCCCATGAAAACACTCCCTCTACCTTGGAAGGGACTACTGCAACACCATCTTCTGAGATAACGTTTTCCAAAAATAGACCTCCTTTATCCAGAATTGAAACATCGAGAGCTTACCCTACAACTGGTGCTCTCGGAGTGTGTCTAGAACCATCCTTAGGTGCCATGTGTTCCCCTCCTCAGACGCCGAGTACACAAGGATATCATCGATGAAGACCACCATGAACTGATCAAGATAGGTCTGAATGATCCGGTTCATGAGTCTCATAAACACTGCTGGGAGTTCGTGATGCCAAATGGCATCACCAAGTACTCATAGTGACCGTAGCGACATCTAAATGCCATCTTCGGTATATCCTCATCCCATACTTGCAAATCGTGATAGACTGATCATAGATCAACCATCGAGAACCATCATTCCCCTATTAACTGGTCTAAGAGGTCATTGATCCTTATTAGTGGATACCGGTTCTTCACAGTCCCTAGATTCAAGCACCGGTAATCCACACACAGCCTCAAGTTCGCGTCTGACTTCTTGGAAAACAACACTGGGGCCGCCCGGGGTGAAACACTGGGGCCTCCCAGGGTGAAACACTGGGTCTCATGAAGCTCTTCCTCTACAAGTCTTCCAACTGCACTCTTAGCTCACAAAGCTTCATTGGAGCCATCCAATATGCTGATGCTAATATCGATCTCGTCCCAGGTTGCAACTCAATACAGAAATCTATCTCTCGATAGAGAGGTAGTCCGGGGACATCCTCCAGAAAGACGTCCTCATACTCAGCCACTACTACTGGAAACTCGTAACATCTGCTATTTCAAGGGCTAGTCTAGCCAAATGATGTGAGATCGGTTGTACCATCATATGCACGACACCATCCTGCGTTGCCTGGGTCTCCATTTCACCGACGAAAGAGAACCTCATTCCATCAATGCAGACACACCGCAACCTTCGCCTAAAACAGTCAATTGGGGCATGAAATTTGGATATCCAGTCCATACCAAGAATATCATCGTAAGTCCTCGATGCTTCTACCAAGAGGTTCCAACCGAATCACTCACCTCCAAGGGTTAAGTCACACTATCTACAAAGGTGTGTGATCTATGAATCTTCTCCAGTCAGTGTTTCTAAGCGTCAAGGTCAAGACAATGGCTCAACTGGAATCTAAAGGTCTTGATGAAGATAAGAAGCAAGAAACGAATGACTAGAACATCTGTCTATCAGTATGGTAACCAATGTAGAAATGACAAATATTGTGCCTCTAATCATTCCAGGAGTATCTGGGTAATAATCATCTATTCCTTGCAGTTGTCCCTTACTTTGTTCACCAGCTCCCTGAACCTGGGGTGCAACTCCTAGGGGTGGTGGTGGTAAAATGTCAAAATGCCAACCACCACCAGCTGCTATCCTAGCTCCCCTACCATGTACGCCACACCACAAGTATGCCTGCATTACACGTTTCCTCTACCTTGGTGGTCCATTCACTGCTCCCATGTCAGTAGTACGGCGGGTCGGGCAATCATGAGGGAGATGTCCCCTTCCATCACATGAGTAGCATCGCCTCTCTCAAGGCTGGCTGGATGCACCATGTGAACCCTATACAATAGATCCTCTGTCGTGGGATCTCCTCTAAAAACGTCACCCAGGCCTGGGTCCTTGACATCGGCTCCCTCTTGCCGAGGTCTCTGCTCCAGCTCACTCAATAATGACAACTGCTCGCTGTCTCTGCTCTACCAAGAATCTTTTGACCACCAAATCCCATTCGATCACCCCATCATAAGTAGGAATGCTCATAGGGATAATGCTAGCTTGAATGTCTCTACACAAGCCCCACTCAAAAGTCTGAGCTCAAAAGTACTGATCCCTGATCATATCCATCGAGTACCATGAGAGGTTGGTAAACCTTGATTAATAGTCATCCATCATCATGGTTCCCTGCTGAAGCTGAAGAACCTCTTGTGTACACAATTCTCTCATGGTAACCGGTGATAACTCATCTCTGAAGATATGCTCAAACTCTAACAAAGAACGAGTCGCCTCTTCGGGAGTCTGGATAACCAAACTGCACCATCGCCCTACTGAGCCCTACAGAAGGCTCACTGCCAGGATCACCTTCTGGTCTTCCAGGGTCCTGACCAAATGGATGACTCTGGCCACAGCCTCAAGCCAGTCCTTAGCTTCCTGAGGGTCATGCTCGCCTCGCAACCCGAGGGGTCTCTATCTCTGAAACTCGTGGAGTGCACTCAGGCTACGCTCCTCCTCTACTGGTATAGAAAGAACTAAACACTTCTCCACAGGTGGTGGATTAGATGGAACACAACCCGAAGGTAAAACTGGAGGATCTGGTCCCTGTATCGAAGCTTCATCACTAAGGTGGTCATTATCGTGATTGATCTACTGGATCGTAGTCAGTGCGCGTTGCGAAGGAATCTTATAAAGAAAAAAGATGTATCATAGTCAGGGAGTATATCTGGAGGGATTAATTAATAAGGACCTGGAAACCACAACCCATTCATATATGATTCATGTACCATTATTTTTTCCCTACAACCAGCGTTCTCATTTTCTGTGTCGAACAACATGTTATCATAGTCCAGGTGTATGGATAAATCGGCCGCCCATACCAACACTGGTGTCCCTGGCCTGAATGATAAAATCAAAACACTTAACACTGTTGCCCCAAACCAACTCACAGACTCTCATTCCTAAGGTAGAACTGATCACCTCTGATACCACTTTGTCACAACCTATCCCAGTGGGGCCCGTGCCATAACTCTCCAAGAACGCCTCCAATAATCCAGGGGCTGGGGACTAGCATCGAGTAGGCATGTCACTATCATGGGAGGCATTGGCTTTAAAACAGTACACAAACACACACACACACCCACAAAAACATCTCCATGACACAAAGCTGAAAAGTAAAAACTACTGAAAATGGAAATGCATCCTTATACTAAAATCCCAACCCACAGAGTATGATAGGAATGTGAAGTACACCAATGTAAAACCCTGGGCCAAAAGTACAAGCCCACCAAAATAAAGTCTGTAACAAAATCCAACCTATAAAGAATGGTACTGGGACTGCAATTTGTAGCCATAGGAACACACCTCGGCCTTCCTGATCTCACTGAGCACCGTTCGGTCCTAGTCCATCTCGAATCCTGTCAAAGGCTCACTCGTCTGCACCAGACACAACACGTGTGGGCAAAGACCGTGTAGGGGTGAGTATAAAAATACCTAGTAGGACACCCCGAAACCCTAAATAAATACAAAAAGGGAAAAATTACCATAAAGGAATGATACAGTAATCTCTATATAGTATATTTTTACAGAACATATAACAAGAACATCCAGATATACTCATACACGATCGACTATCATGAAACCACAACTAAGATCCACCTCGAAGATTCCACTAAGAACATAACCAGGAGAACATACTCATAAGTATGAATAATGATACAATGCACTTATTCCGGTAGAACTCCATCCACAAGTACTGAAGAAAGATACTTGATACATCAGATGAGGATCACAACCAGTAGCAATGTGTTGATTCCAAAAAATCAGTCGGAACTAACCTACTAAGTAGACGACCAGTGCCCAGGTAAAGTAGGTCACATTGATACCATGAAACTCTACCTAGGGCACCACGAAGGAATAGAGGATCCGAGTCTAAGTCTCAGAGATTTTTTTCCAACAACTCTATTCTGGAAGTCCTGCTGAAGGGATCATAGTCTTGTTCGTAGGGAAGGACACCAGAAACCACCAGGGGAAAAACCAAGGGGATGAACCCTGAGGAAACTTGTCCATGTCATATAAGATAACTAGCTCAAGCCATGTAAAATAGGTTACACAATGTGTAGAAGGATCACACGCTGTGTACCTTGACTCCAGGTACTACCTGTGTAAACAACACATGTCTCTAGGATTTTCGTATAAAATGTAACTACATGGCTTGCAGAATGATTACATGTCATGTCTGAGTGTTGGGGGTTCTCTCCATGTACGCTGGCCATGTGCCCGTACATGACCTCAACCCGTGTTTCCTTGCCCGTGTACCAGTACACGGGGTATCTCGGGTATCTAGCAGAGTCTGGCCGGGGAAGGGTATACATGCTTTGTCCTTGACTGTGTACCCATCCTGTGACTTTGTAGTCCCAGAGTACACACCACATGGTCCACTGACGAACACACACCGTGTAGCCCATACGACACATCGTGTAGTCGGGATTTCACCCGAACATTTTCTTCATCCACTCGCCTCAGTCAATCTTTTGGATCTCGTTTCTCTTGTCTGTTTGCCGCGAAACTCAATTTCCTTGTACATTTAATCGTCCTAACACCAAATCCTGGTGTTTCAGACCTTTAATATTCTCAGGAAACAAGCACTGATTCATATGAAGGAAAATTCTTGAGAATCCATAACATCCGATCCATCCTGAATTGTATGCCGCCATCGTCGTCGCAGCTCTATAGCATCATCCCGAGGTTGGATCTACAATCTCATATCATCGCACCAACAAACGAATGAACAACGATTGATTTCCTCCAAGAACGTCAAGCATGGGAAAGAAAGGGAAGTCTCCATGATGAACGGGGGACAAATCACATCCATAAATAAGAGGTAAGAACCTCTATCATTGTTTGTGATGATCTGGGTCCATCTCCATTAGATCAAACCAAAACAAATTAAAAGATTAAAATCACAAAGATTAAGATTTTCCCCAAAATCCCCACAAATGCCCCTCCCGCAAATACAATCGATCCGCGGGCTCATCTATTCATGGATTAGTCCGCGTTTGTCATAGGAATCATGAGCATGAAAAGGAAAATCAAAATCAAACATCCTACCTAGATCCAAGACGTTCATTGGAAAAGATATGGTCGCCCCATTGTCGTTTCTAGTGAAACTCTTTATGAACGTCGCCGCCGCATTGGGGGTTTCCATCAGAACTTTCCAGAGCCTCCAGGGGAAAAATCAAGGTTATGAGATCTGTAACCCTGGTCCCCTATGAAGTATTTAATTTAATGTAATTAAGAAACTTCACTATTAAAAGATTTAATAATGTATTTTTATAAAATATTTTATTACGGTTACGTCCAAAAACTATATTTCACCACCGACCTGCGTCAGCTGATGTTAGGTCTCGCCTAAGGTAAAATCGATGCTCTGAATGCAATGGTGCCCTCGGATTTATGAATCGAGAACCCCACCCTTCAAGACTTATTCCAATATTTCAGGAAACCCATACACACACATTATTTATTTATTTATTTAAATTCAATCATTTGTTCCGGGCTCAACGGGCCTCGGAACTGCATGCCGTCCCAGGGCCTGGTCTCGAAATAATAAATTTCAATATAATATTAAAATAATACATGAAAAAATCTAGGACATTACAATAATGTGGGAAACCCCTCCATGAACATTGCAATGCACCATGTGGAGGGTACCCCACCCCTCAAGAAAGAGTTTAATTTGAAATGTGGTACCTTTAGGGTTTCAACCTTCGGGTCTTGATCATTCCCTTTATTTCCATCCAATCATTTGAATACCCCCTGTGAAATAGTCCATCAGACTCATGCCAAGGCCTCTTTATATCCACTATATCCGTATGTTAAAACAATAGGGGGAATCAGTGCATCCTTTTAATTCTAAATACCTATGCTATGAAGAGACATGTGGGAAATCCCTGAAATGTTATGGGCCCCAAAAGTGATTCTGTTTCTACATTCCCATGGTAACCTAGGGTCCAAGCCCAGGATGCTCACATGTACCTCTCTATTCTAAGGATCTATGGTAATCACTGTCATTTTAATTCTATGAGGTAAGTCAATGTGACCATTTCGGCCTCTTCTGTTGATTATGAGTGATGGTTCCCCCCTTTCCTGGAACTAGCTTTTGGGACCACCCTTATGGTGAGCCCATAGACTTTTTATGGGATTTGGTGATCTTGCTTCTCGTGGGCTCATTTGAGGACATGTTTGGATAGACTTCTAAACTAGACGATCCTAGATATCAACATGGATGAGAGTTGGAACATTCAATGACACTCTATCTCTCCTTGAGTTGTCACCCCTACCTCTTTCACCATCATCCTCATTTTCCATTAACGGAGAAGGAATGGTGTGTTGTCTACTGGATCTACCTCATTCTCTTATTTCAAACATCTAGCATGACTCACATCAGATTTGAAATTCATGATTATCACAACATCCACACAATCTAAAAACTACCTAAATGAAATATTATTCCTACACTAACAATGACACATTGGACACCTTTCTGACAGCGTGAGATCAAATGGGCAGCTCCCATGATTATGCCCCACCAAAATGAACTATGAGAAATCTGATTCCCTCTATAACCAGGATATGTAGGAAGCCATTATGAAGGCAGAAGCTCAAATTGGTAGCCTCAATTTTGATCCCCACAAAAATAAACTATGATAATTTTTATTCTCACTTTGACTAAGATGCGTATGAAACAGGTCTAGAGGATTTTGTTCAAAGGAGATACTTTTCAAATGATAATCCCCAATCAATCCCCCCACAAACAATGACTCTTTTACAGTATAATACTATACCTAAACGAAACTATGAGGGACTTTATACCAAACTGAATAGGACAAAAATGATGCTTCCTAGAGGTCTAGACCCATCACCCAAATCACCCTACTGTTCACCGGGCCTTATCCCTGATTTTACCATATCCACTTAAAAGACCATGCCTCTCATGATGTTCAAGGGTCACTTTGGAGTAAGTCCCACATGAAATCTAGAAATGTAAAATTATTCCTAGATGTCATAGCTGCATGATGGTAAAATACATGGTGGGGTCCTCATCAAATGAACTTAAAAGTTGATGTTTCTGGTTTAGTGGCACTGAACTATGTGGGTGTTGATTCCACTCATGAGGATATGTAGGAAGACAATATCATGGGTTTGATCCTAATAGTGAAACAACTTATGTCCCCTTGGATGAAAATATACTCCAGAGTGCGTCATCACATATCCTAAAATAGCATTGTATCATTAATTACAGATCCATGTATATCGATGATTGGTTTTTCCACCAACGGGTAGTCCACAGACACATGATTGGGAATAATCCATGGATTCATGAACATATAAACATTTCTTATGTTAATATAAGAGTCTTAGAGTAGGAAAGAATTCCCCTATAAAATGTGTGATGAACCCAACCTCCCATCCTCATGACCATTGGAGTCCTTAAGTGTCATTGGCCAAATCATCATCAAATGAGTGCCTTCCTTTGGAAAGTATTTCCATGAATCATTGATAAAATGGTTATTGGGTGTTTCTCTATCCAAGAATAAACCTATTAGAGACCATCCATATACATCGAACCCAAAAAGATTCGATTGAAAAAAAACATAACCCCATGTAGTCACCCACTAGGACCATATAACAGTGGTACCTCAATCACAATATAAAAAGGACACACATCCAAGTCCTTGTTGGACCATATTGTCCCCTGAAAAGGGTCATGATGTGAATCAGATCAAAATTAAATGGTAAAAATAATCTGAAACTCTATAATATTAATCAATTAGATATTACTAGCTATACCATTTTGTCTACCCTAGTATGATGAGAACTGGGTCGAAGTAAAAATTATGAACCCAAGGTGAATATCTATCCAAGGTAGCAGTATTATCCCACCATATTAACCTATCCTCAAAAAAGGAAGAGGGATAAAAAAGATCATCAATAAGGAATACATTCAAGAGATTATACATTGGAAGAGTTTTTTTATGTATATGTAATATATATATTACATGTATTTTTCATAACTCTATTTGATACAAATGGAATCACCAATATTTTCTCAGATACCCATTTTATCGACCCCACAGGTGGTCAGGCCCAAAAAAATAATAGGACTTCATCACCTACCAAGTTTCTTCAATGCTATGTTTCAAATGAACTGATCAATGTTTGACACAAAAATGGTACTCTGTATATAGTAGAGGCAACAAGGCAGACCCTCTAATAAATGAAAGCTCTCCTGCCACCTCAACATCCATGACTAGAAATCTAGAACAGGAAGGCTCCATTGTGCATCTCAAATCATTTTGAGATCCTCACATTGAAATGTGATAACAAATATCTCACCTATATTAGTGTGGTAGATGCGGTCAACACCAATTTCTTAATCCCAACAACAAATGATCCCCACTAAAGGGATCCTGCTTGAGGACATCACCACCAGCGGTGTAAAACATGATATCCTCACATAGAAGAGGATTCAAATCTAGGGGATCTTGCTAAAGTTAAATGGACATGGGCCTCTCAGGCTGCCCATTTAGGGTGGAAAATTCATGATCAAGGGGAGGTTATTATCTTTTTTTCTATGGAGGAGGTCTGCCACACCAATGTAGTGCCATATAATGGGTAGGCATACAATTATTCCCCTAATACTAAATCCTACAACCAAGATACAGTAGTAATATATGAGTAGATACATATCACCACTCACTAATATGTAGACCACCATAGATATATGTTATCATAATAAAAGAAAAATCACATTCATGCTAGTTCTCACTCGTCCCACCATGCAAATAGAGAGAAAAATTAGAGGAAGATTCAAATATCTACTAATGCACAAAAATTCCATCATCTAAATAGCATGAAAAGCATATATAAGTAGGTGAAAATTCATACTGATGAAAAATAATCCCACTATCTTAATAGTGCAAAAAATTAGGGACAGTCTTACAACACTGCCAGTGTATATGAAGCCCACACGTCAGATACTTTGGAGATCCATAGGTAGTTGTAAATTTCATCCTACTATAATGAAGCCCACATCCAAATACCATAGAAAGGAAATATGAGCAGAGTCAAATTCATGTAGATGCATACAAATCTCCACTTGTAAATACAGTGGACCCCATAGATGTTAAAAGGTGGACAACTCATTCTTTTGTCTCAACACAAGAGAACTACTAGTACCCATTAGCAACCCATTGAGGAACGGAGTAATAAAAAACTCTTACTCTGGCATCGAAATGGGAATTCATACCCATTCTAGCCAAATAAATATTTCAACCCATGTTTGACATGATGGATGATCAAATTTTGATCCTATAACATATCATCTAGACACATTAAGATGTCAATGCATCATTGGAAAAAGAGAGAAGTCAGGACCATTATCCCATCTCATCAGTCAAGGTGTTTCATCCACAAAATGAATAGTCACACTAAAGTAGAACTTCATAACTAATCTAGTATAGGATTTTCAATGGCCATATTCTGCAATACAAGAACAACCATATTAGGAACAAACACTTGTTTCAACTGGGGGACACTAGTGGAATGTGGTGGCTGATCAAGGGTAGGTATATAACCTTGATAGAACTCAATATTCTCGTCAGTGTATCCTGGTGAAAAAAATGAAACCAACCAAACATGGCCCTACATATGAATTCCTCTACCAAAATTATGTGGCCCCAGATTCCCATAAGAGAGCTCCCAAATATTGAAGGAGTTGAAGGTGGCCAAACAACACCTTCATGATTCTACTCTATTGAATGAAGGAGTTCTTGACACAGTCAAACATTTATCAATAGAGTCTCAAGATCCTTTCACTACATTATTCAATTATGTATGTTATAGTAGTAGTTTTGATGGCCCTCCCCACAATGTAAATACAAGGATCTCTTAAGGTCATCCCTAGAGCACCCATATATTCTTAATATATGGTCCAGAAATGATCAGTCACAAGAAAATATCTCATGATGAATGTTATGGTATCCCTCAACTTGACCAGAATATCAAATAGTAAGATGGAAAATTAACTTTTTTTCAATATTAATGGTCCTCCCTATGGTATAAATTGAAGATATGTTTCTACCTATAGTTAGACCTAATGTTGTGATAATAGTCCTCACCATGACGACATTCACTATGAAGGTCCTCCCCACAGAGAAATCATACAACAAGCAGGTCCTTCCCTCATTGCAGTACATCTTGAATTCCCTCCCAATGATCTACCCTACATATACTCTCCTTGAATCCATATCTATGATGGTAACCCTCACCATGATAGTAGTCATTCTGAAGGCCCTCTCCTCAATGATGCCAAGCCGCAAGAAGATCCAACCCTTGATTTAGTAATCCCTAAAGGTATTCCCTAGGGTATACAATATTGAATTCCTCTTTACAGCCAGACACTATGCTGATATGGTAGTCCTCAACATCACTAAATTGATTTCTATATTCCTCCACATAGGGATAATTTACGCTGGTGATAAGGTTCTCTCCTCCTTTGGTCAAAGGCGAGAAAGCCCTCATAAGTCATGGTGCTTAGAAAAAAAGAGTACAACATATTGGATTCTCTCCCCATGAAAATATATATTGTTTATAAACTAGAGGGTTGACTGTGGCCACACTCATCTTCAAAGACACACTCCAACCATTCACATATCAATAAGACTCTTGATAATCCCACTACTTGGAATGAACTCCTTAAAGAGTTTTCAAACATAGAAAATCAAGTTGAAGAGTCCCTGGTGGAACAATAATAAGATGTGGTTTCTGTGATAATAAAACAATCTAATGAATATATACTAATGATGTATTGGCTCATAGCCACTTCTTAGTTCAACATATGAAGAGTGTTTAAAAAACATATATGTATATCATTCCCCTCAATATCTGGGAAACTATCCTGAAGTTAAATGAATGTTTTACCCAATGATGGGTATTAGAACCATGTTAATTTCCTTGGAGATATTTTCCATAAAATAAACCTATAATCCCTTTTATCTTCATAAAGAACATAATCAAGAAGGTGAATAAAATACCTTGAGCCAGCCGGCCTCCATGCAATGTATAAGATGCATTCGTTACTAAAAACTCCCTATCTGATGTTCAAATCTAGGGATGTAGAGAACAATGAGATCTATAATTTACTCTACCTCCCATTTAGAGGAACCCACTAGATGTCATATCATATATTTTCATTATCCCTAGAAGGAATTCTAATAAATCCCATATTGAGGAAAGATGGAATTATCAACAATAAACATCATGGATTAAGTCTCTAAAGTGTTAGGCCCAACAAGAGAAAGCCATCAAGAAGCTGTTGAAACAATGAAATTAAAATATATGTTAGGTCTCCCATCTTAGATAATCTAATCTATGATAACTATGTCCTCAGACTCAAACAATTCACATGCAGACCTGACACCATATCTAGCTCACACATGCATGGAAATGCATGAGATAAAAAAGGCCTAATTAGTAGCAGTAGCTTCCTCAACCTGGGACCATCCACATCCCACATGTCTGGAAGTATTTTTAACATAAAATCACCCCATAGGTTACAAAAATCTAATACGAGACATATTAATAAATGAACAAGAGAAAACTCATCACGTATGGTTGGTGGAATTTTTACCTCATATTCCCACCTAACTGATGTCTATCTTCTCTCAAATGGGGATAAAAATGGATTGAGGGGTCACTCATTCCATCCCATCCCATGACTGCCATACCCTAGAATAGAGGAATATTGGAATTCCATATTTAGGATCTCTTCGAGTTAATCTTCTCAATGAATCCTTAATAGAATCACATAATGGATTGAGAATTTCCACAAATGATGAAAGAGGATTTTCTACAATTCAACACCTAGTATTCCAACACCAATGTGGTATTCATTGGTGAACGTCATGAGAATCATCCCCACATATATAACTAGAAATGATATTTATAACGTTGATACAATTGAAGAGGGTTCCCTCACTTAGATTGTCCATGTAGATCCTGGGGAGTTGCACACTAGAAACCAAAGAATATTCTTAAATTTGTGTGCCACCAGTCAATCTGCCACCACCCCCACATGATTCCCACAAAAGGAGAAGAGAAAAAGGTCTACAACCCACCACCTACTCCTCATGAATGTGATTCCCCCATTCATGAGTAGAGACTCACACTATAAGAGAAATAAATGAACGATCTGAGGAAAATAATCACTGAGATGATAAGAAAAATCCATCCAACTAGGTATGTTCATCATGTAGAGCTTCAGGAAACACCTACATAAGTTATACATCTAACTCACAGTCTCATCCTGATGAATGATGAAAGGATGAAAATCTCATTCAAGGTATCATTGGGACCACTAGTCTACCTAAACCCAATCCCACTAGGATATCATGATTTCAATCCATTGGTGAATAAACTGGAACAAATTTAGGATAATCCTCAAAGGATTCCCCCGGCGGGGTGTCCTCCTCAAATTCCAACAATTTTGGCACATCCAATCATTCCCCATGTGACAACTACTCATGTTCAGGTCCAACATGACATCAATCAGGGAATCATGAGAACCATAATGTTATTGAAAACATGAATGGAAGCAATGGAAAGAAGACACGCTCCAATACAACTAGAAGGAAATATCTTCTAGGATTAGGTAATCAACGTCCATCCACTACCACATCTTGGGAACCCAATATTCCTATTATTCAACGACTTAGGGGATAGATAGAAGAATATAATGAAATTCACTTCATGATGTGATCTCATGATGGGAACACAATATAAATAAGATATTGTGAAACTGAGATTCTTTTTGTGATCCCTACATGGTTCAGCCATTGTGTGGTACATAAATTTTAAAGAAAAATTAATAAAATGAAGGGAGGATATATGGATCCAGTTCAGGTCATTGTGGAAAAAAACAATGGTCAGTGGCCTTAAGAACAATAAACAGTGTGAGAATGAGAGTGTTTTAGACTTCATTTCATGATGGAATAGATTGAATTAGTCCTTCAATCGATCACTTGCCTTGGATGATATTCTTACTATGTGCTTATAAAATCATTAAGATGAGCTGTGAATGACACTCATTCTAGTGAAATATACAAGTGTGTTTTGGGACATCTCCACCACCACTCAATGGTTATAATATTCCGTTAAAGAAAATAATATCATTTCATAGGAAGCCCCATTAGGCCTAGTAAAATATGGCATGGAGAGTTGACGCAGATTCTGTCAAGGATAATCCAACACCTTCAATTGAACTAGCACTAAGGCCCCCAAAAAAATGAGTAGGGAATACTGGATGTCATCAGCTACCCCTCCATGACAAGACAAGTGGATGGGTGGAAAAGAAATAATTTTAGAACAAATAAAAATGTGTATTCATTCTAGGATGAATAAGTATGTGGCTACTACAGAGATGCAATTAATTTAAACAACCTTCTGCATCTGTGGTTGAAGAGGGATGATGAAGTAGTACATGAATACTAGTAGATTACTGTCCCTTCCATCAGTTACTGGGACACAACATCCAAGAGTTATTTGTATTCATGGACCTCTTGTAAACATGATAGATTCTGGAAAAGACTTTCTAGGACCACTAACAACACATGCGACCTATGTTTCCACCACTGATCCGGGTGAAGAAGGGTAGTGGAAAAAAGTTGTTAAAAAAAGTGGAATCTTTTTGATAGTAGGTTGACATAGAAAGAAATAAACCAAGCCCATGGTATCCTCCAACCACATTTAATGAAACCAATTGTGCTTCAATCAACTCTCAATGAATCTCAACCAATATTCTAATCCCCACAACCATCTAAAGGTTGGACACCCAAAAAACAATACAATCAGAAGGGTGGAAAGAAAGTATAGGGATATAAGATTCCACTGATGATAGAGTAGGCTTTGACACTATCATATTTCATGCCATTGAATCTAAATTCCTGGGAACCATCCCAAAAAATGATACCACTAGGGGTAGATGATAAGGTAATGTTATCATTAGAAGAGGAACTGATTTTTTTGGATCTATAAATGTCTTCCACTTAATCGATCCCTTCTCTATAGATAAAAATTTTTATCAAAAAGAATTCGCCACGCCCAATTTGGGGTCTAGAGGATGAAACCATAGAAATCGGGGATAACAATGGAGACACGACCATGGATGAAATCAACCTAATGGGAACACCCCTAATAAAACCATCAGTATTATTGAAACCCATGGAAGAACCCTCAAGTATATTCCAAAGGTACAGAAAAATTCCCCTACCTGCATAAGAATTCATAACAATTAAATACTTCCAGAGTATCCATCAGAGGAAGAAGATATGACCAATTGTTCATGGAAGGCAAGTAGACCCACCCAACCCGGTCAAAAAAAGATTGAATCTTTTTCAGCTCCAATCCCAATTGTAGAGCCATCTTCATACAATTCTAAATCACCTATGAAATAGCATCCCCAGGATGGTATGTTCTGACCTTTAGATTATAAATATGACATTTTCAAATATATAGCATCAATACCAGCTAAGATATCTATCATGGAAGCACTAAATCTATCAATAGACTTATTTAAAGCACTCATCGATGCTTTGTTGAGTCCCAAGGATTTTTAATATGATGTAGCTACCCATGATGTCTACCCAACAGAGGCTGATACTATAGAATTCAACATAGTTATATCTATCACAAATCAAGATGAACACACCACCATAGAAGGACATATCAATCAAATACATGTGTCTGGTAGGATAAATAGTATCGAGATCCGAATAGACATCATGGAAAATGGATATAGGGTAAATCTCCTCCCACTATAGACACTTCTTCTGCTAGGCTATAATTATGGCGATCTTTCACCCAAAATCATGAACTTTTTGGTCTACAAAAATAATAGAGGAGAATCTATTTGGACAAATTTATTTAAAAACACAATTTTTTGACCACTTAACTCACCCCTAATTTTTGGTGGTCTAAAAAAATGTGGCCTTCAACACCCTCCAAAAAAAATACATGGACATAAAAAAAATCAGAAATCCCCTTCTCTTTCGACTAGTGCCTAAAATATTTCATTAATGTAAATTTTAGGAAATTACATGACGATAAGACAATATTTGAGTCCTAAGAGTCACAATATATAAAAGTGGGGTTCTATGAGATGAAGAGGAAACAACCCTCAATTGATGGAATTGATTGGGCCACCACCCCAAACAGTTTTGAAATGTTTCCAACCGATCCCATCATGAAAATCAGGGATGAATATGTATTTACCAACAATTATATTGAGTACTCAAGTCCGAATTCAATGGAATATTCATTGGTCCTCATAATTTCCATTGAGGCCACCATGATTGATAATGATAAAAATCTCACTGACTCTCAAGATGATGGAACATATTCAGATGAATATGCCCTCTAACATTCATCAAAAATTGTAGAAAATTCCCACATATCTCACTAAGGTGGGAGGAAGATTCTTGTCACTCTATGTAGATGAGGAAAATAATTTACCCCTCATTGAAACTTCATCGAAGAAACCCCTACCAATGGCTGAGGAAGAGGGAACACCTTCACCTCCCAGACACCAAAATTTCAATTCATCCCTCAACAATAGATAAATAGTTTCAAGGATTGTTTCCCTATAAGAATATGAAGAGATAGATGATGAGGAAGAAGAGGTTGTGAGGGATACCCCTACAGAATTTTTGGAATGCATCTCTACCACCGTTAATGAACTCAAGGAAATCAACTAGGGTTTGGAAGATGTCTCGTGACCCACTCTGGTGAGTGAGACCATACCTTTGATAGAGAAAGAGGTATAAGCCTCCATTATGAAGAATAATTGAGATGTTTTCACCTAGAATTATACTAAAATTATAGGTACCAATCCAATCAGTCCACTTACCACATGGGTTTTCCATAGGACCGCTATGGTTACACGAAAGCTTCAAGAAGGACCCACCGAACACATGATGAAAAAATATAGGCTGAAGTTGAGAATATCATTAGAGCTAAAATCATTCTGGAGGTCCAATACCCCATCAAGATTGATAAAGTTATCCTTCTCAAGATGAAAATGATAACATTGTAGTCTGCATTGATTTCAAGGACCTAAACTAGAACTTTTCTAAAGATGATTTCCGAGTCTCCATCACATAATTGCTGATCGATGAAACTACTGGATATGAGGCTCTCTCATTCATGGATGACTATTCATGATATAACGAGATCTGAGTGGCCCATGAATATGACTAATCCACCACCATTAGGGCTCCCCAGGGAATGTTTTTCAATAAAGTGACACATTTCGATTAGAAATATGTCGGTGCCACAAATTTAGCACGCCATGCACCGATTTTAATACGCTTCATGGGGATGTTTGTTGAATGCTATGTTAATGACCTGGTGGTTAAATCAAAACAAAAATTGGATCATTTGTTCGATCATGAAAGTATCTTCAATAATCTATGGTAGAAAATTCTAAAAATTAACCCCCTGGAATGTTCGTTTGGTGATACCTTGGGTAAATTTGTTGGATTCATCGTACAACACCAGGGCATCGAAGTCGACCCGGATAATAAAAATTACCTCATTGGAATGTCACATCCTTGCAACCACACTGAGTTGAGAGGACTCCAATCAAACCTGGACTAAATTTTATGCTACAGATCCATCCTCGATGGAAAATTGTTAAACATAGATAGCTTGATTAAGAGAGGATTAGAATATCAATGTACTGAATACTATGAAGAATGATTTGACAGTATAAAAAAATATCTCTTAATTTCACTGATGTTAATACCACCAGTAAAAGTAAGACCAATATTTCTATACATAACTACCTTGGATTGATCCCGAGGTTCCTTCCACGCATAGAAGAATGATACCGACATAGAGAATAGTCTCTATTACCTCATCTGAACCCTGATTGATTCTTAGAGTCATTATACAAATATCGAGAAGAGATTCCGTGAATTAATATTAGTGGCCCAAATGCTGAGGAATTATTTCAGCACCATGAATTCCACCAATACTAACATAGAATCCTTCTCAAGTATATTCTCAGTAATCCAGTATTTACTAGGCACCCATCATGATGGGAAGTCATCCCATAGTAGTTTGATATTCGATTCATATCGAACAAATATATTAAAGTCTAGACATTATAAATTTAATGGAAGAAAATCCCTCAATAGAGGTGTCCCAATTAAATGTTGAGCTACATAATGAGGAAGTGTTATCCATTTAAGAGAACTCCCATGTGTGAAAAATTCACTTCGACTGTGCTTCCAGAAGCCTGAAAAGATAAATAATAGAATACCCCAAGTTCACCAATTTGGGGTTGGAGTCATACTCATATACCTATAAAAAGATGGTCTTCCATATTCCTTCCAATTTTCAGAATGATGAGTAAACAATGAAGCAGTGTACCGGGACCATATTTTAGGCCTAGAGTTGGTACATCAAGCACACCACGAATGCCTAAATATTAAAGGTGATTTAGAACAAGTCATCATGTAATTTAATGATGATTATGCTATCAAGAAAGTGAAGTTGATCCCTTTTATGAATTATGTTAGAGAACTAATGGTATAATTCCTATTAGATATGATTTAGAAATATATAGTCGGTCATAAAATGTTAATGCCATTGCGTTGGAAAATACAGCCACTTCTCTTGATAACCAATATCGAAATGATACAGTCATCACCATTTTACCCTGGCGGATGGTCTTACCATTCATTCAAGCCAAAACGAATGAAATTAATGAATTTAGTCATATATCTTATCCGTATGGTCCAACCACCAAATGGATGATCCAATTGAAAATTAATTTCAAAGCGGAGAGTTCCCACCAGATAGAACTGGAAGGGAGAAAATACGGAGATTGGAAATCAAAATAATTATGCACGAGGACACAAACTGGTAGAAGGTCATTTATAAGAGAGTCCATGATGGAGAACATCTCAGGTGCATTGATGGAGAAGATACCACCTCCATCATAAAAGTAGTGCAAGCCAAAATAGGGAGATCATATCAATTAGCGTTCATGATCTCGTAGTAGATTCGACGTCTTGGGTACTATCAGACCACTATAATGCTCGATTTCACCATAATCAGTAGGAAGATTCATTCCTACCATGTTCATGAAAATTTCATCAACCAGCACCCAGAGCTACATCAAACAACCAATTACTCCATGAAATTTTCTATATGGGGAATGTATGTTGTGGGACCATACCCTCCAATAATAGCCAAATAATTCATATATATATTCATAACAACTGAATTATTTTCCAAATTGGAAGAATCCGTAACTCTCAAAGATTATGGTTAAAGAATCATTTTTTGATTTCTGAATTCCAACATCATCACCAGGTTTAGTGTCCCTCATACAGTACAAATGTACAATGACACCATTTATTTCTATGTTGAATTTAAAAATATATACCAGGAGAATGGTATCAAGTCCAATTATTCATCTGGCTATCATTATTTGGACAATGAGTAGATAAAGGCTATGAAAAAGACCCTACCCAATATACTCTAGAAGACGGTAGAATGGGATATGAAATCTAAGCTAGAGATGCTTCTCCACACTCTGTAGGATTAAAGGACCATGACCTGTACCACCACTCAAGAAATCACATAGTCATTAGTATATAAGAACTGGTTCGTTATTCCCATTGAATTTCAATTTCCATCTCTTCTTTTGGACATATTTGATCAACTATACATAAATGATTATTCCTAGAAATGGTTTGATGAGTTAGAGAAGTTGGAAAAAAAATAATGCACACTCTACACCATTTGGAAGATTTCTAGAATTAGACTGCATAAGTCTTCAGTAAGAATGTTTGCCTCTTATCATTCCTTCACGGATAAATGGTTCGTGTCCTTAGAACCCTGATTATAATAGGAATAGAACTACTATAATTTGATATAAAATGGGATGGACCGTATGTTATACATAATATCTACTCCAATGAAGCATATCCCGTAATTTTGATGGATAAAGAGCTCACCATAGCTTCCACCAATCATAGGTCCCTAAATAAGTAATTTTTATAGTCATATAAAACTACTCTTAGCTGCATGAAATTAAACTATATAGTGCTACCATCATCTATACATCATGATGATAAACTATTCTGAAATCCACATGATAACATGACATTAAACAACATGATTTACCCTTCTTAGCTGCAAGACATTAAACTACATTGAGACATTTGTTTCCACACTTTACAAGGTTATGTTGGATAGAATATTCATCCTTACAACAAGACATCAAACTAAATTGTGATCATTTTTCTAGTGCAAGGACATATTGCACATAAATCAATTATTTGTGAGGGAATGATAATGTTGCCCTGTTTTTTAGAATGGGTCATTCCAATACATGGGGTGATTTATATAACTACATGTGGATTGATTACAATTTATATATGGTATACATAGTGACACATGGATTCTATATATTGATCAATTTACCTATCGATTCCAACAATTCCCCCTCCCTATGTATATGTCAGACATGCATAGAAGAATCCATGAAAAGTTCTAACGGTCTGATGTTAAACTGCAGGGTAACTGAAGAACTATGTAAGACATGATTCCTTCCATCACTTAATATGTAGAGACAACATGAACCTATTTATTTGTCCAACCACAATTTGATAAAAATTTATCCTCTCTATGCATAGGTGCGACTATCATAAGGGGTTTTCAAGAACTCAGTGTTGCTTGATTCCTGACCTAACTGGATATTTATTGATGCCCAGATCCATCATCCTAGTCTAGCCTCCATTATAAAAGTAATAATTTCATTTTCATGGGTTAAACCAACATTGGTAACATATTTTTAAAACTACAAGGACTTTTATTTCAATCTAAATTGTATTTGGAATAAACCTCCATGTGGTTCAAGCATGACACTTCACCCACCACTTCCTTTTCCTATCGGTTCAATCTCATCCTTACAGTATGATGTTAAAAATAATTGGATACCAGAACTATATGTGTCTTGATTCCCATCCATCAATGGGACACATAGTGACACCCGGTCCTTCCTAGGTCTTACCTCTATGAAACAAATACCTCTCCTCTATATAACACAGACTAGGGAAGGGAAAATCTTGAGTCCTAACCACTTGATGTTAAATTTCATTGAAAAATGAGTATTAAACACAAAACATTAAATTATAAGGAATCTTGGGAACTACAAATGGCTTAATTATCTGTATAATGAGATACATAGTGGCACTCAAGATGGAAATCATGGTTCCACCCATGAAGAATAAAATAAAGAAAAACTTCCCCAAACATCTACATGTGATGTGAAAATAGATGATGGGGATTTCAAATTTGGACTATTACATCTAGAATGAGTCAAAATACCATCCTTCTCTTTAGGTAGGAATCAGATTTACATATAGGATCTCGTACCTTAGAACTAATAATGGTCTTAATATTTATCATGTACCTAGACATCCCCTTTCCATCCATGAAAATCTATGCCCCAGGAAATATCAGTACAACATAATCACCCACAACTATTGAAAATGGATGGATAATGCCTTGTAAGAACCTTGGTTTGACTATTCACACAATGCCTTAGCGGCTCTGTATACGTTTCCACAAAAAATGGCCTATTATCCAATGAAAAAATTGTCCCTGGGAGGGAATGATCCAGCATCCATACTCTCAATGGATCACATGCCTCACGTTGTCCCTCCGGAATTGAAGGCTCCCAAAATCATGGATTACAACTTCATTCCCCGCTCATCTATGGGGCGTACTAGGAATATCCTAGCATGATTATGTCATATTTATGCATGACAAATTTATTTTTTATACCTACAATATGACATTAAACTATTCTGTCAACTTACATTCTGGGTGACTTAAATGTGCTTGGACCTATAGCACCTAGATCATTCACATCGAGTCATCCATTTCTTCACATCATGATGTTAAATTGCATGGACCGACAATTATCTCATCATTGATCCTACCATCCCTAGGTGGTTTACTGAAACTCTTTCCACCCCTTGTTTTTCACACCAAGCATAGCTCATGTTGGCTTAAGAAATTCAGAATGGGATTCTCTACTGAGATAGGGTGAATAAATCTATAATGAAAGACCCTATTATCATGACATTAAAACGAATATTAGCATTTTTTTCTCCATATTGGGAAAACTAATGTCCTAACCATTTGACATTAAACAAAAAGGTACCCCAAATATATCTAGGATCCCCCTGTCATCGACATACTAATCATGTGCATGGAATCTAATCCCAGGGCACTAGGATCTTCAAAAATGGGACATGATAAGACCAGGGAGTAAAATTTCCCACCTCACATATATTTCATATCAGTTTATAAAGGAAAAAATTCCAGGAATAATAACAAACTGAGTGCTTATGATATGCCCAAACCAACTCTCCACATTCATCAAAGTCTTTGCTTTGAGAGATCAGTGATCGTACTAATCCTTCATTTTCATCAGGAATGGAATGTTAGTGTCCTTCAGACCCCTTTGATTGACTATGAACACAATGACTTGTTGGCTCGACATACATTTCACATACAAATGGTCTCTCAACCAATGGAAAATTATTCCCCAAGATAGGATTTTTCCTATTATTGTACACTTAATGGTTTACAATCCCCATTTCATTTATCTTGATCCAAAAGCCCTTAATACCATGGTTGGCACTCTCCACCCTAACCATATCCAAGACGATTCAAAATATCCTAGATTGATTACTCTAAAGTTATTCACGGCTTCTATATCAACATCCAAATCACATGACGTTTTAACTGCATGATATATGATACCAGTTCACCCTTATTCCTGGTTATTTCAAAATGTTATTTCAACTCATGACCCTTTTCTTGAAATGAATCTAGATAGGAAAGTTCAACATATGACTCAAATAATTAATGAAACCACATCCAAAATAAAATCCCTCATCCAAATTCATGAATAGGATCATCATAGTAGTTATCCTTAAAATAACTATGTATTGCTTGATTCCTATCATCACAAGATACATAGTGACAGTTGAATCTCATATGTCAAATCCATCCATGAAATGGTATTGGCGCATTCACAACTTTACAAGGGTTAAAACTACATAACGAAAAAACACCTATGGATAGGATAAAAATTAATTCACCAATTCTAGATATTCCCGATAATATTTGACTTTAAATGACCCACATTCATGATCATGAACCATCTTCAAAAACAATACTTTTCATCCAAAACGTTCAAAATCTTCATAACCATCCTTAGCGATAAGAAATGAATGGAAACAATATTGAGGACACCATTGTTTAACAATGAATATAATGACTAGGTGGCTCTACATATGTATCCTAAAAAATGGCATATCAACCAAATGAAATTTTTTCATCAAAATATGCTTTTCATATTTACGTACATGGTTATGACATCAATGTATCACTTCATTCCCCAGTTTCAAAACCCACCAGATTATAGTTTACATAATTTCACCTCATGCTTGAAGGTTGTAGATCATTGGTGGATGAACTATCATCAAAAATAAAGAGAAATTTACCCCTTTGGATAGAGTTAAAAAAATAATTTAAACCATAAGTCTCAAATGTCTTGGTTGTACTATGTTAAATTAAACCATGCACTAGCCCTCTATTTAACGTGTTGAATTAATGTGGGAGGGGTTTCTAAACCAGAACTAATATAAATTTCCTTATATATTCAGATATTGTTCCTTAAATAGGCCAACCACTATGTCCCTCAATAGAAAAAAAATCCAAACTTCTATACATAATTACCGTGATCTTGGATATGGAAAACTAGTGTCTTACATACTCCTCAACATTATTATGAATACAGTACCCCTGGCTCTATATATTTTTCCCACAAATATTGTATGTCAACCTAGGGAAATTTTTTTCTTAGGAGAGGCCTTTCACACATACGTATGTCCAATTTATTCCATGAACTATATCATGTCCCATATCCATAAATCATAAGTAATGGTCAAGAAAAATCCCTCATACATTTCAAAAAAATTACATACCATTCTCGATTAAATTATCCTAAATTGTGGCCCTTTACCAACAAGTTGTGGTCAAATATTTTTGACCTAAAATATCATAATGATAGTCTAATTTTTAAGACTCAAAACTACCAAAGAAAAATAATAATACTCACCAAAATGAAAACATACAAAAGGAAGCCTATAAAAAAGTGGAGTACCAGCTCTCTAAAACAATATTAAAAAGGGTTTAAGAAAAACATCACGCAATAAAAATTCATCGAGATATGTAAACATTGTTAGGTCAAAACCCCGCAAAAGATGAATAAAGAAAAAGTCAAGTTATACCAATTAAACCCACACCATAACAGGTATAAGAAAAAAATAGGGGTAGAATGAAAAAGGAACCACGTTTATAGGATTTACATGTTACCCTAGAATGGATCAAACTATGCTCACTAAGCCCATCCACTCAGGAAAAAATTTGGGAATGATTTGAATATTTAACTTAACGAAGATTATAACTGAAATCAATATCTTGTTGAGATTATGGTTTAAAATGTAGTTGATCATAAATTAATGATATTGCAGGAAAATGTAAAAGAGGAACATCTGAAAGAAAAATGTTTCCATTTTATCAAAATAATTGGGAGTGGGGAGGACATCCATAATCCTGAGTGTCTTTTTAGAAGTCAAAGAATTCTGGTACAAGGAAACCTAACAGATTACATTGAGGCCCAAATTTCTCTTTCCAGAAGATTGATAACAACCAAATGAGGGCCATCAAGGGCCTGTTACAATGTATCCCATTGTTCAAATTAATCTTCAACCACTGGTCATGCATTCTTCATAATTGTCGGGAGGTCTCACAATTTATATTTGATGGCCTCATAATTATCAATTTATGATGTCAGTTGTGCATTTATTCAGTCCATGCAAGCCTCACACTCGTACAGTTCCTCCTTCTAGGAAAACATCTATTTTTGAGCACTAGATTCCACAACCTCTAGATGATGAAACTCATTATTAATATCCTAGAAGGTCTGATATTAGTGTTGATATGTGTTGAACCGAGTGAGGTTACCTTCGCAAGCAGTAAGATCGTCTCGAGCTATAAAAACATGGTACATAAAGAGATGCAGGATCCAGTAATCAAAAACTTCTGAAACAATATGAAAATATTCATCGAACGTTATCCCCCCTTTTGGAAATGTTCATATAGGTATATTCAGTGAATATTGTTTGGATTTGATGCCACAACCATTTTAAAATTGCTTGATTCCTCCAAATGGAACCCGAATCATGGT
This sequence comes from Viscum album, assembly GCA_963277665.1. Taxonomy (NCBI): domain Eukaryota; kingdom Viridiplantae; phylum Streptophyta; class Magnoliopsida; order Santalales; family Viscaceae; genus Viscum; species Viscum album. The sequence continues at coordinate 1,399,590,569 of OY728150.1, forward strand.
CCTCCCCATTAAGAAAGGTATGTAATTAGGAATTATCATTACAATTGATGGATGTTCCCTAAGAAGAGTCACCAATTTAGGGGTTCTTTTCCTCTGAATAGATTGGTTAGTATCTGAGATAAAATTAGGGGGCTGGCAGCAAAGTCAAAAACAACTAGTGATGTCCCACTCGGACTAGCTTTAGTTGGACCATGGATCATATCTACTAATGATTCAAGATCTGAGTCTCTTTCCATGTAGATGGGTTGTGTAGGTGAATCACCTTCCAAACACATGTGACAATGGGTTGAATTCCTTCTCCCCAATGGGATGGGAATAGAGAGTGCAATAGGCATCATTGGGACAAGATTAAAAACAACCAAAAATCTCTATATTTGTAGAACTGGCATTCCCAATGCCCTATCAGGGAAGAAAGATACCTGCAATTTGGTGTACTCTAATGATAGGTATGTTGATGATTCTATTATAGGAATGTGTATATACACAATACGATCCTCCTGCATCATGGACATCGAAAATTGTTGAGGAATCTTGGGATGAGACTCCCTCCTAACGAGAATACCAGAGAGAGGTGTGACCTATTGAAGGAATCCAAATTTCCAGTAAAACCTATAAGTAATGTAGGGTTCAAAGATGGATTCCATTTCAATACAATAAGATAGAACTCTATCACATAGTGAAATGACAAAAGAATAATATTCAGAAGATCCCCTTTTATTATCCAAGAGGGATCAATAGGTCGCAACATAAGGTATGAAAGAAATCTATTTAATGTCATTCAATAGTTTTATTACATCATCATTATTAAATGATGGGTAAGAACATCGACAATGTTGAGAAGACCTAGTTAAAAGTAGGAAGGAGGAACCCTCACAGTATATAGATACTCGTAGTAGGGGAAATTCTCTGTCATCCATCCATAAAAAAATTGAAATATCCCTTTTAGACGATGCATGGGATTACCTTCCTATACCTTCCCAAATAGTTCATAGATCCATGATTAGGTAGGAATGACCCAGTTAGTGGGTTGTCCCTCAACTAATGTGGATGTCTTCATCAGCGTGCACACTCTAACATCAGTGTATACATCATAATAGGGGAGATCCATTCAACTAAGAACATTGAGAATTAACCCGCTAATATAAGCATGGTTGATACATATAACTATATCACATAGCCCCAGGTGGGGTACCGACCCGCCTCAATGGTAGCATGGTATGAGCTAGAATTTTTTGAGACAGGTACATCAGGTGACTCTAATAGTGGAGAACCCTCTACCTATGACCATTCACCTACAAGAAATTCCTGATCCAATATTTGATTGAAATAAGAGAATGATCTTGGAGGGGTTGATTGAGTAATCCTTATTCCATTACCAATAAATTCTTTGACAGTGATGATACTTGTTCAGAATTTCCCCAAGAATCTGGTGATGGAAGAAACTCATCAACCATGTTTCCTAGAATGGGAATCCCTCCGAATTGATTGATATCCCATAAAAATCCCCACCTTCCCATGTAATAGGTTAAAGGTTTTGGCGATTGAATACAAATGAGTAACCAGTTCAGGAAACATATCATCTAGTGAATAGAATGAAAATTGGAAAACCCATGCTATCTAATACAAGTTTAATACTTCTAAAAGTCTAGGGGATTCAAAAAAAATAGATGCATTGAGAATGCCCAGGCCCACTCATCGATGAAGCATCATCTGGATCGAATGTCCCATTTTGAACTTCACCGTCCATTGGGAATCTCCAAAGACTGACTGATTGTGGATTGGTAATCCTACACGACCGACCACAAAGATGTGTTACAATGACTACGATTACTATGAGTCCATACAGAGCCTTTCATTGTGAACACATTCTCTTGAGTAAAAGCAATTTCATGTTATACATATGAATAAATGTTTTTCACAATCACACCCTTGTGATTGATTGTGGAGAATAATAAATGTACTATGATTAGACAATGGTAAGGTAACATCATCAAGGTGGATGATGTTGTAATGAGTCAAATTGATAAACAACAGATGGGCCACCAGATATACAAAAAGGGGTCACAAATAATACACACTTGAGGAATTTTGTATGAATGAAGGTTGTCTTCAGAATTCTAAAACATTGCTTCCCTCCTTCTAGTAGTGTATATTGAGATAAGAGGAATAGGGATTATCCTAGATTAAAAAGACCCAAAAAAGGGTCAGTCCAATAAAATTATTTGAAAAAATAAAAAAAATTGACAAATGACTATAAAAAGTCTGCATAACAAGTCTCCACATAATAAAAACTAGAAAAGATTCATGGAATACATTTTTCATTAACTATCGGTTTGTGGAATGCTCCGCAAGACACTTGTCCATGAAGCGATAACCATCAAACTAAATGATTTTCATGATGGGAGAACAACATATCGAGTCTTGCTACACAACCATCTAAGGTGAAGACATAAATGTTTTTTTAAATTTAATGGTTATTTCACCAAATTGAGGTTTAGTCCATGGAGCATGAAAACCCCATAGTTTTTTAATATGCAGTAGTTCAAACATAATTTTTACATTTCAGGGTTCGGTTCGCTGATTAAGAAGGTTGGTTCACAGATGAGATTGACCGTTAAGAGTTAATTGTTCATGGTCTAAGGAGTCTACAAAAGATCTGGTACACAGAAGCAAGGATATCTGAGAGAAAATGCAGAGTAATTTTTTCGAAGAAGCCTTATAAATGAAAAATGACCTGGCATCCCAATATATAGGCATGGTCCCTAATCAGGTCTAGCTTTCTAACACAACCTAGTTCAATTGAGGATGGATTTATACATCAGAATAATAACCTCATATTCCCTATCAGAACCCATTCTAATGAAGAGAATTTGGAGGGTCTTGAAAAATATGCAAAGAGAAGGAAAGTACATTTACAAATTAGATTGAGGAATTAGATATAGGCTCGATTGAAAATTTTAGAAGAATATTGAACAAATTGAATTAAAAAAATTACCATAGTGGTTCACCTACTAATTTTAGAGAATTTTATGCTGATGGTATTTCATACAAAATGATGGAACACATGGTGTGGGCATATGAACATGGACGTTCATGGAATAAATGAGGAATTACGATGACCCCCCACTAACTAGGTCGTTGGAAAAAAGGAAGTTGAAAAATTCCACTTGAAAACTACAGCCCCACGAACCACACCATTAGACATAACATGAAGGATATGTATTCCACCACACACCAACCCCACAAACTCAGTTCCTAACCTCAATGACATTTTTTCCATTTTCTAAAAATCATGTTTTTGGGTTACTGGTAACCGAAAAAATAGGTAGTGGAACTAAAAATTAAAAAATCGTATCACGATACTCACGTATTACAGTCTAATTTTCAGATTTTCAAATCACAAAGATCGAGCGAAATCATACCGGGCCTCGGTCCACGCAACGCCGCACGCCACATGATCCCTCATGACGCACAACCACATTGAGCTAGGAACCCTAACATCACGCACCTCCATCGTCACATCAGAGAAAGTCGCCTGCGAGGCCATCCACAAGAAATCATCATCGTCGGCCCATCATCAACCCACTGTAACTCTCCCTGATCATCCTTATAAGGTTGACACACCACCATCGACAATGTAAATAGGCATCGACGCTCAGCCGAGAATGCACGTAGTCTCTAGGAAAGCCGCCACCCTTTAGACTCACCCATCACAAAGGTCCCCGTCGCCGCCCCAAGCAACACTTTGACCATCATAGCACATCACCGAAGAGGGATCCCTAGAAACAAAATTGAACGCAATGCAAGAGACATCGGAAGAATAAACCAACCATTCATACCATCCGAAATGAAGAGCTTCATCAACCTGGATCCAGAACTTGATCTACCTTCTGGGACACCTTGGATGAACTAACGCAGATCCCAAAGCGTGCTTGCAACCAGCGCAACTGACCGACTAGAAGAGCGGCAGAATGTGCGTTATACCAGAGAAGCGAAGATATCGGGCCTGGCTTCAACAGAAAGACTACCACCAGGACCACATCTTGAACTGAAAACGCCATCACCAGCGGAGAAGAAAACTCTCCAACACCACTCATACCATCCGTCCAACAAAAATCATCACATCATAGATTGAGGCCAGCAAAAGACGAACCTCCTGGAGCACTAATGAGCTGATGACCCGCATGATAATATTGGAAAACTGCAATCATAATTGGTAACCATGAACCATAATCCCTTCATAGATGAACATCCCATGAACTATTGGAAAAATGGCCCTTCTGTAATCTAGCTTACTGCATAACACATCTCTATGAGGATGATTCATGACCCTTCCTTGAATTATACCACACAGATATACTATAGCGCCTCATACCACCACCCTATGTAGATGGAACATGAGACCACACACCACTACGGTACACATATCACCTCTAGATCTACATGCCCCCTCTATACTCAAACATTATCCAGTTCCACGTACCACATCAGTACACAGAAGACATCCATGTCTGTTTACTACATTAGTACATAGACAACCACTCCACCCACATAGCAATGTGCCTTACAGAGGGTACACCACACCTAATGAACATGATGTATTAAAAATGGCACACCTTTGGGATTTTCTCCTTCTAGTCCTGATCATCAATTCTATTTCCATCCCATCCTCGAAATCCCCTCTATGAACTAGTCCACATGAATCACAATAAGGCCTCTTCCAATGAAAGCATCATCGTATGTTAAAACAATTTGTTGTATCCTTATGAGTCTACATACTCATGGTATGCGGAGGCATGTTGGTAATAAACGCAATGGTATTGATCATTAGATTGTTTCTATGTATGTATTTCAGTGGTAACTTGGGGTCTAATCCTTGGGATGCTCACATGTACCTCCAAATTCTTGGGATCATGCATAATCAATGGATTTTCCATTTAATGGGGGAAAATGGTACGTCAAAGAGAATATTCTTGCCTCTCTCTTTGATGAGGAGAAATACTTATCACCTATCCTCAAACTAGTTTTCAAGAACCCCCATACGGTGACCTCATAGCCTTCATATATGAGGTGGAACTCTTGCTCATCTCGGTATTGGACTGGGACATGTATGAATATACCTCTAAACGTGACTATAATAGATATCAATGTGGGTGGATAATGGCACATTCAAATCCCTTATTTCTCTCATTGATTTGTCACCCCAGCCTCTTCCGACTCCATACTCATTTTCCATTTGTGGAGAAGGAATGGTGTTTGGTCTTACAGAAATATCGATTCTTCTTGTTTCCCACACCGAACATATCTAACATGGTCATAGAGGATTAAAATGATGACAGAATAAACTACATCTCTAAATGAACTAGGAGATATTTTATTCATTATCTAACTATGATATGTATAATGGTTGACTGAAATCTCGTGCTCAAATAGGAAACTCCCATGCCCAAGCCCCCCAATATTAACTATGAGGACTCAGATTCCTTCTATAACCCGGATACGTAAGACGCCTATATGAAATCCCAATATCAAAAAAGAAGCTCCAATGATTGATCCCCACCCAAATTAAACACAATGAAAATGATTCATGCTCTAACCGGGATACCTAGGAGGCGTGTATAATGGCCTAAGCTCAAAGGGGATCCTTTCCAAATGTTAATCCACAATCAGGCACCCAGCCAACATGGCCTTCTTTATGATATATTCCCTAAAATAAACAGAAATATGAGGGATTTGATAGCACAATAACTAGGATTCATAAGAACACTCCATGAGGTATAGAGCGAACACCAAATTCACCCTAGTGTTCACTAGGGCATATCCCCAGTAGAGTATAATCCAACTAGGAGATAATTACTCTCCTGATAAACTTGGTTTACATCGGTGTAGGTCATCCATGAAATATTGACAAGGAATATTCTGCATATACATCTTAACCACATGATGTTAAACTGCATGGATGGGTCCACATCGAATGAACATAAATTGTGATGTATTCAGTTAAGTAGCACTGAACTAAATGTGTTCTGATTCCTCTCAAGAGGATACATTGGAATCCCATTTCTTCTGTTCAACCCCGAAAGTGAAACAACATCTGTCCCCCCTCGATGATCATAATATCTAGAGCACCTCATAACTTGGATAAAAATAGCGTTGAATGTGTAATTATTGATCCATGCATATCGATGATTTATTTTTCAATCCATGGGTAATCCACAAACACACTCTTAGGAATGAACCACAGATTCATGAACACATAAGAATTTCAAAAATATATATGACAGTCCTAGAGTAGGAAATAGTAACCCCAATAGTGTGTGATGAGCCTAACATCCCATACTCTCAAAAACAGAGTCCTTATGTGTCGTTGTCCAAATTTACATCCAACGATCAACTTGTTTTAGAATGAATGTACATGAATAATGGATCAAGGGGCCATTGGTTGTTTTTGTCACCTCTAATAACCCCATTGGAGAGTATTTGAGTACATCGTACAAAAAGTGGTTCAATTTCACAAAACACATAACCCCCTACAATAGAAATCCATGACCTCTCAACTGTGGAACACACTTCGAAATATAAAATAGAAACACTGCCTATTCTCATTGTAGTTATCTCACCCACAAAAATGGGCCACGATGGGAATCGAGGCAAAATGAAATTATAAAACCACTAGGAAACTCTATAATAGGATTAAAATTTATATTATCTCTCAAAGACATTGGTCTTCTCTGGTACGACTTGAATCAGGTTGAAATGGTGGAATAACGATCGACATAGTGAAATGGTTATAGTGGTCTCTATGTAGGTCATGGATCACTATTGAGGATGAATTCGACATTAACTCTAATTTGGCTTTATGATCCATTTCTCATCACCCACTCAATTTGATTTGGTGGTTTTAATGATTGTTTTGGTTGTAATGTAAAATGATTGATAATGTCTCCATAGGTGCATCTAGAAATGATTGGAACCCTCATTGGGTTCTCACTATCTATGTTCTTCCTGGTGACTATTTTAGTCTTATTTTTTCATTATGTCACACCATTGATATTTTTTATTCGGTTTTTTCTACTATGACAGGGATGATAATGATTATGTTCTACTTCTTATTGTATTTGATGTCGAAGTAATCCACCAATGGAGAGGGGATTTCAATTTGTTTTTCGATGTTTCTATGGAATCATGCTATTCTATGATGGATTTCAAGGAATGTTTTACAAATGATGTACTTTAATAATATCTTCACACAAGTAATGGTGGTTTGGATATGTGGTGATGATGGATATTCTAAACGATTGCAGTGCACATGGACATAGGACACACATCATAATCTTGTGTTTTGAGTGTGGGTGTTAGTTCATGGATCCAGGGAGTCTTGGGTGATGAAGGTGTTTCTAGTATTTTTTAAATATTTATTTTAATTGTATAGTTTTTTTTGAATTTCTATCTGAGATATTTTCTATATGTGATACAGTTATAAGGAAATATATCTATAGAATTTAGGTGTGTATATAAATATTATTTGATATTTTTTATATGGGGCTATTTTTAGAGGGTTCTCACTAAACCCCAACATTTTTTCCTAAAAAATAAAAATATTGTCTTAGTGGTCATATCAAGGATGAATGTATAAGAGGGATTTGAAAGTATATTATTCATTTGTTTGATTTATGAGCATTTTATATCATTGTTTATATTTAAGTGGATAGTTACAGTGTTTTTCTGAGTCCACTATGGCCTCATAGTGCACAACATGTGTTCAATTTTTTTTATATTTGTTATTGAAATTCAAAGTAATGAAAACGAACCTAGTTGTTGATGGAAACTATTGACTAAGTAGTAATTGAATAAATATCATTTGATTATGAGACTTTTTGGGTGATGGAGAGACACTTATAGTTTATTGAGTTAATGATATGATGAGAAGTAGGTTTGGGTAGAGGGTTTAGCTATTTTTATCTCATATATTAAAATGTATGAGTGTGGGATTTCTACCAAATTATGGTTGAAGGTGGACCAAATTCAATGGGGGAGACGATCCAACTAAGATGATCCAACCCTACAGATACGATGAAGTTGGAGGAAGGGTCAAAAAGGAGTATGTATATAAAATTTGTGCATGGAGATAATTTATTAGTTTAAATATAAAATATAAAATATAATAATAAAAATTTTAATTAAAGGAGATATAATAATAATAAAAATAACAACAACCAAAAAATAATAATTATAACAATGCTCTTGGTTATAAGATAATATTTTTATATGTAGACTTCTATCTCTTGAAAGTGGAAAGGATGTTATTACATTAAAAAATAATAAATTAAAATCTCAATAAAATAATTTTCATTCAGAAAGAAAAGGATTCCAGAAATTTAGTTTAATTGGAAAACATTTCAAATTCGATTTAAAAACAGTTGGTCATCCAGATAATTTAAACGAAGATTTTGATAAATTATGAGGATAAAAAAAATATATTCTTTGAGATACATGGATTGAATATTTGATATTCTATAAGAGAGAGTGGGAGATTCATTAGATAAAATAATTAAATGATGAAGACAGAGAAGAGAGAGACTCTTAAATGAATAAAAATTATTTTAACATTATTCATATTATTTTTATTTATTTATGCATGATTTTATATTGTTTAGTTCATACATAATATAATATATTTTATCATAATAATATAAATGGTAACAGAATGTAACTACTCTATTTCGGATCCACTCATTGAATTTATTTCTTATTAATTCATATCATAGGACCCTTGAGTGAATGTAAATAATAAAAAATTCATTATTTCAATATAAATTCATTCAAAATAAACATATTTATATATTGATATAAAAACTCACAAGGAGAAAAATATTTTTAATTCTTACTCTAATAATATAAGTATTATATAAATATAATACCACTTAATTTAATGATAAGTGATGAGAAGTACATAATTTTCATTAATGTATTAGTTTATGTTCTAATACATGAGGAATAATCGTCATCTAATTTCAATGAAAGGATAATAATTACATTGGATGATAATTTATAGACCATTATTTTATAGTGATAATTGAAAAAAATGTTTACTAGTCCAGTGTTGGTGAGGCAATTTTAGTTACACATTTTAAAAAAAAGTCATGAGAAACTAGAATAGAAATAATATTCATTATTATATGAAAATATTGTATCCAATAACTGATGAATTGTTCACTAATATTACATTTTTTCATTACCTTCTTTTATCTTGTGATTTTTCATCTATTCCATAAAAATGTAATATATTTTCATTAAACACCTTTCAAGTTACTATTTTTTAGGTTCTTATTTTTATAAATGAAGGTGAAAATCCTAAAAAACCAAACATTTTCAAGGGATCCAACATTACCATTTATTTACAAGGTTGTCTTGATTTGTTTTAAGAAATTATTGTTTAATGATCTATCCACATTATTATAATGTGTTCAAGGATGTAATAAATGCATTAGGAATTCAAAAATCAATGAAAAAATAAAAACATAAAAAAATTATAAATAATAAAAAAGTGAAATAATATATTTAGTGATAAATTCCATTAAACTACTAGTTGGCTTGGTGTTCATTAGTCCTATAACTACAAATTTTTAATGATAAAACAATAAGAAAAAAAATCTGATGCATGTAGTTTTATATGAATATATTTTCATAGTGTGATAAATAAAATACCTCATACATTGATACTACATGTAAACTAAATAAAGACCCAAAAATATTTAAATTCATTGAATCCTCAGATTAATACACACTACAATGCAATTATTAATGAAAAATTATCATCGAATATAAATAAAATTTGGATGAAAATTCTGAACCAATTAAAAAAAACTATTTTAAAATCAATTTATAGTTATTATGTGAATAAAAGCTAAATACATAGGTGTTTCCATCTAGCAATTTTTTCAATAAATCCATTTATTTAAGGTCCATTTCATAGGTTTTAGAAAATTAAATGAAGTCATATAATAACTCACTGCAACCAACCTATAATTGACTATATAAATAGTATATTTATACTAGATTATTGTATCTATAGTGTTTTAAAATATCTTCCACTTCAATGAATAATTTAGGGTGTGTTGGAATTCTAGGATTCCCATTTTTTTTAAAATGGTATGTTTAGATTTGGTTTCCATATCTAGATGAATAAATCCTTGATACTCTGGATACCTATTTAGTTATTTTATTAAAAAATTATATCCTTTGAGGTAGATCAGTGATATGAGGATTACATGTAGTTACCTTGATATTGATACTCATATGATACATGAATTAGGATGCTCTTTATACCAATAGTTCTAACCATGACATCCCAAACCTCAATTTTTTTTTATTTTTTTGATTATTAATTAAGATGTGTCCTCTATAAAGAGTTTTCGAATTGAAATATATAATTTTGGAGGGAAATAGTGTGATTCTTGGTTTATATGTTTGGTTATGGAAATCATTCTTGGAGAATATGTATTGTGTTGTATATCATTTTAGATACTTTCTTCATTAGTGCACAGTTTTTCCTAAATGTATGGAAAATGCTTGGATGTGGTTTGTTTTTATGGATTAAACAAAATTGTTTCAACACAATTTACAAGATCATGATGCCTCACTATGTTGTAAGCCTATTTTTAGCATGAATTTATTTTCCAATTCTACCCTTATCCATATTTATTTGATTACCACCTCCTTCATCATTATTCTTGATTGAGACTCCCACTCTTTGGGGAGATCTCTCCCACTCCCCTATCATTTATTTTAATATCATAATAAATTATTTATTGTAGATTTATTAAGGTAAACACCTCATTATGAATTCACCTTCCACATTCGTTCATTTATTTTTAATTTCAAATATTCCTCAGAAACCTTGTGGGATTCTATGACCATAAATAGTGTTTTGGAGGCTCTAAATTGGTGGTCTTTTTATCAGGAATTCCACTAATCCCCTTTATTTATTTTATAGAGTTTTAATCATATGAGAAGAGTTGTGTCATTATTTTCCCTGAACCGTGGTAAGTGATTATGGGTATTTTTTTAAATTGACATAACAATTTGTTACTAAATATTGTATTTATTTTATTTTATAAATTAATTCCATATATGGTATTTTGGCTAGATTATAAAATTTTATCATGTTAAATTACCCCTCATAAAAAGAGTTTTACTGTGAATTTCATTTTATTCATGAAATTATAATTATTATTAAAAAGTTTATGGGAATGTTTTAAATAGAATGTATTAAATAATGTGTTTAACCATATTAATGGCATGAAAAAATTTTAATGAGTGATTTGAATACTTTTCTTGTGTTTGTAAAGAATTTAGGTAATTTTATTTATAAATGTATTTGAATGGTTTGATGTTAAAGTGGTTATTTGAATCAAAATTTCAAATAACGAAAAGTGTCTTGGAATATCGAGTCCATTTTTCAATTTCTCATTTAGAACATTGGACTGATTTTTAGATAGAATGGGTGAATGAACCCTTTTGGATCCATTTTTAGATATGAATTATGGGGAGATTTTATTTATTGATGTGATATAGATTATGGGAAGAGGGGAATGCTCATTGTTATATTTGATACAAAAATTTTGATTTAAGTTGTTTATTGTGAGGGTTATATAAGGGAGTTGTGACTTACTAATATTATTATATGTATTTCTCAATTTCGTAATTACCATATAATGATTCATCTTGATTACAGGAATTATAAAGATTGATATAAGATGTTTCAATCTAGTACCTATGAGAAATACTACATCTTTTATGGTATTAATGTCCATAGTGGGGTCCCACCTATAATGCTAGTTTTAAGTTGATTGGTGGTTATAGACATTGAAATGCATAAATTTTCATATAAATGGTTCTAAACCAGGATGTATAGAGTCACATCACTACTAAATTAAGGGTTTCTTGAGATTAATTGATCATTAACCATAGATAAATTTTGTCTATAGTGTTCATAATCATAGTTGGCAGACACAACACCATTCCATTTGATTGATTTCTCACTTAACATGTTGTAATTGGGTATTATTATTTTTCATGATTTCATTTTTTATAAATATTTTTCTAAATTGATTTGAAGTTATTTATTTACAAACAAATTTAATATTGTATTTAGTTGTATGTCTTTGTAATAATATAATTATAAGATGATTAAATGATTTTATGTGATTGTATTTATTTAAAGAATATTAATAATGTATTTAAATTCAATTTATTTATTTAGATTTTTATGTATTTTTGTATATGTGAGAAAACAATTCCTTAAATTTTATGACAAACCAGATTAAATGAATTGTATTTTGGAAGAAATAAAATCATTTATAAAATACTAATAAACTTAGACTTTCTCAAATATTTCCAACCCCATTGGGTGTATTTAGTTCTTATGGATTCTTTTTATATTCCATGCCTTTAGTCTACATTAGTATGGGTGTTCATATTATTCGGTGGTAGTTAGGTTGATATATGGTGTATTTTAGAGGGTCACGTAGAGATACTAATAGTTTCCTTGCATTTTTTTGGTTTTCGTTTCATAAAAATTTTATATGGTCCTTGAATTCCATAACTATTATTTTTATTTAAAATTTATTTCCTAGTGTTTTTATTAATTTTATCTTAAGACTATATTTTATTTATGTGATGAACTTTATTATAATTTTTCAACTTATATCCTTCATATTACCTTGATGGAGTGGATGTGCAACAAAAATATAGTCCTGAAAGATTATCAATGTAACGATGATCTGACTGTCATTCAAGGGTCAAGTAATTACAAATGATTTATTTTTGATACTCTAGACAAAGTTTCTAGTCCATGGAAATCCTGAACAGTCCTCATGCATGATACATGTATGATTGGGTTCTAGTTTCAGGGTATTACTACGTTGGATCATGAAATAAGTTTAACAGAGGACTCCACCTTATTATATTTACTATGTCTATTTAGACTAAACACTTGAATAATTATCAGGATAGAAGAGGTAGGTGAGGGGAGAATTTCATGATATCATTATCCCCTTGATCTCTAATTTGAAATGGGTGGTCAATATTCATTCCATTATATTTAGTTCTATATTAGTTATCTTTGATGGGTTTTGATATGTACTGATAATACTTTAATCTCTAATGACTAAATTATTTATTTTTATTGGATGTGGTGTGTTTTAGGGGTAATATAGGTAAAAAACTAGGACTAAAGGGTTAGATCACATTGTTTGGTTAAGCATGTAGTTTTTGTAAAGAATAAGACAAAAAAATTAGAATTAATATTTCATGGTTGGAATATGTTTTACCAGCCCATTTGACCAAACCAGGAATATTTTAGTTTCTTTTAAATATTTTTTTAATTTTCATGATTTCTAGAATGACTCAAATATTCTATACCATTACTGTAATAGAAATTTATAGGCTTCCAATAATTAATCAAGTACAGGTTGATTAAGATTTATGTTTGGATCCTGTTTTCCATAGGGGTATTGTTTTTTAAGAAGATGTTTTGGGATGTCAAAAAGTAAACATTATGATATTTTATATTTTTGAAACTCTATTTCTAATGGTTGTGAATGTATATATGGTTGTTTTAATATATATATATTTTTTGTTTTTATGTTTTGTATTGTAATTATTTTCTGTTAAATTATTTTACATCATATTGAAAAATTTAGGATATTTTTTTTAATATAATACTATGGGATTTATTCTAGGTTAAATAAGTTCATTTCAGTAAAAAATATTAATTTTTGACTGGATGAATTTTTAAATGTAATGTCTTAATTTTTTAATAGTTTTTTATAAATGTATTATTTTCAAAATAAAAATTTCAACAAGGCTTGGAATGAAAAGTTGGATTAATTACTTCTGATTATTATTTTTTACTTTTTACTAGGATTTATAAACATATATTGGTTAAAAGAAAATTCGATATATTATTTAATTTTTTTAAATAAATATGTTAACTTCGGCTATATCATATTTTGTAAAATATTATTGAATTTTTATATCAGGTATGTAATTTTTAAGGAAGGTGGGATTTGGAAAAAAGTTGGATTTTGAAAATGTGTATTTATTTTGGTTTATCATAACATTGTATATTTTGGGTTGGAAAATATTAATGGACCGTATTTGTGTTTTTGATATTTTCCTTATTACTCCAACACTAGTCTTGAGTAATTATTGGGTGTTAATTCCTAGGAGTTTTCCATATATGAAATCTTCCACATCATATTTATTAATTTTCCCTACTTTTTACTCTACATAAAATCTAAGTGGAGTGATGACTATAAACCATTTTCTCTCTCTATATATGAGTTTTTGATTACTTTTATTTATTTCTAATATGTTAAAACTTGTATTTTATGAATTTATAGATTGTTTAACAAGGTTTAATAATTCTTATTTATCAATTTTTGTGGGTTCATAATTTTTTTTGTAAAACTATTGAGATTTTTAGTTGGGACTTATGAATTTTTTTAAGGAGGTAGATTGTTTTGGGAGACATAATTTTAGAGGTATCAAGGACTTATGGGTTATCCATTTTTAAAATGATGGAAAATATATTTAGTATGATCATTGTTAAACATGGTCGAGTTCTTGGGTAATTAGGTACGGAGGACTTTGGGTAGTTAAGAAATCAATTGTGGTGGTTCTGATGGGATGGGATTTCTGGGACGTAGTGTTTTGGATTTGACTTCATAGTATATCTACATGGTAACGTGAACAAGGTTTAAGGGTGATTATTATTTTATTATGAGGTTCGGTTGTGATTTTTTCGTAATGAGTATGTTGGTGTGGGTTCCTTATTGGCCATGGTGATGGTTCTTGACTTGTAGAGATGATTTTCCTTTTTGTCATGATTGCTTTTGGAGTTAATTTTTTTTTCATATGTTGCCTTTTTGGTTAGGGTATTTTATAATGGGTAATTATGACATGGGTTCCCAATGTATTTGTTTGTCTATTTTTTAGTTTTTCCTTATATTACTACGGAAATAAATTCTAAACAGCGGGGTTACCCATTAGAGGTCTATGACTACTTTAGATATTATCTTTCTCAGTAATGGATGAATATTATATATTGGAGTTTTGTAATTTTTTTGATTTATCCTATCTTTCTGAGAAGTTTATAAATAATTTTGGTTGTATTTATTAGGTTCCATTCAATATTTTTACATCCCACCCACCTTAGTCTTTAAGGTGTCTTTTTTATCATATTTAACATATTCCAACATTATTTTAGACATTTTTAGGGTAAAATGTTCTTAGATAAAATAATTTTCATATTCCAATGTCTAATTTACCATATTATTTTATTTATTTTGTATATTTATTGGGGGTGTGATCTCTCTATATAATTCTATTTCAGAAATGTTTATTTAAAGAAAGTTATTTATATTGTATGATTTTAGTTCATGGTTTTTCGATCTATGATGGTAGCATATACATAGTGATAAAAACAACTCATAGCCTTACATGGTTGGAACACTACTTCTCATAAACTATTCAAAACACTATATGGAAGGGGTGTGTTTATCCAGAGGAAATTTGATGGTTATTTCACAGTTTAATAGACAAAGAATCATATCTATTCTAGGTGCCTAGTTTTTTTGTAAAAACTGATATTCCTAATCTACCCATACATATAGAAAACTTTTCTAATAATTGATCTCTCTAATGTTTTGGTTGAGAATCCCATACCTGGGAGGGAGATATCATTATTTACACTCTTTTATTCCATGATCATATACTCTCCTATCTAGTGTATTTATAGAGGTAAAAATGTATTTTATCCTTTCATACATATTGATTTATTTTCATTTAAATTTAATATCCTACCATAGAACCTAGGGGTATTGTATTTCTAGTAATATGGTTCTTGGTTGTTCTAATTTGTTTTCTTTTGTTTTATAGATTTTTTGGGGCCCCATTAATGTTTTTTTTAGAATAACCCATCAAAGGGGATGGTTTCCATATCAATTTTTGTTGAACTATGTGTGATATTTGTTTTCCCTAAATTAACATTGAATTGAGTGTATATGGATTTTAAATGTATTATTTGTTAAATTAAATTTATATGTTCCTGAATTTTAAACTCTAACATTATCTCAAGTTTTATTCCTAGGTTAAATAAGGGTTTTACATTTAATTTGAAGGGGATACCCTGATTTCATGTATTGATAGAATTTTTAAGTGGTTTTGAAATAAAATGTTATATTTAAAGAGTTATAACACCATTATGGTCATGAATCATACTGAAAGTGTGACATTATTTATTAGATTTGTATTGGAAATAAAATTTGGTGAATATTTTTAAATATGGATTAAAATGGTCTAATTTTAACGATGTAATTTTAAATGAAATTTTAAATAACTAAAAATGGATTTACATCCTTAATCCATTTATTGAAATATCATCCACCACTCTAGAATGGTTTTTAAAATTTCATGGGTATGTGTGACCCTCTAGATTAGCTTTCTGAAATTTTCCCCCCTGAGGGGATTATTATTTATTAATGCTCAATGA
The DNA here is from genome assembly GCA_963277665.1 of Viscum album. Lineage (NCBI taxonomy): Eukaryota > Viridiplantae > Streptophyta > Magnoliopsida > Santalales > Viscaceae > Viscum > Viscum album. The sequence continues at coordinate 1,399,607,127 of OY728150.1, forward strand.
ATTTTACCATGAGGTGTATTTTTTTACATTTGTTGCATACATCATGATTGGGGTTATTTATAGTGAGGGTGTTGGAGGAGATTTTTTTATTTATTTTTTATTATATAATTTTCATGATTGATCTCCACATATTTCGTTCTTAATAGGGACATGAGGATTCTTCTTGATGTTTGAGAGACGTTTCAATCTAGCCAAAATGGTTTTTTTGTGTTGTTGATGCTACTGGGGATTATCAATAATGATAATATTTTAGAGTAATGATTTGGTTATTGAATCGTGAAATCATTGATAATAGAAATGATTATTCCATCTCAGGTACATATAAGGCCACTTCATATGATTTTTGTGAATTTATCATTCTTAAGAAATGATTCTCCTTTGATAATTTTGTTTCCTTCATGTTCAAAGGCGAGATATGTACACATAGAACCATTAATTACCCTTGGTTTTCCCTTGTGTTATAATTCCATATTTTTTACTCATTTTCTTATATTTTATATACATTTTTTCAACTACATTTGAAATGGTGAATTTATAATTATATATTCAATGTGGATTTAAATGGATGTTTTGGTTAAATAAAAGTATTAAGTTGAGGAAATACATTTCTATATGAATATTTTTATTTAAAATAGAATGTAAAGTAATTTTTTAAATGGTATTTTATGTGATACTATATTTTATGAATGTATATATGAATAATAAATTTTATATAATGTATTTAAAACTATAATAAATTATTTTTTGTAAGGATTTGTATGGACTCTTGGTGAAATCATTATGGGGTCGATTTTTCTCAAACCCAACAAACACAATTCAATGTATTTTGTTCCAAAGGTTTCATTTTTTTAGGTTCCTATGATTTTGTCTAATTAATTTTAGGTGTTCTAGTTTTTCAAAGATATATATATATTTTTTATGTGGATCATTGTCATGGGTCACAAGGAGATGATTGCAGTTTCTATAGTTTTTTTGTTGTAGTTCAAATTTTTTTGAATCAACATTGATGGCTAGAACCATTGAGGTTTATTGATATGATTCTATTTTTTCTTATGATTATTTCATTGTATGCCTCTTTTTTATTTAATACGTGTACACATTTTGGATATTTCTGTTCATTTTCTTCTTTGTACATTAATAGAATTTAAATATAATAATTGTATTGGTCATTCAAGATTCATTGCAGAATTCAGGATTTAAAAGACATTAGGGAGTGAAATCATTCCCAATGGTTTAATATTAATACCCTTGCACTATTTTCTAGTATACAAATATCATGAGCATGCCTCGGGTCTAACACAAGAAAGCTCTGGTTCCATGTTTAATTATTTACTAAGGTGGTTTGTGTAATATCCAATCCTTAGGGACTCACAACTGGAAATGTGGTTCTAGATAAATAGTTGATGAATGATTTTTGTAAATTGTTATCAGGAAATGTCATTATCAGTATATTTTATAAATCAAGATAACATGTCTATAAGTCATATATTTTTTTAAAAAACCATAAATAAATATGGTTAAAACATGGGGTAATTATAAGAAAATATAATATTAAGATTTATATGAATTAACATGAAACCAATAATCATAATTTTTTTGTAAAAAATAATTCATCTAAATATAATTATATAAAAAAACCACGGAATATTCTTTCATATATAGAGTTGGAAAACACCATGTTCTAAAAATGACTTCATTCTATCACGACAAAAAATTCATCCTTGATGGTGGACCTAAAATCCTTCCAATAATATAGATGAATAAGAAGTTGAAGAATTTATCAACTAAAACCATACAAATATTTATCTAAAATGTAGTTGTGAAGTTGAATTTCCAGTTTACTGTTCATGATGGGTTCCTACATAAATACCAAGTAGGGAACTACCAATGCTATGTACACACAATATGAAAGAATGTGTGTATGGATTAACATGTATAATAATCTATGTATGTTTAATAAAATAGTATTATATATATTAATAAATTGAATAATAATAATAGTAACCATTGAATAAAATTATTAATTAGTATTAGCAATAATGACTGTAGCCTAGTATCGAGAGGATCTATAAATATTATACATATATTGAGATGATCAATATGAATTAGAGATGAACTGGCTTTGAAAACCATGATTCATATAAAATAATTTTATAGAAAAAACATAAATTATCCCTATTCATGGTAGTTTGTGTGAAATTCTGATCCCTCAAGAAAAGATGTTATATAAAATGAGTTCGGAAAAAACTCATCCCATAGATGTGGGAATACGGTAAGGGGTCCGAATTTGTTAGATGATTATATCCAATCTAATTACATTTGACCTATTATACATAATTAGAGATCCCTTTCAATATATATATATATATATAATACAAGATATGATTCCACACTACCAAATATAATTCAATGATTATCAAATGAATCAATAAGGTATTGAAGTGAACCCATTCCATTTAAACATTCTTAACAATATTTCAACTCCCACATGTTTCATGATTTAATAGTTTAATGTATAATAAAATAATAGAATTAAAATTAAATAAAACCTTTTTTAAATGTTAAATTACCTACCCAAAATACATAACAAATGTTGTAAAATACTATATATATAAACAAAAGGCATAATCAAGGAAAATTTACCAACTATGTTGATTAACATGATTTATAAAAATAAGATATTACATTATTGAGATAAAAATAAAAACTCTCAATATATTACTGATATAGTTTTGATAAAAATATAAAAATAATAATATAATAAAAGAACTATATCAATAAACAATATGGATAAGCATGAAGATGGTAAATCCCCACTCCATGAATATAATACAACATGATGGATAATAATACCTCAATCCCATCAAATATACTATAATTAATGAATATGGACCGTATAGAATTTGAAAAAATTGGTAACCCATATATTTATTTCAATTTCCATTTTAAACATTCAAAAACATTAGAGACATAAGAAACCTAAATTTGAGAGGGAAATGTGACTTCCTTGGATATATGGTTTTCATTAAACTATTAAAATAAAATGAATGAAATAATTTTTAAGAGGTATTTAAATATGTTATCTTTTTTTGAATTTTTTATAAAGAAAAGTAAACCCACATTTGATTCATATAAAAACTACTTACAATATCAAACGAAAAATATTAAAGTTAATTCTGAAGCTATCAAACCATTTAAGTGAAACAAATTCGTCACTCCAAATCAACCTAACCACGACATTTCCCTAGAATTAAACACTTAACTGAGGGTATTGTTTATTTCATTGGCTTATAGTTCATTTATATATATGTGGAAAGTGGTTTTTATTTTCCATAATACATGTATACCCTAATATAGCTAACTTTACCCATAATTTAATGACCCATTAATGTTTTATCAATGAAAATCCCCCTAGAATACAATATATTCTCAAGACGTGTGGACACCACTGACAAAGATAGGATTATAATTTTAGCCTAAGGGTAATATGAAAAAAGTGGATACTGTTGTGGAACTTTAGGGTTAAGTGATATATATACATGGTTTACATAACTCGTATATCAAGAAACAAATTATTAATAGAGAAAATGATTATTAGAGATAAAAGAAATAGTAAGAACTATTGTGTGATCATTATGATAAAAAATAATAAATTTTTATCTTCATGTATAAATATGTGAATATCGTAAATTATTTATTAATATAGAAAAATAATATTTTATTTCTATCCATTTATATTTAAAAAATCTATGATAGGTATTAAGAGAAATTTCCAAAATAAGTATGGTAGTTATGATATAAAGATAGACTAGGAATCACATGGAAGGTCAATACCACCTATAAATACAATAAGGAACCTTTAATGATTCCCTTAATCATCTATAAGTGCCTAATTATTAATAAAATAAACTCAAATTCAAAAACCATTAAAAAAAATGAATAAAAAAATCCATGAAAAATCAAATGTGATTGAATCCTAAAATACAATATAAAAATATATCATTCCATAATGAAAATAAAATTTATTATAAAATCAATCTATTTTATCTATAAATCCATGAAATCCTAGAACTAATAATACCTACATAACATCCCATAAATATGGTGTGGAAGATAACATCATATAGATTTTAAAGATTCTTTAAGATAGTGACAGAAAAATACATATGGTATTATATGAATTTATATAATTTGTATTCCATGAATATAAATTTTATAGTATTAGAATAAAAGTTATGAAGAATGGAAATAGAATGATTCACATTTGATTTGATGGTAAAAATGACCATGAATACTTCATAAATAAGGATACAAGTGGAAGGGAAGAATTCATCTTTAAAGAGGCCATATAATGGGTTCCATGTAACTATATAGAGAGATGATTGGGGTAGTCCCCAAAGGGAATATATTGATTGGGAAAAGAGACCAAAGTTCCCCATCTTGGAAAATAATTTATATACTATTGGATAACAAGTTTTCATCCACCAAGTATATAATAGAACTATAGTTTACCCTGGCCATTGGTGATTGTATTGGGTAAATCGTAGCCTTCCACTAATTACATATAGAAACCTATAATTGTAAACCATAGCGGATAGATACCCACAATTATTTAACCCTCTTCCAAACCTTGAATCACATCCAAATATACCTAAAACTTATCATCAAACTCTTGATATCAAGTGTAAATCATGATATAACCCCCCTCATCTAGGGATAATTATTCAAATGATCTAAAACTTTAATCGCCCATAATTCATGATTAATATTATAAAATTATTTAATAACCATAATTAGGAATCAAGTCATTAAACCCCCTCCATATGACATTACATGTATGAGATGTCCTGGGAGATTTCAAACTAAATATTTAGTATCCCATAAGACTCTAATACATAAAACAAGACATCCACCAAATCATAAAAATCAAATCCAAAAAGAAATCTAAATCACTAATCCATAACTATATCTCTAACCATGAAGTAATAAACACAAAAAATTACATATAAAACTATCAAAATAATTCCTATTCCTAACTCCCAAATTAGAAACAAGTTACTTAAATACAAAATATTCCATCATCTATGGATATAGAACTAATACAAAACACACTTTTGGAAAATACATATAATATATGACTATTTAAATAAATAAACATAAAAAACATAAATTAAATGATATAGAATCATTTTTATGATCTTTTAAATCGAATGAACTGGTTAATATATAAGTTAAGGTTTCAACCACCAAAATATTCCAATATTTATTCCTATGTTATTCTTACCCTTATGTTTCATTTTTTCAAGGATATTTGTTTTCAAAAAATAATATAGAATATTATTGTTTATCTTCAAGAAATAAAGATTAAATTAGTTCTAAAAATAATTTATTTTACATAACTAACATGTTATAAATATGTTGTTCATATCAAAAAAATATTTATTACATTATTAAAACCTATAAACATAATGAATATGCATTAAATAAAATACACACATGGGATTTTATTTAATATTGAAATAAAATCCAAATCACATATCAAAATCACTTCAAAATTAATTTGATAAATCAACCAAAATGTTTTTAAAACAACGATAATATTAATGAAATTTTTTTATATAAGTGTGTTTTTAAATCAAAAAGATAAATTAATTATTTAAAAAACCATATTTTAATAAGTTCTATTTTTACAATTTTGAAAATAGATAGTTGGAAATAAATTTTTTACATAACAATACATTGAGACCCTTCATAAGTTATTATACATGATGAAACTATTTTAAATAAGACCTGAAAAAATACTTGAGACATTTATATATGAGGTTAAAATTTACCTTAATAAATATAAAAACATATAATCAAATGGGGACTACAAAACATAATAAAACACATGATACCAAAAACTCAATAATATAAAAACATTAAAATAAAACAAGATACTCAGTAATTTAACATTGAATAGTAAAAATAGATTTTAGATTGGTGAGAAAATATATACATTAAATAAGGAAATTATGAGTAGATAAAATTAAATATTAAGTAACTCACCTTATAAGAAATAATGTATAGTTAGAAAAAAATACCATGGACGATTGTTAAATTTTAACCATGTTGGAATATTTATAAATATGATTAAGAAAGTTATCTCAATCAAGGAACTAATTAGTGTGCCATAGTATCCTAATAATAACCAAAATATAAATATTATAAATTAATATATATATTTATTGAGAATTAGTTAATACTATACTATAATTGAAACTAATTATAATATAAATAAACACAAGAAATCATGAAATATGTTATGAAATATTTCATGTGACTACCATTTGATGCATGATATGATGCATGGACCAAATTATATGTTAAATTAAAGTAAATCCATACATATACCATTTGAGTTCTATTCCATCATCACCAAGACATATAAATGGATAATCCACTCAAACATATAATTCCAATGGATTTGTAAAAAATCCCTTAAGAATATTATATTTCCCCATTATGATGTTTCAGTCACATTTTACAGGTTTCCTCTCAAGTCCAGAAATACTGGATCATGTTTTTGAAAATGAAAGTATATTTAATACCATTTTTACTTTGATACAACATATAAAGGCCCCTAACCAAATACTTGATTGATACCCAAATCATAATTTTAATGACAACAATGGTTCAATTCATTCCTTAGGTTTTGGTAGTGAGAACCATGGATATAAATAATTAGATGGGGAATGATTTTACCACTTTTTATAATGGATATTTTAGGATGGGTCTACATTAAGAATATGACATGACTGGTCTATAAATCAGTCAAAAAAAATTTCTATAGAATATATATTGGTAAAATAAGAGTTAATTAAGAGATAATATAACAAATATATATATATATATATATATAAAATCATAAAAAACGAATAAAAATATTTTCCAAAATAAATTATATAAATCTAAGTAATTCTATAAGAAAATAAATCCTAATCCTGATACCAAGGGAATGAAATGTATATTTTTTAAATATTCCCTCTATCCTTTATATAATTAGCTCGATATTCAATAGGGGGATAAACACCACCAAAATGAGATATATGGATAATTATATAAAGAATTCAACAGATATCGACAAGAAAATATGTATCTTAAATTATGTTATGAATCTATATATCTAATATAATTTATATTCATGATATGAGTATAAATTCTTAGTGGGGAACCAAAAATTGGTGTCTCAACACAATAGTAAAATAATAAGTTCATGATTGGAAACATAAAATAATTTATATGAATAAAATAAAAATAATTTTATACTTAGTAATTAGTCAATGTATGAAAACAATAGCTATATAATCGATTCATATATTAGCATTATATCATACTTAGTATTTGTTAAACTTGGTGGATCCTACATTTTATACATTATTCATATTGATCAATTATAATATATGATGAACTAGTTATGGGAAACGTGATTTCCACCCAATTAGGTGATAATAAGGCTATACATGATCCCTTATTAGGGTATTTGAGGCATTTGTTATCCTTATGGGAACATTTATGGATTATAATGGTGAAGGAAAAAAAGTCTATGCATTTTAGGGATAACACGAGAAGTTATAAAAATAGATAGGATATTGTATCCCATTATAGACTATTAGGCCATTTATCCATTAGTGAAGTACATTATTAAGAAATATATTGTAAAATATTTAATTATAATCAATAATTTTTAAATAAAAGAGTATATAATTATATAATTGTTCATTTAAGTATAACTATTCCATTTAAACATTCATAATAAGATTCTCATTCCTATATTTTTTTATGGTTTTAATTCTTCTTGTATAATCAAATAAGATCATAAAACATTCCATTAAAAAAGTACTAAATTTCAAATTAAATTTCCTTAAAAAATAAATTAATATAAGAACATACATTCTATCAATATAATAAAAATTATCACGGATACTTTACCGACTATATCAACCAACATTCTTGATCACAATAGAAAATTGCATGTACATGATAAAAAACAAAAAACAATCTTATGATGTTGAGTATATTGTCATGATATATGATTAAAATCATAAAATAATATAATGATAACAACCAATATTGATTATAATCATTAAAATCATAGTGGGAAAGTTCAATAATATAAGGGAAAAAATATTTTAGTAATTAGACATAGTAGTTTGATTCTTAATAGTAGTCATTAAAATGATGTATTCATATCTAAAAGAAACTAGGGAAATAAAAAAACAAGGAAATGGAATTGTTAAAATATTATAATTACTATAAGGAATGATGTATATACATTATTTGGTGAGGTTAGAAAACCATTTCTCAATTTCAAATTTTATTTTAAAAATATTGTTCACACACTATTGAGGGAATGATTTTAATGAAATAATGGTTAGTACTGTTGAATTTTTTTATTGTATGTATGAGGAGACTTTCCATGTTAAATTTCAATTTTTTGGAAGTATGATATCGATAACATGGGTTATATACATGAAGGGGAATATAATAGTTAAATAATAAAATAGTCATGGCCAAATTAACAATTTTTGAAACCCTTTGAAAATTGAATATTACTTAATGAAGGTGGTGAATAGAAAACTGTAACACCCCAAGATTTTCTAAAAATAAATATAAATGCATTGAACTTTGTTTTATGTCGATATTTATAACTAGCCTTTAAACATTATATTTCAACTTCTATGTTTTGAATTTCAAGAAACTGACATCTACAATTGTGTTCCGTATGTTATTTGGAGTCTATTGGAACCAAATTTTTTGGTAAATATTGTCACACCCTTATGAATAGTAACATGAACATAATTAATATTAAATGTTATTACTATTTTATTTTTTAAGGATTTAAGATAATTAAATATGGATTAATATTTCAATGTGATATAAAAGTAGTTATAGTTTTTAAATAATTAATTTTTGAATTAAGTATGATTTAATTTAAAAATTAAATAAAAAATATTTATATAATTAATTTTAAAAAATAGACATCATTTTTGAAATATTCATGTCGATAAATGGTTAGGGTGAATTTTGGGATTTTTTCTGAAATAGTATATTTTTCGGTCAATAGTAAAAAATACGATTTTTAGTTTCCGTATGTTAATGACGTAATTAATGATTTAATAATGATGTCATAAAACTAGTAGACTTGTGTATAGATTAATAATATTTGAGGTGTCCCAAGTGGCTTATACCATTGGAAAATACCATGGTCAAGCCCATGGTTTTTCAAATACCACCCATGGGGTGTCATTTGGAAAATATTAAAATATTCCCTTACTTTTCTATAAATACCAACCCACTCCTTCATTAACGTCATTCCCAATTTCTCTTCAATGTATAGATAGACTCTTTACCTTCATAGTAGACCTCCCAAGGTTTCCTCATGCCCCCAAGGTCCCAACCATCTTTTTTAAGGGTTACCCTATAAGGTAAGAAAATTCTCAATTTCTTTATTTTTCCATTCAAATTATCTTTTAGGTGGTATATCTTTCATGTTTCTATACCATGTTCTTATTTCCTACTTATTCATGATCTATTTTTTATTATGATTCATTTTTGTATGGGTTACCTGTAACACCCCGAGCATCCATGGTACGTTTCTCTTTCAATAATGCAATAGCTTGCATTGTACGCAAGTTCGAGATTCTAACACATTGCGACCAATCAAAGTAGCCGTTATGAAGAGTAATACCCAATTTTTTAAATTATATAAATTTTATATTTCAAAATGTACTTCATTTTTGTATTCGGAATATCGAAAGTATCCTATGTTGATTTTTTGGTAATTTTCTGAGAACTTGCAATTTTTTATGAACAATGAAAAATAATTAAAAACAACTTTTTTAAAAAATTAATTTATAGTGATAAATTATACTATTGAGTGGTTTTATAGAATATTTAGAATATATATTTACCATTTTATCTGATGGTGGTAATTATAATTAATTTCAGTTTGAAATTAGACATAAACAATTGTCAGTCTTTTGATATATATTGTTTCTTAAAAACACGATATTTGCTGTAACTGCGGGAATTAATTATAAAATTAATTAATGAAACTTATATGTTTGGAATTTTGTAAAATAGACATCATTTTTGAATTTGGAATATCAATTATATCTTAGTGTGAATTTTTACCATTGTTTTGAAAAACTTCAATTTTTGATGAATAGTGAAACCACTTAGTGGTAGTTAGAAAACTGATTTTTCACTTAAATGAAACTTTACCGCTTCTATGAATTGAATTTAAAAAATCCAACATACATGGTTGTAATTTTGATGTAAAATGAGGTTAAATGGGATTAATATAATTTTTTGGTGAATAGTAACTTTTAAGTTTTATTAATCGCGATTATATGTAATTAGTGAAATTTAATGTAAAAATGATATTATAAAAATATGAAAATATCTTGACACTTGTCCAATCCTTATTGGATGAGTAATGGACGACCACGAAAATCCAAGGGTAATCTTGGGGATTCCATGGAGCCACTTGGGTAAGAAAATGACATTAATAACTTTTTATTTAAAGTAAAAATAAAATTGTCACAAACATGTGTTGTTTTACTAAAACAATTATTACATGGAGTTATATATGTTAAATTTTAGACTATAAATATTCATTGGAAAGATAAAAAGATTTAATACATCATAATATTTTTTATATAATTTTTAGACATTAAATAAATTAAAATTTTTATGGCACCATGATGATGCAACTATTACCTCATTAATTAACAATTTGAATAAAATAAAAAGATAGTATAAAATATAAGATATAAATTTGTCAAAAACCTCTAGGATGAGTAGATTTAGAACCCTTATAACCTTATCCTCTACATATATTATTGTGGGAACTTTAAAATTTGAAAATAATTTCATAATAATGTAACATTTTATGACTTTCCAAGAGTGCCCCTCCTCTCCTCTTATAAAATGCCCCCACCTCTACCACCTTATTCACACCATCAAAGCTGTTTGGATCGGCCAAACTCCACCAAAATACTCTATCAACATACCTCTCCTACTCCTAGAAGCCTCACTTTGGGCAGAAGTCTTCCCAAGGAATCATTTGGCTCAAATCAAAAAGAGGTACCCAATTTTAAGGCAATGTCTTCTCTTATATTCTTTTGATTTATTTTGCTTATCGAACCCCTTAAAATCTCTTTATTACTTTTTTTATAACAAAACCAGTATCTACAATATACTAGGATGTTGTTATGATACGTATTTTATTTACACTTACACACACCTCCATCGAATGGTTAAAGAACATACTGTTTCTATGGGTGGCGATATACTACCTCACGAAACGATGATTGTTCAATATTCTTTTAACACCTCTAATGGTGGCCTTTATGATGACACTATTTCAATATATGATATATATTTTGTTTATGGTTTTCTTATGCTTCTTTATTTCTCATTTATGGAATACCTTTATGATTTCCATTATGGGTAAATGCGATAATTTAATTTTAGGAAGTGCAGACTACAGCCCCCTCAAAGTGAGTTGAATCATTAATGCCATATGTGGGACATATAAAGGATGGAGTAACTGATATTATATATCATCTTATACTGGAATTATAATAAACTTTTATATCATTATGATATCATTACATTAAATAAAAAATAGAAATGAAAGTAGCGTTCATGCGTACGTACGACTTACTGTCTCAATGAACGGTGCATTTCATTTCTTACCTCTAAATGTTACGTAATATTATGAATGAATGTATATACTAGATATATATAATATATATGATATATGCATCATGAATTAAATTATGGATATAATGGATATTTTACCACATGAACAAATTGTAATTATAAGAAGTTTATTTTTGACTCAAGTACCAAAGATCGACAAAATGACCATTATTAACATAAATAATTACACAATGTTCATAACATGGTAATAAGTGATATAAAAGGAATAATAAACTTGAAAAAGTTTCTTATGGAATTATAAATTAACTCTAGTTTATTATTAAGGTGTTTAAAGAACGGTCGAGTCATTTCGGACACGAGGTAAGGGAACTTCTTAACCCAATTTCCGTTCATTGGGTTAATCTCCTAATTTCAAATTATGTCATGATATTAGTATTTCATATATTCTATTTGTACTTTCTTTTTGTGTACATATAGTGAATACACATAATAGATCTATTTTATTAAAAAATGATTTTTGTAAGGGACTTCGTCTCAATCTCCATTCATTGAGGAATATTTTGTTTTATACACAAATTCATATGGTGTATAAAGCACTTTGACTTTTACGTTTATTAAAAAAGAATCTTTTATACAAAGAGTTTTACTAAATGAAAAAAAGGAATGTTTTTTTATTGTACGTAAGCGGAGACAACAAATTTTCCACTGCCATAACCATTATTTGAGTTTCGGCTTCCTCTACAAGACATAACTTTTTTTAAATGAAAAATAAATACCAAGTTTTAATTTTCTTTTATTTTGGTATTGAAAATTGTTTTGATAATGTTTTTATTATATAAATTTGTTGTATTGATATCTTATGATTGAAATGTGGAAGTGTTATTTTTCTTTTATGCATGTTTTATGTGATACGATTATGTTATGGTTTATGATATGTTTAAACCTGTTCATATGAGGAATGCATTGGACATAATAAGTAATGGGTGGAGCCCGCTATAGCTCCTCGATGCATCAGTACATCTCATGAGACAAACTAGTGTATTGGCACAAGGCCTTCACATAATCTTATTTGTAGTATTGGCATGAGGCCTTGGCTACGTGGTTATGATAGTCTGGAATTATGCATTCCATCATTATGAAAGTGGTTGTTAATATTGCATTTGATTATTCGACTAGTAGAATATCCATGTGAATAAGTAAATGGAATTATTTCATTTTACTTTTGCCATATTATGCTGAAGTTCAACTCTAGAAGGATCTTGATTTAGTTATACATTGCCTTAAATGTTTGTGTTTATTTATGAAAGTTTCCGCTGTATTGTTATCCTAACTGAGCATCTAAGCTCACCCCTTTCAATGTTTTAATTTTTCCGGGACGTGATGAAGTATATTATGAATAACCTACAGGGATAGTATGAGGGAATATAAAGACATGGTGATTTTTTTTGTTTTTTAACTTTATTATGTAATGTAAGACTTATGAATGTATCTATTGTTTCCAATACTACTATACTAATCGGTCTTTCGAGATTTGATCTTTTGTGATCATTCCAATGTTACACAATAATGCACCGTCTCTGGGTAACTGGGTTCGGGGTGTTATAGTTGGTATCAGAGGTAGTTTAGTACTAACCTTGGAACCTAGATTTAGAAAAACACTGATTAGAGAACATAGCCCTAAGATAGACTTTGAGGATTAGTATAAAAATCTTGCTATAATTTTGGTATTATAGAGATTTTGTGAGTTTTCCTTGCAATAAATCCCTGTCTGGATACGAGCAGGTAGAGGCAGCTCTGGCACAGATGTACCTAGGGGTAAAACCCGAAAACACCGCTTTGAGCTTGACTCAAATGGGAACTGGTGCATGACAACGGGCCTTGCTGCACTCTTGGTTACGACACTCCCAGGGGATATGCTTAGGATAATTATCATTTTCTTTACAAACCAGTATGTAGGGTTTATGAGTATATACTTCCTCAAAGAAATTTTTTTTTTATGATTATGGATTATATCCATAAATAGTTCAATTTATGTTAAGTGTTTTTGAAGTTTTTATTATGTATTTCGATTCATAAACTAATCTAGTTTATAACATTGTTTAAAAAAGGTGCCTAGTGGGAGGAATGGAAACCATATCAAAGCATGCACTCCATGTATGGATTTCCCTCCTACTCATGATAATTATAATGGAGTTGGTGATAAAACTAGTGCTGATCTTCTTATAACCATACTGGGACAACTCACTCAGGTTATGAATAATAACCTTACCCGTATCGAGCATCCAGATCCACAATATGGAGGATAAATGTTAAATCGCTTCATGAGGAAACAACCACCGACATTCAATGGGAGTTCAAATCCCATAGAAGCTGAGCAATGGATAAATACCTTAGAGAAAATATTCCATGCCATGGGGAGTAGCGAAAGGGAGAATGTTGTCATGGTAGTTTACCGCCTCACTGGAGATGCTGATAAATGGTGGTCATTGATTGAAAACACAAAGGAAGATGATGAAGTATAAAATATAGAATGGAGGGAGTTCAGAGAGATTTCATTAGCAAAATACTTTCCCAATGACCATCAACAAGATATGGAAAGGCAGTTTTTGAGTATAAGGCAAAAGGAGGATGAGAATGTCGCAAAGTATGAGGCTAACTTTACAAGGTTAGTGAGGCATGCTGCCGATTATATACGTAACCCAAGAAGTAAGATTAAATGTTTCATTGATGGGTTAAAACCATTTCTCCGTCGAGCTTTAGTATCACCATATTCCTCAACGTATGATGATATTGTCTCATGTGCTATCATGAAAGAAAAGGAATTCTCTAAATCTTATGATAATAAAGTAAAGCAAGAGAAGAAGATAATGGTGGAACAAGAGATAGATAAATGGAACAGGGAAGGAAGGATTTTCCATTAGGCGATAATTGTGGGATGAATCACCCCGATACTTGCCTAAAAGGAATTGTATAATGTTATAAATGTGGAGAAAAAGGCCACTAGGCTCGTGATTGCAAGGGAAATAAAGAGGCTATCAATGTTGAATACTACAATTGTAGAGAAATGGGGCATTATGCAAATGAATGCCCCAAGGGCAAAGGAAACATACCTAAGAGGAGACCAAGGGATCAAGGTCATTCTTATGTTGTTACTACAGTTGAAGTGGAATTATTAATGTATTGGTTCTATTGGACTCAAGAATTATATTTTGGTTATAATAATAATGTGATATATATAAGGATTATACTTCAGAACTTGTTGTTTTAATTAAGGTTTTAATATGATGATGGTAATCATAATTTTAGTATGTGACAATAAGAGAAACATTAATTTGTTTGGGGAATTTGATGTTACAATTGATTTTGGAATTTAGAGACCCTTTAGAGAAAGTCTGGACAGAGGTATTTTGGATAACTATAAAGGTTGGAATGGATTAACTTGAACCTTGGATAGTATTGTTTCAGGTTAAATCATTTCTGAATATTATTTTTGGAATATTATAGTACTATAGTTTTAGGAAAAGGACAACCTGTTGGTTGGGGGATAACCCGTCGCATTGGACAAAGGTGCAGGAATCGAACCCACAACCATAGTACGACTTGCCTTTATTAACTAACACAAGCCTACACTAAGTTCTTGGTTATTAAAAAATAGTTTTCCAAATATTAATGGTATGTGTTAATATTTATAACCTTATAAAATTAGGATAAATAGAATATTTTTGAGTTCTATTACCATTTGGAGTGAAACATGGATTTGTGGTAAAACTTTATTAAATAATGAAAGTATACATGACAAGTAATTATATTTCCTTACATTCTTAGTAAATATCTTAAATAAATTCCTCATCTTTATAAAAGGAAACTTAAAAGAAAAACGTTGTCGGTTAACTTTTCCAACAGGGGATTCAATGACCGTTTATACAATCAAATGTTTGTGATTTTCTTCTGGTTAATTTTCTCTTAATCATGTTTTCTACAACTCTCTATCAGACCATGATGGTTTTTTTCCTTCATATCCATATTTTCATAGAATCCTAGTATGGGATATCTCGGGTGACCTTTGTACTTTCCTTTCTTTCTTTTAATGTTATATATTTTTTATCCTTATTTCCGATGTGGGTTTTCCACAATGGTATTTTCTATTTTCAAACTTTTATTTTCGAAGAGAAATTTCAAAATTGTGAGGATGCAATTTATTGAAGGAGGGTAGAATGTAACACCCCGAGCTTCCACGACACGCTTCTCTTTCAATAATCCAATAGCTTGCATTGTACGGAAGTTCGAGATTCTAAAACACCGCGACCAATCAATGTATTAGTTATGAATAGTAATACCCATTTTTGATATTATATAAATTTTATATTTCAAAATGGACTTCATTTTTGTATTCGGTATATCTAAATTATCCTAAGATGAATTTTTTGTAATTTTCTGAGAACTTACAATTTTTTATGAACAGTGAAAAGAACATAAAAACAAATTTTTTAATCAAAATATTTTATAGTGGTAAAATATATTATTGAGTGGTTTTAAAGTATAATTAGAATATATTTTCACAATTTTATCCAATGGTGGTCATTATAATTAATTTCAGTTTGAAATTGGACATAAACAATTGTCAATCTTTTGAAATATATTATTTCTTAAAAAAACATTATTTGTTGTGACAGTGGGAATTAATTATAAATTTAATTAATGGAACTTATATGTTTTTAATTTTGTAAAATAGACAAAATTTTTGAATTCGGAATATCAATCATAGCTTAGGGGGAATTTTTGGCATTGTTATGAAAAACTTCAATTTTTGATGAATAGTGAAACCACTAAGTGGTAGTTAAAAAATTGATTTTTCATTTAAATGAAACTTTACCACTTCTATGAATTGAATTTCAAAAATCTGACATACATGGTTGTCATTAGGATGTAAAATATGGTTCAATGGGATTAAAATAATTTTTTGGTGAATAATAAGTTTTAAGTTTTATTAATCGCGATTAAAGTTAATTAGTGAAATTTAAGTTAAAAATGATATTATAAAAATATGAAAAGAACTTGAAACTTGACCAACCCATATTGGATGAGTCATGGCCGACCAATTAAATCCATGGGTCAACTTGGGTACCTAATGGAGCCACTTGGGTAATAAAATGAAATTAATAACTTTTTATTTGAAGTAAAAATAAAATTGTCACAAACATGTATCGTTTTACTAAAACAATTATTACATGGGGTTATATAAGATAAATTTTCGACTATAAATAGTCATTGGAAATATAAAAAGATTTAATACATCATGATGTTTTTTATATAATTTTTAGACGTTAAATAAATTAAAATTTTTATTACACCATGATAATGCAGCGATTACCTCATTAATTAAAAATTTAAATAAAATGAAAAGATTATGTAACCTCTAAGACATAAACTTGTCAAAAACCTATTGGATGAGTAGATTTAGAACCCTTATTACCTTATATTTTAAATATATCATTATGGGACCTTTAAAATCCGAAAATCATTTCATAATAATGTAACATTTCATTACATTCCAAGGGTGCCCCTCCTCTCCTCTTATGAAAGGCCCCCACCTCTACCACCTTATTCACACCATAAAATCCATTTTGATCGGCCAAAATCTGTCCATGTACTATCTAAACTTACCTCTCTTACTCCTAAAAGCCTCACTTTGGGCAGAAGTCTTCCCAAGGAAGCCTTTGGATGAAATCAAAAAGAGTTACCCGATTTTGAGGTAATGTCTTCTCTTATGTTCTTTTGTTTTATTTTGCTTCTCCAAACCCTTAAAATCTTTTTATTACTTTATTTTTAACAACAACAGTATATAAAATATACTAGGATATTTTTATGATAAGTATTTTATTTACACGTACACACACCTCCGTCTAATGGTTAAAGAACATTCGGTTTCTGTGGGTGGTGAAATACTGCATCACGAAATGATGATTGTTCAATATTCTTTTAACACCTATAATGGTGGTCCTTATGATGAAAATATTTCTATATATGATATATATTATGTTTATGTTTTCCTTATGCTTTTTTATTTCTCATTTATGGCTTACCTTTATGATTTCCATTATTGGTAAACGCGATAATTTCATTTTAGAAAGTACGGACTACCGCCCCCTCAAAGTGATTTGAATCGTTAATGCCATATGTGGGACATATAAAGGATGGAGTAACTGATATTATATATTATATTATTATGGAATTATAATACACCTTTATATCATTATGATTTCATTTCATTAAATATGAAATAGAAATGAAAGTAGCGTTCATGCATATGTACGTCTTACCGTCTCCATGAACGATTCATTTCATTTATTACCTCTAAATGTTACGTAATACTATTAATGAATGTATATACTAGATATATATGCTATATATGACATCTAAATAATTAATAAAATTCTATATATAATGGATATTTTACCACATGAACAACTTGTAATTATAAGAAATTTATTTTTGACTCAAGTACCAAAGATGGACAAAACGACCGTTATTAACATAAATAATTACATAATGTTCATAACTTGGTAATAAGTGATATAAATGGACTGATAAACTTGAGAAAGGTTCTTAAGAAATTATAAATTAACTCTAGTTTGTTATTCTGGGGGATAAAGAATGGTCGAGTCAATTCGGACATGAGGTAAGGGAACTTCTTAACCCAATTTCTGTTCTTTGGGTTAATCTCCTACTTTCAAATTATGTAATGATATTATTATGTCATATCTTGTATTTGTACTTTCTTTATGTGTACGTATAGTGAATACACATAATAGATCTATTTTAATAAAAAATTGATCTTTGTAAGGGACTTCGTCTCAATCTCCATTCATTGAGAGTATTTTGTTCTATACACAAATTTATAAAGTGTATAAACCCCTTTGACATTCACATTTATTAAAAAGGAATATTTTTATATGAAGAATTTTACTAAACAAGAAAAGGAATTTTATTATTTTACATATGCGGGACAATGACTTCTCCGCTGTCGTGACCATTATTTTAGTTTCAGCTTCCTCTACAAGCCATTACTTTTTTTAAATGAAAAATAAATACCATGTATTAATTTTATTTTTTTTGGTATTGAAAATGGTTTTGATAATTTTTTTATTATATAAATTTGTTGAATTGATATAATTTTATTGAAATGTGGAAGTGTTATGTTTCTTTTACGCATTATTTATGTTGTACGATTATGTTATGTTTTATGATATGTTTATACCTGTTCATATGAGGAATTCATTGGACTAAATAAGTAACGAGTGGATCCCGTTATAGCTCCTCGATGCATCGGTAGGTCTCATGAGAGATACTAGTGTCTTGGAATGAGGCCTTGATAAAATCTTATTTGTATTCTTGGCACGAGGCCTGAGCTACGTGGTTATGATAGTCTGGTATTATACATTACTTAATTATAAAACTGGTTATTGATATTGCATGTGATAATTCGACTTGTAGAATATCCATGTGAATAAGTAAATGGAATTATTTCATTTTATTTTTTTCCATATTATGCTGAAGTTCATGTTTAAAAGTCTTTTGTTTTAGTTATACATTTCCTTAATTGTTGGTGTTTATTTATGAAAGTTTCCGCTGTATTGTTATCCTTACTGAGCATCTGAGCTCACCCCTTTCAATGTTTTAAATTTTCCAGGATGTGATGAAGTTTATTACGAATGTCCTACCGGGATAGTATGAGGGGATATGAATACAAAATGTTTTATTTTGTTTTTTTTACTTTATGATGTAATAAAATAATTAGGAATGTATCTAGTGTTTCCAAGACTACTAAACTAATCGGTCATTCGAGACTTGATCTTTTGTGATCATGCCAATGTTATGCAATAATACACTGACTCTGGGTAATTGGGGTCGGGGTGTTACATTACCCTTGTACCATCTCTTCTTAATGTTTTCTAAAACTCTGTCGCATAACCGTTGGGCCATCGAAGTTTTGTAAGAGATTTCTCACTTAGTCTTTTATTTTTATTTCCTTCCTTATTAATTATTCATTTATCCTTACCCAAGGGGCTTGAAATCTACATAAATAATCTATATTATGGATGTTATCATTTTTATGTAAAATTTCTCATCATTCTTCTTCTTCTCTCCCACTTATTTATGAAATAAAAACATTGTCCGTTATGTGTTGAATTACAGACATCGTGGACGATATGATTTCAATTTTGATTAAATATTTCAAGTCTCATCATGAAACCATTTTCATGGTTGAACCATGTTATAATATATATGTTATTAATTACCCATGTTTCTTGAATTCTTTTGTACTCATGGTTATAATTTATAAGACAAAACGAGGTTATTATTATCAAAGAACCACTAAAATGATCTAAAGGAACATCATTAATGTTTTACGTTATGAATCATCCTCATATTATACATCAAAATGATAAATGGTATAAATTATGGAACTGGAAATATTTAAATACTATTCTTGTCAAATTTTTGAATTTCACTTCCAATCAACATGAACATCCATCATGAACCAATCTAGGAAATCATGTAAAGAATTCAACCAAAAATAGTGCAAGGGGAAAAATACTAACAATTAATGGGAGAAATTACGTTATGAAATGATCATATAAGATGTTAAAAACATGAATATGTTTCTATAAAATATTAATAACACTATTTTTCCATTATGAATGAGGTTTAAACATGTTAGAAGTTAGAAAAACCCAAGTAAGGGAATTCTAAACCTGATTTCCATTCTTGGGTTAAATCTTCAACTTCATTATTTATGTGGTATTTAAATTTGTTATTATGATGTGTTCAGTTCATATTATGTTTTATAATGTGTATTTACAGTATATATACATACTCCATCTACTCTATTATGTCTCTCTTCAATTGTATGATATTCATAAGGTTCTTTTCTTTAAAAATACTCTTTTATAATTTTGTTTTTAGAAATTACCTAGAAATGTTTTTATTGAATTATTCATGTTGTATGATTATGTTGTGGTTATTGTGAATTATTTATGATAAATGGAGGGTCCTATATCTCCCTACAATTCATTGGGTATGAGTATGTTGGAGTTCATACGTATGGTTACTCCAAGTATAACTACGATGGTTACACAATGTAAGCTAGCTTTGAGGGTTACAAATTATAAGGTAACCAAGAATGGTTAAAATATTTTTTATGTAATGCCCCAAGATACCTTTATGATTATATTTATGTTATAATTTTTGTGTGGATATGGCATAAATTTCATTTTACATGATGTAAGTATATATGGGTGATAAGTATGCCTTTTGAAAATGTTTTTATACGTAACGAGTATTCATGGGATAGTGTGCTCTATCCTTATTTTTCATCCATTACTGAGCTTTTGTGCTCATAACAAGTTTTTAAAAGATTTTAACAAGTTAATGGATCTTTAAGACAAAGAATGAAGCCATGTTAAAGGTTGAAGAATTTTCAAGAAGTCATGTTTATATTTTTTTGAAAAAAAATGGAAATTGTTTTTATGGTATCCACTCTATGATATTGTGTTAAGTTATAAAGGTATTGTCCCAATTCTATAAAGCTGTAAAGATGAAATGATCATGAATGTAAAAGGAATTTTTTTCTTGACTAAATTCATGATTATGAATGTAATAAGGTATGGTTCTTATTGTTGGTATCAGAGGATTCGTTAGATAACTTTAGGGGTTAGGGTGATATTAATTGAATCCCAAAAATGATTTTCACTCTATGTTTAATTTGAATTATTATAGCATTTAAATATTACCATGTTTCTTCATCTATGAAATCCTTTTTATGTATGGTAGTCCGCAGATGGAACATGGATGCTGAAGAGTAGAGGCACGGACAGAATGACATACTTCTGGAACTACAGCCTGGAATGGTAGGGATTGGAACTGAGAACTTTGTGAAAGTAATGGATCAGCTAACACATACAATAAATGGTGATTGAATCCATGCAAGAGAACCAATAGAGGTACCACAACAGAACATGAGAGTAGTGATACATTTTATGAGAAAACATCCTCATGCATTTAATTGATCTTCTGACCCCGAAGCATCTGAAGGATAGATCAAAGCCCTTGAAAAGATATTCGATGTTATCAGATGTTTAGGCAATCAAATGGTATGTTTTTCCATTAATCATTTTGAAGGGGAAGCTTATCAGTGGTTGTAAATGGTATGGAATATCAGGGGTAGAGAGGATTTTTATGCCTTAGAGTGGGATGAATTTAAAAGTCCTTTCCTTGTAAAATATTTTCCTACGGTGGTGTGACTTAGAATGTAGAAGAAATTCCTTGAATTGAAATAGAAGGGGGAAGACTTAGTGGCTGTGTGTCAACCAAACTTCACCCGACTATTGAGGTATGCTCAAAATCTTATTCTAGATCTTGATAACAAAATCAACTGGTTTTACTCAGGATTGAATCCAAGGTATCGAAGGGGGTTGGCCTCCCATAAATTCAAAAGTTTAGAAACTTGTTCGATGTGATTAGAGGATAGATATGGAGTTTGATGATGATCACGTGCATTTTTGAAACAAAGAGAAGAAGAGTTCCAGTTGGAAAGAAATGGCTAATAATCAACCAAATAAATCTAATTGTAAGAAAATCCAATTTCGAGTTTGTGAAAATTGTGGCATGCAACGCCCTGGGGAATGTCATAGAAAAAATGGGAAGTGTTTTAAATGTTGTATGTTTGGACATATGGCCCGAGATTATAACGAAAATGATCCAAAGACTAATCCTGATAAGCAGACTATAAGGTGTTTTAAATGTGAAAAAATGGGTCATTATTCAAATGCCTGCCAATTGAGAGATCCGAATGATGTAAGGAAGCCAGACTACAAGAAGAAAGGTGTATTAAAATATTTTTTGAATATGTCAGCAGATGTCGGGCTATCCAATGAAGTTGTACCAGGTAATTAGTTTGTTATCTCAGATTTTTCTAAAGTTTTGTTTGATATAGGGTCTACACATTCCTTCATCACTGAGAAATTTTCTTAAAAATTAAAAATATCACCTCTATAAATGAGACCTGAACATGTTGTTAAAACACCAGGGGGAAATTTTATTATAAAGAGGAATTATAAGAATTTTTTTATTGTCGTATTTGGAAAGACTTTACCTGAAAACATTGTTCTTTTACCCTTAGTCGAGTTTTATGTTATTATGGGAATGGACTGGCTTTCAGATTATCATGCTAAGATTGATTGTGTAGGTAAAGAAGTTGTTTTTCAGAAAGGGCTTCAGTTTGTATACAAGAATGATCTCATACAACTGATAACATATCCGGAAGCTGAGAAACTATTGAAATATTTAAATGAATGTTATATTTCTTATATTTTTGAAAAAAGGAACTATTCAATTTAATTATGTGCCAGTGGTAAATGAATACCTTGATGTTTTCTTATTGATGAGTTAACCAGTGTCATACCTAATCGTGAAGTCGAATTCATAATTGACTTAGTTGCTGATGATAAGACAATTTAAAAACCCCCATATCGCATGGCTCCAATAGAATTTCATTAATTAAAAAATCTATTGCAAGATTTTCTTTTCAAAGGCTTCATTCATACTAGCACTTCACCATGGGGAACCACTCTTTGGTTTGTTAAAAAGAAATATAGTTCCATGAGACATTGCATTGATTATAGAGCATTGAATAACATCACTGTTAAAAACAAGCATCCTTTGCCTCACATAGATGACTTGTTTGATCAGCTCCTGAGAGCTCAGTAATTTTCCAAGATTGACTTGAGATCCAGATACCATAAGCTAAAGTTAAAGGAGGATGACATCCCGAAAACATACTTTCATACTAGATATGGGCGTTATGAATTTTTTGTTATGCTGTTTGGATTAACTAATGAACCTATTGTATTCACGAATCTTATGAATAAAGTATTTCATGAGTTTTTAGATAAGTTTTTGGTGGTATTTATTGATGAAATTATGGTATTTTCTAAAAATAAATAGGAGCATGACAAACATCTATGTGTTGTTTTTCAAACATTAAAAGAAAATAAACTATATGAAAAATTCAGAAAGTGTGATTTTTGGTTGAAACATATATGTTTTCTTGGGAACATTATAAATAAGGATGGAATAATAGAGGATCCTACCAAAACAAAAGTTGTTCATGAATGGCCAATACCCAAAAATGTTACAGCAATTCATAGTTTTCATGGGTTAGTATGTTATTACAGACAGTTTGTAAAAAACTTTGCACAGTTATCTAGCCCGATAACTATGTTAACATGGAATAGGGGTAAATTTGTTTGGACAAAAGAATGTGATGTTTGTTTTCAGAAAAAGTAGAAGAGATTTTGTAATGCTCCAGTTTTGGCCTTACTTTCCCGAAATGGTGAGTTTTTCATCTACAATGATTCTTATTTTAAGGGACATGGTTGTGTTTTGATGCAGAATGATCAGGTAATTGCCTATGCTTCGAGACAAATTAAACCCCATGAGCTAAATTATTCCACACATGATTTGGAATGGCAGCTGAGGTTTTTTCATTGAAAATATCGAGGCATCATCTATACAGAATGAAATACAAAATATATACTGACTATAAAAGTCTAATGTATATATTCACTCAAGAGGAATTAAACATGAGGCATAGAAGAAGGCTAAAATTGATAATGTATTATGACTGCATGATCAATTAACATCATGGGAAAGAAAACAATGTGACAGATGCCTTAAGTCGGGAACATTGTGCATCATTAATCATGCTACATTTGGAACATGATCCCTTGATTAATGATTTGGTGACTTTTGGCATAGAAGTTTTTGGTGTAGGGAATACCTCTATTTTGTTTCAGGTTTGTGTGTAGTCTTTGTTGTCAGACAGAATTAAGCATGCGCAGAAGGAAGATCGTGAGCTGCATAAAAATGTATAATTGGTTAAAATGGGAAAGTTTCCAGAATTTAACCTTGATAATGATTACGTTTTATGATTTCGAAAAAGGTTGTGTGTGCCTAGTGATTCTCAGTTGAAGAAAGATTTGTTGTGTGAATCTCAAGGTTATCCATTTTATGCTCACCCTGGAAGTACTAAGAAGTAAAAATACCTTAAGGAGTATTATTGGTGAGATTGAATGAAAGGAGATATTGCTAATTTTACCATGAAATGTTAGAGGTGTCAATGGGTTAAAGAAGAGCGGAAGTTACCAAAGAGGATGGTTCAGCCTTTGATAGTGCCAGAGTGTAAATGAGAGAATGTATCCATGAACTTTGATGTTTGACTACGAAGGAATTCTTGAGGTAACAATGTGATTTGCAATATTGTTGTTCGGCTAAAAAAGTCTGAACATTTTATTTCTATTCGAGATACAATGACTTTGGATCTACATTCTCGATTGTACCTCAGAGAGATTGTCAGGTTACATGGAGTTCCACTTTCCATTGTATCTTACCGAGATATGAGGTTCACTTCTAACATTTGTAAGGGACTTTAGAAGTCGTTGGGAACAAAGATAAATTTCAGTAAAGCTTTTCATCCTCAATCAAATGGGAAGTCAGAAAGAATGATTCAAACTTTGGAGGATATGCTTTGAGCTTGTTCGATGGACTATTAGAGAAGTTGGGATCAACATCATTATTCAGACGAGTTTTCATATAATAACAGTTTTCATTCCAGTATTTAGACGACACCTTTTAAGGCTATGTATAGGGAGCGGTGTCGGAGTCTAGTGTTTTGGGATAACGTCTGTGATAGAAAGTTGACGGGGGAAGAATTAGTAGAAAAAGTGGCTTAGAAATTGAGGATGATCTTGCAGCACCTGAGAACAGCTCAGAGCAGGCAAACAAGTTATGCATATAACCAAAGGAAAAATTATCTTTCGAGGTATTTGACCATGTATTCCTTAAAATAACTCATTGGAAAAGTGATATGCATTTTGGTAAAAAAGGGAATCTATGTCCACTATTCATCAGTACTTTTGAAATCGTGGAGAAAGTTGGAACAGTTTTATACCACGCAGCTTTGCCTCCAAGCTTGTTTCACGTACATAATTTTTTTCATGGTTCGATGTTGAGAAGGTGTGTGCCATATTCATCAAATGTCTTGAGCCCAAAAGTTGTTCAGCTGGAAGAGAACTTTTCTTATGAAGATAAACTAGTTAAGATTCTTGATCAAAGGGAACATGTATTGGAAATAAGGTAATCCATCAGGTAATGGTTTTGTGGAGAAACCACACGGTTAAAAAAGCAACGTGGGAGTCTAAAAATGCTATTAGAATCAAATACCATCAGTTTTTTAATAAGTAAATAAAATTGCGAGGATGCAATTTCATGAAAGTGGGGATAATGTAACACCCAATTTTTTTCTAAAAATAAATGTAAATGCATGGAACTTTGTTTTAAGTTTATATTTATAACTATCCTTTAAAGATAATTTTTCCACTTCTATGTTTTGAATTTCAAGAAACCGTCATCTACAATTGTGTTCAATATGTTATTTGGAGTCTATTGAAACCAACTTGTTTTTTGGTGAATAGTAACATACCCTTATAAATATTAATATGACCCTAATGATTAGTAAATTGTATTTTTATTTTATTTTTCTTAAGGTTTTATGATAATATTATCTTGATTAAGTTTTCAATGTGATATAAAAGCAGGTATTGTTTTTAAATAATTAATTTTTGAATTAATTATAATATTAATTAAAAATTAAATTAAAAATATTTAAAAAATTATTTTCAAAAAATGGTCTTCATTATTGAAATCTAAAGGTCGATAAATGGTTACGGTCAATTATGGGATTTTTTTTGAAACAGTTTATTTTTCAGTGAATAGTAAATATACAGTTTTTAGTATCGGTTTGTTAATGAAATAATTAATGATATAATAATGATTTCATAAATCTGGTGAACTTATTTATAGTTTAATAAGATGTAATGTGTCCCAATTGCTTATTCCATGGGAAAATACTATTGGAAAGCCCATGGTTTGACAAATACCACCCATGAGGTGTCCCTTGGAAATTATTAAAATATTCCCTCACTTTTCATATAGATACCAACCCTTTCCTTCTTTAAAATCATTCCCAATTACACATAAATGATCCTCTGGCCTTCTAACCTTCATAGTAGTCATCCCACGGTTTCCTCAAACCCCCAGGGTCCCAACCATCATGTTCTCAGTGTTACACTACATGGTAAGAAAATTCTGAATTTCTTTCTTTTTCCATTCAAGTTCTCTTTTATGTGGAATATCTTTCAAGTTTCCATACCATGTTATTATTTCCATCTAATTATTGATATATTATGTATTATTATTTATTTATGTATGGGGGACCCTTGTCCCCTTTCTTCTTAATTTTTTCTAAAACCCTGTCACATTGCCATTGGGCTGCTGAATTTTTGTAAAAGATTTCTCACTTGTTCTTTTATTTTGGTTTCCTTCCGTATTATTTTTCATATATCTAGACCCAAGAGGCATTAAATCTCCATAAATAATTAATATTATTGATTTTATCATTTTTATTGAAAATTAATGATCATTATTCTTTTACACTCCCACTTATTTAAGGAATAAAAAAATTGTCTGTTATGTGTCGAATTACCGACATCGTGGACGATATGATTTCAATTTCCATTAATTATTTCATGTTTTGTCATGAAACAATTTACATTATTGAAATAGGTTAAAATATATTTTTTATGACTCACCCATGGATATGGAATTTCTTTTTACTCATGGTTCTAATTTAAAAGGCAAAACGATGTTTTTATTATCAAAGAACCACTAAAATGATCTAAACGAACATCATTAATGTTTTAAGTTATGAATCATCCTCATATTGGATATCCAAATGATAAATGGTATAAATTATGGTACTGAAAATATTTAAATACTTTTCCATTCCAATTTTGTAATTTCACTTCCAATCAAAAATAACATCCATCATGAACCAATCTTGGAAATTATGTGAAGAATTCACCAAAAAACAGTGCTCAGGGAAAAATACTTACAATAAAAGGGTGAAATTATGTTATGAAATGATCATATAAGATGTTATAAACATGAATATGTATCTTTAAAATATTAATAACACTCTTTTAACCATTATATATTATTTTTAAAGAAGTTGTATGTAAGATAAAACTGAGGTAAGGGAATTCTAAACCCGATTTCTATTCTTTGTGTTAACCTTCTACTTCATTATTTATGTGCTATTTAAATTTTTTGTGTGATGGGTTATGTTCTTATTATATTTTATTATGTGTATTTATAGTATATATACATAATCAATATAATATATTAAATCTCTCTTCAATTGTATGATATTCATAAGGGGATTTTCATTAAAAATCCTCTTTTTAAAATTCGGTTTTACGAAATTCCAAAGATTGTTTTTATGGAATTATTAATGTTGTATGATTCTGTTTTGGTAATTGGGAATTATTTATGATGAAGGGTGGTAATTATATCTCCCTCTAATTCATTGGGTATGAGTAAGTTGGAGGTCGGCCATATGGTTACACCAAGTGTAACTGTGATGGTTACACAAAGTACGGTAGTCGTGAGGGTTACAAATTATAAGGTATCAATAAATGGTTAAAATATTATATAAGTAATTCCCTAGGATATCATTATGATAAATTTACGTTCTCATGTTTGTGTGGATCTTGTGTAAATCTGATGTTACACGAAGTAAGTATATATGGGTGATAAGCATGTCTTTTGAAAATGTTTTCATATGTTACGAGTATTCATGGGCTAATTTGCTCTTTCCTTATTTTTCATCCTTTTCCGAGTAGTTGTACTCATAACATGTTTTTAAATTATTTACATTGGTTAATGGATGTGTACGAAAATATGGTAGCCAGTTTAAATGTTGAAGAACTTTAAATAATTCATGTTAATGTTTTTTTTGAAAAAAAATGGAAATTGTTTTTCTGGTATCCACTCTGTAATAATGTGTTATGTTATGAATGTATTGTCACAATTATCTAAATATCTAAACTTGAAAAGATCCTAAATGTAAAATTATGTTTTTTATTCTTGATTAAATTCATGATTACGTATGTAATAAGGTCTGGTGCTTATAAAAATCACTTGATATACATCAACCTAAGTTATTGAGGTATGGAAGCCTATAAATTTATAAATTTTTTCACATTGACGATGGGTTATATAGGTTAGAGTAAATATTTAAAGTGGTGGGGGTTTATTTCCTTTAAAAAAATTAATTATAAAATTTTGAGATGAGATTAGAAAAATTGATATATTAAAGTGGTTTAGTCATGTGAATTAAAAATTAAAAATTTGATGAAATTTGAAATTAATTGAATGCAATGTGGAATTTAATACAATGCACATAAGATAAATCGATTATAGTTTTTGTAAATCACATAAAACGGTTCTTAGGAGTTTACTCCCTAATTCACATGGAGGATTTGACTCCCTTGGGTTCAATAGTAATTATGAAAATTACTTAAAAAATAGAAACATTAATTTATGTAAAAAATGAAGAAATAATAACTCAATATTAATCAACAAATAAGAAATCACAACTATTCATTGAGGAAAAAAATGACCACCCATTTAATTAATAGAAAAGAAAGAAATATCCCTTTCTTGATGAAACATGAAAGAACACAAAGAAAATCACAACTGACATTATTTTGTTAATTAAATTTGAAGTGCACAATCCACTATATTTTAAAATAAATCGAAGATGAAATAAAAAATATTGGGGTAGTCAAAAATGTGAGAGATTATTAATATAGAATAAAGTACAAAGAGAGATATAGAGATAGATAAATGGAAGAATAAGCTTATCATTAGGGAGACATTGACTTACAAGCACCCCTAGGGATGTATTATATCTTTTACATGGTTAAAGTGGCTTTATCATGACCTTTGAAATAAAATATAGATGTTATATGGTGAATTATAGTGTAAATGGGCTATCATAATAGCCTGTTTTTTGAGATGTCCTAGGGAACTAGGTCACCAGTTGGATCCACCATCCATTTAATGGAACCTAGAAAAAACCATGGTTCTATCCAGACACACCCACTCCCTTAAGATATATATGGTTATCATTATAGATCACACTAGTTGTATTGTGGTATCCCACCATGTATCCTCTAGTACATGTGGGTGGGGGATCTAATTTTGACCTTTATGGTCCTCTTGAGCCCCCATAATTTTATGATACCATCTTGAAAACGTACTCATAATAGAACACACAAAACCATGAATTAATACTATTATAAACCCAATTCAGTGTTTTTGATCATTCTAAATCAAAGTATAGAGTTGATATACAACATTATATACCTTATTTATGATAAAAAATACAATGGAAACTAAGGTGGATATACATGATTCACCTATCATTACTATGAAAAATATAGAAATAAATATTCAATAATGAAATTTGACCAGTTATTTTCAATAGTTCTAATGGAATTTAGAATTGGAAATCAAAATTTATTTCAAAATATATTTTTTAATAAAAATTTAATTTTCATCATAAAAATGATTAAATCATAAGGTTTTCACAATTCAATACTTACTCAATTTTAAAAAATAACATTCAAAATAATTGAATAAATTTATTATTCCTTTTAAAATATTTACGTATCCCCCAAAAAATAATTTCTCCCACCATAAAAACAATATAAAATTTCTTTTTTATGAAAAAAAAGAGTCCCTCTAATTCAGAATATAAAATAACAATTTTTCAAATTCTGGAAAGAGTTCATACATTTCATTTCATCACCATCTCCCCAAAAGAATGTTTTTTCAATATAATGACCTTATCCCACATTAAATTCATCAAAAAGCTTATAAAAAAGTGTTACATAGACAAATATAACGCGTTAATGATAATTTGAGTTTAAAAAAAGAAATATTAGGGGAAGGAAAATTTCATAATCTATAGTGTTTCATCAAGAGATTTCATGATTTACCAAGATTGAAAAAAACTCAACCTATCGAAAATATTTAAAAAACTAAACATTCCATTAGTTTGAAACATAAAAAATAATAATTCCTAAAAACTAGGAGCATATTTTTAGAAGATGAAATATTTGAAATCGCAATGTTCTTAAATTTTTATCAAAGTGTAAAATTATATTTTTATCCAACTCAATAGATGTATATTTTCAGAAATATAAGGGGTAAAAAGAACAATAAGATCAAGATGGAAATAAAAAACAATAATGTCACAAAATAGATTTATATAAATCATTTGATTAAAAATATAAATGGATAAATTATTTTCATAAATAACAATGACTTAATTATATAATGAAAAGAGATCTTGAATATATCAATACAATCCATGAAACAAATTTCAAAAAATCAATTATACGAAGAAAAAAAATCGATGAGTTAAATAATATCAATATCAAAATAGAATAATTTTATGAATATAAATGTATTCATGATCTAAAAAGGAAAATATAATTCTATGATGATCAGGGACAAAAAATGATGCATACATAATCAATTCCAGAGGTTGACAATATAAAAGTGTAGTAAAATCATCATGTTTTCCAATATTAAATAAAGGAGTCCTATTAAATCCATTATAAACTCCCAATTAATAAATTAAAAGAATTATCACACTTGGGAATTTATAAATTATTGGTATTTAATGTGATATTATAAATATTATTTTTAAAACAGATATCGAATTTTGAAAAAGCATTTACAAAATACCAATAAGAAGTATTATTAGATTTATAGATACTAATAAAATATGCATGAATTCAAGAGTTTGATCCAATTTTATATTTCATAAATGATAAATTCTAATATATGGAAAATAGTATATCCCTATAAAACAGGGAATTGAAAAATACAAGGATCCACGAAACAATGATATCTAATATTAAATAATACACCAATGAGATCCATAAAAAGAATTTCAATATGTAAGAGTGATATTGTAAAAATAGTTTTTAGGAAGTGATTATAATGAAATGAGTTATAATATTATAATTTATTAAAGATAATATTTCCTCTAAAGAAAACATTGATTCAAAAAATTCTCAATTTTTTTAAAATGAATCCAATCTTATAATAAAGAGATATAGATAACTGATAATGCAGAATATATTCTATAAGACTACTTATTCAAATGAATTTTTTTAAGAAATTAATTTAAAAATATTTCTATTTAGAATATTAATATAGTATTTATTAAATTGATTATGTTTTTAAAATAAATATATAAAATAAAATTATAATACCCCTTATATAGGAGGACATGTTGTCTTCATATAATGCTATCCACTATCCTTCTAGTAGAAACTGTTGTCTAGTGGGAAATAAAATTGTACTTTTGTTTTGTAATCCAAATCTTGGTGAGGAATCATTAGATATATATTGTCCTCCTAGTATTAAAAAATTATTTGAAATAAATGAAAATATTTATTTCTCAAAGAAGAATACTCAAAAAAGAAGTAAAACATGATAATTAACATCCAATAATTTGTTATTTAAATATAGATGAAATAAAAATGCTTTGAATTAAATATAAATAAAATAAAATATCATATTTAATGTTGATATCCTTTAAATAAAAAAATAAAAAAATTCAATAATATAAATATTTTAAAAATATTTTTTTATTCAATAAATATTTCTTATAAAACTCATTTAAAATAATACTTCAAAAACTATAGGAATTAAATAAAAAATATCAATATTTCGAAATGAAATATAATATAATATTTTGAAATGATATTTATTACTAAAAAACTAATGTATTTACAAAAAAATCAAAATTAAATTAAATATTAGCTCAAAATAAAAATAAAAAATTTAAAGTTATAAAATTGATAAACCTTTTTCTTTTAATGGTAAATTTCCCAAGATATTCATACCAATATATCCTTTAATGATGTGAATAAATAAATATTTAAGTGGGTTGTATTCTTGAGACATTATACCTCACATGTTTATCGAATAACCCCCATCTATGTTTAATGAATCCCATTAAAAAATCCCTTGATACATTTCCTAAATAACAATCCAAATGATTTTGGTTCCCAAGTAAATGTTTGACCACATATGTTAGAAACTAAAAAAATTGGAAAACATATTTGATTGTGAAGTATGTTCTGATTTAAATTTTTTGGTTTCTAAATAAAATATGAGAATAGAAGGGGAATAATTTTGGTATTCCGTATTAGGAATTTTTACAATTACAATATGATTTCATACAATAATTTAAAATTTAATGTTGAGAGATACATCTTAAAAAATTTGATTCTTAAAATTTTCCAAGATATATATTAATAAATAATTACATAATTATTTTTCCTATAACATTGGTAATGCAAGATCTTTTCGATGTTTTTATCACTATAGATGAACTTTGTATGAGATTCATTTCTATAATTTTTGGTGGAGTCAATTTCTTCAATATATCATTGATTTAAAAATTCATTTTAATGTAATTAAATTTTCAATTTATTAGTTTCATTTTTATATTCCTCACCTTAAATATAAAACATACATATATCTTCCAAAACCAAATTAAAATTTTTCCCTTGGTTGTAATTATTTTTATAATGAATTTCATAATTCCATCAAGTGTTATTTTTATAATTTTAATTTTATTTGAAAGAATTTAGTTTACACCCTTAACTAGATTATATTTAATATAGTCTTTGATATGTTTGGTAATGTTCAAAAAAACATATATTGAATTTATCTATATCATATTTGAGATCTCTAAAATTTAAATTACCAAAATTAAAAACAGAACTTGAAGAACATACAAAATTATATGATTTGTTGTATTCCACAACACAATAGAAGATTGAATCAGATGTGGTGAGGGAGTCATTGATTTCACTTCAATTTAGTCATTTTAGTCCCTTATTTCTTTTCATTTTCATTTTTAGGAACTCTAAATTCATATTCTTATCATGTGCATCTTCTAGAAACACCTAAGACTCATGATACATTTTACAATTTCAATATTGATTAAATTAATTATTATCTAATTAAAAATTAATGGTATCCATGGCCCTTCCATGAAGTCTAAAATGCAAAATATAATTGGGAGTCCACATATAACAATATTTATTTGGAAAATGATATTTATTCTTATTTAAATTTCTAATCAGAAACCAATAATTGTACGAAACGAATTCATGATTATTTCCTAATAACCATATTTTGATTCATTAGTAAAGGTTTTTTAACCCTTGAATAACACTTAAAATCATATTGTGTATTTTATGGAGAAACAATCCTAAAATTATTATTCATTTAACTAGTTATGTTTTTTGGAAATTAAAAGGCTCTACTTTGATTCTAATTGTTGGGTGAAATAAATATGTGGTGATGGGGGTCAATGAATTTTATTTAACATACATTTTAGAAAATAACAAAGAAATTTTAGATATGATTTAAAAATTTTGGAGTAATAATAATAGTTAAATGTAATGTAAAGAAATAAAATGACAAATAAAAATAGATAAATTGATTATGATGAATATATAAAAAAAGATATAAATTGAATTTTAATATAATTTTTGGAAGCTACCCTTGAATATTTCAAACTTCTCTACCCCAATGGATATTAATGTATTTTACTCTCCTTGGTTCAACGACACTCTAGAAGAATATCTTAAAATATAAATACATTTCATTAAAGACCACAAAATATATCTTACTACATTATTAATGGATAATAAAGAACCAATTCTTTTATTTAGGGACCATGTAAGAACCCATATATTTTATAGACTAATAAATAACGACCCATTTATTTAAGGAACATGTAAAAACACAAAAAAGGTGAAATGATTATGTGCAAGAGAATTGATGAAAGAACTCTAGACAATTTTTAAATTACCAGGAGAATAAAAAAAGAGATAGCCAGACTGGAAAATTTAATAGTTATAGATTATAAAAGAAATAAAATATTGATATCTATATATGAAAATAATGGAATCATATGATTAGAAAGATTGTACTATTTTGTTTCTACAACAGAAGGGGTTTTTTTGTAGAATCAGGGGGGTTATAGGTATTTTTTATCCCTATGGAATAAATAGAACTACATCATCATGAATTATGGTATTTGGGTAATTTTAGAATGGATTAATTTTTTATTCATCCTATATAGAACCATGGTTATCCTTTTAGGTTCCATCAATCATCTGATAATACCCCACATATGAGTTTTCTATTATCTCTATGAAAAATACCATAAAAAGAAAAACTAAAATACATGAAAAAAACTATTAGAATCAAAATTTAGTGATTTGGATGGATGAAAATAATATAATATATTGGGATATACAACATGTTCTTCATGAAGATCAAAAAAATGTGGAACTAGTTTCACCAGCTGGACCCTACTGTTATTAGATTGGGTGGTGTCACATTACAATAGTGAATGAAATATACTTTTATGTATATCAATTTTAAAAAAATACTCATTATTCTCTCATTATATTGTAGAAATTCTTAACCAAAAAATTCTTGTTATTGAGTCTTATGAGTGTTTCAATTATGAGATTTTATGAGAGTTGTGAGAGATCATGTGTGGGTATTTTAGTGTGGTGGTTGTGGTTAACTTTCATATACTTTTTCGTATATATTTTGTTAGAAAAAAATAACATGATGAATTAATTTTTTTTGTTTTGTTCTAATGATAGTGTATAAGAATACCAAAATACATTTCTATGTCTTTTGATTGTTTAAATGAGTTTTGGAAGAAGGATTAAGAAGTAATAATAATTCTATCTATTTAGAAAAGGATTTTATGTGTCACCTAATATGTATATCTAATGGTGTACTTAGGTAATTATAATCCAAGTATTTTCCTTATATATATATATGTGTGTTATTCTTTATGGTAATACATAAGTGTTTATTAAAACATACATTGTGTTTTATAATTCATTAATATATGAATAATATATGTTTATCCATGACACTGTTGTTCATGATGATACCCAAACATGAGAAAGAATCCAGTTATAATAGATGTAATCAATAGAATGACATACACCATAGTAGGTCCCTATGTAAATTAAGATATGGGATGTTTATATAAATTGATTATGTCATTATATTTTATGTAGAATCACACCGTGACTACTTTTATGAATGGAAATATATAATATACCATCAAAACATAATGATATTTATCGCTTATTTAAGGGTAATTTTTTATATTATTTCTTTTATTTCATAACGAAATTATATATAACACTTTATGGGGAGTATTTATATTCCATAAAAAGGTTAGGTTAGATTTTAGTGATTTGACAATTCTGAGGGTGTTTATGCAGTGATATTGGATAATGAAATAGAGACATGATAATTTAGAGTAAATATTTTCTATGTATAGGTGGGCATGTTGAGATTATGAAAATCATGTTTTGGTGTTATAGTCAAAGTAGAATTTATAGGATTTAAATAACGTAACATTGGGTGAGAAACATTAAATTCAAAGATCAATATTTATATGTTGTGATGAATAGTATCACACCATATATGTATCCATTGAAGATGATGCTCAATTTATTGTTTTTATTAGAGACCTAAGGTGACTCTATGATGGTGATTGTCAGTCCATGATAAATATTACTTAATATATTTACAAATTTATATTTATATCATTATAGAGTTAAATAAGTTAATTTAATGGGTTATTTGACTAAGAATTAATTGTGGTATTTGTGTGAACATTCCATACTTACTAAAGGAGAATTTATAATAAACTAGCTGGGAAATATGCTGAGTCTCTAAATAAAATAAAGATATATTTATATTTCAAATTGAGGAATATAGATCATATAAAATCATAAAAAATAGTGTATAGACACACTAATAGAATATAAGATGATTTTAAATGTTGGATTGGAATGTCTCTAAGGTATATTCATGATACTATATCACTATAGGTCTATAGAGTTCATCAAAGTAGATAAAACATGAGTATTATTAATACTCCCTACTTGTGTAAACTCAATAATGTTCCATGAAGATCAAATGAAAAATAATCTTGTTGTATATGGGCTATATTAGAAGTTAATAGGTAGGAGTTATTTGTTTCTTTGTGGGTTATATACACGAGGGGTTATTATGAAGGCTTAAAATTATATTCATTAAGCAGTATGCTTAGTATTTTTGTTTCTTGAAAAAAAACTAACGAAGATTTTTTTATTATTCTAGTCTTGATAAACTATGAAATATTTTGTTTTTCATTATCTTAATAAAATTATTACTTCAAATAATTTTGTGTGAGAGTCAATGTAATTAAAAATGAAGGACTTAGATCATTTGTAACTATTTAATATGAAATATATATATAAACTAACTGACTATTAGGGATTTATTTTATAATAGATTTATTGGTAGTAGTTTTTAAGCACATGGGGATTCCAAATTTTGATGACTACAATTTTATCTATGTAAGAATCAAATGAATAAATATTTATGATCATTGGGAATGTATGTTCACTTACATTCTATAAAAAATATTTAGTCATGTATAGAGTGTAGAGTAATATTAGAAAAATAATAAAGGAAGCTTAATGTTGACCCCAATGTATTCAATACATTAAGAGGATCATTATAAAATCACATAAAATTGAAGGTGATATGGTTCACATCCTTATATTAACTTTTGGAAAAGCTTTTCCACATATGTAAAAATATTCTAATGAACTTTAATCTAAATTTCACATATCACAAAATAAGTATGAGGATCTGAGAATACACTAGAATGAATCAGCCTATGAATTCTTTGACTAGAGAAAGATCATTGTAGAGTAAATTAATTTATTTGTAGAGAAAAATTCAATGATTTAAAAGAAAATAATTATATATGGAGAATGTTACCATCCCCATTCTTTGAAAAGGTATCGATGATAAATGAAAAAGATATTAATATAGTGGTTCTAGATAGTGTTTGTGTCAAAATCACTATAGATAAAATTATTAACACTTATTAGGAGCCATTTGAATAGGATGGTATTTTGATGAAACATTCAAGGTGATAATGAAATTCATGGTGGAGTATTTTCCCAAATAAATATTGAATAATAAGACAATGCCCTTTCCATAATCAAACCTATAACATATAAAAGTGAGATACATATTCATTCATCACATGTATTATTTTCATGTTGATATTATGGTAATTTTACAGGAAGATATCAAAAGAATTTTAGAGATGAAGATGAAGATAAATAATATTACAATATCATTTAACGATGTTAAATTTACATTGATTACATATTAAAATTATTCGAAAAATGATTCATTATTCTATAGATGATGGAACCTAATAAGAAATATAAGTGGAATATGTTATGGAATGAAATTATATATTTGAGGAAGATCTTTTTTCTATAAAAAAATCATCATTTTTTGGAAAATGATGATGAAAATAATTTTTGTAGATGGAAGAGTTGACAATAAAGTTATCTAGAATATTCTCTTAGAGAAATTGACATTTAGAGTGTTGAAATAAAGAATGTTAGTGTAGTGGTTTATGATTAAAAAAATTAAATATAGTAATTTGAAGAAAAAAACCAATGTTGAAGATAGAAATAGAATAACAAAAAATTTGGAAATTCTTGAATCTCATAGATGTAAATTGTGGTAAATCGAGGAATTGAAGAGTAAGAACAAATTATTAATATTTTTACTCGTTTTCTAAAGGATCATTTCAATGGGATCAAGCAGGCGGATAATGTAGTTGTGTCTAGGTGATGAAATCATAATGATCAATAAATAATTTTATCTCTTGAAATGACATAAAAATGATAGATTATATGGGATGCAATAACATTTAAGGATTAATACGGAGAATCATTTAAAAGATGAAACTTTTTGACAAATACATGAATTTAAGGATAATGTAAATTATTTTTAGGGGCTTGGTCAAAAATTAGTAATTTGTTTTAAAAAAATTCTTCCATACCTTGAAATATGTTTGATTTGGTTGAATTATTGAAGACTCAAAAGTCCACATGATTACTATAAATGAGATGAAATAATACACCATGAATCTAGTATTATTTATTTTAGAAATATGAAAAATATTAAATATGTGTATTCCTTGGAAATTTTTTATTGAATCAAGAGAAAAAAACCAAATGAGTATAAATTACAAATATCCTTATATTTTAAGTGATCTCTAATTTTTTTGTAAATGTTATGGACAAAAATCCTTCAATTTATCATCAATTGTATAATGAATGGTTCTAATGGATACTATATGGAGGATGTAATAATAGATAGATGATTCATGTAGTGGGTTTAAAACATGTAATCAATTTACAAAAATACAGGATAAGGATATACCAATGTATTTAGAGGTGAAATAATATCGTTTACACATACAATAAAGAAAATAGTGTACATGGGTCATTAAATAGTAATATGAGAAGTTTAATTTGATGGAGTTTTCTATAAAGTGTAAAATATAGATAGAGTGTGGATACATGATACCATATTATCTTTATATATGATAATATCCCATAATAATTGGTGTGAGATGAGATAATAATGGTCTAATTCATTTAGATATGATAAAGGATTAAAGATAAATTTTCATAGAAAAATAAATATAGGTGGAAAACATATGAGGAAGATGGATGTATTTATGGTTAAGTTCTATGTTTACAATTAAGTAAAAATAAGTAAATTACATGACTGGATTGATTCATTAATCATAAGAAATTAGACGAGAATCATCAATGAATGTTATGGGATAATTGCGATACAAGGGATGTGATTAAAGGGTAATATATAACTCATTATTGAATAATATAAAATTTTCATTCGGTTGAGACTATGATGTTTTTTTATTGGTGAACTATAAATGAAAATAGTTAATAAAAATAAGTTTTTATTGGGGATTACTTTTTTCAATTCTTAAATCACTTAAAAACGTTAAGACTTATTTGGGATGTTTCTAGATGATGTATACTTGATAACGATGCATGATCCGACATGTAGTGTTTATCAAATTGAGGGTAAGAAAAAATATATCCAAATATATTCATAGTCTTATCAGACATATATGAACAAAAAATAAAATCAGGTTATTATTTTATTCATTTCATGGTACCAAACAACTTGATTAATTCAATGTATTCATGACTATAGATAAGTACATCAAAAGGATGAAATTAAAGGAGTATGGTGACTATGGATAGAGTCCACAATATGAATAATATTTTAAATGGAATAATACATAGGTTCATAATAAAATTCATTATATAAATGTTTCATAATGGTATGAAAGTTGTTTATGGGTTATAGAACATAGGTTTCTAAATAGAGGTCCTCAAACATAGGTTTATAGATGGAGGTCAGCATATATTGTTTTCCCAATGTTTTTACTAGATGGATAAATTTTATGAATGTTTTATTGGGATATTAATTACTAGATGGGTTAGTTACTACAAAATTTTTTTGATAATTTAATTAATAGACAAAGAAGTTAATGCAATGTCTTATTTAGGAAGATAATTTACCACAAATTTGTATCATATAATAAGTTTCTAGATAGAGAAGCTTGTAAATTGTGGTATAAGATGGATCATTACTAGAATAATTGATTCATATAGTGAAATACTAGATGATTGGTTTAGGATCAATACATTGTATATCAAATTTTATTAATTTTGAATTTTCTGAGATGAATTTTCAACAACCAAATAACAATGAAGGAATGACCATGAATCTTGATAATATTTTGGTAAAACCTAAATAGATCTTTTTTAATGAAATTATCTTAATTAATCATGGTGATAATTGATGAATGTATTCTAAAATTTTTTACGGCTGTCAATCAAATAAAGAGTCGAGTGGGATTTCTATATCTGAATATGGATATTCAAAATAGATGATCACGATTCATTGATAGTACTTATAGAAACTGTGTCTATATAAAGGGATAATGTTCACTATGAATTGGATGTTTCCTCTATTCTTGTTGTAGAATAAGTGAGTTTCCACCCGATAAATATGAGAGATATTTTTGTTGAACCACTAGTCAATGAATTATTTAACATAGTGACACTAAATAGATGGAATCAGATATAATGGTAGTAAATAGTGGGAATTGATATAGTGATCTCATATAGAAGGTATTTGGATTATATGTATTATATTGAGATGGTATATGAAATATAGAATTAATATTTAATAGGATAACAATCTATCAAAAAGATAGAAAACTATAAATTGAATTAATAGAAAGTTATTTTATGAAATAGAAAATTTCTGACAACAAGTTCAATAAAAATCTCATCTTTCACCAATGAAAGAAATTGAGGTGGAAGAAGATGAACTTATTAAATGAATGTGTAAAGCATTTGAGAATAATAAAGATGAAGTGATGAAGTCATTTGGTAAAATTTTATTTAGATGTCACAATAATTTTTCATTCATATTATATGTGATTAAGAAAATGCAATATCATATGACTATAGTTATATGAATGTGAAGTGATATACCTAAATTCTAGGAAACAAAAAAAAAGGATTATTTTCTTATAGATGTGAGGATTTTAATTATTTAAAAAACATACAATAAATAACTACAATTATTTTGTAGTGAAATTGGTAAATTATAGTGTTCCTATGAGTGTTCTTATGTGGTGTTTGTTAGTAGATTAAATTCCCTATAAATAGAGGTTAACATTAATTTAAATAATAAAAACATAAAAAAGAAGATCATTAATTCACTTCCTCATAGATCAAATATATATCACTATAGGTGATTATAATTGGAATAAAAATGATTTTATTTTATTTGATATTCAATATTCTAATTTTGGAGGATAATAAGGTTGTTATAGACATTCATAACTCATTAAACAGTATTGGGCATCCCATATTCAATGGGTAAAAAAATCTAGAGACCTTGTCCCAAGTATCACAGAGACATTGGTTATATTATTACATTGGAATAAGATACACATAAAAAGATCATAATGAAAATTGTAGTTTAGTAGTCCTAGGAATCGATATACAAACATAAATCTGATATTGCAATTGAAAATATAAAAAAACATATTTTTTTTGTGAACACCATTAATCTACTTAGTGTATCTCGACATATCAATCAAAAAAAACTTTCTATTATTCTAGAAAAAATAAAACATAATAAATGGAGGGGATCAGATGCTCAGTAAGTGTAAGAATATAATAGGTTCTATCATGAATAAACAATCATAATTAGTCTGGAAAAGTAAATAATTGAATCGTGTTCTATTTTAAAAAAAGTTTGAGCATAATATTTTTGGAAAACATTATTGTCTAATAAATATATATATATATAATAATTTTATATTGAAACATATTTTTGGAAATTATATGTAATCAAATAATCATATAGAAAATAATAACTAATCTTGAAATATGTTAATTCACAATTATGGAAATATGAAACATTCTATCGAGAACATTCACAAGATATTTTAAAAGTCTAAACAAAAAATCATTTAATTTGGTTAATTGATTTATCTTATTAGACCTGTCAATGAAACCTGATTTTATATATAAGTAGGAACCACCCTTCTATTAAATTGTACAAAGTATTATTCATATTAAGGGGGTTTAATTTAGTAAACATAAACATTCATATTGAATAACAAACATTCCAAATGTAAATACATTCCCTAATCAATAAAAATAATCATAAAAAATCTATTGTAATATTGTGAATGGTAAATAAATTAAAAATATTCATTAAAACTAATCATAAAACATAGAAAAAGGATATGTATGATATTAATACAACAATAGTCAATGGAATAAAATAAATCATTTATGGTGTTGATGAATAAATGAATAAAAAAATTTTCAATAAAAACTTTCTTGAGGAAAAAAATATTCTCCCATTGAAAATTTGTTAAAACAAAATGTAAAAAGAAATATTATAATAAAAAATTTCTTTGAAATTAACCATTCCATAATATAATATATGTTTTATAACAATATGTTTTCACGATACTG
Source organism: Viscum album (assembly GCA_963277665.1). Taxonomy (NCBI): domain Eukaryota; kingdom Viridiplantae; phylum Streptophyta; class Magnoliopsida; order Santalales; family Viscaceae; genus Viscum; species Viscum album. The sequence continues at coordinate 1,399,649,849 of OY728150.1, forward strand.
GTAACTTCAATTCATTATGTACATGTGAAAACTATTATTCCTTTAACATTTTTTATAAAGAGAAGTATGCCTTTTTTAGAAAATGACATGAAAATTATTTTTAATAAAATTCATAAATATTAAAATAGGGGTAAAATTATCTTTAATAAATCATTTATCAAATTTTAAATACATTTTTTATAATATTTTTATAAAACATAGTGTTTGAAAAAGGATTTTCAACTATATATATTAATAAAATCAGATTATCATAAAAAACTAGTGGTATGTGGTATTATTACCTGATAAATTTATGAATAACGGTAGGCGAATAACATAAATCTTTTTATTATATAATAAATAAATAATTTCCATAAAAGAAAATTCTATAGTAAACAGTTTTGATTAAAATGATTTTGAAATATAAATCTTAAACCACATTGGTAACTTTTGAATCGTAAGCCCAAGAATAAAATAACATAAAATTAAACACAAAATACCATAAATAGATATATATTCTTTAAATAAAAAATTATAATTCGTATTATATAAATCACACAAAATAATAAGTGTCGAATAGGGAATATGTCTCATAGAACTAAATGTGAGATGAGAAAGCCATACCATAGGTATGAATTCTTTCATATGTGTATTAAAATATTAAAAATTCATTTTATATTTATTATAAATATATTAAATAACCAATATAATTTATATCATATGATATATTCTTTACTTGTTATCTTTTATAACTGATTCATTAACAATTCTTTGTTGAAATCCCTATTTTGGGTGATTATAGCTTCATTTTTCATGCATGTTTCTATCTTGTATTTTTAAACCTCTTAAGTTGACCATGGTTACATAATATATAAAATGTTACCCCTGATATTAATATAATATATATTAATTATATATATAGTGTATTCTATAATAGGTATATATCAAAAATGAATTACACCTCTCATGGAGATTGTAGACCATAAGTACACATGAACATTTCTTAGATTTTTTATAGATGGATTGAATTAAAGGAAAATAATTATGAATTCAAATTTTAAAAATAATAATTGTCATGTTATATATATAATTAATACTAATCAAATCCAACCTTATCACCATCATTGTAAATATAAATGAAGACAATTTCACATCGCTACATGGAAGAATTAGTCTTCACACACACACAAGAAACATTAATGTTTTCCAACATAATGGAAGGTAATATATAATATGTAATATTAATTAAAATATTTATTATTTAGGTAGTAAATAACATTAAAATTAATTAAAATTATATTTAATTCCTTTCATGTAATGCACAATCGAAAAATGAGCCATATCGCTTCATGTGGCCGTAGTCAACCATACACACGAACAAAACTGTTATATCCACCCACATAATTAGAAGTAAGAATATATATGTGTTATTATAATTATTTAATCTTAATTATTTACAAAATATACTTCAAATATGTTAAATACATCAACATATCGACTAATGATAAGCGGTGATAGAAAATGAACTACATCAGTTCATGAGGGAATAATCCAAAATAAAAAGTATCAATTGTTTTGTTTCGAGCTTCATAAAGAGGGTATGGTTACAAGTGAAGATATTATCATAATAAAATCCTAGTATATGGGTGATACTGTTGTTATTATATTATCATGATTTGATTAATATTTTAAAGAGGTGGAATAAGGGAAAAAATACATATTTTAGAACCCATCATATTCTTCAGGGATCTTCTTTAGGTTAACCCAAAATTTAAAATAGATATTTATATATAATAAAAAAATTCCTCAAATGATTACTTTTTGGATTATTTACGGTATTTGGGTATTTCTTTAACACAGTAATGGGTTATGGAATTATGATTTTGAGAAGAGAGGGGTGGCTTTTATAAGTGGGGGAGAGAAGACATATAAATGTCTTGAAAATAATAAATTACAACCATTGTTTTTCACAAGAGAAAACGAGAATGATTATGTAATTATATAACCTTATAGGGTAAAATGTTAATATATGGCCATAAATTTGGGGGTTTTGAACATTTAGGTCATTTTTATCCATTATCTTCTTATTTTAACACTTGCTCAAACCGTTTTCACCTTAGCTATGGTAATTAATATTTAATATTTTGACTAATTATTATTGTAAAAAATTATATTTATCTTAATAATTAATAAACATCACACTAATTCCAAACCATGAAGATATCTCTCAAAACTGTATACAATTAATATTAATAATTTAATTTGAAATTAATCTCATAAAAGAAATGACAAATAAGATTTCGAGAAATGTATTTTTTATGGAAAAAAGGATCTTATTTTAACTATATGTATAAAAAAATCAGTATATGAATTAAAAATTTAGAATTAAGATTTATAATCATTACATTTTATTTAAATTATTTTTAATTATGGATTATTTTTATTAATTTAAATTCAACAACAATATTTACTTTAAAACAATTCTAAAAAATTCATGTAATATGATGAAAACAATTGTAATAAAATATATTATAAATCTAATTAAAATGTAAAAAAATTGAATAAATATAATTTATATATATATATATTACTCTAAATGAAATTTAATTCATAATTTTCCATCTAAATTTAGTAATTAATTTTAAATAAATGACATTTTTAAATAAATTTGTATTTTTTATTATTCGATGAAAAATATATATTCTCTAAAATATCATAAAAAAACCTATGAAATCTTTTATATTCATATTTAAAAAAAAAATTTAATAACAAAAAATAAATTTTATATATTTGGTAAAAATTAATTTTAAATTATTCGCACAATAAATGACTAAAGATACATTTAAAAAATTATTATTTTTCTTACAAAACAATTCCTTTTGTTTGAAATGGTTTTTATTCTTTTATAATCAATAAATGAGCATTTAATTTATATTTTACATTTATAAACAATATATTTTTTATAATATATTTATTCCCTTTCATACTCAATAAGTTAATGGTTATGTTATAAATGTTATGTTAAATGAATAACATTTTCCTAAAGTATAAAATTTATTTTAAACGTGTTGTTTCAAGGTCACAAGCTATCAAAGAGATAGAATTTATTTAAAAATAAAAATATTTCAAAATCACTAGGCATTATAGTTTCTTCTAATCATTGGGTTTAAATTCATATATGATGTATAACATGTTGTTTTTCTTTTAAAATCTCACAGTGTTAAATTCAATCCCACTTAAATAAATTTCTTCCTGATAATTTAATCATGATATCTACATTCAAGGGTTTGAAATTTTGAAAAACATTTTGTAAAATCATGCATCGAGAGTAGGGTTATTAAATCATCTTATTGATAGGAATGAAATGTATGTATTATATTCACCTAAAATAATCACATAAATAGGTTTTTAAATTGGTTAACATTAGTGTGAAGTGATTGTATGGGCATAATAGAAATGAATAATTTATTATTGAGAGTAATTTTGATCATTTAATATATGAAATTGAATGACAGAGAAATCATAAATTTTTGATGTGTTAAGATATAATTTGATTCATTAGATATAAATGTGATAAGATATTTTTTAATGATCAATTTCGTAGTGTTTAGGGATCAAAAAACAAAATTGACTTGGAATATTTGTAAATATACTTATATAAAAATTATAATTGACCCCATTAATATAAGGCCCCAGCCTTAAACCTAACTTAATATTGAATTAAATGAGTAATTCACATTGAGGATCTTTTCAGGTTTAGAGTTTTAGAGAATTAGGACATAACTATTACATCTCAAAATATTACAAAGTAGTCTCTTCTACTAAATTTCCATAAAATAAAAACTCTTAAAAAGAAACATGTCTAGTTTCATGTTTTAGGTAGCATGACTTTCCCTTGATCCCATCCTTGACCCTATTCCACGCTTAGTCCTGTGAAAAACATTTCAAAAACTTGGGATGAGCATAAAAACTCAGTAAGGGATACACAAAGAATAAAAACTGTTAGTTTATCAAAACAAAAAGTAAACCATGTATACTTTATCAAGGTAATACTTTTCACCTTTATGAAGTAGTAAAAACTCATCACTGAATAAAATATCATTACTTACCTTTTTGTAACCAAAGGATTACCATAAAAACCATATAAAGAACACATAACATATATAAAGGTAACTTTGGACATAAACATACTTAAGTGGAATGACCATACGGTCGACTTCCACACATATCACTTAATGGAATAGCCATACGGCCAATTTCCATACATACTTAATGGAATAGCCATACGGCTGACTTCCATACCCAATGCATTGGAGGTTATAACGTAACCACCCATCCTGGTATTCACGGCACCACCCGTCATAATGTACAAGTACCATTATTACACATAAAATATGGAAAATATAAACATTTCAATAACAATATTTCATTTTCAATCACAATAAATAATTCCCAGATATTGAATTAATCAATCCATTTCCAAAAACCATTTAAAAGAGATTTTTGAATCAAAGTGTCCCATACCACTTTGAAGCTTTTAATGGAATTATAATTTTAAAACATTAATGTCCATATAAATAAATACTGAAAACTATTTTGAAAACATGGACATTAAAGATAAAGATTTAGAATAATAAATCTTTAAAACATTTAAAATGATATTTTCGTTAAAGAGTTTTTAACAAAATGAGAGACTCTTGAATACAAATAATAGCGGAATAACATTTAATCCGAACTTTATAATATCATGAGAATAAAAGGTTTCATGAAATAATATGTCAAAGGACAGTATAAACACCATATAAGAGTGAATTGTTGCATAACAACAATGAAGTCTCAAAAGAAATGTAAAATGAGATCAAATCCATTATAAAGAAGGTACCCTTAAATTAAGGATAAATCAATCTCATAATTATGTGTGACAAATATAAATACACCCAATATAAGTGGATATTAAGTGTAAAACAATCAAAGGTTATTCACACATATTCAAAGGATGACATATTCATTAACTACATGTTGAACCCAAAGAAATCGAAATTGGGTTAAGAAGTTCCGTTGACAGCCTAACGACGTCACATCAAAATGACTAGATGAGAGATAAAAAGTGTATCTCATCACTTGGACATAAAATTTACCTCAATAAGGATATATGAGAACAAATCCCAACATAATAATATGTAAATTAAAATACCCAACAAAAGAAGTCTTTTAAAAAAAGAGGGTGAAAGGTTGCCTTACCGACTTGGGTATCTTTCGAAACATACAACCCGTGAAAGAAGGACAATACATCATTGATGTAAATACTCATAAATGAAGGAATATTACACAATGAGTAAAATAATGGTTATTACATACACCACTCAAAGGAAATTGTGGAAAATGTAGCATAAATCTCACGGGAATAAAAGTGAGATGAAAAATCACTTACGAAAACTCGGCAGCCTAACGGTGCCACTTAAAACTTCCAAAAATGGATTGATGAGATAAAATAGGGTATCTCATCACATTAAAACAAAATTTACAGCAAGAGGAATATGAAATAACATCCCCCATCGTAACAAATAGGAGCTTAAAAGAAGTGACATAAAGGGGAGTACTTAAAAAAGAGAGGGAGAGGTTAGATCTCTTACGAAAGTTCGGCAGCCTAACGGCGCCACTCAAAACCTCCAAAATGGATTGATGAGAGAGAATAGGGTCTCTCATAACATGAACATAAAAATTACAGTATGTTTAATATAAAAGATCATTCCAATAACAAAAAAGATGAGCTTTAAAAGGAATGACATAAAAGTTTGTACTTAAAAAGAAAGAGAGGAGTAGGATCCCTTACCTCGGGTTCGACTTGACTCAATCATTCTTTAACGTCCTGAATAATAAACTTGAGTTAATTTCTATTTGCCTAAGAAACTTTTTCATGTTCATTATTCCTTTTATATCACTTATTTCCATGTTATAAACATTATGTAATCATTTAAGTTAATAATGTTTGTTTTGTCGATATTTGGTTCTTAAGTGGAAAGTGGACTTCTTACAATTACATGTTGTTCATGTGGTCAAAGATTCTTTATATCCAGAATGACATTCCTGATTTTTATATCATATATATCATTTATATCCAGCATATACATGTATTTATAATATTACATAATCATTTAGAGGTAAGAAATGAAATGCACCATTCATGGAGACGGTAAGCCGTACGTACGCATGAACGCTACTTTCATCTCTATCTTATACTTTAATGGAAAGAAATAATAATGATATAGAGGTATATTATAATTCCAGTATAACATCATATATAATAACTTTAAATCCATCCTTTACACGTCCCACATATGGCATTAACGAATCACATCACTTTGAGGGGGCGGTAGTCCGCACTTCCTTAAATGAAGATATCGTGTTTACCCATAATGGAAACCATAAAGGTATGCCCAAATGAAAAATACAGAAGTTTAAAGAAACAAATAATCATATTATATATCATATATAAAAATATTTATATCATAATGGCCACCCTTGAAGGTGTTAAATGAGTATTGAACAATCATCGTTTCGGGAGGCAGAATTTCGTCATCCACGGAAACCGTATGTTCTTTAACCATTTGATGTAGTTGTGTGAGAGTGTAGCTCGAATAAATCTTATAACAACATCCTAGTATATTGAAGATACTAGTGCTGTTACAAAAGAAGTAAATAAAAAGAGTTTATAGGGTTGGAGAAGCAAAATAAAACAAATGAACAAGAGAGAATGAATTACCTTTAAAAGTGTAACTCCTTTTGATTTGAGCCTAAAGGCTTCCTTTGAAAGGATTATGCCCAAAGAGAATCCTCTAGGATGAGGAGAGGGATGTGGAGAGAGTAATTGGGCAGGGGTTGGCCGATCCAAAGGCTTGAGGAGTGTGTGAAATGAGGTAGAGGTGGTGGCCTTTTATAAGAGGAGAGGAGGGGCACTTTTGGAAAGTAAAGAAATATTACATTATTTGAAAATGTGTTTCGGTATTAAAAGGTCCCACATTGAAATAATTCGTGGATAAGGTGATAAGGGTTCTAAATCCACCCATACAATAAGTTTTGGACATGTTTAGTTCATAGATTTTACATTATCTTTCTATTTTATTTAAATCGTCAAATAATGATGTCATCGCTGCATCATTATTATGTCATAAATAATTTAAATTATTTAATGTCTAAAAATTATAAAGAAAATACTATGATGTAGGAAATCTTTTTATATTTCCAATGACTATATATAATCAAAAATCTGATCTTTATAACACCATGTAAAAATTGTTTTCGTAAAACATCTCTTGTTTGTGTCATTTTTACTTTAACATTTAATAAAAAGTAATTTATGTCATTTCCCAACCAAAGTTTCTCCATGGGGTCCCCAAGTTGACCCATGGCTTTTCATGGTCGGCCATGACACAACCTATGAGGGTAGGACATGTTTCAAGTTCATTTAATATTATTAAAACATTATTTTTACCTTAAACTACACTAATTACCACTAATTGCGATTAAGAACTTAATAAGTTACTATTCACAAAAAAAATTATTATAATCTCATTGAACCACATTTTACTTCTTAATGACAACCATGTATGTTGGATTTTTGAAATTCGAAACACAATGATGGGAAAATTTCATTTAAATGGAAAATCAGTCTTTATAAGTACCACTTAGTGGTTTCACTATTCATCAAAAATTGAAGTTTTTCAGAAAATTACCAAAAATTCACCCTAAGCAATATTTGATATTCCGAATTCAAAAATGAAGTCTATTTTACAAAATTCAAAACATATAAGTCACATTAATTAATTTAATAATTAATTCCCGCTGTCAGAGCAAATAGCATGTTTTTATAAAACAATAAGTATCAAAAGATTGACACTAGTTTAAGTCTGATTTCAAAGTGAAATTAATTCCAATGACCACTATTGGATTTAATGGTAAAAATATTTTCTAATTTCAATTTAAAATCAATTAAAAATATTATCTAATCATACAAATAAATTAGATTAAAAAGTGGTTTTGAATTAAAATACAACATTTTACAATATTCATTAAAAAAATGAACTTTATCAGAAAAATACCAAAAATTTACACAAAGTAAAATTCGATGTCCCGATTCTTAATAAGAGTTTTATTTGGTCCAAAAGAATGTATAAGAGTGATCAAAATTATATTTAATGACAATTCTCCATTAAAAGGCGATAAGTGAACCTTTAGTGAAAACTAGGGCATATACACCTAAAATTGAATTCTTTCAGTTTTTTAATCCTCTATCCTTTATTGGATAAATGTAAAAACATTTAAAAACATATATAATTATATTTTAGTTATTTCTATCCATTCCCGCCATTACAACGGCTACATGTTAACTACCATTTAAAATAATATTATTTTATTATTAGAGTGCAACGTAAGATTTCCAAGAAACTCGTTGTTGCGTGTTGGGTACGCCATCGAGCATAGCGTCCCCTTTAAAGTCATATCAATACTTTTTTCACAAATATGGATAAATATGAAAATGTCATATTCTTTATTTACCTAGGGTGTTACAATTAAACCTGTCAACAACAATATCTAATATTTATCCCAATAATAAGTATTCTGGATGAATTTTTCCGTCATAAAGAACATTAATTAATTGTTCAGAAATCATAAGATCAATAAATGAATAAAAACTTATTTCTATAGTTTTTACTATAACCTAATTATTAGATTTTATTTAACAAATATATGAATTTAAACTAAATACTTTTGGAAATGGTTGACCATAATAATGTTCTAAAATATGGTTGATAAAATTTAATGTAGAAATATTTAGAGTAGATGTCACTAAATTAAATTAGAATTATATTTTCTAAACAACATAAATTATCTGTTAATTCTACATAGAAAATATTAGAATACTAATATCACAATAATTCCATAATTTAAACATCCATCCATCCAATTTTTTTTATACATTATTCATGAAATAAAATATCAAAATATTATCTTTATTAAGTAATTTAAAAAATATATTAAATTACAGAAAATATATCATAAACCATAAAACCAATAATGAAATTCATTGTAACTAATTCTATCACATAAACATAGAACTGTCATTATTATATAAACATGATGTTCATATTAAGTGTTGCATTCCTTCAATAAATTTTTCCCAAGAAGGTAAACATTCCACTAAATAACTTTCATTGGTACCATTCAACATGTATCATCAAATGCATAATGAAGAACTCCAAAAATATATCTATATATGTTTAATCACTATTATAATAAGAAACTCATGATAAAATACTTCTTCAAAAAAACTCATGAATCCAAATACTAAAAGTAATTTATCTAAATTCATCTATAGTAATCGAATAATATTTACCTTGATACCCATGTTTATTATAGGTTATAGTCCCTTGATAGTTAGTGAGTTCAGTTTTGTAGTTCCCCATCTCATTACTGTTGATCATTGAGCATTGGGAACCAATTTTTTCTCTTACATCCTGAGCATGGTATCCATTTTATCCACACTTATAAAAATATCCCATTCTTTTCAACTATGTAATACAATGTTTTTTAGAAGTATAATGTTTGGGAAAATCCTTCTCCCCCTTCTCTATTTTATCAATATTTTTAAATACCTTTCTATTAACCTCTTTCATCCCTTATAATCCATAATATTTTGGGAACTATTTCTCCCTCTTGATATCACATGATACATTGTCATCATATGATAAGATGGTTTTAGAGACAAATTTTCTTCAAATTATTGGATTTATCTCATTTATGAAAAAGATAATTGGACTCATTGGATTACATACATTTTCCATATAATGCATTTATATCCTATTAATGTAATATATATATATATTTATATATATATTTGTTTTAATCTTCATTTCATCATAGATTTTGGAAATTTATATTCATATCTGCTCGCTGCTCATGAGGAAAATACTTCTCAATGAATAGAACCAAAAAATTCATCCATTCCATGTATTATATATCTTCTACATCATTATTATTTTTAATTAATGACCATAATTATTCAACATATCATAATATATGATAAAATAAAAATACAACATTCTCACTTTTATTGCATCCTAATAGGGTAAATATCTTCTTAATGGAAATGATCTATTGCTCAGCTAAAAATTGAATTGTATTCCCATTAAATGATAGAATTTTCTAAAGAATAATGTGGTCTAAAATTATTACACAACATGGTGGATCAAAAATCCTCACCATATAGTCATGTTTATTACAAATAACTGTATTTATTTCCCCAATATTGTTATAATTTGACCAGTTCTATTAGTAAATCTAGTTCCAACATCATTGTATTCCCTAAGAATGAAATCCATACATATGTTGTGTGAATTAATATGGTTTCCATTCCATCATATAGGAAAAATTTATAATCTATGTGCTATTTTTGATTCGATCATATGATTATTCCCGATAATGTATAATCCCAAAACTATTGAAACACACCAGTTAATAAAATTTGGCATGGATATTCTCATTATCATAAAAATGGTTTGTTTTGGAATGTTTTAATATCATAAAAATATTTCTATATCCTTTATAATTTTTTTCAATGAAAATGTGAATTATATTAAGCATATATCTCTACAGTGTTAACCTAGGCGAAAATAAATCATCATTTTATTGTATTGAATATTGATAATGTTAATATTTGCACACCTTTTTCTATGTAATTTATCCATGATAAATATATTTTAGAAAAAAATACACTTAGAGTATATAGATTGGGATTTGTTTCATGAAAAACCCAAGTAATATATACCATAAAAAACGTTATAATGTTTTCATATAAATAATTTTCTTTTCAAAGTCATTGATAGGGTTCTGTTCACCAATCCTTGATTTACTAAACCAAGATCCCACGGTGTCTGCTAAAATTCCTCTAATACTAACTATGAAGCCCCCGACAATAGTATCCAAACATGGTTGTTACATTATTACATTGGAATTAGATATAAGTAATCACTTGCTAAAATAACATATAGTTTAGTATTCTTAGTAAACTAGATAAATACTTAAATATCATGTTATAATTAAAATCGTAAAGTAAAACATCATATTTTAATTAATATTGGTATTATTACCCATAATAGATTCCTTTATATCTATCAAAAAACACTTCTAGGTATCTTGGGGAAAACTAAACCTAATAATTAGGTGACTTATGATGCTCAGTAAGGGTAAGAATACATCAGAAGATATCATGGATGAATAATAATAATCAATGTAGAAATAAAAATAACTAATACAGATGCAATATAAACACTAACTTGAGAATAATATGGTGGGAATAAATTATTATAAAATAAATCCAGATATATCATCACATGGGATTCAATATAAATCATGAATATTATAACTTGATTGATAATCACGTGGACATCAGTAAATGATCTTCTAATGTGAGAATTCATAACTCCAGAAATCTGAAACATACTCTCAAGACTACATTCAATATTTTTTAATGCAATAGGAAAAAAACAATATAATTTGTCAAATGGATTTAACTCATTGGTCTTATCGATTCATCATGGAGATATTATTAAATTGGACCAACTTAGTACTTAATGTGTCTAATTTATTCAACATACAATTGGTTTGGAACATAATCAATAAAACCAATCAAATTGAAAAATTACATATGAAATGGTTATACATACCCTAAAAAATAAAGATGGTCCTAAAATATATTGAGTAATATAGATAATGAAAATACAATTGTATATCCTCTTCCCAACTAATTATAAACAATACAAAAAATGAATAAGTATGATATCGAAAAAAATATCCTTAGTGGGGTAACATAATGTTTTGATGTTTTTTATTAATATAAATGGCATAAAAATCAATTGTAATCATTCTTCAGGTAGATAATTTTTTTTCATTGAAAATATTTTAAAACACAAAATTTAAAAAATATTTTAAAAAAAATTTCAATAAAATAACACTTTAAGAAAAGAAAAATAACTAATAAAAAATTATAAGGACATAATGCTATTAAATTCAATTCATTTCCTATAAATTTAAACAAAAATATTCCATTCACATTTCAATTAAAATCAAAACATAATTTTTTGGTAAATGAAATTAAGATTACATTGAAACCTTCTTTTAAAACGTTATAAATGGGATAATATTATTAAATAAATAATTATTATATTGTTAAAAAATTTATTTACTTTTGGAAAATATGTATTTATATAGAGACTGATTTTATAATAAAGAGAGAAACGTTGTTAAATGTTAATATATGCAATTGGAATATAATTTTTAGTACCAAAGAATATAATAGGTGCAATTACATGAAAAAAATAAATAACTACATGATAAAAAATTTGAAGGGGTTTATTAGGTAATTATCCAATTATTTCCGTTAATGGGAATAAATGTTTAAAAATTCCCGATTAAAGTTAGAAGAAATATTAATCACTTAAAAATGGTATCTTATTAATCATAAGACCCATGAAATGAATAAAATAAATTGAAAATTTTAATACCACTTTAATAAAATGATTAATTATATAACATATCAACATGGGATTTTATACACCATAAAAAGGATTAAGTGGTTAGTATTACAAATGTCTCATAGAAGTAAAAGTGAGCTGGGAAACCCTTAAATTAGGATCAACTTCCTTCATTTGTGTCTGAAACACATAAATAATAAATATATTTTTATTTTATATATTTTAAATAACCATTAATATATATCTCATAACATATATTATTTAATTATTTTCATTTATTACCAGTTTGTTAAATATTCTTTGCTAAAATCATTATTTTGAGTGATAATTGCTTCATATTTCATGTATGTTTTTCTTTGGTAATGTTGGTAATTTTATATTGATCAAAGTTCCATTTTATCCATAATTTTAACAATGATATGAATATAATATATATTAATTATATATGTATTTATAGTAATTTAAAAATTATATATATATAATATGGACTATATTGTTCTTGGAGATGGTAAAATGTTCATATGCATGAATGTTGTTTCCATTTTTTTTGAAGATATAAAAATAGAGGAAAATAAATAATAATTAAAATTTATGTAAAAATTATCATATTATATATATCGTTTATATTAACTATTTCATTCCTTATTACCATCCAAGTAAAAATTAAATGAAAAACATTTCATAAATATACACTAAGGCGGTAGTCCACATGTACGCACCCGCAATGCATTTGTTTTCTATAGGTTTGAATGATATAAGTTATATGTGATATTATAAAAAAATGATTATGGTTAGGTAATATATATGGAATTTTTTTTATAAAAAATATCTTTACTACATTCCTTGTAAACAATAAGCGAAATATAAATCCCATCACTTCGGGAGGTGGTAATCTGTGATACACATAATCGACTATATCATATCCCCGATGGAATGAAATGATTTTAATTATATGTGAGATTATAAATAAATTAGTATAATTATCCAATAAAAACAATAAAAATATTTTAATAACATAATTATATCAATCCATGAGAGGTGGTTAGAAAAATCAAAATACATTATTTCATGACGCGTTGGTCCGCTGTATACCCGTTCAATTATGTTGTTTCCCACTTGATAAAAGGAATGATAGACGTTGGTCATGATATTTTCATAAAACATCCTTGTATTTTTTGGAAACTGGTTTTTTATATTGTAATTATTAAATAATATTTCATGGAGGTGGAAGGAGAAATTAGATAAAAAAAATATTGTTTCAGAACGTTACCTCTTTTTCAGGTAACTTCTTCAGTTTTCACAAAATGTATTTATTGGATGGATTTCTTTCAAAACCATACACTCTAATATGTTATAATTTTTTTACATTATTTATTTTGGTGGGGATTTATTTAAGAAATGTTTTTTGAAGTGTGAATAGTGGAGGAGAGGGGGTGACCATTTATATGTGGGGGAGAGATCTTAGAAGAAATTTTAAAAATAATTAATTGTACCTAAATATTTCACATTCAACAAGTCAAACAAAGTCTAATAACAAAAATTAGATATAATAGGGTCAAAATATTACTAGAAAATTCGTGTTGGACATGTTTTAGGACATTTTAAAACTAATATTCTCTTATTACCCTCAATAAACGTATTTTCACCTTAACCATGGTATATAATTTTTAATATTTTCAAAATTTATTATGGTAAATTCTATGTTGAACTTATTATATATTATAAATTATTCTGATTGTAAACATTTAATCCATTTTTTGTAATTCAATACAAATAAGTGGTTGAATTTTATTTTATATTAATCATGAAATGTGATAAAAATAGGTTTTTAATAAATGTATTCCTCAAGGAAAATATGATCTTATATTAAATGTATTTATTGAAATAATAATTGTTATAATATCTACATATTTTTTTTTTATAATCTTTAAAATATTTTATGTCATTCCTCATCATGGGTTTTCTAATTAACTAAATTGGAGAAACATTATGCATATAAAAATAGGTTTTAGAACCATAATTTTTTGAAACCCAAATATAATCATATACTAAAATATAGAATAAAGGGATTAATTTGTTATTAATTTGTTTAAATATAAATAAAAAATACTTATATCACATGACATAAAATTCAAACCACAATTATTTATTTATATGACAAAAAAATATTTATAATGAAATGACATTTTTATAAAAAAAATGGTATTTGTCACTATTCATAGAAAAATTAAAATTTCCTAGAAATAGTACACAATTTTATCGTAATAAAAAAATTTATTCGATGATTTCAATGATGATTTTAATTATCATAAATAAATAATAAAAATATTGAAATCATAATTTCTAATCATGTTCAGAAATCACAATTAAGAATATTTTTAGATAAATATAGTTTTTCAAAAAAAAAACAATTCAACTTCGTTTAAATGGTTATTATTTAACTAATAACAAACAAATAACCAATAGATACATTTTATACATGTTTAAACCATATAATTTTATTAATTTATTCAATAATAATCATATTTAAAAACAAAATGGATATGTAATTAAAGTAACCGTTAAATAATAATATTCGTACTGAGTATCACATAATTTTTAAAACCATTGTTTGATGCATTATGAGCTATCAAAATGATTTAATTTATATAAAAATAAATTTATATTAAAGCCTTTATGTATTACATTATCTTTTATTATTATTTTTCGAGTTATATATGCTATCAAACATGATGTTGCTCTTTTAAAATCACAATGCATTTCAAAATATGATATCTCTAATAGAAGAACTATATTATATCTATTATTTATTAGATAATAATTTCATAATTATGATATATACAGTTTCACTCCTCCAATACCGTGACACCATTAGTATTTAAAGAAAACAAGACTCTATAAAATGATGGTTGAACTATATTTTCTATCCATTCCACACTCTCTAAATGTGAATCTCTAAGGGTTATAGGAATTTGAGTAGATTACTGCACCTAGTAAATGTTGGAAAATAATTATGAAGCAAATAATAATGTAAATAAATCTCATTTATATATATGGATATTAAATTTGATGATATTAAAATGGTAGATGATGAATCTATTGAATAATTCTTTATAAGGGATAACAACATTGTTATAAATATAATATGTTTCAGTGGGACGTTTTAAGATTCATATATTGTTCAAAATAATATAATAATTCATCCTCATATGTTTGACATAATGTTATCTCATTTAGAATAATGAAATATGAAAACTATCTCTCTTGATTATTTAAATAGTATTTTTATAATATCTCAATTCTGAATAGAAAATAATTTTAGGAATATGTAAAAGGATATTTTAGAGATATCCATTAGAGAATTTAAATATTGAAAATATTTTAATATACTAAATAAAGATGTTATAATATCTGAAACAGGACACAAAGTGAGTAATTTTTTTGATGAATTCATGTCTTTGTTTTCTTAAAAGGTGAAAAGAGACATATATAAGTATAAAGTAATGTTTTCATTTTTGTTTATTAACAGTAGATATACTCAACATTTCATAGGAGAATTTGTAAAACCTAATTAGGATGAAGATATTGATGAAGAATATGTAAAGTCCTGAATTCCATAGTATAATATGACAAAAATTAACTCCCATTTAAAAAAAATAACAAATGATAATTTATATAAATATTAAAATAGATTTTTCTGTATTAATTTGAGTATGTATATGATTGTGATGTTGAAATAAAAAATGGTTATGATGATGGTTATGAGAATTTTCTTTTAACAATGGAAAATGATGAGAGTTTCAGTGATGATGAAAGAATTCTTTTTGTTGAAGATAAATAGGAATCTCATAAGGAATATATACATAAAATTTAATTTAAATATTGTATTTCCATAATTTTTTAACACATGAAATACTAGCCAGTGATGAAAAAATTAAATCTAGAAAAAGACCGTCATGAATAATCAATTGAATAATTAGAAAAGGTAACAATTGAGATAGATGATTTGAAGATGTAAATTTATAAAGGAAAAACCTCAATATTTTGATTGATGAAACGATAAAAGTGAAGAAGAATGAAATTTTATTCATTAAAAAAAGCTGTTTTAACCAAAACATGTCATATTAAACAACTAAAAAATATCCAGATGTTAGTGAATATTCGTAGAAGAGAAATCCTCCAAATTTTTAAAAATAAAACCAAATACGATAACATCAAGGGTGAAAATATTCACATGAATGAAAAAGTATATAGGACCATATATATTGCCAAAAAATGTATAGTAAAAATTTATTAATTTTCTAAATATTCAATGTTTAAATTAAAACCATCTAAAAATATAAATTATCTTATTAATAGAATGAGTTCTTGGATAATGGTAAATATTATCACAGGTTACCAAATGTTGGTTCAAAATAAAGAGCAATGTCTTATAAATAGAAAAATCATTGAAGGAATATACATAATTTTTATGGAATAAATGTTACTAATAAAAATATATTATTATGGTTATTCATAGGGTTTGGGTGTATCTGAAAACAAAAAAAATGTTTTTGTTCAACCAACAACACTGTAGTGAATTTAAATGATATGAGAGGTATAATATGAGGGGAAGTAAACCCTCTCAAAAAATGAAACATTTAATATCCTGTATGATAATTCGAAAATACCATTCAACCTCTAGAAATTTTTTTTGAAATTTTTGTTCTGCGTTGACATATTTCAAAATGATGAATTACAATTATAACATCCCAGAAACTTTTATAATGAAAATATGAATATCCTTTTATGAAATTGGGATAAGAATAATACAAGAATTTTTTTGATGAAACTACACACAAATATACAAAAATATAATTAACATAGATATTATGTTGTAGTTGTAATCCATATATGAATAGAGATATCAATTTCATTAAAATTTGAATGAATAAAACGAAAGAAAATTTAATTTTTTAAATTTCGAGTCCCTCCAATTCAATGAAACATAATAATCTATTTTTGACAATAATAATTGAAAATCCTAAGTACAATTTTTTAAATTATTAAAACCAAATGAGTTGACCATTTCACATATTTATGATAATTGAACAATTGTATGTTTTAGATGTGATAGATTTTTATAAAATGTATTATATATAGTAATATTATAAAAAGAGGGTAATTAACCAATTGAATAAATATTAATGAAATAGATACATATAGTTCTTGTAATCTTGTAATTATGGAAGAAAATTAGTTACATTATAATAGGATTTGGAAAATATTCAAGATAAATATAAATTAAGTGATAATGAGAATAGTTATTTTTATTTTCTGAACACAAAAACAAAATGTGATTGCAATTTTCTTACTTTATAGAAATAGAATATTTAAAACTCTATATAAATGAGAGATGAGATTCTTAACTTAGTGGCTATTTATTCTAAAATACATGAGATCATGAGATAGAAATAAACAACTAGATATATGTAATTTGTTCTTTTTATTGATTATTTCCCTCGTATTACATGTATAATGTTTTTGAATGATAAATCAGAGTTTCACAAAATGTGTAAGATTTCCAAGATAAGTGAAAAAAGGAATATAGATATACTACAAGAAATATTCAAGTTGATAAGCTAGGGGAATACAAAAATGGGATGTTAAAATATTAAATAAACTCATGGAAATTATCATGAACATATTTCACCATACACACCATTGATGAATGGTGCCACTAAAATAATGAATCCAATTTTGGATGAGATGGATCAATCCATGATGATTTATTATAATACATCTCTCTTTATTTTGTGAAAATCAATTAGAGTAGGGTTTACATTAAAAATCACAATTTCAAGAGGCTAAATGTTGATATTACTCCATGTGAGATACATTACAAATGGAACCCAAGTTTGAAATACATAAGTGTATTTAGAAGCCAATACATTAGCGACATCAAATGTAAGAATCATTTTAATTTTGATCAAATAATTTTTTTATGATTACTTATTTGGATTCTCTTCTAATGGAAGATGATATGGGTATCATAACAAGGAAACTAGAAATATTTTTAACTCTAAATATGTGAATGTGATATAAAATTATGATATAATGTTTTCATTATAAAATGTAATTATAAGATGAAGCGAATGTGATTTTTTTGATATTAAAAACATGAAAATGTTTTTAATAAATTAATTATATGGGAATTTTAATAAATTATGAAATTGATTTAGAAAATTTTATCTATGAAGGAAAATTGAATTTATCAAATATGTAGAAGGGGAAGAATGTTAATGCTCAAAAAATAATTTGTGATAAAGGATAATATTTTCATAAGTAAATAATTACGAGGAATGTTGCACATATCATTTTGATCTCAAAGGATATGCCAATATATGTTAAAGAGTCACTGTAGAATCAATGGTTGGCTGAATATTGAAATTAGAAATTGGATCTAATTGAGAAAGATATGACATTGTAAATTGTACCTATACAAGGAGACCAAAATATTATTGAAATAATGTTGGGTTTCTGAAATGAACTGAATATAATTGGCGAGGTTATTAGAAATATGGAAAGGATGTATTATAAGGGAGACACAAAGTTTTAAGGAAATAATTTTATTCAGATAATTATTATAGTATAATACTTGAATTGATATAAATAATTCATACTATTGTAAAAAAAAATGAGATATTCCAAATGGATTTCAAGTATGATATTCTCAGTGGAATAATGCAAAAAGTATTTTATATTCCAAAACCATGGAACGATGTAATTATTCAATATTATAAGTATATTTAATATTCAAGGATTTTATTTTATAGATTTAAATAGGATTTGAGAGATTCTAATAATCCACTGGATTGGTACCTTAAGTTGTGTAATTTTGGAAAAAGAAGAGATAACACAAACCACTTTATAAATTAAAATGAATAGGTTTCTATCATTATGAATTTTTATGTCAATGATATCATATTATAAATGAATAGTTAATATTTTTAAGAATATCTTCGCTAAAAAAATAATGTTGTTTGAAAATATTAAACCTGGTGAAATGTGGTACCTTTGTGTCATTCAAAATTTTATATAGAATGGTCCCTTTTTCGAATCAAAAGAAATAAATTCCAAGAAAGTACTTAAATTTTTTAATAGATGATTAAAACCTCTTTCTATATCTATATTTTTGGAATGAATGATATTTTTGATTATATTGGAAGGAATTTTGATCATAAAGAATTTTAAAATTGATTGAAATAATTCTGTATTAAATATCCACATTGCCAGACACGGTTTGTGATATTACCCTTTGTATTAGATTTAAACATATACAAATAATGAATCATTTTATTGGTTGTAAAATTAGTTCTTAGATATATTAATTAAAATATTAATTAGGGAAAAGTTATAAAAAATAAGGGATATTTTGTGTTATTTTGTGTTTTTAGTAGATTTTTCTCTCCCTAACCAAATATGAATGTAATTTAATTTTAAAATATATATATAAATGGAAAAAAAATAATTCATACCATTTTTAGTGGTCATACAGATATTGACAGGTCATTTCATTTTAAATCAAAGGATGTACAAGATTTAAAATATGTAAAAGATTTAGGTCAAAATGTTAATGGGATTTCATGAGTTAGTGAATTTGGGTGTTTTTGAACCTATATCACATTAATAAATAGATTTATAATGTATTATGTGTTACTAAAGGATGTTTACTGCATGATAGAATTGATGTTTTTAATCTCTTTTGAATCCAATGTGTCCATGTTCAATACACCACACCCATGTTTGGAAAAGAAGATGCTAATGTGTAAAATTCATAAGTTATAGAATTTTTTTTAAATTCACCAATTTTTAGGCGTAATAATACCTTAAGAAGAATATTATCTGTATCCATCTTATATTAGTGAGGGATCCTCAATAAAGTGGTTTCATTTAGATATGAAACATGATTGCTAATAACATGTCCCAAAACATTCCCATTGTTAATGATCTATGAAATATATATTTACATGAAGCATTTAATAAATTATTTTATATCTCCAAAAGACCCTTTTATGTCCAAATAAATTAGAGGAACTAAATTATATGTTTTTTGAGAATATTCAAACATTAAATAACTTTATATATTTTTTATGTAAAGCATTTATTCTCATGAAATACGTTAATCAAAAGTTCTATGACCATATGGATAAATTAAATTTCGATGGAAACCCATCCTAAAGAATAAATGTCAAATGAAATTAAAAATTCCTTGAATATTTTTGGATATCATGATTTAATAATTGTCGTAAAATGTGAATATTTAAAAATTCAGGTAAAATATTATCATACAAAACTAACAATAAAGTTTGAGAGTGGGGTGATGCTGAAGTAAGTATATATGGGGGATAATATGGATTTATATTAGTTTTATAATAAGAAATATATAATCATAAAATAATAGTATATTCAATAATATAATAGACAGAAAGAAGTTAGGCTAAAAGAAATGAAGTAAATATAATTTGTGATCCAAAAGCTCTTTTGAAAAATTTAGAATGAAGGCTCTAAAATTAATTATGAATTATACCATGTTGATAGTAAGGTTTTTAAGAGTATATAAACAATATCCATTTTATTAAATTTAACTATAATGATATTAAAAAAATTGAGGGGAATGAAAAATGTGAATTTATGTTGATGTTTGAAAACCAAAATGTCATTAGAACAAAGTGTATGATCCTTAAAAAACACAATGGGGTAGTAATGGTGAATCAAAACCTAGTATGTCCTGCGTGAAAATGATATTCCAAAATTAAAGGTATTGATTTTGATGATATATTTTCACCAATGTCATGGGAGGGAAATATTCAACATTTCTTTGAAATTTATGCTAAATGAAAACTAAATATGTAACATGTGGATATGAAATCCACATTCTTAATGACACACATTAATGATGAGGTATAGAATGTGAAACAAGCTATATTTCTAGGCTACAAGCATGGGATAAATGTATATTTGTTAAATAAGGATTTTAATGAGTTTTAAAAAATAGATAATAGATCGGTATTTTTAGAGAAATAATGGTTTCTATTGAGTTAGAATTGATCAGAATGAATACATTAAGACAAAGAATGATCAAATGACTATGGTTCTTATCAATGTAGATAAAATTTTATATAGAGGATTAGATGAAGCATAATTCATGATATTTTCTTAATATATAATATGAATTGTCCTAATGACTGTGAGTGGGGAATTAACAAGTTTCATTAGTCCTTAGTAAACAAAAAGAAGGAATATATAATTTATTTCTCAGTCATAGTATCCCAGATAGGTGCTCAAGAGGATTGTGTTGGATTATTATAGACCATTTACAATGGTTAAAGGACTATTCATGATCTAGGTGATCACTAAGATCATGATAATATGAATCAATGGTATTATATTTTTAATTTTTTATTACATAATATTTTATTATCCAATAAAATTGCGTTAAAATTATTTTACTAGAAAAAAATAACTAGATTACAACTATAGGAATAATTTTTTTTTCAAGGTTCACTATTTAATAATAATAAATTGTCTTTTTTATGGTATAGAAAATATCAAAGTGCAAAAAACATTAGAAAATAATCCATTATTTGTCATATTAAAATTTTTATATCCTTTCACTTATGTATAAATATTTTTAATCAAAAGTGAATATTATTATTGCGTAGATAAGTTTTATTACAATATTGTATAAAAATTGTAATAACCTCCACTAATTGAAATTATTATGTTGTCACATGGATATTTTATCTTTATTCACACATTCACTTCTTTAATGTTCTTAATTATCTTCCATTTTGTTCCTAAAAAAGATCAAGAACTTATTCTAGGACTTCTCAATGAAAGTTATAATCTAAACCATTCTCCTTTAGGTAGCCTTAGTTCAATGTACCTCTGTATGATTCCCTATTCATCCATTTTTTTCATCTCATCACACACGTAACCCAAAATGGTATTAAAATATGTTTTCTACCACATAAAATTATATCAGTTAAACCCTATTCAAATGATTAACTATCTACATTGTTTTTTTGATTCACCAGCACTATATTCATCAATTACCTTTATTTAGTATTCATCCTATTCCAAATGATTGTAATTCTAAAATCGATATATCTTTCTCATCTAATAAATTCTTTTATTTGTAAAATTCTCCAAGATACCTCCAACACTAATTTTCAGATCTATGTAACAATATTATCACTTAATTTTGTACCAACACCACTTTATATTGGCACCAATCCTCAAAAAAAATTTAAAACATCATGTCCTTCTATAAATTGAAATTAAAATTTTCCCAATGATAATTTTGAAATCCCACAAATAATTTTACTACATTAATCCTTCCAAAAAGTTTGGAACATTAATTATATATCTATCTAGATATTCATATTAAAAAATCAACAACCATAATGATAATACTGATCCTTCTTTATTAATGTTTGAGTATTGAATCATAATATTATCATTGTCACATTTACTATCTTTTCAAATACATTATAAATGACATAATACCTTCTACTCGTTAAAACATCATAACACAAAAATCTTCTGGTAGACTATTAGAATCTATATAAAAATATTGTAGGAATTTTTTTCCATTATTTCATAGGATTATTCTATTGAATAATGAACCTAATTTTATATATTTACATTATAACCATATTCCCTCACTTGGTGGATCCCAAAAGATCACTCTGTCTGACCCAAATTAAAAAAAATTCTATAGGACAAAAAAATATAATGTCGTTGAGCTATACCATTTTTAAAAACCTATGTATATGAATCTTTTTGATGATGTTACAACCATTTCAATCCTATCAAGTCTATATGATTACATTACACTAAGTAAGTTATTCTATATTTCTTTAATCATTCTTAAATTCATATAATTAATAATTTTTTGTCTACTGATACATTATACAGATGAAACTCCATAACTTTATAAACATTGAACATTGAATCATGAAAATTCCTGACATCATGTCTTGAAAAATTAAATATAACACCTTTTTTTGATTATTCCAGTCTTTTTTATGTCACAAAACGTCATATAATAAAATTTTTATGTCTAAAATTGAATCACCACTTTTATACTCAAGCTTAGATCATGATAAATTTCATTAATCATCAAATTTTTTAATTGAGAAATAATATATAATTTCTTGTTTTTTATTATTTAACATATATATCCAATAAAACATATGAGAAAAGATGGATGATCCTTATAACACTAAATATATCTGATAACATTGATTCACAAGACTCTAAGTGTTAAAAGATTCTTTGTAACATTATATCTGCAAACTACATAATTAATTTCCATAATAAATCATTATAATGTTGATAAAAAACAATAATATTTCAAAATAAATAACATGTTTTTGGAATTATGACCAAATGAACAATCATAATATGTTACTAATGTTTTATAAACAAATATAATATTGAAAATCCATTATTCATTTAATCTTGTTTTTTGTCATCACCTCAAAACCTATCAGTCTTAATAATCTAACACGATGTATTATGTTGAAAAAAAATTAATATAATTAATTGATACACAATAACTCATGTAATATAGAATTTATTCATCAAACTGTTAGTACGCTAGAAAACATAGTCTATAAACAAATAATAAATGAACAATAATATCTGGTTAAGAATAATTTGTGATTTAAAGAAAAATTATTCTTACAATTTCTATCTTATTAATCCACATAAAAAATTCATCATAAATAACATCTTGGAACTATAAGAAACAACATCTTAATTAAACGTCAAACAACTATTACAATAGTTCACACATTATGAAATCAAAACATACCCCTTTTAAAAATGCCCTCTAAATATGTGATCTTCCAAAAAAATATAACAACAAATAGACTTATTTTATAACTATTCACCCCATTTGAAAATAGTATCCAAATAATAAGATGATATAGTGGGTACATAATATGTAACTAATACTATAATATAGCGAGTTTGTATACTCGTGATAATATTAATTTCTTATAACATTTCCTTTAAAACTAATTTAGTGTATATACTAGTAACATTCTACATTTTTTTGAATCAACTCTGTTTTTTATTTCACCCCATATTCTATTTGATGATGTGATAATTTATATCAATTTATACATAATTAAAACGATTCATTTGATTCTTAGTGATATATATATAACATTTATTACCAAATACCAAATACGGGGAACATCACATCAACCAAAACAAAATTCATCCATTTTTTCAATTTCATTAATTGAGTAATAGATTTATTGGAATTTACAAACATAGAATATGTAGTTCTAAAAGTCCCTATTTTTTGATTCACTATATTCCAACATATTCATATATCTCCAATTTAGAAAACTCAACTACATATAGATCCTCTGTTATATACACAATCTACCAAATAAATCTCACTATAACTAACTAAATCAATATTATTATACTATAATATTTTATTATAAAATCAACTATAATTTGGAAATAATTAAAAATTATTTTGGTAGTGATAAGATGATATTTCATTGATTCACTTTGATACATGGCACACAATCTAACTATGGTATCCTTCCATTTTATTAAGAAAACATTTCATTACCATGATCAAAATACATGAAATTTTAATGATTAGTTTCTTGGAAATTTTGACATAATAAAAGATATAATAAGACATTTTTCCAATCAATGCGAAAGGAATATTCAGGGGTTCGCCGTAAGTTACATTTACTAATTCTTATATCTTAGGGACTTGAATGAATAAAAATTGGTGTGAATGAGACCAGCAAGAGAATAAGTATTGAGGAATTTAGAATGTGATCATGAGTCATATAAATTAAGTAATGATTTATTAAAATTTAAGATGACCTATAGAACATGATTCATATCTAAAAAATAAAATGATATAGACAAATATAACTTCATCATGAGAACATGAGGTATTTCATAAAAAGAACATGAAGTATAGAAAAAGAACATAATGAAGATAACATTAGTGGTATCATTAAACGAACATGAATCATAAAATAGATATCTGGATATGACATTTAAAAGAGAAATTAATATTCCTATATCCAAGGTTTTTCAAAAAGGTGTCATAAATCAAAATTAACATGGTAATTCACCAAAGTATCCTAAAAGATTTCACCTCAATATAATAATTCTGTATCAAATGAATTTGAGTGATATTAGGGAGCACAATTTATATGTAATAAATAATTTGATCCATGTTTATCCTAATAAATCATTTCATTAATAAATCATAGAGAATAAATAATGTTCTTCTTATAAAAATGATGGCATTCCAAAAAATGTGAAGATAAGATCATTACATAATTCCTAACCCTTGCATACAGAATATGGGTTTCATTTATGTAAATGCATGAAACCAAAAATTATATTAATATATATCATAATATCCCTGGATAATGAAATTTTATTTTTATTCACTATATAATAATTTTTATACAAAAGATAGAAATGTAGATGTAATGTTAGTAACATTATGGGTATAAAAAAACGAATTAGAAATGTATAAAATGGGAGAGAGTGAATTTATCCCATTTAGAATTGTTTTATTATTAATATTATTATAAAAAAAAATAATAGTATAATGTTACATACCATTTAGAAGATGAATAAAAAATAATTACTTGGATGAAAAACAAGATGGTGAGAATTCTCTTACCTTCATAAGTTTCTCCTTAATCATGAGGATGACACCTTGAGGGAGTAAGAAAATATTTCGGGACACATTGTGTGGCCAAAAAAGCCATAAATTCAGAAATGATGGATTTAGTGTGAATGTAAAAAGTTATATATTTTATATATAACGTAATAGTGGGGGAGTTGTTTAATAAATTCCTAAATTTAGGTCTTATAAATATAGGTTGTGGAAAATGAAAAACCATTTTCTTACCCATGTTTTCATCTCATGGTTTTTGATAGTTGAGTCACATTTTAAGATATTTTATTCCATTGGATCCAATCTTGGGTTTTTAGTAACTCATTGGATTTGGAAAAGTAGATTTTAAAAAAAAATAATGTTTTTAAAATCAATGACTCCCTTTCACGAATTTGGAAACTCAATTAAAGGTTGTAAAATTGATATATGATATTAAAATACCTAATATTAATAAAATAAAATAATTTATATTTGGGGTAATGGTTAGTTTGTTATTAGATCAATATGTCATAAATATAAATTCATAAAACATTCACTATACACAAAACTGTATTTATACTATTAATTAAATAATAAATTATTTAGAAAAACTATCAAAAAGTCACTATAACAATATTTATATGTTATCAATTAAAAGTTAACTTTCATATGATCAAAATAACTCTCAAAATATGATAGTATTAACTTTTAAAAATAAAAAACCCTATTAAATGAAAAAATAAAAAAATTTATATAGTCATGATTCAGACACGTATAAAAAGTTCCTCTCAAATTATAAAATTATTTTATAATTTCAATTTAAATAGAAGTATTTTAAAATAACACTTCATTAATAAAATATTAATAAAATGTTTATAGTTTTTTATAATTTTAATATATTTAATAAAAAATAAAGTATATTTCATTTTGGTCCAACAATCAATTTATCAAAATTACATTACATAAAAATATACAAATCTAATCTAAAATTTCTTTTGATGGAATTGCGATTTTATTTATTCAATTGAAATTATAATATTTTTATATATGGTAGAGACACATAACTCTATATTATAATTATGTATTCTAAAAAGGAATGGTGTGTGATTGTTGTAGTTTCATGTCGTGGCAAGGCTAACATTGATCATGTGGAGATCTCTACCTACATGTACATCACCCATAAGATATTTCATTCAAGTATCACATGATGAAGCCCATTTGGGAATGTATTATGGAAAACCCCAGTAACGCTACCTCCCTCTAATGTTATAAAATATTGGATTTGAACGATATGTTTCTACTAGTTGAGGCCATCATTTCTCATTTATGCAACAATTATCCTTTATAAATAATACTTATAAACAATAATTATAATGGAAAACTTATTACCACTAGGTATATATCCTAATATTCAAATAGAACAATGATTATACTATCCAACATTCATATTTCTGTAACATTTGTATTACTATTGTAATTGTCACATTACTCCCTATGAATACCACTTCATTATTTCCCTCAAAATTCAATATAGTTCCCTCTAAGGTTATATGTTCATTTTTTATGATTTTTAATGGTTTAATAATATTTTTTTATTTTTAATTTTTTAAACCTTGAGCCTATAATTCTAGATGTTTTGGGTAATTCATATTTTTTCATTTTAGATTTCCAACCTTTAAAAAAAAATTAAATAGTCTGGATTTTTTATTCGATACATAGATATCTAATATACATATATTTATTTAGGGGATATTGTTTTTTAAATTATTATAAAAAATTTAACAAATTTTCCATGGAAGAAAATTTCTTTTGAAAAACCATCGCTCATTATATGATTCCCGCCTTTATAAATTTCATCCCTAAAATTTTGTAATATTTTCATTGTAGATTATATGTTGGGGTTCCCTTGATTCATTATTTTCTCTGGTTTGCATCTCTCTAGTAGCTACATTTGTTTCTAACATAATAAGTTTAAAAGGATGATGGTACTATTTCACAATATTTTTTATATATGGTCAAAGACATCCATCGCTTAATCCTCCCAATATTGGTCAAATTATAATTCTTCCACCATAGGATTCAGTACATGTGAGGGACCATGTATGTACTTCCTAAATATAGAATCATTGAATGCATCATGAACATGAACATGAATTGGTGGAATTTTTATGCGATAGGAAAGTTCTAAAATATGATCAAGGATTTCAAAGGGGAAAACGTACATTGGGATAAAATTGTCTTTCTTTCTAAACCACATGACTCACTTCCATGGTAATATCTGAAGGAATATTTTATTTATAATATATAACTATAAATAAATTATGAGGATGTAATCATTTATCAATTAATGACTTTGATTATCTATTATAATGTTTTGGATGTTATGATCATTTTTTTTAATCTCATAAAATTGATCAGGACCAAGTAGGTTTCTCTCCATAACATTATTCCAACATGTAAATGTTCTATAATACATCCCATGTAGAACTTTGTTGTGTTATATTTTAATAATCTATTTGAAGATATTTTTTTATGAGGACTTAACTAATGGGAGGTGATGATCCTATCCACCTTTAAATTCTATTTTTATGTTATCTACATATCCATCTGTGTTTGTATAGTTTTCTTATACTGGAGAACAATTTGGATTGATATGTATTCTAATGGTCAATTTAGTATTCAATGAATATTGATGATTTCTATATAAAATTTATGTGATATATGTATCATGGTCATATATTGTTGAATATTTCACCCCATTAAGCCTCACCACTCACTTTATGCATATCTTGGAAGTTTGTTTAGAAGAGAAATCATCCCTAATAGTGATAAAATTAGTATTAATGATCTATAGATACACAATAAATCTTCTCACATTATATCCATTGGATTTTTATTAGCAGACTAATTATGATATCCAGATAGATATTGTCCATCTTCAATGTTTATATTGGTAGTGTATGAAATACCACTTCTGGAAGTATTTTATCAGCCTTCATTTTTTGAAACACTATAAACCTTTTAGTGTAGTCAGCAATATCAATTTTTATATTATCCTCCCAATAATTACCAAAAGGACCTTAAATATTTAATGGATTTTTTTATATATAGATTATTTTGAGCTATGAGTTTCTTACATCAACTCCTTTATCTCTGGGACATATTAGACACATTACCTAGTGTGAAATTTTAGTACATCTTCTTTATTAACATTGAACTCATGAAACCTCCCATTCTTCGTAGACTCTATATTAATTTTTTGTAAAGGGTTATTCTATTTGAGAACTCTTGATATTATCTAATAGTAATGGCTGAGAAATTACATAGTATAGGACTGATGATTTCTCATCCCCTATGAATCCCATGTGCAACCTTATTAGATCCATGATCAATGGATCCCCTTGATTATTCATAATTTCTAAAAAAAATTCATTCTTACATAAACCATCATTGAATTTTTTTCACCTCTATGGTGATAATGAATTGAAGAGTCATAAAATTTGGGAATCTGTAACAATATCATTTTTCTCATTTTCAATTCCATTTTCATGAAAAAATACTTCACAATTATTTAGTATATTTATATATCTCATTTATCGCCATAAAGACAGTTCCTCCATTAAGTTATTGAAAAAATTACAATATCTAACTCCATTTCATTCATAGGATACTTATACACACAACGATATAAACTTTCATGATGCATGAGAGATGACAATATCATTTTTCATGATCAAACACATAAAACATTTCATATTTGAATCACTATAATTAAAAAATCCTTCTTTAACAATGGGTAGAGGTTACTAAAGTTCATTAATCATTATCTTCATTAGATAATAAAAAATTCTTTCAGACTCCTTTTTTGAGAATAACATAGAACATTTTTGAGTTAAATTGTTTATTGGATTAGAAATAGTGGATTTTTTTTCACAAAACTACTATATTAAACAGTTAAACCAATGAAACTAAGAATCATAGTTAAAATTTTCGAATGAGGACACTCCTATACAACATTTTCCTCAGTAGGTTAAAATGAGATCCCTTAATTGGTTACATTGTTACCCAATAATGCATCTTATTATACCCAGAATTCACATTTTTTTTATATTTTAAAAATATATTCTCTATCCTAATTTTTTTCAAAAAAAACCCATAGATGTTCCTCAAGCTCAACATGGGATTCGGAATATAACCTAAATTATCCAAAATAAACACTACATGGAATTTTTCATGGTCGTCCTTAAGGAATCTATTCATCAAATCCATAAATATAGGTAGTTCATTATCCATGATCAGGGGTATAAAATCTCAAAATTCCCATATGTAGTCCAGAATTCAATTTTAAAATATATTATTTCTTGACACTATATAGATGAAAATAATATCAAAGGTTAACCAAATAGAATTATTGTGTCCGACCAAGATGGTTAAATAAATCATGAATCCTTAAGATAGTGTAATTTTTTTTCACTATGATAGCATTAAGTTATTCATAATTAAGGCTTAGTCTCACTGTTCAATCATTCTATATTAAAAAAAGATAAGGTACTCTAAAAGAAGGCAAAATTTTATTGATATTTCCCTTATCCAAAAAATATTATATTTATTTCATTAAACAGAATAAATTTATATTGTATATTCTATATGAGGTCTTTGATGTCATATAAATATATGTATGAGTTTAGTAAATTAATTAACAACTCCTTAATGGGTTGATCTAGGTAACACTTGAGGAAATAAGTACATTTTTTCATAAACTAAGGTGAAATTTTAAATAATTTTACTTTCATTTCATCTCCCATCTTAATGAATCATCTCTATAATGAAGCCTATGTGAGGTCATTAAATGAAAATATTATTTTGGGTTATATATTAATTTAAAATAATAATTGGTTTTATATTCAAGACTATTTAAACATATTTTTTTCTACTATTGATCATAGATTTATAAATTTAGATATATTCCATCACTAGTATATTGTTTAGTTATTCTATGGCTATAACAACATGATTAGATATGTTATTTTACTGACTATGTTAATACTGGACTTTATATACATTTTTTATGCATGCCTAATCCATACAAGAGCCTTGATTAATATATAAACTTATAATTGATCAAGGATTGATAAAACATTAATTAAAAACATGGTCTAAATAATAGAATTTATAAAACCAGAATAAAACAAAGTAATTTTTTTCTTCCAGATCATATAGATTTTAACTTCTGACCCTTCGTTTAGACCCTCTACATTATCCATAGTGATAGAAAATACAAAATTTTTCTTTATTTTCTTCTTCCAAGGATTATAATGAATTCCATATATTATAACATGATTTTTAATTTACTAGAATAATTACTAATAATTACAAACTTGAAGTATTAAACATAAAGCTGGTCTTGCACAATCATCCCATTCTCATTAGTGTTGAAATGTTGAGGCTTCACCTCACCTATAAATTTATGTTCTATATACCCATCTCATATATATATATATATATATATATATATATATATTATTTTCTAGTCTTAAGTGTGTGGTTCCCTGAATTCTTTTTCACAGTGTCTTAGTGTGAGATGTTTTAATTTCATTCCAAATCATCAATGAAAAACACTATTCGATAAGTTTGTATATATTGATCTATTAA
This sequence comes from Viscum album, assembly GCA_963277665.1. Lineage (NCBI taxonomy): Eukaryota > Viridiplantae > Streptophyta > Magnoliopsida > Santalales > Viscaceae > Viscum > Viscum album. The sequence continues at coordinate 1,399,681,715 of OY728150.1, forward strand.
TTAAATTTGACAGATATGAAAATTTTGTCACTCTAAACTCGAATTCAACTTCATAACACCCGAAACTATATCCACATATCATTCATGGGATCAATTTTATAAATACCTCTGTATATGTGGTTTCATTCAAATGAAAAAATCTCTAAATATTTCCCATAGGATCTATGGAAAATCTATATGTGTAATAATAACATATAGTAATGTTAATTTCATAGCATCTAACAGATTTATTTTCATTCTACTTCATCTCTAAAATTTTTTTTAGTATTATTGTACTCATAAAATGGAAAAAATATTTATTGAAAAATATTCCCTTGAACTCTTCCCACACAATTCTCATTAATCTATCTTATTTTCATTTTCTATTTAATCAGTTTCAAAAATTTATGAGCTCCTCCTTCTTGGATGTATACTTCCAGAGTTATATTCTCTAGCTATGATTAGTAGAGTATAAAATGGGAGATTTTTTATGGAAATCTATTAATAAATAATAAATTGGCCGATATATCCACTAAAATTATGTGATCATTGGTCCTGGATGGACACAACTACAATTTTTTTATTATGATTAAATCTAGTCACCTTAAATGATTCATGTTATAAGAAACATGATAAAATTGATTCTTCATCCACTTAAAGTTTCTTATTCTAGGTTACATAATGCTTGGAAGGCTATCTGTTTCTTTTCTATTGCACCCATTATTTATTTTCTTCCTCCAATTTCATGACACTTTTCTAAAAAAATTAGTCCTTAGTGGGTAATGTGTTACTTTTATGAATCTTATAATTCTAAAATGATTTTATGTATTAAAAAATCATGATTAAATATTCAATTCATTATTATAATCTAAAAATACATTTTTTATATATCATTAATAATGTGTTTTAAAACTCATGTGATTAAAAAATCATATACCCCAAGGGTTTTGCAATATGTGTAAATCAAGGCCAATTGTAATTTAATAGTTCCCAATTTAGTCAAGCACAATTCAATGTTTATAGGGTTGTTAACCCTAGGTTCATCTATTTCAAAGACACATCTATATGTAGTATCAGGAATGAAATTTCATTTCTTGGAGACCACTGTCATAATACTTCACCAAAATTATAGTATTATTTCTTATATATATACTTATCCTTAGGGATCGTACTAAAATTTTCAAGTCCAAATTTTCAAAAATAACTAAACATACCTTAGATACAAACTATGGATTCATAATTTTTTATTATTATAAATAATCATCACATAAAAATATACACAATATTTTAATGTTTTGTTTCATTGAAATTAGCAATATAGTACATGAAAATAGTAAACATTTTTATAACCCACATTGAAATTTTATTCCTGGTTTAACCCTATGGTAAATTTACTATATATCTTATAATGGGGAATTACATGAAATGAAAAGGCTGAACAGGGGACCAGTAAGGGAATATGAAATAGTGATATTTATCACTAGATCATGAGGAATATCAAAAAGGAATTGCGGCATAAAAATATAACATTATTATATGAACATGAAGGGTATAATAAAATGAACATGAATTACAAAAATATAACTTGATCTAAAGAAAATTATGTATATCATACAAAACATGATGTATAACAAAATAACATTATAAACACAAAATGAGGCATATCATGAAAATAACATGATTAAGAACCTAAAAATTTGGATACAACAATTAAAGGAAACAATTTATGATAATATCCTGAATGTTTAACACCATGGTGTCATAGATAAATGCTACCAATGTTATTCACTATGGGAACACAAAAGTTTCTTATATAGGGACTAATTGTTTAACCAATGAATTAGAGATAAATCAAGGTTTACCATTCATTTTTTTAAATACATGAGAGACCCATTTATCATAATAATTAATTTAAATAATAAAATGTGTAGAATAAATAATGTTGTTGTAATCAAAATAATGGTTTACAAATGTTCTTAAAGACATGAACATTACATCATTCTTAACTCAAGAAATTGGGTATATGGTTTAATATATGTAAATCAATAATTAAATAAATTATATTCCCATCTAGGTGAATACACATGTATAAATAAATTTTGTGGGTATTCATAATATAATAATTTATTATTTAAATGAGAGAAATTGAAAATTAAATTCATCACCATGTAGAGTATAAAACTTGGATATAAAATTGGTAAAATGAGAGAGATAAAAGTTTTCTAATTGATAAGGAATTATTCTATTATTAAGTGTATGATAAAAATTATAATAAAATACCAAAACAAACCCTTTAAAAAATATACACCTGATTATTTTCTAAAAAAGTGAATAAAATGATAATAATTCCATTACATTGAAGAGTTTATCTTAAATCATGGGGATGGAACATTAGGGGAATTAGAACAAATTTGGAGGATTATGTTGCTGGAAAAGACAATAAAATATTGTATGATAGATTTTTAGTGAATGTGAAAGATGAAATATGTTTGTATTTATAGAAAAACTGAGGGATTCTTTTTAAATTATATAATATATGTCTTAAAAATCATGTTTGTGTAAAATTAAAAACCAATGGTTTAGAAATTATATTCGATTAAGGTTCTAGAAATTTGTTTCAAATGTAATGATATTTTAATCATTTATAACCAAACATCATTTTTATCACTTATTTATAAATATTGATGTATATTTTCAATGAAATTAGGTTTATAAAATTAAATTTCCTATTATAGAATTCATAGAATCAATTATAGGTATAGAAATTGATTGAAAGCTATAAATATCATTTACATTAATAAAAAACTATTTTATTTCTCATAATGAGATTAAATATTTATTAACTCATTATATGATATATATAAATAAATAAAAAATACTAAAAAACATAATTATATTTTTACGATACACAGAAAAATATAGATTTTTTGGAGAAAAAAGAAAAACAAATCACCATATGATTATTTTGTTGTTATTATTACAAATATCAAAGTTATGTTTTCTGAATAATTCTCTAAATATGGGAAATTTAAATAATAAGTATAAATTTCATTATTTATTAAAAAACATATGTTTCTATATCATAGTAATATTTTTTACTCAAACAAAGTTTCTTGGACATTATAAAACTTTTTAATATTTTTTATTTACATAATTATGTTCAAAAAGACTATTTTATAAAAAATGTTATTTAAAATACCTGAGTAAATTATAAATTTTATGTTTTTTATAAAAATAAAATTAATATTTTTTTGTTTCCTACACTCAATTTATCATATTGGATTTACTTATATAGATAAAAAACTATTCACAAAAATGGAATTGGTGGAACCACCATTTAAAATATATGAAAGAAATTAACTATAATTAAAAAAGTCTGGGAAATGATTTCCCATATTACCCAAGTGTATTCCCTAAGGGTAAGGTGTGATATGATGGTAGTTTCATGTAGTTGGTCACCTAACAATGACCGAGCGATACTCTCTACTATACTATACTTATCTTATAAGAGATTTCATTCAAGACTCACTTTTTCAATATCACCTTGGTCATGGCCAAGGTGAAACCCTAGTGATTCTACCTCTATCCGACACTCTAAAGAATTGTCTTTGATATATATGAATCTACTGGTTGAGGCATAGTTTCTCTTTTATACATAAATTATCCTTTTCAGTACTACATATAAAAACTAACAACAGTAGAAAATTTTTAATAAAAATTAATAATTATAAATGATAAAATAGACTAATGGTTATATTTTCTAATAGTTGAATTTGAGTAATGATCATATTATCCATCCAATGATCACATTTCTCCCTATCAATTCAACTTCATTATTCACTCAATATTCACTTAAATTCCTCCCAATTTTGTATTTTAATTTTATATAATTATTATAGGATTACAAATATTTTTATTCATTTATATAATTTTTTCCTTAAGGGTAATGATTCTAATATATTGGGGAAATCAATATTTTACCATTTTTCTTTTTATTTATATATATTTTTAATTTCATTTTTTTTTCATAATCATTGTTTTTAAAGAAGTATAATGAAATGATATTTATTAATGAGATAAATATTATATATATAATAGTCATTTTATATGCAAACAATTAACATTAAAAAACCCGGGTTATTATAATATCAATAAACACTATATTTGGCCTTCAATCCATTATATTTATCAAACATCCAATTAAAATTATAATTTCTTAGAACCGTCCACTTTTACATTCCAATATTTTACACATATTTTTCACCTAAAATGGTTTTACAAATGGGTTCTGAATATGTGATTCAAATCATATTAAGATGTTCTTCAACATATATCTCTGAATATTTGAATATATTTGTTTTGTATCGAGAGATTTTTAAACCAAGAGGTATCTTATTTCTACTAGTAGGGAAATTTTGAATAAATTGTTCATCTCTACACCAAATTTTTTACAAATTTATTCTGCATTCTCAATGAGTATTGTTTCATCACCAAAAACAATCAAAATGTGGGACCACTCTTAGTTTTACATTATATAGAGGTTGTCATCAACTATTTATTTTTTAACAAAAACTACTTTTAATAATGTATATGAGATAGAGTATCATAATCATGGGGATTTATTTAATATATTAATATATTTCAATAATATATAAACATAACATTCTTATTTAACATTTTTTAAATATCTATGATGTTTTATAAAAAATTTGGCATCCACCACTTCATTAATACAATAAGTTTTAACAAAAAAATTAATATCATTTATTTTAATTCTATAGAAATATCATGTAATATTCTAATAGAATCATGTCTCGCTACTGGAGAGAAATTCTCATTGATATTAATGACTTCATCTTGCTATAATACTTTACAAACTTGTTTTTCCCCTTATATAACCTTCTCCAATTAACATGTATCAAAATTCCAACTTTTAATGAATTTTGATTTAATAATTATGTTTTCATAAAATACCATATAGATCAATATTCTAAATCTATTTTATCATTTCATTCAGATAATCATTCCATGCATAATTATATAATTATTCTTCAACATCACATTACTTAGCCTTTAAATATTAGGATGTATATGAAAGTATCCTTATAGATCCTTTGGTTTGAAAATATTATTGTTGATCTCCATTGATATTTTAGACTTCCACATTCTCCATAGACCTACAATTAGATGATTTAAATAGTCCCTAATCACATGAAAAATATAAGGAGAAAATCATTAGGAATATATTTTTTATATTTACATCGTTTAGGAAAAAAATTAAATAGTTTAATAATAACAACATTATTTTACATCAGATTTTTATATTATTCTGAAAATTTTCAAAATGATCTGTAACAAAAACTCTTAAATGAAAACTTACCATTATACATTACTATAATGATTCTTACTATTTTAGAATTATTGTAAAATATTGTTCATTTTTACATAAAAAATGTTTGATATTAGACATGTAGACATAATTCATGATAAATTTCAAATATTTTCTTTTATTCATTATTTTGAAGTCAATTTCTAGATAAAAAATTTCATTATGTTCCTTATCCTTTTCACTCCAGAATTTTTATGTAATGATAATTTTATATAGTTCATCCAAATAAAATGTATTGATATCCATGACTTTTATAGATGGTACCTTGGAATTATATATATCCCGAATAGTTTTGACAATCCTATGAAAAATAGTAAAAAATTCTATCTTCTCTCTCAAAAATCCTGCAGTGTTTACAATTCCATTTAATCTTTAAAAGATGTTAACAACAGATTCAACACTTATTTAGTACCATCGTGTTTTGGTATGTAAACCATTATTTGGTTTGTATTCTTATATAATGTAAGGATGAATTATTGTAGATAATGATCAACTTTTAATAATTTTTTGGGGATAATGGGGATGTACACAGGTATCACACAGTTTTTCTAAACTATATAGAAATCCATAGAGAAACCATGCACATTTGTAGTTATGAGTTGTAGAACTGGCATGGTGTGCACGTGTTTAGGGAGTCCGTTATAGTAGTTCATCTGAGGGTTTCCATAAGGCATTAGCTAATGTACAGTTAGTGCATGTTTTGTCTAACCATGTATATTAACAGTGTCCGGAGATAAAGTCAGGTCCCAAAAAATAGGATCTCACTTGTTTTACATCTAACCCCTTAGTTTATTATCCTTTTCATCCCTAACATATTATTATTCTCTATTTATGGTAGTATAACCTCTCCAATGTTATTTTTAATAAATAAATTACCCTCCCTTGGTCTTTTCTATCCTGTTCTATCGGTAAGGGTCGTTCTTCAACGTTCCTGTCACATTTCCTTAGATCTTCTTATATCCATCTCTACTCTCTTACCATATTCATATATTTTTTCCAGTTATTTTTTGATTTATGATTATTAATTAAAAATATTATTTTATGTGGTCTTGATCGTGCTAGGGTAAGGCATCTACTGTGGTATCGTAGAGAATGGTCCTGGTTTTGTTAGTGTTCTTTGCCCATTTCGGTTTTTTTTCAAAACATGTGAGGTTGGTGGATTAATTATATACACATCATAGTATAAATTAATAGAATTTTTTAAAATTGATTACATTATGTGGATTATATTTTTAATTGGTTTCATTATTATTTTTATAAACCCTCTTAGGAGATAGTTGTGGAAAATCTGGAAAATGCGTAATTTTGATTATATTTTTTTCTTGATTTTTAATTATAGATTTTAAATTGATATTTATATGGAATAATGGAGAATGAATTTGAAAAAATGGTTTTATATAAATTTAATTAATTTATTTAAATGGATCTAGTGATTGGAATTGGATTGTTTAAATGAGTTTTAGTAAAATAACAGTTTAATTAAAATGGATTTAAATTATTATTTGAAATAGTTTTGACATAATAGTTGTGTGTGTTTATATAAATTTTGTATAATTGGTTTTAATATGACCGCGTTATTTGTTAAAAAGGTGTAATTGAACATAATGTGGAATTATCATGTGATTACATGGTAGATCGATGAGAGACTACTCATAAGTGTGGAACTGTCATAATGAACCATGCATAATTGGATATGTTAATAAGTGGAATTAAATGGTTATTCCAAAAGGATGTTGATAAATCGTTTTATTTTTATGTGTGGATGTTGTGGGAAATTTCAGTTTTTGTAATTTTTTTTCTAAAACATGTTTTCATTTTTGCTATAATTGTTGTTGACTCTTTTTTATATTGAGTTATACACAATATTGAGAAATTATTTTACATAAAATATTTATATAAATTTTTCTAACCATTATATCTTAGTGGCATCAGTAGGGAAGTCATTGTGGAAAGAATAATGAGTTTTATACTCACCCCAACATTGGAAATGTGGTACCATTTCAATTATAATCCTCTAGTAGATGGTCTATGGTAAAGTATCACATGTATTTAGCACCACCTAATGATAATTGGGTTGTTTAGTGATTAGATCCTAGATTGTATGGAGCATGGAGTCTTATTGTCATATTTTAGTTGATTAGTTTAATTTCTCGTATTTACTTTGATATTTTTTATTTATTCCACTGTAGTACACATTGGTGTGGTTTTAAAATAAATTAAGTTGTTGATTTGTCATTTATTTATTCATGAATCATATAGTGAGTTGTTTGGTTATGGTTTTATGTGTAAATTAATTTAGTACTTCAAGTGAAAATCATCACCTAATTTCATATGAAACCCTTCTACATTAATTTCTAACCTTTTCAGTCTTGGTGTTAAAATATAATCATATGTATTTCTTTGGATGTGATCTTAATAAGGAGTGGGATTTTCAGGGGATGAAATGTAGATAATATAAAGTTGTAATTTTTTTTATTCTTAATATCATGTTACTAGGGAGTTTGGTACATAAGTGTTTTTAAGATTCTTGTAATACTTTATAAATCTCATTGTTATGGGTTTATCCAATGAAACAAGCATTATATACATTTCACAGGAATGACTTCCCACTAGTATTTCATATTTCATTTTGAGTAATGATTTATGATTTTGTGAAATGGTGGATTGTTTTTAAAAAAAAATCATTGTGATTGTTTTCAAATGAAAGAATTTGAAAAGAGCATGATTGATGCATTTTGAAAATGGATTGAATTTAAAAAATAAATTTGGTTTTTTGAAAAAATGGTTTATTTTGGAAAGCACTATTCTGATAGATGGTGTGGTATAATTTTAAATTCAAAGACTTTAGTTTCTAGATATGGAGCCTTATTAAGTTTGTTGTTTTTAGAAAATGGACCCCAACAGGTATAAAAAAAACCAAGAGTATGAAATTGTAGAGAATGTGGGTACACCTAAACCACAGGTGAACTAAGATCTAGTTCATAGTATCGTCCAGTTATTTCAAGATATGGAAACAGGGATTCAGATAGATGATACAATGCACATGGATCAGTCCTTCAATATCTTGAAGAAGAATCCACCTATTTTCCAAGGTTATTCTGAACCCAAAAATCCAGAGGTGTGACTGAATATGATGAATCATATCATCAATTTCATCAACTCCCCATCATAATACTAAATGATTATATTTTAACGTATATTCTCTAGGATCATGCACGTCATGGTATGATCTAGTAGCTCAAGATAAACATGATCAAGGCCATATATTGGGGGTTTGTGGAATTGTGTAACAAAAAATTCTATCCTTATATGTTCAAGATTCAAAGAACAAAGGTCTTCTTCATCCTAAATCAGAAAAATATATCTATCAGAAAATATGTAGCTAAATTCATGGATTAAGTTTACTTTTCACCAAAATTTATGGCTAATGCATCCTTGAAGTCATGCATCTTCAAATCAATGATAAAGAAGTAGATTAGATCGAAGATCACAATGCTCTTTATTATGGATTATACATAGATAGTGAACATAGGGATAGGGGATGAACATGATTTCTCATGATATATGGGTGGATGGAGTATGATGATACATATGGGAAATGGTGGGTACTCAAATTCTGGGAAAAATTGAATGAGGTACTCTTATTTCCAATGTGGGATTGAGAATCGGAATCAGAAAGTTGGATCAGAGAACCTTCCTCCATGAACCAAGAGCCGAGAAAGATGTTTCTAATGTGGTTCCTTGGAAGACATGAAACAAGAATGTAAAACACCACCATGATCATTCCATAATTTCAAAAATATAGGGTATCATAAGATATATTGTCAATGTTATCAAAGGGACGGTGCTCGAAAAACTTCTCAGGTTTCGCAAGAATTGTATGTTACAATAGGAAATGCCTATAAGAATAAGACTCTTCAGCTTAGAAGAGCTATCCATGGAGATTCTCATAACCACATGAAACCCATGCAAGGGAAATATCATAAAAGAAACAAGGATCATAGTGCAACTATGTATCAATTTCATGGAGGTGAGAATAGGATTTTTGATGATCAAGATGAATCATCTATGGTGAGGGGTGTGATTCTATTGAATTACACCCTTATGAAAGTGTTTTCTGATATAGGTGCATCCCATTCCTTCATTTCTTCTTTTGCTGTTGATTTTATATTTTTAAAACATTACATTATTCACATCATGTTAAAACATAAAACTACTCTTGGAGATATAGAATTTCGAGCCTTTATCTGCATAATATGTTATATAACTATTTATGGAGTTGAGATGAAATTAGAATTCTCAGACATGGATAGGGATTTTTTTTATGTAATTCTAGGTATAGATTGGATAACAACATTCCAGGCTCAGATTGACTGTTATATAAGGAAATACCTTTTTCCACTGAGGATGACGTCTAAAATCTTTTTAATGGAGAAAGGGTTTTAAATATGGGCGAAATGAGATTTTTTTCACTAGAAGGGAGAAGGATTTCTTGGGAGTTGGTAGTGTTTACTTTGGCATCAGTAGAATAGATCGATGATAACACTTCTGTAGAAGTCGTGGATCTTTTTCTATATGTCTTTACCATGATTCTCTGAGATACCCTCTATAATTGAAGTAGATTTTTTGATTGATCTTCTACCAGGGACCAATCCTATTTCCCTTCCACCTTATTGTATGGCACCAAAAGTGGGAACTAAAAGTTCATTGGAAGGAGTTAGAAAAAATGGATTCCTTTGGAAATATATGAAATTGTGTGAAGAACCATTTTTGTTTATAAGGAACGCAGATGAAACTCTTGAACTATGCATTGATTATCATAAGCTTAAAGAAGTTATGATAAAGAATAGTTATCCACATCCATGAATTAATTATTTGTTTGATTAATTGAGGAGATCCCAGTCATTTTAAAAAATTTAATTGTGATCATGATATTATCAATTTTTATTTTGGAAGGAGGATACTCCAAAAAAATATTTCATAAGAACATACGACCATTATAAATATGTAGCAATTTCATTCGGTCATAGAAATGAACCAGAGGAACATATTCCATTAATGAATCAGATATTTTAGCGATACTTGGATTATTTTGTTATGGAGTTTGTGGATGACATATAGTTGTATTAAAGGACAAAATATAATCCTCAAAAACACTTGGACATAATTTTTTTTATAAATTTTAGAGACCATAATTTTAATTTCAAACAATTATAGTGTGATTTTTGGATACAAGGTGTATGATTTATTGGCCTTGTAAGTTCTAAAAAATGTGTTTTAGTGGATTTTTAAAATATAGCAGTTGTCATATATTGTAAACAATAGAATTATGTCTTTTATATATGAATTTATCCATGCATAGGTTTTTATTACGGATGATTTGTGTGTGACTTCTCACAAGATTCTTCTACATGGTTAACATTGAAAAAGAATAATGTTCTATTACAAAAGACGATGGAATATAGACGTATTTCTAACTGATAATGGTTTGTCATACATTAACACCTATCCTGATTTTATCATAATTAGGATTGGGGTATGTGGTGTGTTATGATGCATTGGGATCTGGGTTTGGATGTGTTCTCATTCATGGATACCATGTGGTATCTTATGGTTTAATGAAGTTGAGAGTGCATCGGAAGAATTACCCATAATAAAATTTAGAGTCAATTACGATTTTCCATGCCTTGAAGACATGGAATAATTATATATTTGATGTGAAATTTATTGTCTTTATATATCATTATATTTTGAAACACATTTTTCACAACTAGATTTTAATATGAGGAAATGAAGCTGGATGAATATTCTTCAGATGTTGACTTTTCCTTGATGTATAGTCTATGAAAAGGTAATTCGATAGTCGAAGAATTAAGTAGAAAGTATTATGCGAATATGGATAACGAATCATCATGGGAGTGACAATTAATGTAGGTCATATTTGACATGCATGTGGAATGTGAACACCATGATGGTGTTACCATTTCATTATAGTATATCTGGTTCCTAATTTTGTAAATACGGTCAAATAATCACAAACATATGATGCATATTTCATGGTTATGAGTTCTATATACTTGTGGGGGGGCATTGAGGGCCGAAAACTTGATAGGAGTTCTATTACTTTGTTCAGAAATCAACTGTTTGTTCCTAAGGTTTTTTCAGGAGAAACATCTTCATGACTACCACCGTTCAAAATGGAATGTACATCCAGGAATTCCAATGTTATATATGGTGTTGAAGGAAAAATATTGGTGGAGTAGCATAAAGAGGAATCTGGCTGAGTTATTTAAAAGTTCGTAACAGCTGACTATGCTATGTAAGAAAATCATAGACGAGCAGGTATGTTTCATTCCTTATATATTCCAATGTGGAAATGGGAGCTGATAAAATGGATTTTATATAGGTCTCCCATGAATGTTTTGGAAACACAATACCATAGGGGAATTGTGTATTAACATAACATGTCAGATGATTTCGTACTTATTCATGAAACAAATTAATTTGAGGATCTATCCAAAATCTATATCCAATAAGTGGTAAAGAGACATGGAATACAAGTTTCAGTCCTTCCAAATAGTGATTGGAGGTTCACGTCAGTTTTCTAGAAATCCATAAAGAGATCCCTTGGGAAATATTTGACTACGAGTATGTTGTATCATAATTAGATGAATGGCCAATTCAAAATAATGGTAGAGATGTTGGAAGACATGTCTTGGGCTTCTGTAATAGATTTTGGGGCCTCATGGGGAGAGATTATACGCTTAGTGGAGTTATCATATAATAATAACTATCTGTTATTGATACATATGGCTTCCTTTGAAGCATTGCATGGGTTTCCTTTTTTGTCCTCTACTTTGTGGGGATGAAATAGCTGAGACTTCACTAGTTGGGGAAATCCTTGCAGTAGAAACCATGTGGTAAATTCAGTTGATTAAAAAGAGATTAAGGATGACTAAGAATAGTCAGAAATATTATATAGATCTTCCCTGAAGAATATTGTCATTCACTGATAGTGATCATCTGTTCTTGAGGATATCACATATGCTTTCAAATCGTCATTTTGGGTTGCATGGAATGATATCTCCTCGATAAATTGGTCCAATTGAGGAATTTGAATTATTTGAAGAGGTGGAATATTTGTTGGCATTTCCACCACAGTTCACTCAGCAGAAAAAGTGTCACCTTGATCTTGTTCATGTGATCTGATATGATCAAGTCAACCTAGAGACAAATGCTTTATTCCTAAATATCCTTGGGTTGATTTTGGATAAGCATGATATATTCTTTAATGGAAATAACATCTGTCTAGTGTTCATTTTATGAAAATATAGTTAGATTTAGGAAGATAGTTGGGAACATGGTAAGGAAATTAAATAGAAATGGTAGGAACACTTTTAGGGCATTGATGGATTTCTAAATTCTGAGGATGTAATGACCAATGGTGGGAAGAATTTGTTACCCCCAATTTGTTTTATCTGATACTGATTTTTTTTAATGTTTATAAATTGTATGGCTAAAAGATGGAGATTTTATTGAACTTTCTATATGTTTTTTTCCAAAAAGGGGATTTTCATGGTTTCTCTAAACCATGTAGAAATCCTAGGATAAACCCTGTGTAGTGGTATTTTTGAGGTAGTAGCTTCTACATGGTGGGTTCATAGTTAGGAATTTCATGTGAGGAGACAATGATAGGGTATCCATAATGAATACTCTAATTCAATGTTAGTTCTAGGTTTTTCTAATCGTCTAGACTAATCATTCGTACAATTAAAGTTAGACCCTAAAAAACAGGAATCCAACCTTTTTGCTTCTTAATCCATCATTTTTTACTCATTAGTGGCTCTAACTTTGTATTATTCTGCAATGAATATAGGATATCCTCCACCAAGATATTTAGAATCAATCTAGAGCCCACCATTTGTGTTTACTAGCCCGATTCTTTGAGTAAGCATCATTCATCATTGTTCTTGTCATGTTTCCATAGACCTAGTTCGATCAACATCTAATTTCTTCTAAAATTTTTAGAAATACAAATTTTATGGGTATAATTAATATTTTTAATGGCAAAGGTGATGATATTTGGTCTTTATCATGTTTAAAGAATAGATTTTAGGCAGTTTCATGGAGAATTGACCAAATTTTGTTAGAGTTCTTTATCTGTTTTTGGTTTTCATAAAAACGATTGAGGTAGATGACTTCACACTCAACTACTATTAGAAGAACATAATTTCATGGATTCAAATTTATTTCATTATGATATTTTTATAGTGAATTGATTACTTTATTATTTCTAGAGATCCTTTTTGGTGATTGTTGTAGAAAATTGAGAAAATGGGTTCTTTTGAGTAACGTGTTTGACTAATGATTTTAAAAGGTGTATAAGAAAGGGATTTATTCAAAATAATAATGAATGGTTTTGACAATATGGGTTTCAATAAAATTATTGAATGTATTGAAATATAATTTTTCATTGGAATTGGACTTTTTAAATGGGTTTTATAAAAAGAACTACTTTATGGAAAATGATTGAAATTGTTATTTGAAATGGTTTTGGAATAATAGTGGTGTGTGTTTATAAAGAATTTACGAGGCTTGGATTGAATATGACATTGTTATTTGTTTTGAACGTGTAATTGAACTTTCTGTGGAATTATCATGTGGTGACATGATATATCAATGAGAGACTACTCATGTGTACATAAGTTTCATAAGGAATCATGCATTGTCAGATGATTGAATAATTAGGATAGAATGTTTATGAGAAAATGATGTTAAAAAATGGTTTTAATGCCTGGTGTATAAGTTTCTAAAAATATTAATTTTTGGAAAAAAAATTAAAAGCACATTATTAACTTTGGGTTATATATGGTTTGGAAAAGCTATTATATTTACATATAATTTTTTTTGGAATTCTGTTTTTATAAACTATTTTATATAAATGTTTATAAACATTCAATCCTGCTGTCGTGAGTTAGAAAGACATAGGATAAATACTAATGAAAATTATACACACCCCTAATGTAAATAGTGAATGGATAGTAATCATCTCAAATAGTGAAAGGATACTAATCATCATAGACATTGTAAAAGTTAATGTATCCCACGTATTTTGCACCACCTCATGGTACTTGGGCTGTTTGGTGATTGGAGTTGGGATCTTGTAGAGAAACTATGAATGTTAATAGTGAATGGATACTAATCATCTCAAATAGTGAATGTATCACAAACCAGGTCGGGTCGCCATCCAACTCGGCACCCGACGTGGTCCGCGGTAAGGCCCAAAGGGCATTCCCAATCCCCACTGGCTGGTACAAGTGCCCAGGTATTGTAAGTAATAAGTGGTAATGATTTACCCAAAATAAAAGATAGAAAAACAACTAGCCAGATAAATAAACTGAAACTGGAAAAAAAGGACAACCAAACACACCTTTAAACTATGAACAATTTTGGAGTCTACAACTCGAACCAGGAACTAAAAAGAAAAGACAACAGCGGAAACTACAGCTCTTACTCAAACCACTCGGCAAAAGAGAGTCCAAACGACACCACGCTCCCTGAAAAGACCAACCGCAACCCAAACCACCATCACTGAGCATGATGTCACAACCTAGAAAGAAGAAGAAACAGAATCTACATACACCCAAGGGTGTATGTAGGGTGTGAGCTGAAAGCCTAGTAGGATGCCACCGAGAATAGGATCCATGCATAATTATTAAAATACAAATACATTTGTAATTTAACAGAATAAAAATAAACAGGTGTCTAAATAATTTTTTTAATGAAAGCAGCTTTATAAGGGGAAACTTCTCTAAAAGGAAAACACCTTAAGTTATCTCACACACACGTACGCATGCCCACACACACACGCACACACACAAACACACACACACACACTGACACATGCAGACACGTACAAACACACACACACACAGATGCACGCACACACACACACACACACACACACACACACACACACTATTCTTGCTAACCCCAACGTCACACCGTGTGCCGACGGTGAATGGAAAGCAGAGGAAGAGAACAATAGATGAGAGACCCTAAAGATACTAGTGAGAAGTGGGACCCTAGAACCTCACGTGTCAGTGAATCGTATCACACATTCCCGTGCACGATCCACTGGTAGGGAAAAACCTCCTACCATAGTTCTCTCCAGTCATCATCCAAAGTTTAGTTAGTGTTGTAAGAATCAATCCCGCTATGTGAAACTGGGCCGAGGCCACTACCGTATCACTATCACGCTAGTCTAGTCTACCCAACTAGTACCCAAGCTTCCCGTTTGTGCTTAAGTAATTAAATGTTCATGCCACGTGTCATAATCATACACTCAAACTAAGCAAGACATCACGCACAACAAAAACCACCATTCGCACACATAGAAGCCATTTGAAATAATACACACACTAAAATGTTCCAAAACACAATCTGCATTTCTTACCTGACCAATTAAAGCAACTACACTGTCAATGAAAACACTTTCACTATCAAACATTCCACTAACAAAATTTATTAAACAAACTCCGCATGTGTCGCCTGACAATAATCACCAAAATATTCACAAAATTTAATCAAAAACAATTTTTTTCACCCTTAATACTCATTTAATAAAATAACCCAATTTCTTCCATAAATAAAATTTTGAGAGAAAAACAATGCTATACACACTTGACCAACCCATACCTGCCCTTACATGACCACATGTACAAAAAATCACCTTAGGAACACAATCTCCATCATGCACACAATTAAAGAAAACACATGCACAGTTTAAAATACTATTTCTATAATTATACAAACTACCAGAACAAAAAGTGCCAAACAATTTCAATATATGTCACATGACACCAAGTTCCAAAAACTCTTTCAAATGTCATTTTTGACTAAACGCAGAAAGTCACAACAATAAAATGACAATTCAGCCCTTTTTACGCCCTAACAAATTAACTACACAACTTTAAAAAAACTAATAACCAGTTCAACATTGGTTTCAAAACAACATACTTATTTTATGAACACACTACTAAACACATCAAACACACTAAACCTTATGAAAAATAAAAATCACATCAAAATAAATGATTAATAAACATACTGAGTTAATTAAATCAACGAGTGAATTCGTCAATTAATATTCATGAACGGAACCACCTACCTCTATGTGGAAGACTTCACAAAAAAGGTGTGCAAATATCGTTACAGACCAACCGCAACTTAGACAAACCAAAATTGACCCTGAACCAAACAATTAAACCAACAACATCAAGAATCTACCTTAAAACATGAATTTAAACCAAATAAAATTGGAATCGAAATCTAAAACTTACACCCTAGGAGAGAAAAGAAAAATCACCCAAAGGGGTGTCGTGCCCGCAGGGGGTTGCCAAGGTTCACGCCGGCAAGGGGTATGGGCGGCGCTGGACTAAAGCCTGGGGAGATTGGGGGTTCCCTGGACAGTAGGGGTATTGTGGATCACTGGATCGGGGAAGGGGGATGTGTGCTTCCAATAGCAATGGGGTTCATCCGGTAGGAATGGGAGGTGTCCGAACAAGGGGGGTATGTCGGGGTTCGCCGAGGCGGTGTGAGGGGAGTCAGGGCGTCAGGGCTAGATCACTGGAGGGGGTGTGGGGCGCCGCCACAAGACGGATGGAGCAAGGTGAACCGGGTGAAGTATGAGACGCCAGAAGGAGTAGGTGCAGGGGAGTGGGAGTCTGGAAACCAACCATAGAGGGGTGATGGTACACCGGAAAGGTGAAGCCGGCGAGGGAGATGTTGTGCGGTGGAGGGTGTGATGAAACTGGTAAACTAGGGTGCGACAGATAGAAGAGAAAGAGAATCAAAAAAACGAAAAAATGGGGGAGGTGTGTGTGCTGAAACAAGCATAGAAGGGGGGGGGGAAGAAAGGGGGAAGAGGAGAGTAGGGAGCGACCTTGAGGGCTGAGAAAGGCTGGCAGAGCAGGAATCCCGGACTAGCTGGGGGGCAGTGGGTTGGCCAGCGCATGGCTAGAGAGGAGGTGCTTGTAACACCCCAAGATTTCATAGTGTGTTATTTCTTCAAAATAATTCAATAACATGCACTACACGCAACACCGAGTTCAAGCGCACCATGACTCACCAAACAAGTCGTTCAAAAAAGGTTATGAATAGTATTAACTAAATTTTAAACTTTATATAATCCTTATAATTTTAGAATCCATATTATGAGTTTCTTAGATATAATGCAAGAACAAATTCATTTTCAGTATTGCACTTTTATCAACTATAATAGTGAACCCTTTTTAAATACTATATTTTAAACTTTTTGACTAAAGGGAGACATCCAAAATTTAAAATGAAACATCCAAAGCTTCTACGGTACACTTCCCTTTGAATAATGTGATAGCGTATGTTGTACGCAACACCGAGTTCTAACAACCAATTAAACTAGCCGTTATGAATAGTAATAACTAATTTTTGAAATTATATATATTTTATATTTCAAAATGGACTTCATTTTTGGATTCAGAATATCAAAATTAGCCTAGGGTGAAATTTTGGTACTTTTCGGATAACTTTTATATTTTGATGAATAGTGAAAATTACTAAATTTTAATTAAAAACAACTTTTTTAATCAAAATAATTAATATTGATAAATTATGAATTTGAGTAGTTTTAAAGTATATTTAGAATATATTTTTACCATTTAATATAATGTTGGTCATTGGACATAATTTTACAATTAAACCGAACATAAACAAGTGTCAATCTTTTGATAGTTATTATCTCTTAAAAACACGCTTTTTGTTTTGACAGCGGGAATTAATTTTAAATTAATTTCTGCCACTTCTGTGTTTTGAATTTAGGAAAATGGATTCCATATTTGGAATCAGGATGTTCAAATTGTGTAAATAGGTAACTTTTATTTTTAGACATTTTGAATAGTTACTGTGGTAAATATTTTATTTACCATGGTTAAAGGGTAAATCCGGTAAATAAGGGTTAAAAAATAATATTATAATAATACAAAATTACCCTAAAACGTGTCCTAACCTTATTGGTCGACACATACCCGACCATGAGCATCCTTGGGTCAATTTGGGGACCCATTGGAGCCACTTGTATGTGGTAGGGACACTTTACATTAATAAAGTTAAAATGAAAATAAAAATGGCATAAGCTTCCATATTTTAGAAGAACAATTTTTACATAGGGTTATACATGTTGGATTTTCGATTATAAATATTCCTTAGAAAGATAAAGAGATTTCCTACATAATGATATTTTATTTATAATTTTTAGACATTAAATAAGTTATATTATTTATGACACAATGATGATTCAGTAATTACTATAATAGTGAACAATTAAAATAATTGATATTATAAATACCCAAATAAATATAATATGAAACTTTTAATGAATTAAACTAATTTTATAGGATAATATGATATATTGGGATTGATTTAATTGACTTTTTTCTAAGTAATCAATCTTTTATGAGTTTCACAAAAATAAACTATTGAATAGTGTCAAAATTGACATAAAAGAGTTCTTAAAACAAATATTATATTATTAATTGATATTAAATTCCTAAAAATCTAAAGATCGGCCAAGAAACTTATATCATGATAGTTTCAT
The DNA here is from genome assembly GCA_963277665.1 of Viscum album. NCBI lineage: Eukaryota > Viridiplantae > Streptophyta > Magnoliopsida > Santalales > Viscaceae > Viscum > Viscum album. Next base: position 1,399,700,716 of record OY728150.1, read on the forward strand.
CATTAAAGGACCACTTGGGGGTCGCTTGTATGTATATGGTAAGTTTATTAACCATATAATATAAAAATACAAAGAGACATTGTAAAAGTGAAACTAATTAACTTAGAGTTAATACTTAAAGATAAGGTTAATATAAGTACCCAAACCTGTATAAATTCTATTGGTTGAGTTGTTTTCGACCCATCACTACCTTAACCTTTGAATAGTCAACTTTGGAGTCATTGGAAACCGAATATGAATTTATTATAAACTAATATCTCTAGCTTTTCCAAAGGTGCCCCTCACCCCTCTTATAAAAGGGCACTCCTCCTTCTCATTTCTTCACACCTCACAAGCCACTTGGCTCGTCCAAACTCTGCCCAACTAAGCTCCCAACATCCCTCTCCTCCTCCTTGAAGCTTCCCCTTAGGCAGAAAGCATTTCAAGAAGTCCTTTGGTTCCAACCAAAGTGAGTTACCTAAATTAAAGGTAACGTTTTCTCTTAAATTATTTTCATTTATTTTGCTTCTTCAACCCCCAAACTCTTTTTATTTCCTTTCTTTTGTAACAACACCAGTATCCTCAATATACTAGGATGTTGTTATAAGAAGGATTAAAACTACACATACACACAACTCCATCTAATGGATGATGAACATAATGTTTCTGTGGATGGCAAACTAACGCCTCACGAAACGATGATTGTTCAAATACATCTTACCGCCTCTCATGGTGGCCATTATGATGGCACTGTAATTAAATATGATATTAATGATATATATTTTATATATAAGCTTCTGTAATTCCATTTTATTTCATACCATTATTCGTTTCATGTTGTATATACATACGATAATTTCATTTGAGGAAGTGCGGACTACCGCCCCCTTAAAATGATATGACTCGTTCATACCACACATTGAACGTATAAAGGATGGTGTTAATGAACTTAAGTAACATATATAAAATATTATATTATACTGGAATAGTAATATACCTATGTATCATTTGGATTCGATTCTTTTAAAATAAAAAATTAAATGGAAGTAGCGTTCGTGCGTACGTACGGACTACCGTCTCCACGAACGCGATGAGATTCATTCTCCATCGTATCCATTCAAGTATAATTATCATTTAATGATTTAAAAATGATGTTTAAGGACTTGATATCATTCTGGATATGAATAAGATACAACAAACATGACTTATGTAACAAAACATATAAAGAAATAGAGTAAGTTAACACCTGAAACGGCGATAATACTAAGATATTATTATCAAATCAATATTAAAAGATCATATATGATATCATATTAATGTATATGATTCTTGTATAATTTAGTAACAATTATTTCACTATTATACAGGAGGTTAACCTACCCCAACCAAGGAAAAGTACAAGTTAAGGGATTTTCTAATCTCACTTTTAATTTCGTGTGAATTCTATTGTTCACCACTTAATTATTGCATGTGGTGTATGTGTACTGCCCATGATTGTATTCATTGTGTAATATACTTTAATTTATGGGTATTTACATCATCATGGTATGATACTTCTTTCATGGGTGTATGTTTCGAAAGTTACCTAATCGATAAGGGAATTTGAGATTTCAATTTCCACTCATTTGGCTTTACACATATTTCATTGATTATATTACCCCAAGATTATGTGTGGAATCACTATTCATTTGATTATGTCATAATTTCCACTCCCCTTACTGTGGATATAAGTTTGATGCACATAATCACTCCATTGTTAATTCTCAAGTCATTGATATGAATTTGATAAGAGTAATTTTAACTCATTCTCCATTTGTTGAGTTAAACATCCAATTCGTTGGTATTGTTTTTACAAGAATATGTGTGAATGTCCTTTGATTGTTTTACACTGAATATCCAATCATATTTAGTGTATTTATATTTGTCACACATAATTATGTCATTGATTTATCCTTAACCTAAGGATACAACCTTTACAAGAAATTTCATCTCAATTTACATTCCATTGAGACTTCTTTGTTGATATACACCAAATCACTTTTATGTGGTGTATATAACGTACTTTGACATAGTATATCATGAATCCCTTTATTCTCATGATATTACAAAGTTTTTATTACCACAGTTATTTGTATTCAAGTGTCTCTTTTGGTTGGAATCTCTAACTAAAATACCATTTTTAAAAAGATTTAAAGACTTATTCATCTAAATCTTTCTCATTAATGTCCATGTTTTAAAAAATGGTTTTAAGGATTTATTTATATGGACATTAAAGTTTACAAATTAAAACTCATTTTAAAAAGTTTCAAAGTGGTATGGGACACTTTGATTCAAAAATCTACTTTTAAATGGCTTCTTGACAAATAGTGTGACTTTTAAATGTTTTCAAGAAAAGGGGGATATTTCTCTCAAATAGTTTTGATGATTACTTTCATTTATGTCGACATCCTTCATTATTCATGATTGAGGTTAATGTGATATAATACAATCTTCCATATTGTATCAAATGAGTTATGTTTGACTGTGGATGTTCTATTTTTATACCATTCATGGTTTGTGGTTAAAGTATTGACATTTCGTATGCTAGTTTTAATACGAATGTTTATTTTATGCTTAAACCTATTCATATGAGGAATGCATTGGACTTAATAAGTGACGGGTGGAGCCCGCTATAGCTCCTCGATGCATCGGTAGGTCTCATGAGACAAACTAGTGTCTTGGCACAAGGCCTTGGCAAAATCTTATTTGTAGTCTTGGCACGAGGCCTTGGCTATGTGGTTATGATAGTCTGGCATTATGCATTCCATCATTATGAAAGTGGTTATTGATATTGCATGTGATCATTCGACTAGTAGAATATCCATGTGAGTAAGTAAATGGCATTATTTCATTTTACCTTTGCCATTTTATGCTGAAGTTCAAGTTTAAAAGGCTTTTGTTTTAGTTATAAATTGCCTTAAGTGTTTATGCTTATTTATGAAAGCTTCTGCTATAATGTTATCCTTACTGAGCATCCGAGCTCACCCCTTTCAATGTTTTAATTTTTTTTTCCCAGGATTATGAAGAAGTAATTTATGAATGACCTGCAGGGATAGTATGAGGGGATATGAAGACAAGATGTTTTTTTTTATGATGTAATGTAAAAATTTATGGATGTATCTAGTTATTCCAAGGCTACTAAACTAATCGGTCTTTCGAGACTTGATCTTTCTCATGATCATGCCAATGTTATGTAATAATGCACCGACTCTGGGTAACTAGGGTCGGGGCGTTACAGTTGGTATCAGAGGAAGTTTAGTACAAACCTTGGTAGTTATATTTAGATAAACTCTGATTAGAGCACGTAGACCTAAGATGAACTTTGAGGATTAGTATAAAAAAAACTTCCTAGAATTTTGGTATTGTAAAGATTTTGTGAGTTTTCCGAGCAATACATCCCTGTCTGGATACGAGCAGTTAGAGGCGGCTCTGGCACAGCTGTACCTAGGGGTAAAACCCGAAAACACCGCTTTGAGCTAGACTCGAACGGGAACTGGTGCACGACAACGGGCCTTGCTGCACTCTTGGTTACGACACTCCCAAGGGATATGCTTAGGATAATTTACATTTTCATTACAAACCGATTTAAGTAATATATACATAAGATGAGAGAAAATGACCTTGGTTAATCCTAATATGTTTCAAATTGAGAATATGGTGACATTTTAATCTCTAAATGATTTTACGACTACTATTACTCACACAATGCCTTCTGGTTTTAGTCAATGGCTGGATTCCAAGGAAGTCATAGTGACTTTGAGAATGATGTACAAGTTGGGAACAGTGGTGGCAATGAGCAACAAAATGGAATGTTGATAGGCGTAAAAGATATCGTCTTTATGCCAAATCAGTTTTCCAAAAATATGATCAACAACATATATATTAACCAACTCCCAGACTCAACAAGGAAGAGAAAGGTGATAAATGATAAGATCTCCAGCAATGGAGACCATGGAGAAAAGAAACCTCAATTTTCATCATGCAGGAATTGTGGAAAGAGACACCCAGGAAAGTGTCTAAATGGGACAACGAAATGTTTTACGTGCGGGAAGGAAGGACATAAAGTGAAGAATTGCCGAAGAAAAATGAAGAGTACTATGGAAGAAGATAAAAATGGTCCCAAGAGTCCATTTACAGTCATTTGTCGTAAATGTAGGGGACCTGGCCATTACCCGAGTGAATGTCCTATTTTATAGGATATTTTCTTGGTCAAAGAAGAAGCTATGTGGAAATAAATGGCTGGAGAAAAATTTAAAAAGTATTAGCACTCCTTGTTGATGGGTTTGCTTTGGAATAATTTTCTCTTGTATTTGTAACCCCGCAGTTTGCCATGTGAGAATGATATTTGAGGAAGAATTGTCTCTTCTCTTGTGGATATAGGTATAAATAACCATTTGGTTTATATGATCATTGGGGTTTGAGAAAATGATAAGTTATTATAATTTGGGATGAAAATACAAAGTATGATATAACATTTGTGGTTAAATTATGTTATTTTGAGGAATTTATCTCATTTTGGTAATATTATAAAATATAGTTTTTGAAAAAGGACAACACGTAGACCGTGTGACAACCCATCGCGTCGGACAAAGCTGTGGGAATCGAACCCACAACCAAAGTGCGATTGGGATTTATCGCCTACCACTGGACTACGTGAAGTCCCTGGTTAGTGTGACTATTTTTTTTATTAAATGATTTTATTGATCAATAATAAGATGATTTGGGTTCTTATGTCTTACCAAATGAATACCCTTGGTATAGGAAAATGATTTGGTGATTAAGTGATAAATGTTATTTTGGAAGATGTTCGTTTTGTTAGGAACACTATATGCCCAAGGAAAATATAATACAATGAGGTTTCATTTGTAGAGTAATGGTGGATTTTTATCTACATTTTTATTGTTGATTTATAGTGATTTGGGTTATTTATGGAAATGATTAACCTATAACAGAGAATATGTGATGATTACTTTTAAGTATGTGACTTTAAGAGTATTTGATGTAATTTGGAGATACAATGTAACATGGGAGATTAATAATCAAATTCTTCTATGTTTTGGGTTTCAATATTATTTTGGATTATATTAAAGGATTTTAAGGACGATTGGTTATTGAATGGTATCTATTTAACTTTGGGGTATTGTTGATTTAATTATAGAAATTAAAATTAGTGCATATTTATCTCAATGAATATCCTTTTGGGGGATCATTAGAACATTCACTAACCATTTTGGTTTTGATTAATATATGGTTTATCCTGCATGGATCATGTGATTCTATAGAAGTTTATTCTAGCTCTTCCAGTGTGACCAAGTCTTCTTGAATACTCATCGTTTAAAAAAAATTGAGTTAGTGGTGGAAATTTATTAAAGAATGAAAATCTACTTAAAATTTAAGTATATCTCCTAATGTTCTTAGTCAATATCATAAATGAATTCCTCTTCCTTATGTAATGTAACTTTAAAAAAAATGTTGTCCTAGATGGTACCTTAAATCATCACTAATTTATGGCTTTGGGATTGTTGGCCTTTTCATAGCCATGTTCTCTACCACTCTCCATCAGATAATTGATGGTTAGATTTCTCCTCCATATCCATATTTTCCTAAATGGAACCCTAGTATGTGTTATTTTCGGTAATCTTCATACTTTCCACTCTTTATTTTAAATAGAGGCCTCATTAATTCATTTTTCGATGTGGGATTTCAACTAAGATATTTTGAAATGTCAAAAATGTGTGATCCCAATACCCTATATTTTGTTGAACCGATGGTACTTCAAATCATCATAGATTGATGAGTTTAAAGAACCTCAATTTTATACTTGTTTGTGATTGATGACCTCAACCACTACCTATAAATATTTACGTTTTTCCTCCAATTATATGTCTCTAATTTCCACCAATGTTCTCCTAATCGAGATCATAATTTGGTGGTGACCCTTTCATTTCTCTTTTCCTCATATTAAGACTAAATTTTAGTAAACGAATTTCCGATGTGGGTTTTCCCACAAATATATTTTCTATTTTCAACCTTTTATTTTCGAATAACAATTTCAAATTGCGAGGACGCAATTTATTGAAGGAGGGGAGAATGTAACACCCCAAGATTTCATAGTGTGTTATTTCTTCAAAATAATTCAATAACATGCACTACACGCAACACCGAGTTCAAGCGCACCATGACTCACCAAAAAAGCCGTTCAAAAAAGGTTATGAATAGTATTAACTAAATTTTAAACTTTATATAATCCTTATAATTTTAGAATCCATATTATGAGTTTCTTAGATATAATGCAAGAACAAATTCATTTTCAGTATTGCACTTTTATCAACTATAATAGTGAACCCTTTTTAAATACTATATTTTAAACTTTTTGACTAAATGGGGACATCAAAAATTTAAAATGAAACATCCCAAGCTTCTACGGTACGCTTCTCTTTGAATAATGTGATAGCGTATGTTGTACGCAACACCGAGTTCTAACAACCAATTAAACTAGCCGTTATGAATAGTAATAACTACTTTTTGAAATTATATATATTTTATATTTCAAAATGGACTTCATTTTTGGATTCAGAATATCAAAATTAGCCGAGGGTGAAATTTTGGTACTTTTCGGATAACTTTTATATTTTGATGAATAGTGAAAATTACTAAATTTTAATTAAAAACAACTTTTTTAATCAAAATAATTAATATTGATAAATTATGAATTTGAGTAGTTTTAAAGTATATTTAGAATATATTTTTACCATTTAATATAATGTTGGTCATTGGACATAATTTTACAATTAAACCGAACATAAACAAGTGTCAATCTTTTGATAGTTATTATCTCTTAAAAACACGCTTTTTGTTTTGACAGCGGGAATTAATTTTAAATTAATTTCTGCCACTTCTGTGTTTTGAATTTAGGAAAATGGATTCCATATTTGGAATCAGGATGTTCAAATTGTGTAAATAGGTAACTTTTATTTTTAGACATTTTGAATAGTTACTGTGGTAAATATTTTATTTACCATGGTTAAAGGGTAAATCCGGTAAATAAGGGTTAAAAAATATTATTATAATAATACAAAATTACCCTAAAACGTGTCCTAACCTTATTGGTGGACACATACCCGACCATGATCATCCTTGGGTCATTTTGGGGACCCCTTGGAGCCACTTGTATGTGGTAGGGACACTTTACATTAATAAATTTAAAATAAAAATAAAAATGGCATAAGCTTACATATTTTAGAAGAACAATTTTTACATAGGGTTATACATGTTGGATTTTCGATTATAAATATTCCTTAGAAAGATGAAGAGATTTCCTACATAATGATATTTTATTTATAATTTTTAGACATTAAATAAGTTATTTTATTTATGACACAATGATGATGCAGTAATTACTATAATAGTGAACAATTAAAATAATTGATATTATAAATACCCAAATAAATATAATATGAAACTTTTAATGAATTAAACTAATTTTATAGGATAATATGATATATTAGGATTGATTTAATTGACTTTGTTCGAAGTAATCAATCTGTTATGAGTTTCACAAAAATCAACTATTGAATAGTGTCAAAATTGACATAAAAGAGTTCTTAAAACAAATATTATATTATTAATTGATATTAAATTCCTAAAAATCTAAGGTTCGGCCAAGAAACTTATATCATGATAGGTTCATCATTAAAGGACCACTTGGTGGTCGCTTGTATGTATATGGTAAGTTTATTAACCATATAATATAAAAATACAAAGAGACATTGTAAAAGTGAAACTAATTAACTTAGAGTTAATACTTAAAGATAAGGTTAATATAAGTACCCAAACATGTATAAATTCTATTGGTTGAGTTGTTTTCGACCCATCACCACCTTAACCTTTGAGTAGTCAACTTTGGAGCCATTGGAAACCGAATATGAATTTATTATAAACTAATATCTCTAGCTTTTCCAAAGGTGCCCCTCACCCCTCTTATAAAAGGGCACTCCTCCTTCTCATTTCTTCACACCTCTCAAGTCACATGGCTCGTCCAAACTCTGCCCAACTAAGCTCCCAACATCCCTCTCCTCCTCCTTGAAGCTTCCCCTTAGGCAGAAATCATTTCAAGAAGTCCTTTGGTTCCAACCAAAGTGAGTTACCTAAATTAAAGGTAACGTTTTCTCTTAAATTATTTTCATTTATTTTGCTTCTTCAACCCCCAAACTCTTTTTATTTCCTTTCTTTTGTAACAACACCAGTATCCTCAATATACTAGGATGTTGTTATAAGAAGGATTAAAACTACACATACACACAACTCCATCTAATGGATGATGAACATAATGTTTCTGTGGATGGCAAACTAACGCCTCACGAAACGATGATTGTTCAAATACATCTTACCGCCTCTCATGGTGGCCATTATGATGGCACTGTAATTAAATATGATATTAATGATATATATTTTATATATAAGCTTCTGTAATTCCATTTTATTTCATACCATTATTCGTTTCATGTTGTATATACATACGATAATTTCATTTGAGGAAGTGCGGACTGCCGCCCCCTTAAAATGATATGACTCGTTCATACCACACATGGAACGTATAAAGGAAGGTGTTAATGAACTTAAGTAACATATATAAAATATTATATTATACTTGAATAGTAATATACCTATGTATCATTTGGATTCGATTCTTTTAAAATAAAAAATTAAATGGAAGTAGCGTTCGTGCGTACGTACGGACTACCGTCTCCACGAACGCGATGAGATTCATTCTCCATCGTATCCATTCAAGTATAATTATCATTTAATGATTTAAAAATGATGTTTAAGGACTTGATATCATTCTGGATATGAATAAGATACAACAAACATGACTTATGTAACAAAACATATAAAGAAATAGAGTAAGTTAACACCTGAAACGGCGATAATACTAAGATATTATTATAAAATCAATATTAAAAGATCATATATGATATCATATTAATGTATATGATTCTTGTATAATTTAGTAACAATTATTTCACTATTATACATGAGGTTAACCTACCCCAACCAAGGAAAAGTACAAGGTAAGGGATTTTCTAATCTCACTTTTAATTTCGTGAGAATTCTATTATTCACCACTTAATTATTGCATGTGGTGTATGTGTACTGCCCATGATTGTATTCATTGTGTAATATACTTTAATTTATGGGTATTTACATCATCATGGTATGATACTTCTTTCATGGGTGTATGTTTCGAAAGTTACCTAATCGATAAGGGAATTTGAGATTTCAATTTCCACTCATTTGGCTTTACACATATTTCATTGATTATATTAACCCAAGATTATGTGTGGAATCACTATTCATTTGATTATGTCATAATTTCCACTCCCCTTCCTGTGGATATAAGTTTTATGCACATAATCACTCCATTGGTAATTCTCAAGTCATTGATATGAATTTGATAAGAGTAATTTTAACTCATTCTCCATTTGTTGAGTTAAACATCCAATTCGTTGGTATTGTTTTTACAAGAATATGTGTGAATGTCCTTTGATTGTTTTACACTGAATATCCAAACATATTTAGTGTATTTATATTTGTCACACATAATTATGTCATTGATTTATCCTTAACCTAAGGATACAACCTTTACAAGAGATTTCATCTCAATTTACATTCCATTGAGACTTCTTTGTTGATATACACCAAATCACTTTTATGTGGTGTATATAACGTACTTTGACATTGTATATCATGAATCCCTTTATTCTCATGATATTACAAAGTTTTGATTACCACAATTATTTGTATTCAAGTGTCTCTTTTGGTTGGAATCTATAACTAAAATACCATTTTTAAAATTATTTAAAGACTTATTCATCTAAATCTTTCTCATTAATGTCCATGTTTTAAAAAATGGTTTTAAGGATTTATTTATATGGACATTAAAGTTTACAAATTAAAACTCCTTTTAAAAAGTTTCAAAGTGATATGGGACACTTTGATTCAAAAATCTACTTTTAAATGGCTTCTTGACAAATAGTGTGACTTTTAAATGTTTTCAAGAAAAGGGGGATATTTCTCTCAAATAGTTTTGATGATTACTTTCATTTATGTCAACATCCTTCATTATTCATGATTGAGGTTAATGTGATACAATACAATCTTCCATATTGTATCAAATGAGTTATGTTTGACTGTGGATGTTCTATTTTTATACCATTCATGGTTTGTGGTTAAAGTATTGACATTTCGTATGCTAGTTTTAATACGAATGTTTATTTTATGCTTAAACCTATTCATATGAGGAATGCATTGGACTTAATAAGTGACGGGTGGAGCCCACTTTAGCTCCTCGATGCATCGGTAGGTCTCATGAGACAAACTAGTGTCTTGGCATAAGGCCTTGGCAAAATCTTATTTGTAGTCTTGGCACGAGGCCTTGGCTATGTGGTTATGATAGTCTGGCATTATGCATTCCATCATTATGAAAGTGGTTATTGATATTGCATGTGATCATTCGACTAGTAGAATATCCATGTGAGTAAGTAAATGGAATTATTTCATTTTACCTTTTCCATTTTATGCTGAAGTTCAAGTTTAAAAGGCTTTTGTTTTAGTTATAAATTGCCTTAAGTGTTTATGCTTATTTATGAAAGCTTCTGCTATAATGTTATCCTTAATGAGCATCCGAGCTCACCCCTTTCAATGTTTTATTTTTTTTCCCAGGATTATGAAGAAGTAATTTATGAATGACCTGCAGGGATAGTATGAGGGGATATGAAGAAAAGATGTTTTTTTTATGATGTAATGTAAAAATTTATGGATGTATCTAGTTATTCCAAGGCTACTAAACTAATCGGTCTTTCGAGACTTGATCTTTCTCATGATCATGCCAATGTTATGTAATAATGCCCCGACTCTGGGTAACTAGGGTCGGGGCGTTACAGTGCTGCAACGGCGGCTGGGTAGGAGGGAGGTTGGGCGGTCAGGCGAATGGCCCTAATCGGATGGGAGGTAGCATGGCTTTTTGCTGTGGGTGCAGATCGGCGGAAGGGGGTGGGGGTCGAAGTCAGCCAGTAGGGGCGAGCTTGGTGGGTGGTGCAACAGGATCCAGGGAGAGGGATGAAGGGTTGGGGCGTGGCGGACCAAAGGGAGGAGATTAGGGTTCAGGGAGGGGGTCTAGCACGACAAGGGGATTGGTGAGGAAAAGAGTTAATGTGGAATAAAGAAAAATAATAATAAATAAATAAATTAGATAAAATAAGAAAGAAAGAAAAAGAATAAGGACCCAAAGAAAAATTAATAAAAATAATGTATATATATAACTAATCCACTTAAATATAGTAATAATACTAGTTAGTAATAATAATATAAACAATAATATTTCTAATAACAATAATAATAATAATAATAATAAATTTATTAATTTTTTTATCACTACTTATTTTATTCTATTTTTATTTTATCAATCATTTAATTTTATTTCATTATTACTAATTTGTTTTATTTAATTAGTTGACCAACGAGTAGTGCGTGCGGTGAACCGTGCGAAGTCACGCGGTGATCCAGGCGAGGTCACACGGCTCTGACCGCGGCATGATGGACGCAGTCAAGGCCAAACCACATGTTTTTAAAATACGAAACCCAAAAATTTATGTCCGTCTTCAACCCAGACTACCCAATGCCCTGAAAAATAATAAAATAAATAATGGAAAAGAGACGGGTGTGACACTTCTCCGCACTATAAAGCTTTCCGTCCCTGGAAAGCCACAACTAAGGCAGAAACCCAAACTAGGACATGACACCCTACTAAGGATCAAATAGGATCCCCACAAACTTCAAGCAAATAGAGAGAAAAAAACACTGTGCTTAGAGAAAGTGACTCAAAGACAATATCAAGAAACGCGTAAAAAGACCTTCCGATATGTATCACCCGACCCAAATAGCTAGAACGCCTCTAGCTGATTGTTTTAGAAAACGAACTCTTGAACCCACATGAACCAACTTCACAAGCCGAAACACCTCAAGCACTACGAAAATGAAACCACACCACTTGGCTAAAATGAACAAATAAGGTCAAACCACATCCAAATAACATTCTTATCACTTATCAAAAAACCATATTTAAAAACAGAAGCAATAGATCAGCATGGGGAGGCCCGAGGGGCTCCCCACCATTCATAAGTCACTGATGCTTGAAACGAGACTGGAAAACCGACACAGAGAAGTTCGAGCAGACTCCCCGCCATTAAAGAAAAGTCCAACACAGATTCCTTCTAGAGAAATTTGTGTGAGATGAAATTTGGGTCTCCCCACCATTAAAAACCTACCAATGCCCAAGGAGAGACTAGAAAACCAACATAGGGAGGTCCGGGTGGACTCCCCAACATTCAGGAAAGGCCAACACCGATTTATTCCAGGGACCATTGTACGGGACCCATCGTGGGTCTCTCCACCACTAGAACTAACAGTGGATATAGAACTTTGAAAAATTTCCAATGGTGACCAAACACCCCACCACAAGGGTCGTGGAGGGAGGGGCTCGACTACAGGGGCATCCAAAGCATGGCCCAAGACAAACCATCATTTCCACATTCCTGGATGAGCATTTTTCAAATTTGAGATAGATTTACCCAAAAGACTCCCATAAGAACCACTAATGTGATTGCATCTAGTGGGACACAACCTCCAAAACATTAAGGCATCGAGGCGGAGATGCCTCTGCATAGTCACTGAAACCTTACACAGCCAGATGGTTCATTCAAAACGAAACCACCATAGAAAAAATTTAAACTGCCTCTACTTTCATCAACAATGACATAAATAATGTTGGGGTCCTCTACACTCCTGGGGTTCCTGACCACGCGCTAGCTTCACTCTGAGGCCTACGGCTGGAGCCTTGATGTTTGAAGCATCTTCTGCCTCGCAGTCAGGCATGGAAGACTCCCGAACGAAGATTCTCCTTTTGGTGTCACATGCAACCACACTGCAACCGAGACAACACCAGCAAACGTAACACACTACGAAATCTCACTAATCATAAATGGAACGTTTACCAAAAAAAGAGCTGAATGCTGCATGTGCATCACCCTTTGTCACACTGGGTGAGAATACGACACCACAAATCGTCACCGAGCATGATCATTACCGTCGAGAGAGGCATTACACTGAGAAAGACTTTAAACCGCGTCTTGAACAACACACAATTCCTACAAACAACCATAGCATCCTCATATGACTGGGTCTTCCAAACAAGTAGTATAACACAATCCTTTTCTTAAAAGATACAAACCAAGACCAGAGGTTATTCAAAATGATAGACCGCACCAACAACTTAGGGTCACTTCCACCTTTTCCCCACTAGTGTCTCCTCTACCACTTCCAAACCACCGTTTACTACCAAAGGGACCTTCAGCTGCAAGACGTCACCGAACATTACCCTTGTAGCCGATGTAAATACTACAAAGCCCTTTAAGTCACCGGTCAATACTGAAAATTCTGAACCACCTTCACCCTTCCCCGCTAGATTTCCTTTTGCCGTTTCCAGGGAAAATCGTCAAACATGACGATGTCAAACTTCATACCCGATGAGTCAGACAACTCAAATAGACCAAAACACCCTTCAATTCCCCTTGCATCTGTCATTCCGCTGCGATAGGATCCACTTAACTGAAAGGAGAAACAAAAATGCTTAGCACTATCACTCAAAAGGGGTATCCCTTACTTTAATCAATTGGAGGGTCGGCCAACAACGAACTATCTGTGGTCACACGTCATTCGAACATTGGCGCTTTATTGGGGGCATACACTAGGAAAGAAGGAGAACTGTGGACCCAATCAAACAGGTCTGATTGTCAAGACATACCACATGAGAATACCAGACATGCAGGGGGAACCACTGCAAGGGCTCCCTGATGTACTTTTCAAAAGAATTAACTATCTACACGCTTGCATACCAACATACAAATAAGAATTCAAACTCAGGAAACAAACCATCTAGAAGGAATCCTCGACTCAAAACACCTCAAATCCAACCTTTACAAAAATACAAGGACACACCACACAATCACCAGTTATTTAAAAACACCAAATTTTCCTTTAACAAAACATTTTGAAAATAAGTAAAGACAGTGGGTTTCACAAACACCAATAATGTCCCATGGGCCTCGCACATGAATGTTCATGTGCCACACCAGCACCCACCTCAAGTCCATCCAGGCACTCATCTGCTCATGACATTAACCTTTTCTCTTTCAATATACACTCATGCATGTGGTGGCCCACGAGAACCCCAAGGATAAAAACCAAAGCTTTCCATTTTTTTCAAAACCAAAACTCCAACCCACACATTCCAAACCTTTCACATCACATTATTTTTTTAAAGCGCTTTATTTCAAAACATTTTCGAAGACCAAATCTTTTTTTACTTAAAAACAAAATTCACATGATTCCAAAACAAAGAGACGAGAAACAATAAAGGAGGAAACTAGTGTCAGTGGTTGATTGGTGCATATGGGTGGCGGCCATACGCCAATCACGCCATTGACCACAGAGAGTATTTTAAGACACTGTCCTCAGCACCACGAGGCTTTCCAGACCCTGAGAGCTCACTAAGAACACTGAACCTACCCCCTTTTAATTTCCACTAGACAAGATTAACCTAAATGACCAAAAACCTCAGACAAACCTCAACTTACTTTGGTAACTTGAGTCCTGCCATGAGGTGTGCTATCCAGGCACCATACTCGTAGCCTGGACGTCGAGTCCCGACAACCTTAACTTTTCTCTACACTGACTATATCTCAAAAGAACATGACCCAAGATAGAAAACAGCCTCTGATACCATTTTGTCACAAACTAGGCCTGGTCTCCATCCAACCCAGCGCCCGAACCGGTCCGCAGCAAGGCCCAAAGGGCATTCCCAATCCCCACGGGTTGGCAAAACTGCCCGGGTATCGTAAGTAACAAGTGGGAATGATTTTACCCGAAATAAAAGATAGGAAAACAACTACCGAGATAAATAAATTGAAACTGGAAAAAAAGGACAACCAAACACGTCTTTAAACTATGAACATTTTTGAAGTCTACAACTCGAACGAAGAACTAAAAAGAAAAGAAAACAGCGGAAACTAAAGATCTTACTCAAACCACCTGAAAAAAGAGAGACCACACGACACCACTCTCCATGAAAATACCAACAGCAACCCCAACCACCATCAATGAGCATGGAGTCATTAACAGGAATTCAGAAGAAACAAAATCTAGATACACCCAAGGGTGTATGTAGGGTGCGAGTTGAAAGCCCAGTAGGATGCAACCGATAAAAGGTTCCACATATAATTATTAAAAGAAAAATACAATTTCAATTTAATAGAATAAAAATAGACAAGCGATTAAAGAATTTTTTAATGAAAACTGTTTTTAAGGGTAAACTTCTCTAAAAGGAAAACACCTTATATTATCTTACACACATGTATGCACACCCACACACGCACACACACACAGATGCACACACACACACAGACGCACACACACATGTAAACACGCACACACGCAGACGCACGCACACACGTACACACACACACACACACTTTTCTTGGTAACCCCAATGTCACACCGTGTGCCGACGGTGAGTGCCCAGCAGAAGAAGAGAACAATACATAGGAGACCCTAAATATACTAGCGAGAAGTGGGACCCTAGAACCTCACGTCTCGGTCAACTATATCACACATTCCCGTGCACGAGCCACTGGTAGGGAAACACATCCTACCATAATAGTCTCCAGTCATCATCCAAAGTTTAGTTAGTGTTGTAAGCGTTAATCCCGCTAAGTGAAACAGGGACGAGGCCACTCCCGTATCACTAGCACGCTAGTCTAGTCTGCCAACCTAGTACCCAGGCTTCCCGTTTATGGTCAAGTAATTCAAAGTTCATGCCACATGTCATAATTGTACACTCAAACCAAGAAAGACACCACGCACACCAAAAAACCACCATTCGCACACACAGAAGCCATTTGAAATAATACGCACACTAAAATGTTCCAAAACTCAATATGTATTTCTTAACCGACCAATTAAAGAAACTGCATGGTCAATGAAAACACTTTCATTATCAAACATGCCACTAAAAAAATTTATTAATCAAACACTGCATGTGTCGCATTACTTTAAGCACCAAAATATTCACACAATTTAATCAAAATTTTTTTTCACCTTTAATACTCATTTAATAAAACAACCCAATTTCTTCCATAAATAAATTTTTTGGAGAAAAACAACGCTTTACACACTCGACCAACCCAAACCTGCCCTTACATGACCACATGTACACAACAACACCTCAAGAACACAATCTGCATCACACACGCAATTAAAGAAAACACACGCACAGTTTAAAATTCCATTTCTATAATTAAACAAACTACCAGAAAAAAATGTGCCAAACAATTTCAATATATGTCACACGACACCAAGTGCCAAAAACTCTTTCAAATTTCATTTATGACTAAACACAGATATTCGCAACAATAAAATGACAATTACACCCTTTTTACGCCCTAACTAAATAACTACACAACTTAAAAAAACTAACAACCAGCTCAACATTGGTTTCACAACAACATACTTATTTTATGCCCACACTAATAAACACATCAAACACGCTAAACCTTATGAAAAATAAAATTTTCATCAAACTAAATGATTAATAAACACACTGAGTTAATTTAATCAACGAATGAATTCATTAATTAATATTCATGGGCGGAACCACCTATATCGGTGTGGAAGACTTCACCAAAATGGTTTACAAGGATCGTCGCACATCAACCGCAACTCAGAAAATCCAAAATTGACCCTAAACCAAACAATTAAACCAATAACATCAAGAATCTACCCTAAAACATGAATTGAAACCAAATAAAATTGGAATCTAAATCTAAAACTAACACCCTAGGAGAGAAAAGAAAACTCACCCAAAGGGGTGTCGTGTCGGTAGGGGGTCACCAAGGTTCGCACCAGCAAGGGGTATGGGCAGCGCTGGACTAAAGCCTGGGGCATTGGGGGTTTAGCTGGACAGCAAGGGTATTGGGGATCGCTGGACTGGGCAAGGGGGTTGGGTGCTTTCGACAACAATGTGGTTCGACCGGTAGGAATTGGAGGTGTTCGAACTAGGGGGTGCCCTGGTGTTTGTCGAGGCGGTGCGAGGGGAGTTAGTGCATCGGGGCTAGATCGCCGGAGGGTGTGCGGGGCGCCGGCACAAGCCGGACATGGTAGGGTGCATCGGGTGAAGCTGGAGATGCCGGAAGGAGAAGGTGCAGGAGAGTGGGAGTCTAGCAACCAACCGTAGAGGAACGACGACACGATGAAAAGGTGAAGCTGGTGAGGGAGATGTGGTGCGGCGGAGGGTGTGATGAAACCGGTGAACCAGTGTGCGGAGGACAGAAGAGAATGAGAAACAAAAAAATGAAAAAAGGGGGGAGGTGTGTGCGCCGAAACAAGTATAGAAGGGGGGGATAAAGAGGGCAGAGGAGAGTAGGGCGCGACACTGAGGGCTGAGCACGGCTGGCGCAGCTGGCATCTGGGACTGGATGGGGGGTAGTGGGTTGGCCAGCGCATGGCTGGAGAGGAGGTGCTGCAACGGCGGCCAGGTAGGAGGGAGGTCAGGCGGTCAGGCGAATGGCCCTAGTCGGACGGGAGTTGGCGTGACTCTGTTACGGGTGCAGATCGGTGGAAGGGGGGTAGAAGTCGACCAGCAGGGACACGCTTGGTGGGTAGCGCAATGGGATCTAGGGAGAGGGATGGAGGGTTGGGGCGTGGTGGACCAAAGGGAGGAGATTCGGGTTCGGGGAGGGGTTCTGGCATGACAAGGGGAGGGGTGAGGAAAAGAGGTAATGTGGAATAAATAAAAATAAAAATAAATAAATAAATGAGAGAAAATAAGAAAGAAATAAAAAGAATAAGGACCCAAGGAAAATTAATAAAAATAATGTATATATATAACTGATCCACTTAAATATAGTAATAATACTAGTTAGTAAGAATAATATAAACAATAATATTTCTAATAAGAATAATAATAATAATAACAAATTTATTAATTTTTTATCACTTCTTATTTTATTCTATTTTTATTTTATCAATCATTTAATTTTATTTATTTATTACTAATTTATTTTATTTTATTAGTTGACCAACGAATAGTGCATGCGGTGAACCGTGTGAAGTCACTTGGTGACCCAGGTGAGGTTTCATGGCTCTAACCATGGTGCGCTGCACGCAGTCAAGGATAAACCACACGTTTTTAAAATAAGAACCCCAAAAATTTATGTCGGGCTTCAACCCGAACTACCCAATTCCGAGAAAAATAATAAAATAAATAATGGAAAAGAGACGGGTGTGACAGAAAGGTTACTAATCATCATAGAAATTGTAAAAGTTAATGTATCCCACGTATTTTTCACCACCTCATGATACTTGGGATGTATGGTGATTGGAGCTGGGAGCATGTAGAGAATAGAGTCATATTGCATCTTTGAGATGATTAGTATCGATTCACTATTTACATTCATAGTTTCATTTTCTTTATATGTATTACACATTGTTGTGATTTTGAGATAAATTAATGTGTTATTTGTATTTTATATTTTAATGCATCATATAGTGACTTTTTTGCTTAATGTTAGTTTGGTTAATCATCTTAGTTCATAAAGGGGAAATAATCTACCACTAAAATATATAACCCTTCAACTCTTATTTCTACCCTTTTGGATATTGGTGATTTCCCTTAAGGCTTACTAATTATTCGTTTTATTATCAATCCAATGAGATTAAGTGGGTCATTACAATCCCCAATTTTACGATCTTTATACTTTAAGAACCATAAATAATGTTTTTTCTCTTCAATTTCATTTTTCATTCATAAATGATACTCTTCTTTTCTTATATTCAATTAGTTGATCCAATATCGTTAACTATATGAAGAAAATTTAGAGAATGACAATGTACTTCATTCCATGCTCACCCATGACGCTCTATATTAATCTTATTTGGAGATCTTAAGGGAAAACCTTCAACAGGTGGATATAATTCATTTGTAATATCTTCAAGAACAAACTATGAAATAGATATAAGATTTTTTTACATTAAATTGTACTAGATATTATACATTTGTTCATTAATGAGGTAAATCCACATAAAATTTATTGTGTTCCGAACATTTAGGGAAGCCTTCATTTTCATCATGCAACATCAATGATTTAATAGGTGAAACCATATGTATAATAACACATAAAAGGAAAATCCAAATCTATGTCATCACATAGAATGTTAGGGGTTAACAGGATATCATATACTTTATGTTTTCTTAATTAAGTAACAAACGTCACCTCTAGACTTGGATAAATGAATTTGTGAGAAAAAAGTCCAAAAGAACAAAAATACATATGAAGGTTCAAAAATCAATAACAGTAGAATGCCAATTAAATGTATTTTATGTAATATAAGATAAAAAAATCATACAAGACAATCATTTTAGTGGTCACTATAAGACGTAAACAACCTTTCATATTCATTGTACCATTTACAATCAATAGTGTATGTGCTCCATGAACATATAAACGATATAAAAATGGTTTTTACAAACATTTAACCTTAACTAATTGCTTCTAATACATTTTTACGATTTTACATAAAATATCTTCACACTCTTCAGTCTTAATTGTTTTTATTTTTTCTTTAATTTATTTCACAATAGTGAATAAGAACATCTTCCATGAATTTTTTATGACACTTTAGATCTAATACATTCTCTATTTAGTACACTCAGGATGATATAACATTGTCGTATGCCATAGTCATCTAATTAATTCATTACACCTTTACTCAGATTCCAAATAATAAGAAATCATATTTATGGATATCAAGCTAATATCCATTCATACAATCACTTCTCCATATTGTTTTTTCGTTCCATCTACACCATGTTCACTCGTTACCTGTACAAACTATTCATATAATAAAAAACAATTATAGAAATCCAACCAGTATCTCTTCTACAAAGAATAACTTCCTTGATTGAAAACATGATCCTCAATACATTATACAATTTCTCAAAATTTTGGGTAACAATATTTATAGTTTATATAATATCTTCATCACTTTATATTTTCACCCATCCTCTAAAAATACAATAAAATCAAGATATTATAAAAAATAAAATATAATATTTTACAATAACTTTTTGGAAATCAATCCTAATATTTTAATGATTTCATCCTTCTTAAGATTTTGTTTCATTAAAAAAATCAGCATGAAAAATGATAATGAAACTTATTTATGCTTCAATGAGAGTCATGATCCTTCCTTCATTATGGTTGTAGTGTTAACTGAAAATCTGAGATCCCTCACATTCAATCTCTTAAATAAATATTATAAGAATCCTTAGGTAAAATTCATATTGTAGATAACACGCATTATTAACTAGAAATTAAGAATATTTTATAGAAATGAAGGCCAACTATCCAATTTTCATAGGTTATTTATGTTTATTAACAAAATACAATATAAATATAAATCACCATTATTATTAACCGACTTTTTTATAACACCACAAAACTTCTTGGTCCCAAAATATAATAAAGATACCTTGATAAAGTTATCAAGATATACTTAAGGAAATAATAATTATTTAATTAATTTTTTGAAAATCATTGGACTCTTGTTTTACATAACTATGATGCAAAAAACATTGTATTTTATACAAGTAAGACACACTGTACGAGTGTTGTTTTGAAAAAATTCCTATAATAGTGGTGAAAATAATTCATTTTTAACATCTATAATAAATATTTTTCATGTAATATTTTTATATATCATCATATAATGACTTTACGAGATGGAAATAAAGATGATTTATAGTCCACATAGGGTGGTGCACTCTATTTTTAAGGATTATATATTTCATGTTTAATTAGAAAGAAATTATTCATCTCCATTAACCTAATCATGGATGAATATATAATATCTGCTCAATAATTTACTCACATTCTCTGTATGAACAAATATCTATAGGAACTGAGAGATTATTTGAAATCTTATTTTTTAATCATTAGTTATAACACATGTTGTATTGATCTTATAAGAAAAATATTCCCCATAATTCAAGGAAAATATACATTGAGATAAATTACAATTTCAATTTGGATAAGGACCAAAAAGGGTTGGTGAAGATGGAGTATATGTCATTATAGAGTCACGTCAAAATCATCATGATGTGGGGACTACCAAAAGACATGTTAGAATGACTTTTGTTTGATCATGGATTCTAATAGTCTCCATCCAACTAGATATCACAGTGAAGTTACACCCATATCCCATGAGATTTTATATTTATAATATTATATATAAAATCTCCTTATTTAACTTTTTGTATTTATAATTCAAATTTATGAACTTTTTGTGATGTGTTCATTGGTTTCAATTCTAAATGGAGAAAATCCATCCTAAAGTTATGTGTAACATCAATTGTATGATGTGGGAGAATGATATTGTTATCATCATTTATTAATGGATGAATAGTCATGTATTTTTTTCATAGGTGGAGGGGGGAATTTGGCTATTAATTTTGGGGGGATATCCATCATGGAATGTGTATTGAGGATCATTTCTGTCAAGAACCTTTTTTCAAAAGGAACATATCATTTAAATACTACTATATATGTTGAGATAAACTCACATGCGCATAAATTTAATGATTACTACATCTTTAATTCATTTATTTGAAGGTAGAAGAGTCCAATATATAGAGCATTCTGTGTTATTTGTTATCATATAAATAAGTGGTAAATCCATTTTATAAGTGTTATCAACAATCCCAATGATGGATATTGTAATAAAAAAATATTTGATTAATTTTTTGTGGAGTTTATTGAGTATATTTTTATGGGATAAATATAAATATTATTACCAATACATACGATATTCTATGATTTTTTTGGATAAATAATGATGCATTTAAACCATTTTTTGTGCGTGGTATACGGGAAATTGTAACCCCATATTTCACACCATGAAGGAGTTCCATGAAAATGAAAATGGCATGGAATTCCCAATATATGTAACAATACTATGGGAAATATAAAATAGTCTGTGAAATATTTTTTTATGGTTCTACACTTAGTATCCTGTAGAAGAGTAGTTATTGAATCATGGAACCTCTGGTCACATCGTGACCCGACTTTGGATGATGACATGTTTTTTAATGTTTGCATCATGAGGAAGTGGAACAACATGGTAGAACCCAGTGCGAATAAGGCTCCTTTTTTAAAATTATTAGGTCACAACATTTTTGGATGCAACTCACCATGAATGAACATACATATGGAAATATAGAAAATTTGTTACATATGTAAGGATATTAGTGCAAGTAGTGGAAAGAATACATATGGTTATTTCCAATGTTTTATGATAGAATTAATATCATTGAAACATAGGAACTATGGTCACACCATGATAACAATTGGTAATATTTAATTACTTATTCTATTCAGTCAATTTCTACAATGTGTAGGCAGATTAGACCATATATACTCAGTATGCTAGATTTTCCATACTCAATTTTTTTGGGACAAACTATGATGATGGTAACCATTTTTTAGTAATCAAAATAGAATCATGATAATTTCACCAAAATCTGACTTTTAGGGGTGAGTTTTGAAATAAAATGATCAATATTTACATGATGTGATGAAAAGTATAAACTAGATGAGGTACCCATAGAATGAGATGTTCGAGGTTTTATTTTCAATGGATACTGAAGGCAGAACTATGATAGTGATATTCATGCTTTGAAGAATTCAATTCAATAATCCAATAGATTTATATTCACTACCATTAAATTTGTAAATTTCAGAATAAAATAGGTTATCTTGACTTATATTGAAATTTGTTACATGGAAGACATTTTACAGTTTATAAAATTAGAATTGATCCTCAATTTTTAGGGAAATATAGTTATTAACAATTGATATGAGTGGTATAATAATCTTTAAAAAGAAAGAAGTAGGATCTTGAATTTTCAAGTAAAATTGAGTACAGATACATAGATTGAAATAAGATGAATTATAGTCCAGATATTGATATTTTGGATGGTAGATATGTTATCCTATCACATGGTAGGTTAATTGAGTTCATAAAATTATATAAAAGTGGATCATAATTGACATATCCAAACTACTATAATATCACTATTTGATTATGAATATCAATACAAAAATTGTCATAGATGAAGATAGAAGTTCAATTAGTCATTACATGGGTGTTCTTTAGTTCTAGGAGGGTTTTAATATTAGAGTGTAAATTTAGTTACTCCAAATCATTAAAAAAAGTATAAAATAGAATTTAATGTTTTTAACACATCCCCATTTCATGCACCATGTATTATACCATTTTGTTTGAACAAAGTATAATTTATTTTAACCATCCTTTATTTGAGGTGTGATTTCATATCAATTATGATGGAGAGGAGTGTTCATAATAACAATAGAACGAGATCATTGGTGAGTGATTACTATGAAATATTAATGTACCCCACCCCATCACGGTATTTACCTTGCCTAGAAAAAACATTATATATATAAATATATAAACTATAGATGATACAATCATTCTACCCTAGGTTAGGATTTTAAAAATATCCAATGGATCATGGTTATTTAGGTGAAACAAGTGGTTTTAGATATTTTGGGTCAAAAAGTTTAATTTTTTTTGAATATTTCTAAATAATAATCTCTATTATGTTTTCTTATCATAGAATTTTTTTTATTGGTAGTTATATTTTTTTAAGAAGTTTTTTTGGACTAAGTAAAAGTCCTAATTTAAAAATTCAATGGATGAGGTTTAGTATTTTAGAGGATGCATATTGAATCCCACTGAGGAGGTGATAAATTCTCATGAAAATATATATGAAATGGAAAACATGAACAACATTGTATTTATGGTTCCATTATAATTTTTCATCAAGATTTTAGAATTAAATTCTATTTATTATCATTGAAATTACATAAAAATCATTCAGAGTTAGTTATAATTGATAAGAGTGAAGTTTGTAGGGCCAAAACAAGATTTTATTTTTCTTTCATCAATTATAAAATATTTCGGTACAATAATATATATGTTATATATTTTAATTAATATGATTGATTTAGTGATTAATTATTTTTATGATCTCATTTTAAATTTCTTGATAAGGTATAATAATGTAAAATCATCCACTATGACATCCCTCAATACAAAATGTAAGGGGTCATCACCATAATTTTAAATTTATAAGAGTAGTGAATAATGAATGTGTAGAGGTTGGGGGATGTAAAAAGACCCAACCCCATATGATAGAATGTTGTCAATATTGGGTGGGGAGTGTGAGAAGGCATTCTAGAGATCAGAAGATAAATTGTAGAAATAGTTCTTCTAGATGGTATTCAATTTCCATTAGAAAGGTAGAAAGTTGTGTACTAATCAGGGTCAATATTCTATTAAAATAATGGATTAATGAATCTAGATCACTTTTTTTCTACACCATGAGTATAATAATGAAAATATATAATTATATAATATTTAATATGTTTATTCATGTTGATGATGGGGATCTTTAAATTTTAGGGAACTGAGTTGTTAAATACATAATCTCACCGGAATATTGGATAGATTATCATGTATAACATCACATTAAAGGATAATAGATGAACCTGATTTTGGAAGGTAACCTTGATAAAATATGTTTATATTAAACATCTGTGGATATAGCATAGAAGATAACATGTGGATCCATAGTTTTGGACAATGGTACTAAAAGAGTAACATTATATATGTTATGAAGATTGGATGGAGTAAAACCTACTAAAATGGTACCTTTTAGAAAATATAATTTATGAAATATCCTTATTGGTAACATGAGTGAGAAAAACATGATAGTTCTAGTAGTTAAGTTTAAATTAAATCCCAATCATTAGAAGTACATAATCCATGAGAGTAACACACATTTAATGTAACGAAATGTGACATTTTTTTTAAAAAATAAGGATTTTTTAAAAGTTAATTTTCCTTTACATGAATGATTGTGGGGGGGGGGGTGAAATTAGTTTAGTTTAATAGATGTAATTTTTGTTATATTACATTTACCTATGTTAAAACCTCGATGCCTTGTGTGTAGTTTTAATAAAACTATGTTTTATATTTATAGGATGTTAATTCAATGGATATCCATAGTTGAGAGGACGTCCATAAATCATTATAAATTTTTATGGTCTGATAATAGAGGTGAGTAAAACATCACAGAATGTTATAGATTTTTTTAGAAAAAGAGAGTCTAAAATGAGATATCATTACTATGAACAATTTAAAAAATTGATATAAAATGTATTAATAATAATTTTAATAGGGGATATTGGGGCATTAGAATACACTATGAGTGTCAAAAAGTGTTTTTTGATGAAGATGTCATGTTTTACTATTATCTACAAAACATAATTTCATCATAACTAATAGGGTAGAATATTATAGAATAAAAATAATCTGAAATAATAATATATGTCTCTCACCAGTAGATTTTTGAAAGCATAACATATATACATGCTAGTTATACAGAATAAGAAGAACATGATACCATGATTAAAGAATGTTTATTTTGGGATATGATAATGAAAACATTATACTTACCCTCATAGATAGCACAAAAAGAAAAATAATTTTAGGGTAAATGATTTAATTATTGAGAAGATCAAATTAATGAATGAAAACTTAGGTGATGAAGCGGTTAGGAAAAAAAGTCAGTAGAGTTTAATTAATCTTATTTAGAAGGAAATATGAAGTTTACCATTATTCTATAATGATCATAAGTAATAAAAATTATGAATGTATATTTGAGAAAAACTATAAAACAATTTTCATGAAATATGGGTGTTCGAGTTTGAGAAAAAAAAATTTATGTCATTGAAGTAGTAGTTCGGGAAATAAAATAGTTTCCAAATATGTATTAGAGGTCTCCTGGGATTAGATGACCAATTCACAAGATTGAACTTATGAGTATTTATTTCATCACATGGATTGTAGAGATCATGAAATTAAAGAACATGTGGATAGTATTAGTGATTCAGAATTGTGGTAGTTAGCTATGATGGAGGATATAAAATCTATATATAAATGAACATTGTAATTAACAGAACCACCACAATGAAAGGAGGCAGTAAAGAATAAATGGATTTACATATTATAATTGTAATTTTATAGTAGGAAATAATATAATTTTGTATTATTTATGAAAGGATTTAAAATTGTATGTTTTATATTCACATGATATTTTATGCTCCCTAGTTAAGCTCGAAAAAATTAATATTGTGTAATTTCATTTTGATTTTGTTGGATTACATCACGAAAATATAGTTGTGATAAAGTATTTCCATAATGGTGAAGTGGTGTTGGAAATATACATGACCCAAATAGAAGGATTCATTGATAAATGGAATGATGGTATTCTTTTAAATATGAAATATATCTAGTGTGGGTGAAAAAAATCAATTTACAGCCATGAAATACAGGTTTCAACATATGAACAATATAGCATAGTGGTATGACGTAGGGTGTTACAGGATGAAAAAACTATCCATAGTATTTCGTTATGTGTTCATGTTTATTTGTGAGTATAACAATGAGTTTTTTTTTTTTTTGGTTTAATTATTGTGAGTTAGTGTTTATATAATTTTTGGTTTAATAGCATTGTAATTCATATTCCCTTAACCTACCAACTTGATCATGAATATCTCCAGTAAAAAAATATTTCCAACTAACTGACTACACATGATCGCAACAAATATTACCCAATTTGTATGTGCTGCTTAAAAATAATCATGCAATAAACATTATTTTTCATTCCCTATATTATCCAATGTGAAAAAAGACCATTGATCACTTCTCAATAAGTCCTCCCAACTATTACATTAGTTAGGAAGTGAAAAATACCATTTTCTTATAGGTGTAAGAATAAGAGAGAGTAATAAAATTGATTTGAATAGTAACACAATTTGAAACCTCTTAAAAATTTTTGAATTAAAAAAATACCCCATAATATAAAATAAGGGAGAATAATAAATTAATCCATAAAAAATAACCTATAGAGGGTAAGGAAAATCTAAATCTCTTGACTAAAATAAGCACTTTTTCCATCATTGGATAGAATACAATAAACTAAAAATGTGAATTTAAAAAAATATTAGCACTATGAATAGTGAAAATTATTTTGTTTTATAGAGGAGAAATAAATAATCTCGATCACTTCCCAAGTATTGGTTTATCATCATTAATGATTTAAAATATTTATCATATCCATGAGGGATGTATAGTTTTTTCTTGAATTCTCGGATATATGAATAATTACATTAATCCAATCTATATCCACACCCCTCTATGATTATATTCCATTTGTATGTTATTAGTAAAAATTTCATATTTATATGGGTGGAGAGAATGAAATCCTATCGTTATCCTCTTATATCTCACAAAATATTAATGTGGAATCAGTCTTGATCAATAAATTAAAATGAATGCTGAACCCTCCCTTTTTAATTCCTATGACATTAGATATTTTATAAAAATTGTAATGAGGGGATGGAATTGGTAATATATTTGAATGGGGTCTATGGAAATGAAATTATTTAGAATCAAATCATGTGGAGTCTAAGAAATATCTCATCATCTGTAGATAGTGTTGTTCTTAAACATGTTTACCTCCATTTTTAAATAACATAATTCTAAAATAATAATTTTCTATGTTATTGGAAGTGGTTATTTAATTTTCTACAACCCTTTGGTTATTATTAAATAAAAATTATATTCTTACTTATTATATTATTTGGCACAAAAAATTTTGTTGATAACTGATTCTAGTCCTAGTGTGGATGAAATGTTATTATACAACACGTGGATCTTGAAATTGTTTCATAGGATATAATTGATAAATAAATATTAATATTAAAAAAGGCATACATGATCTATTTTTAATAATAGAATAGATTTTATATTTATCTTATATAGTGTTAAATTATGAGATTTAAATATAATTTAATCTTAATTCTAGATAGATAATTTCCCTGTATGCACTTTTCAATGGAAATGAGTGTGATACAATGCCTTTTCTACATGGTTTAATCATATATATTGACTGAAAAAGGGAACTTATTCATATATATATCCATGTATTATCACTTATTATTACATCAAACTGACCTTTTATCAAGTGACATGATACATAGAACAATTATTTATATATATATATCCCCTTGGAATTGATCCATTAATATATATTCAGGAAATCCATAATGCTAGTGATAAATAGTGCTAAAAGGGTGATTTGTGTTATAACATGAGGGTTAGACTAGGTTGTTTAATCATATAGAAGTCTGTTATTTCCCAAATCACTCCCATGATAGTTCCAAAAAACTCATTTAATCAACAACAACATTTTTAGTCTTCTATAACCCCTTAATCCAATTTTGTTCCACTTTAAATAAAAATATTAACTGGATTTAACAATATATAATCCCACAATAATCCCAAATATGTACTAATAAAATTAAATCTCATGAATTTAAATATTTTTTCATATAAATTTAAAACTACCTCTATATCCATGATTTAGTCCATTTATTTATGTTTAAATAAATATAAAGGAAAAACTATATAAAATTCTAAAAAAATAAAAAATTTGTTGTTTGATCAGTCTACCACACTTTTAAAAGAGATATTCACTGTTTTTAAAAATATTATACATACCCTAAAGTCTATAAATTGATTATTTTATTGTTAAAATAATAGAGTTTAATGGAAATAAACCCTAAAAATTAAATCTTTCTTTAATCCCTGTATTCTATGAATTTCGTTCCATCAATCATTTTTTAAGTTTCTTGATAATATCCATAATAATTTTTTATTGGTGATTTCTCCCATCTTCATCAATGTTTGGAATTAGCCAAATCATTCAACCGCTTTTAAAAATAGGTTATTAAGGAAATTTTCCTTGGCATACTTGTTTATATATGAAATATTAATTAAGGGAAACTAAACTAAAACTAAACCATCATAAAATATATGGTATGCCTTGGACTTGTTTTAATTGTTATGAACTAAAACATTTTTCTGTATGTATACACTTTGGCCTATCACTATTTTATTAGGTGACCTACTCACACATATTATTTTTATTTAAGATGATTTATTTATCGTTTACCATCATATTTTCTTACATAATATCAAATGATATATCAAAATGAAATTTAGTAAGGCTGCCTGAGGTTATAATTTTTTACATTAGACATGTCACTCAATATCATGTTCATAAATCTAATATGAATATTATACGATTTTTTATTCCACTAATCTCTTCTCCATTACCCACTATATACCATGTTATAAGAAAAATGATTCAATTGGTTATATGGGAATTGTTTAATTTATTAAGAATGTAATAAATTATTGATTAAATAATATTTTTATTTTCATTTTCATTACAAAAATTTATTAAATAAATATATCATAATAAATACATATTAATCCAAAATAAATATGTTACATCATATAAACATATTATTTAAAAAACCCCATAATATTCCAAAATCCAGCTGTCAAAAAGGATTGTACATATAAGATAAGAGTGTCAAAAAACATGTGATAATTAATTCAAAACATGGTAGTGGGATTCCTTATTAATATGTAAATTTCTGTTCTATTCTATGTTCTATTTACAAAAAAACCAATATATAATTTCATTAGAAGATTTATATTGATCTTTTAGGATATCTGTTAATTCCTCCCTTGTTTGGCCCTGCACCATAAGGGAAAAAAATTAGTACCATTTTATGTGTAAGTCCATTAAGAACGTAAAATTATTTTAATAATCATTATCATTGGGTGTAAAAGATAATATTTTTCTACACTATATTAAATATACTCTTGAATTATCAAAGAAATGGAAGTTTTGTTTATTTATTTAAATATAAAGGCATTTTTTTAAGAATCTCTCCTCAACACCTTTTTCATAAACATTTTAAATATTATATATTATGAATCCTTTCTCATTTACATATTTAAATTATTCATGAATTAATATTCCTTATGGTGTAACATTATATTAAAACCAAAATTTTTAATAAAACATATATATAAGGATATATAAGGAATTTACTTTTAAATGATCTTTTATAAACCCAATGTACATCATACGACATCATGCTCCACTAATTGAATTTTGTGGTTTAAATGATTTCAATAATTATATTCACCTTATTAAGAGAAATGTCATTTCATTAACTTTTTTTGGAATATATCAAATGGAGGTTTGGTGTTGGACTCTATATATTATCATTAGTTATTAGATACCTTGGATATAAACATTATTTAATCGATTAATGGCCATTTATTAGGGTATTAAAATACTAAAAATAACGTGAGATGTGACAATTTCTATAAAACACATTAATCATCTATTTTAGCTTCTTCAGATTCTATCCATATAGAGAAATGTCCCATTTTGAGTAGAATATATGAAAATTGAAATATGACATGAAATGGACCAATAAATAATATTTCCAAAATATAAAATATTACCCAAAAAATGAATGTTTCTTATGGGTATCTAATTCTATTTAGAAAAACCACTATAGAATTTGAATTTTTACATGATTTTAAAATGTAGTTTGAACCAATAAAATTATTTCCCAATAGGCTCCATGATCTAAGATAAACCTAGTAGTGTGTTGTGTAAAAAAATGGTTACTATAGAAATGTTTATGAATGAAACAAAGGATATAAGGTTCCAAATCATTTGGAATACATGCCCTTATCACATTATAAATATAGATTCTACATAAATAACGATCCTCCTACAAAGATAACTATGATAAATATTTCAGCATTATATATTTCATTTTATAAATAAAAGAGGGTACCTTTAAGAAACCTGGAAATTCACCATGTTTGCATACCATGCAACATTACCAATGATCCTATAGACATGATCAATTTTGAAAGATTCATTGAGAGTAATTTATATTGAATTTTTATTGTCAGTGTTGTTGTAAATTAATCTCATATGTTTTGAATCTAGGTTATTCCAACCTTTCTTATCCTTAATATCCATATTTAATTGTTTAAGTAGTATTATCCAACAACCCAACATTATTTGTTAACATGATATAATAACAAATACCTAAAATATTCACAGTAAAATAAATTATTACCATTCTTCCTAAAAGGTAGGATGTAATTTATTATGTGAAACAATTATAGAAAAAAAATCATTCATGGTGGTTTTATAATTCAAATTATCCAATTATAATTTTTTCATGAATAATAAGTCACATGATGATGTCCAAAAATATTTTTGGATAATACTACTCCTACTACATGGTATAAGCCGTCATCTAATAATTTAATAGGAACATCATATGTTAGTGGCATGATGATGGAATTTCTGATCAAATACTTTTTTTGTTTATCAATGTATCATTGTATGATTCATCAAACTCATTTTCAATCTTATTCATTATATAATATATTAGAGGTAATGTATTTTTACTAACTCCACATGAACTAGAATTTATTTAAGATGTTTTAAAGTTATGGGTCATAGAAGTGAATATATGTGATAAACCATAGCTTCATCCACATCAATTCTATGTTTAATTTTATATAGTATTGATAAATGAATACCCTGATGTATAAGAATATAAATAGGTATTTTTTAAACCAAAAGGAATATGTAGATTAGTAAATGAACCATAGGGAAAAGTGAATTTTTAATGATCATAACATGCAATGAGAAACCAAAAAATATTTAAAGTAACCATCCTCAAAAGGGAAATAACCCTTTATAGCTAGTCAATTATTAATATGGTTAAAAATGGAATTGGTAAGTGGCATTTTTTTGGTTACATAGTAATTTATATTCAATAAATACCATAAACTTATTTTTAATTAGAATGGGAACAATTTCATTATTTTCATTCATTATAATGTCCATTTTATACTTTTAGGTACATTTTAGTTGGCCTCACCTACTAAGAATCATAATTTAGATAAATACTACCATCGACCATAATCCTCTCAACCACTATTTTAATTACATGAATTAATATTTTTTTTCAATTTATTTAGATATTATTTAATATATTTAAATTATTCTCATGTAATATTTGGGGTATGAAAAATGTGGGTATTATTCCAGGTATATCCCCAGGTGTCCCACCTTTGGATTTGAGAATTTTATTTATAATATTTAGCAATTATTATTAATTAATGGGATTTAAGTTATTTTTATTTAAGATAGTTAGATTATTACAGCCTATAGGATATATAAATTTCATATCAGAAGGTAATAATTTCAATTCCAATTAGAGCGGTTATTCATTTGATGGTGTTATCTAGGTATACTCATATTTGAATTCTGTATGGGATGATACCAGGTGATAGTAATAGATTTAAATAATAATTTCAACTCATCATAAAATTATACATAAAACTCATATTTAAAAAATACATCACAAACATGTATTAATTATTAAATTCATTATTAAAAGACTATTATCCATGGGGTTTTGTGACATTAATTCTCTTAAGTTCATAATTTATTCTAAAATTTAATTTTCCTCATATGTGAAAGAGAAATTTTTAAAATGGATAGAGTATGAATATAATTAACATTATGAGAAAAGTTCATAGAACAAATGATATAAAAATTTATAGTTTATTCACTAATTTATATTTAATAGATCCCTTTGAGTACACTAATTATGATTCTTCATATTATTTTTAATGGCCTCCCATGGATTATTAAGGGTGTGTTTATTTTCTTCCAATTCAAAATCGATGATATTGAAAAAAATGAATACAATAAACATTTCCCCGTTATTCATACTTATTTTAAGTAAAACATATTTCATGTATAAGATTAATTGGCTAGATCTACCATCACTTGAGTTAGCTAGAGTTATCCTAATAGTAAGGATGAGTAGATTATTGGAAAAAAACATAAGGTTGTAAATGAAAAATCCATATGGCTTGTAGCGACGATTTCGCGATGCCTTCCCCCATTCAGAGATGGCGGTGACTCCAGCCCTAGTCCCTCCTCCCCCACTAGGGGAGGGACCTCTGGCTTTTGTCACAAGATGGGATCCATCCATTTCTCCCTTCTCGAATCCCGACTTTCTTCCCTCCTTCCCTCAGATTTCTCTCTGCCCTAAAGTTCCAGATTTGGTAAATGGCCTTTAGAATATGTCAATATCAACCTCAGAGTTCAACAAGGCATTAGGTATGCTAAACCCATAACTAATTTCTTGCTTCACATAGCGGCGTCCCTCGATGGATTCATTTGACAGGTACATTTTTGGGTTGTGGGATTTACAGGATAAGGCAACAATGGGTCTGCAAGATTCCAGGAATATTTGGATTTGATTTGCCACTGAGGAGGATCTGATATAAGCATGGTCTAGTGCCCCACGAAGCTGTAATGGCCTCCGTTTTTACCTCTTTCGTTGGTCGTATGACATCCACATGCATTGTGACTCCCTTTTAGCGGCAGTATGGGTTAGTTTTCCACACCTTCCATTACCATTTCAGAACCCCACAATTTTGAGAATGCTAGGCAACCTAGTGGGTAGATTTCTGTGTGCTGATTCATGAACCAGTGTGCTCTTCCACTCGGTCTCTCCCCATGTATGTGTGGAACATGATGTCTCGAAGATTCCACGTGTGTTTGTGTGGATTACATTGGAGGAAGAGCTTCGGCCCAAAAAACAAGTAGTACATGAAACGTGGTTTGACTTCTGTAATTCCTATAAGAAGTTGGGAAATAAAGGGGTATTCTAAAGACGTGGGAGGATGGATCCTAGACATGTTGCATATGAAAGAGACGATGGAAGGGGATTGTGTATGGGAGAAGGTAGCAGAAAATCATTGGAAGTTGGACCAGTGTGCACCAAAAAATGGTTCTGATCATGGCAAGAAATTGGAGATGGAGGTTCTAGGACTCAGTTCTGGTCTCACAACACAGAATTCTAAGAAGAAATTAATGGAACCCTCTCTAAAACCAATGTTTTCTATGGTTTTAGATAGATTAAAGAGAGACTTGGGGGTGTGAATTCCATTGGAAATAGGTGCTAACGAGGAGGTACCCCTGGATAAAAAAGTTTCAGGTTGTAGCAAAGAGGTAGGGAAGGACCTGCACTTGATTTTGGAAGGTGACTCATATGGAGGTAACAATGATTGAGTTAAGGAGGCTCAACTGATGGTAAAATCAATGCAGATGGATCCAATTAATGCAGCCAATGTTTCTGAGGTGATTTAGGAACCTTGTGAGGACCAAGAATCCGGTGGGAAATCCCAGTGTCTAGATTTGAGAGACACCTAAATGAAACTTCAATACATGGGGAGAGGCTATCAATAGGCAGTAGCCTCTGAGGTGCCAATGCAGGCCATACAAGTAACCCTTTCTTATACGGAGACAGTTACAGATGGGAGATTAAACATGGACCTTCAAAATTGGTTTGTAGTATTGGGTGATGATGTATTCCAAGATAATGTGGATCTAAATAGGAATGAGGATTTACATGAAGAGGACCACTTAGTAGATGTGGGTGAGTACCAAGAGGAGATGGATGATGTTCTTGATGTCCCCCCGGAGCCCAAGGTAGTGGAAATTGCCGATGAATATCAAAGGTAATCCTCACAGAAGGGAATGTTAATTAGTACAGATTCTGATGTTTTTATCATGACCAACTGGAGGGGGCGATGTAGGAAGGAGTACTCTATCCTACCAATTCCTGCTATCACGAGGTCTGCATGTAAGAGCAAGAAGCTGCCAAAAGATACTATAAATATGAACAATTCGGATGTAGTGGTCAACTCATATAGAGACCTGGTGTATGCAGGTGGAAAGGCTGGAGTCCCTGCTATTCCCTTGGAAAAGACGAGGGATCTTGGGTAGAAATATGAGACAAGATCTGTCAGAGACACTCAGAAATAGATATCATCAATGTTGGAACACATGGACCTGCTTTTGCACTCAGATGAAGAAATGGGAGAGGAAGATATGGATATGAGAGCATTAAAGAAGATAGGAAGAACGATTCATGTGATCACTTCTAAGGAACAAGGTGAGTGGATTTATAGGCAGTCTTGTATTCTACTCAGAGGCTTCAATATATGAAATATTGACATGGAGGAATTCATGATATCTTGGGACAACAAGGCTCTTCGGTATGAATCCATTTTGAAAGACTACCCTGACTCCCAGGTAAATTTTATTCCCTGAATATTGTTTAGGGACATTGATTCCAATCGGCTCAATCTATTCTTCAAAAAATCGGTTGCTTCTTTTGGTGTTTAAAGTTGTAAGGGTTCTCACTCCCCCCTTAAAAGTGTTTTTGAAAATAAAAATGAAACGTTGGAAGGATGAGTAGATTGCATTTGGAACAAAATTATTCGACGAACCTAAGTCACACAAAGAAATAGTGAATACATGGTTTATTATGCGAAAAGGGATAGTTAACGTCCCATGATCATGGAATTTCATAGGTATCCATGAGATTATCATTGATGAAAATTTCTTACACAAAAAGTTATTTTAACCCCAATGTATACTTCTCCTCTTAGTTAATTTTTTAAATAAATTTTTTGTCCTAAATATTTTTTCAAATTCTACCAGTAGAGGGATATTTATTATAATTCATTAATGTTATCAATCACTTCCTTAGACAATAAATCTGTATTGGATTTCCTTTGTGGAATGATCATTTACAGGATGGTTGGTAATGGTTACAACACCCATTGTTCAACTACATTTTTACCTTCAAAAACATTTTTGGTTTTGGCTTGATAATTTACCTACCTGTCATTTAAGAGAACCTTAATACTCCCTAATATGATATTCAAATCTATATTCATCTACTATTTCATTGTATCTCTTTACAAATTTACCACCTCATCAAAAAATAACACTAAAACTTCCATTAATGTCCGGAATAGATTGAACTAGGATTTTATAAAAAAATGGGTTTACAATGAGTTTAAATTGGTAATGAAACAACTAAAGTAGTTTTCATTACCTTTAACAAGGAATGATGGTTTATAAGAGTGGGATATTTATCAACTTAGTATTCAACAAGTTTTATTGAAAATTCATTCATGTAGGGTAGTTGACACTATTTTGTGTTTAGTAGATTTTTCATGTATTTAAAGTGGAACATATTTACTAGAATATTAGAATATTTTTTTCGTGGTCACCAGATGAATACAATAATTTTTAAAATCCTAGAATCCTTAATTGTTCACTGATTTTTTCTATATGTATTAATTAGAATCACATATTTCAATTACATTCACATTATTTTATTAAATAAATATAGTGATCCATATCTTTTCATAATTGATAAACCCAAGATGGTGTTAATAGTAATTTTACAAAATTATATAGTTTGAAATATCTCAAGAGAGATTAATTATCCTTAGTTCAAAATTCACAAAAATTAGAGATGGAATTTTTACCCCATAAAAACCTATTTTGGAGGCCTTTTAAATGATTTACTAGGAATTAAAAGATATTTTTTCATCAAATTCTATCACCGCGGTTGGAGACATATCTTTGGGATATGTTCTAATTTAAATTTTTATTAAGTTCA
Source organism: Viscum album (assembly GCA_963277665.1). NCBI lineage: Eukaryota > Viridiplantae > Streptophyta > Magnoliopsida > Santalales > Viscaceae > Viscum > Viscum album. The sequence goes on from OY728150.1 coordinate 1,399,737,453, forward strand.
TATAAATTTGTAAAAGTCCATGTCAGAAGAGAACAAAGTAATGATGTTATTCAATTAGTTGCTGTTGATAACAATCACAAAACATATTGAACCTCTCTCAATACATAAGGAGTGATTCTCCTCTAGATTTAGTGATTATGTAGATTTCATTTCCAAATCATATTCTTCTCAAGGTTCAGATTAAATTAATATGTAAATATATTAAGAGCCTATCCCTGCTAAAAATAGAACCCAGTTTCAGATTATACATCTCATCCTTATATGTAACTTCCAATGAAATTTTGAATTAAATAAAATTCATTTATTCTATTGAAACTCCTCCATGAGTAAAAATGTCACAAGTATTACATAAATCCATTAAATTATTGTTTGGGACATCATATGATAACCAATGAAACCTAATAATGAGTTTAATTGTACCATTTTTAATATAAAAAAACATAATTATTTGGTAACCCCATATTATAGTTCAATAATTATAATTCTTAAAAATATGCCTCTTAGTGTACTATGTTGTTATGATAATATTTCAACCCAGATATAATGGATATAAGTTGTTTTAGAAGAAATAAAACTTGTTTATTATGAATATATTAATTAAATATTTACTAAATCATGATTAGAATTCTTAACGTGCCTTTATTTTTTTCTATTGATAAAATGTTTTATCAACCTCTAGATTAAAATAAATCAACAAGATTAAACTGTATCATTTCATTCTAGGTAAGGATAAAGTAATGTAAAAATAATATGAAAATAGTAATTTATTGTGTGCCTCTCTATTAAAAGTAACAAAATTATTAAATAATATATCATAATTTTCTAAATAAAAAACATTGATAAAATATAAAAAAGAAATGTAGTGGTCTGAAGTGTCATTTAATGAATCAAGGGACAAGTCTTTGTGTTGCCATATGTGTTTAGGTTCAAATGTTAGAATCATAATGAAAACGTTGTTGATTATTCTGGTTTAATAAAACTGAGGGAGAGTTTAAATTTGTTCAGATATAGTGAGGTATCTCATCATAGACATACTATATCATTATTCATCCTTACTAATGTACAATTCATCATCACTGAAAAGAAAAAATCTCAACAAAAATATTCATATTTTTATATTTTTTTTAAGAATAATTATTCTATATCAATAGTTTACTCTAATTTCACCAATAAAAATTGAAAAAGATCTATAATCCCTATTTAATCCATCCCTAAAACTGTCATAGTAGTTGATATGTGATGAAATAATAGGAAATGTGTATGAAATACAATTAAACTGAATGAAAAATGAATTGAAACCTGTAATAAAATTAATCCTTCTACTAATTTATGCAGACAAAAATTAATCCATGTGATTAAAAAAGTAACAATAAGACCTTAAATATTTATAATTCACAATAATGTGGTAGTGGAAATATCACAAGATCAACAACAAGCTACCCAATATTCCATCCATTGATAAACTTGAATATTCAATTGGGGTAATTAAATTTTCATCAACAAGGAAATATTTATTAATTTTTAGAAAGAATAATGGTGTATTGTAGAAGTTTGTAAAATATTTGAGGTGTTGTTCTTACTTTGATGAAAAATGGGATATTTTATTTGAGTGATTGAGATACATACTATGTAAATAAAAAAATTATTTTTTACTTCACAATGGAATTATGTTGAAAAAATCAATATATTAGTCTATAATTGTGATTATTTTTAAAAAAAAACATCATGTGGAAAAAATTTATAAATATTTTATAGTTATTTACATCACAACATATAATAATAGATAATTCATTATGCTAAAAAGGGAGATTCAAGAATTTAATTTGAATGTTGAAAGAAAGTAGGAAATTTGGATATCCATTCATTAAGTACCAAATATAAAATATATTTTTATAAGTTATAGTCACTCACTAAATTATGTTCTAGTTTCATTTGAGCAGATAAAATATTTATTGAGATTATTTTTGTAAAGAATGAGTCATCTAAGACAAGTCTAGAATTTTGAGATGAATTAGAAAATTTGTAATGATTATGAAGATACATTACTAGTATAATGAAATTTCTTATAAAGAATATTGAAAAAAATATTTATATATTCATTTAAATTATTAGTGAGTCATTTTCATAATAATGCGATGATATGTGATTTTTTTAAACTACATGATTACTGTGATTAGAACACTATGATTTTCAACGCATAAATGGATTTTTGTTACGGTCTCATGTGTTATCCAATGGCTTGGTTTTATGGAAATATTAAATTTTTATTATTAAATATGAAATATATTCATATAAATGAAATGATTATTTTTGGTTTTTGGTGGTCATGGGACAAACGAGAATTTTGTAAATTAAGTTGTTCACTAATAAATTGTTGAAAATAAAGCATAATTATTTAGAATATTGGGATGAATTCCAAGATTAAATATGAATCAAAATAATTGAATTTCGACCAGATAACCTGAATTCAATATGATACTCAATGGATGGGAATTATAATATGAGAACTCAGATTCCTTATGATAAAAATATCTTATAATATGAGGTTGTTTTCATAGAGAAATGCAAACTTATTGAATGAGATTTCCTATATGAGAACATGAATTCCATTGTAATTTCATGATGTCATCCTTATATTAAATGTCACGAATAATGATGGGCAATTCTTAGTACAGAGGTTAGAATCTATGTTAATTCTAGTATGAGTGTCAAGATGTTCTACAATGTTTGATAAAAAAAGCTTTTGGATTCACAATGTAGATTCAATTTGAAAAACCAGGATATTAGAGAATTTTAGGATGAATTAGAGATTTCAATTTTTTATTTATTGTTTCGTGTGGTCATCATGATGTTCTCATAGACACCCCAATACTCTATGAAGCAAGATATTTTCTATCATGGTAAGAGATAGATAGATCGACTATAGTACACCGACATTGGGTGTCAACAAGAACCGTAGGTTTTGGGATCTTTTTTTTTAATTTTTATATAAAATATTTTAAAACCAATAATCAATTTATTTGTTGCTTTTTTACATGCACTACCTCTCAAACTGTTTAATTTATAGATTGTGGTAGTTGTGGACTTCAATGTCTTTGTCACACCTATTCAGGCATTCATAATACTTGAGTACTAGATCATACATAATTATTTATCATTGGGAAGTGTTTCACATCATGAACCATTGATCTCAATATTTGCTGTTAGTATAATTTAATTTATTTTTTGGTTCTTCGGTATGATCCAACCATTGGGGATATGATATGGTTGGTATGTTAATTTATTATATTTATTTCTTGGTAACATATATTTTGTTGAAATTTAATAATTTGGATGATTAGTTGGGTGCGTATTTATTAAATTTTATTTCCTCATTTATTATACACTAATTTGATGGAATATTCTTTATATATTGTTTTCATAAGCCCACCAAATGAGTTGATTTCCTCAAGAACACATAGTGGTAGACCAATGTTTATGTGAAACACCCGCCTAAGGCGTAGGTCAGGTGAATACTAGGTTAGGCCATTAAATTTATTGTTTTAATTAAGAAATGTTTTTGTAGGATCCTTTTAATTTAAAATTATCTATTAATTTATTTGGAATTTTTATTTATAAGAACAATATATTAGATAATTTTTCTTACCAATTTAAATTTGATTTTCTAAAATATTTAATTCCTTCCTGGCTTTGAAATTTCAATTAAATATACATTGAATAGTATTTTAGTAATTTTTTCGTGACCCATTTTATTTCATGTATATTAATTATTCTTTTGTCTTACTTATTATTCCCATATATGGAACACATATTTATTTATATGTTATGATTAGTCCAACTAAAAATTGATCCATTCAATTGGGTAATATATATCTAATGATTTGATATGTATGTCATTAAATGTTAATACTAATATAGTATGGGAATTTGTGAACAATGTAATGTTTCCTTGAAAATGATTAATTATACATGATTATAACATGTTTTATATTGTTTGTACATTTCAATAATGTTATGATATTATTATTTCATCTTATTTATTCAAGATTTCTATACAAATATTCACAAATAGTTCCTTTTACAATATCATGTAATTTCATTTCACTCATATAATATTCTTTATATATTATAGTGATTCCATTATTAGGATTTATAGATCACCACTATTTACATATTCCCCAGGTTATTCTATGAATTTTAGAATATTAATATGTCTTGGGATATCAAAATATATAATAAAACAATATTTTTTATTTTTTATTAATGTTTATGTATTATAAACCTATCCTCATAAGGACATTATGCAACAAGGTGCTTGGAACGTGTTTATGGGATATTTATGTTTAAAAAATGTAACTATATATATATGATCCTTGGTCCAATATATTGGATATGAAAATTATATAATTTAGTAGATTCAAGAGTTAAATCCTAAAAGTGAAGGTTAGCTAAAATATTGTATATACATTAATTGAGTTCTAACTACACATGCTACTATTAACTGGGAAAAGGTATTTATAAATGATTTAAATATTAATTTTACAAGTTTTAGGATCCCATGAGAATATTTGAGTTGATTTGGATTTACTTGCATGAAGTGTGATATTTGAAATCATTAAGAAAATGATCTAAATTTGGATTTCTGAAGAGTCATTGATGACTTGGGAAGAATAAGATCAATTTTTATAAAAGTTACTCGTAGAAAAAAAAGACTCCCAAGGGACATCATAAATGTAAAAAAATGTAATTATAAGGGACAAAAATGGAGTTTAAAAGTGTTTTCACATACTACATAAGTGTACAAGGATCCCCAGAAAGAATATTTTTTTCTAAATAGTTAGCTAAATGTTGATAAATATAAACTATAGTTGTAATGATTCACTAGAAAGATTAGTAAATTAATTAATGAATGGGGAATAGTAATTCCAATATCTAAAACAGTACATGATACTTTATAAGAGTAAAATGGTTTTTAGAATACAAAATTTATCTATGAATTTTGAGAATAATGAGAGACAAAATATTAAGAAATCTATACAAATTATTCTTACTAAAAATGAATAACTTTTATGATATTTCTCCAATGTACTCTAGGATTCTAATATGAAAATAATATTAAATGTTTTGAATAGAATATTAAATATTAATGGAGTAGGTATAAAATATGATAGGGACCGAGATGATATCCACTTTCTATATGAAGTTCCATATCACATTGTGATTCACAGATGGAGGATTAAAAATAAATATAATTACATTAATTTTATTATTTTTTATCATTTAAAAATCATGAATCTTATGGTATTTAAATGTGTATTCTTATTGAGAAATAAATGTGTTAAAATGAGGAATTTTTTCTTACATGGTTTCTAAATATTACATAGAAATAAATACACAAAATTTTCAAAATATAAAAAATATCATTTGATTATGAAGTTTGGAATACATCAACACTATTATTAATTAGATAAAAACCCATTCGATGAATAATATATAGTTCCTTGTACTATGGTAACATAATAAAATATTATAGTATTATGGGAGAAGAATATGGATGAATATGACACAACAATATCATATTAAGAGATCAATTCAAGATTTCCAAATACTAAAAAATTTATGATACATGATGAAATATTTTACACCAGGAAGAGTGAAATGATCATGTGATATTCACAGGTTCATTGATGGATCCATTCATAGACTATGTGATGTAGTCGAGTCTATTCATGAGGAATGTGATCATTGATATAGTAAAGTTCAGTGAGAATGGAGTAACTATGTGATGTAGTATAATTAACCTCATGTGGTACTATGAAGCACACTTTGGTATGTCATGTACTCATATTTTGAGGTCATATTGTTTCAACTACATCTTCTAAATCTAATTAAATTCATGGCTAGGGGGACAAATAAATCAATGAAAAATATATATTATAACTATTGAAACTTATAAATTCACATGTTCTTTTTCCATTATTTATTTCATAATATTGTTGAGGATAAGAGACATAATGAATATAGGATAAAAACATTAACTATTCACATTGTTCTAATTGATTATAATAAAATTAATATAAGTTATAAGTAATTCAAACTACCCTATGTGATCCACCAAAAATTTGGTTTCATAATACAACATGATAACAATAGGGAATAAAAAAAGCTTCACCGTATGAAAATCAGATAATATTCCATTTTATTGGAGTGAAAATGAATATTTTTTATCATCTTGAAATAATGGGATGATATCTTTATAAAAGGTTGAATAATTATCTCCACCTTAGGAAATGTATGACATTTCCTTGAAATCATGGATGAATGACTGATTTCCTTGATAAAAAATGAATCCACCACTATTTTTCGTCATTTTCCATATGGAGAATTTTATTTCTTTTTCTTAATTTCACTGGGTAATGATAATAGAATATTATCAATGTCATATCATTACCCTAATTGGATTCTTGCAAATTTATTTTTAATCAATGGATTTAATGAAATTCTTCACCCATTCCATTAAACATCTTGACTAATTTGAGGTTATTTTCATGATGATCATATGTGTTTTAATCAATTTAATATTATAAGGTTGGGTAAAACGTAAAATTATATATAAAAATTCATCGTATTCATGATGTAATTAAATTCACTCATATATAGGGATCTCTTTGAAGATAAAATACTACTTTAGTTATTGAAATAGGTTACAAATAATGATTTATTATGTCAATGGGAGAGGGGATATAATTTACTACAGTATCTTGATTAATATTTAATGATCATAAAAGTATACGTTTTAATATTACATGGATCATGAAATGTGTTGTTCAACCTAATATGAGTGCTGGTGTGTCTTTGTGATTCTTATTCGATGTGTTACATGTCAATTTAAATATCACAACGAAACTAAAAAATGAAGTTAAATATGATATGAGTTGGCTCATATTCATTTGGTTCACATGAATGTGACTAATTGATTTTAAAATAGTGGATAATAATAGGGTGTTAATGTAATTGGATCTTTATTCTGGCTTGTATATTCATTTCTTAAAATTTTACTATAGAAATGTTTCTGAAAGAACCCCCCATTCACAAGGTATATTTAAATATAGTGGATAACATGTATGAATTGATTCACCTATAGTGCTGAAGAGTTTCAATTATTATGACTCATACCTATTTAAATATCATGGGACTAGATGATTTTAAATGTTATTTGTATATATATCCTCTTAGTCTGGATGTATTGATATGTTCCCATGAAATCTACATTATTAATGACACATAGTGAGAGGAGTGGTATTTTTTTCTAACATGAAACTTATACATGTGTTACTAATAATATGAAACATCCATTAAATATGCATTAATTTTATGAAAGTGGAAAACCCATTTAATTATCTACAACTTTGGTTTCATTCATCCACCACTCACTTTCATAATTTTCACACATAAAATCATAAAAATTATTAAGAATTAGTTTATATATTTATCATAACTATATCCAAATTTTTTACTCACATTAATTGTAGAAAAATATTTCTTAAATATATATTATAAAATATAATGAAATCCATGAATTAATACATTTATTTAAATATTAATAATATTATCTATAAAAACTCTACATAATTAAGAAATAAAATATTAAATAATTATGGATTGATGAATGGAAAAAAGTATGTTCCAAGGTAATATAATTGAATATTTATTTTTTATAGATAAGAAGAATATTTATTAAATAAATGAAAATCATTGATGTTATCAAAAGATATTCGATGATAGAAGTTGTGTCAGACTTTTGTTATATGTGAATGATATTCTCTTGGAATGTCCATAAATAGATTAAATTAAGGAATTAAAAAAATATTAGTGTAGATGGTTTGATATGAAAGCTTATAGATAATATAAGTAGATTTTAGAGATTTTTATTTAGAGGGACATGAAGAAATTTTTTTTTGTCATATTTTAGAATGAATATAGGTTGATTTTTTAGTAATATTAAATTTTGATTGTAACACTACGACTACTCCATTAGATAAACATATAAATTTATCTAAATATCAGATTTAAAATGGTTCAATAATATATATATATAGATAATGATCTATATATATTATTAGTAAGAAGATTGATATATTTCATAGTATATGTAAGGCTGAATATTACACATATATTGGTAGTTTTTTGGAGGTATAGAGTGAATCTGTGAAAGAAATACTTAGAAGTAGTAAATTAGATAATTTGATATGATAAAGGTTATGAAGATATATTCTTCATTTCTAGAATAAAGAATATAATAAATGTATATGATTATCAAGTGTATAATGGATATATAGACACATAGAATAGTAAGAAATAGTTTTTCTACCACATTTATAGAAAAATACTTTTTCGTGAATAGTTGTGATCTGTAATATGTTTGGAGTTCGATTGGACAATCATAATTTCCGTGAACAGAATCCTACCCCTATGAATAGTAACCTAACCATATTAATAGTAGTATGAACCTTATGAATAGTAAGTAATCAAAAGTAATAGTATCCTTACCCTAGAAATATTAAATAAACGTTAGACATCTTATAAGTGTCAATTTGAACATAGTATAAATATTGGTACTTTGTAAGTCAAATAATAAATTGTTATTATTTTCAAAGAAAATTTATTTCCCTTAATATTTTTCATAAATTATCAATTATTTTTCTTCTAGTTTTAGTATTATATTATAAGACCTTATTTATTTTTTGAAATCATTATAAAACCAGTTTTAATTTTAAAAACTATATTTTTCATGTAAATAATGATTTTAAAACAATTATATTAATAATAATTATAAAATTATTTTTGAAAAATGAACTTGATTTTTGGATTCAACATGTCAATAAATGGTTTCCGTCGATTTTTGTTAATTTTATGAAATACATAATTTTTTTATTAATAGTTAAATACCATTATTTGCAAAATAAGCTAAAAACACTAATTACATATTCATGTTTGATGTTTAACATATGTAAGACCAATTGGTTCGGATTCAAATGATAAAATTACTCTATTCATTCATGGAATACACACTATTCCTTGTGTTTTGGAGAAATAATAATGAAATTAATTTTATATTGTGAAATCCTCTATCCCCTCAACTATAAATACAACCCTCCACACCCTCAGTCACTCACAACATTGAAGCTTCAATACATGCCTATAATATGAAAAAAAAAATATTCCCTATCCCCAATCCAACATAAAATAAGCTTAATCTCTCATCAAAAGTCCAATCCAAGGTGGTTTGAGGAGGATCTCAAGAGGATAACTCAAGAGGTAATTCCTCTCTCTCTTTTCATTTAATTTACATTCAACTTCAAGTTATTTTATTATTATCTCTGGTCCTATATTCATCAACATGGTATGGTAACTATAGAATTATATAGATACTATAATTTTATGATACCAATGTAATATTATGTCATCCAACCCCTTATCATATTTTTTTTGAAAGGAAAATGATGTTCGTGTGGTGTTAATTCATCACCTTCATGAACGAAAAGATATGAATTTTATTTTCCTCTAATAGATATCACCATGAAACCATTTTTTTGGTTGAACCAGATTTTATTATATATAGTATCTCATATGTAATGATCTACAACTATCTTATGTACATGGTACTAAATGATTCACCAAAATAAGTTTGTTGTGTTCGAAAAACTGCCTAAATTAACCATAACTATCATCATTTAATTCATATCTAATGATTCTTCCACATGGTATATAATTTAATTCCTTATATATTCATTTAAACATATATAATATCATTAAAATCATGAATGATAAGTTCTGGATGATTATACTTGTTTTACATGAAGTTCTAGTTATGAATACAAGTGAACCTCTCAAGAAAACAATAAAACAAAAATTTCCAAATAGTGTTTTTATACTCTATAACTCATCCAAAGGCCCATAAAAACATATTTAAATCGTAATGAATCATAATCATGTAAAAAAGGTTCATGAATTTTCACTTATTGAATATAATGTGGTTATAAATGACAATAAAGTGAAGAAATTGTTTCGATACGAGGTAAGGGGAAATTCTTGAACCCAAGTTTCATTCTTCAGGTTCTCCCTCTTTCACTCCATGTTCAGTATGGGTACTCCATAAAAATTTCTTATTCATCTTTATATTAAAATTGTATGGTATATACACGTTCTATAATTGATATTATAAAAAACCCAATATTTTTCAAATGAACTCTTACTTTGAACAGGGACACCCTTTTTGCTTCTTCAATATTGGTTTACTCTTCACTCATGGATAATGGTTCTTTGTAAGAATGTTATTCCCCCAAAATTGTGGGTACCAAATATTTATGAATGTATGTATTATTATGTGAAAACGATTTCTTTCAAATAGTCATTTTATGATAATGTTTGACATATTTTTAATGATGCATGAATGATTATGTAAATATTATGATGCGGAGAGTGCACCCAAAACTATATAGTGCAATATGAATGTTTGAATGTGAGGGGTGGGACTGGAATTATACAGCCTGTAAATTCATTCGGTAATGGGATGAATCTCATTATTAAATGTTCAATGACGTGTGGAAATGATACTATTATTGGTCACAACTATGTGTGGTAGTTAACCATTAAGACATGAGGTTTCATATTTACGCATTACCACATTTCACGTAATTTAATAATGCTTCCTATTATGATCATTATCCTTTTTCTTATGTTATATTTATTCTCACCCCATGATATATTGTTCATATCTATCCTCTTACATTTCTATTAGCTCACCCATTTTGTATGTACATCCTCAGGTGACCACATGTACAAAAGAGAGGTCAAATGAAAAAAAGAATCTGGAGAAGAAGGAAATAAATAAACGTTTATGTTTGATGTTGTACATGTTATGTGTGGAACTAGATTTCCCATGACAATAATCATCTAGATCCTCATGGATTAATACTATTATTTTTTATCTTTATAATGATGTTATAATAATGTAAGAAAAGGATGGGTTGCTATAATGTCAGACGTGAGATTGGGCGGGTGTAGAAGGGGCCAATGTTATACATGCGGGTGCTATAATAACTTGATGGGGATACCCAGTTGGAAGTATCCATTGTTGTTTCTCATAAATATACTATATCTACCTTCGAAGTGGGCGTGGAAGAGGCACCTCTTCTAGGAACCCCTATTGACTTTCTATAGGAGGAACACATCTGTCAAGATATCTCCCTCGACGTATTTCGATGTTAATTTACCTGAGCTATATCATTTCTCCCTCCTTGGGGAATATTTCCTCGATGGATAGTGACACATTATCAGGGGTAGGAAGAGGTGGGTGAAAATGACATAGGATTTATTTTTCTTTTTATTGGGGTTTCATGAGGGAGGAGATGGAGGGTTAATTGAGGGGGTGCCGAAATTTAGGACCATTGTCTTGTTCGAGGCATGCACACCATAAATTTTGGCTTGAGATGCCTCTAAAAGTGAACCATCATTTTTTTCATAATATCCTTTTAATAATTTTCTGTGAGATTTGTTGGGTTATGTTTACCACGTTCACAGATGCATACTGCATTGGTGGTGGTGTACCGTGTGATGAATGGTAGGAAATAATTCTGGTCCTTTGATGGACTTTTCCTTCCATTATACATTATTCATTGGGTTTATTGGTAAATATTGACCCGATTGGATCCCTTATCTGGCCTCGCAATGCGCCTTCTTCTCACAGGATATGAACCACGAGACAGGGTGGAAGAGGTGACTTCTCTACTCATCATTCTTACAAAACATGAGAGGAAACACATCTATTTTCTGAGAACATGATGTAAAAATTCCCCATCCCCATTGGCTGGGGATGCTCCCATTCTTCTATTGATGTTTTACGACCTATATTTGTTGGACTTATCGGGGGATTTTGAGGTAAAAATTCCCCCATCGCTACAGTGTTGTGTTATTCCTTCATTGTAGCGGTATCCATTACGATTTACACCTTTTTGATTTCATGAAAACCCATGCAGGTGTAAGCCGAGTATGGAGCTGTACCCACATGAGATTTATGGGAATTTGAAGACATGAGAACTACTTGATGGTTGACTTCCCTTTGGTGGGATGTATGCTAGATGTTCTCAGTTTCATGGCTGATGATGCTTTTTGATGGCTTGATCTCTTCGTACCTGGCTCTTTTGAGACTTACTCTAGACCGTTTTTTGTTTAGCATTTTTTCTTTCTTGAGAATGGATTTCAATTGATTTCTACCTTTGGGAAATGTCATTTTAAGATTCATTTCCAATGTTGTCTGCTGGACGGGATGTGGTGTGATGTGTAGCGCTCCAGGTAATCCCCATCCCGGAATATTAACTCTAGTATGGGCATTTCTAAGGAGGCCACAAAACATGTCTAGTGCATGGAGGCATGCTAGTTATAGGTTTATATTTTAACTTTTATATAATTTTTTCCTTGAATATGGGAGGGCTTCCAGGTTGATTAGATGATAAATCTCCCCAAAATGTTGACATGGTCTACATTCCCTTCGTAGGGAAAGAACTTTTATAATATCTGGAAAAGAGTGGTCCACATATTTATGTGAATGTCAGGAATACATTCCTCAATCAACTCACTTGGTATATTGATGTGATAAGTGGTCATAGGCCAATACATCACTGGTATATTATACATATCTAGTTATCTTCGCACGATCAACATATCCTAATGTTTTTCATCTTAGGACTCCTCTACTTGATATTTTAAGCTTGACTATTTCTTAGTAATTTTGTTCCATGAATCTGGGCTCGTGGGAGCCTCATTGATATGTGAATGGCGCGAGGGTGGATCAGAAGATGAACGCGGCCCAATAACATCCTTTAGTTGAGAAAGGATATCATTTTTCATAGAAGGATCACCTGATATGACTGAATAAAACATTCAGAGAACATCAGTATAAGAGGGATTTCACACATTAGATCTGGCATTGGGAGGGTATTCTTTCCTATATGAATTTTCATTGAGGGAAGGACTGTCATAATTGTTTCTACAGTGGTGAGGCCTCCATTTCAACTTTAAGCCCAACCACAGGGAATGTTCTTACAACATTTTCATGATAGAGGACCATTAGAGCGTGATATATCAAGGGAGGACCTTTTTTATACCCGATGTCACTGAGGGTAGGAGCTTTTCGATGACTACTATGATGGTGAGGACAACTATCACAACATGATACCTTGCTGTAGGGAGAATTTCTGCAATGTATATCCTCGGAAGGTCCATTAGGATGTAATGCAATGATGGGAGGACAATCACATTGCTTTTTTTACTATAGGGATGTCCTTTACAACAAGTATCATTCTGGGAAAGGCCATCACAGTGATAGTTACCATGGTGAGGAATACCGTAATGAATCAACATGTAACTATAGGGAGACATATATCTTCAGCATATACCCTTGGAAGTACCATAGAGTATGGAGAAATCAAGGGGAGGACCTTCTTGTTGTCTGATATTTATGTCAAGGGGAGGGATACCCTGACATGAATCATGAGATAGGCACTGGTGATTGATCATGCCCAGACCACAGAGTATGGCCCCATGGGTGATCTCGGGAGGTCCTTTAGAGCTGCTCGTAGAAACATTATATGGAGGGTCTTCACAAATTCTAATGTAAATTCCATAATTTTTAAATGGACTGACAGGGTCTTGAGCCGTTATTGATATATATTAAGGCATCAAGAGCCCCTGCTTCCAGTATATTAGGATAATGTATATGCTCCTCATATTCCAGTTTCATTATCAACATTTCATTTTTAGTCCCCTCTTACATGTAACAGGGCCAGCCTACTATTGGTAATGACCTTCATATGTGGTCCCTATCTAGATAGGACTCATGATGACACTGGGATATGCTGATTCACTTCATGAGTTTTAAATGCGATTTATGCATGCCCTGGAGTATCCACCACATTTGAAAGATGCCCCCCATTTGGTATAGGTGTTTGTTCCCAATCCGGATGTCTGTGTATAACAACATATTTTCTTCAACCCTCCTAGAATGGACCATGGATGTATAAATGATCTGTTGTGACTAACTAATTTTGTGGTTAAGTCATTCTACTCGATGAAACCGGGTCGTGAGCCTAGTTCCTCACCTTTCCCAATGATGTAATTATATATTTTCATGTTTGGAGGATATGGTATGGAATCGAAATCTGGTTATCCATCATTGCCAGGATTTTATGAGAAATATCTTATGTACGAATGGGTATTTAGGCCCATTCCAATTTTGAAGAAGGAGTTTATGCCTGCTTCAGTTCCCCATGAGTTTCCAGTAGATACTAGAATTTCCCCTATACATGGATTGTGGAATGGTTCTACCACCGACTGTCTTCTATAGTCACAACTACATTTGATTGGTGGGTTTCATATTTTCAAGCAAGGATTTTTATCTTCTCGCTTAGAGCATTATTTTTCTCACAGTATTTTTATGCATCCTTATGACTTTGAATATACTTGTATTTTCATTCCAACCTATTTGGATGGAGGGAATGATATGAATCAGAAGGTATTTGTGCCTATGTTTAGATATATTTTATACTATTTGGATGACACAATTCTTTAGGATCAGTAGATATCTCAATATGAATTTAATTTTATGCTCTGCCTACACGGCATGACCGGTGATAACTAGAAGGATCATGTATGTGCTCGTATTGGTCAACCCTATTTTTGTGGTTCCATTGATTGGAGGGGTAGTCTTTTATGTTTGGTCATTGAATTCAACATGATTTTTACAGAGGAGGTGCTCCTCAGGATCTAGGGTGATATATTGTTCCTAATTAAATATTTTATGACCTTGGTGGGAGTCCCGAGTGGCCTGAGTCTTATGGACTCTAGTAAGTGCCTTTGGTATAAGGTCCTCTTCACCGTGATGAGAGTTGGTCACTTGGATTTGGTGGCGACACACTTTAGATTGGGCTAGTGATAAATAACCCTATATAGTTGAGATCAAGTTTTCACCACTGACTTCATCTTCCTCCCAATGATAAGGAGTTTGACATTGTCATGTTCCATGGATAGGCTCCCGATATGGTTCTAGACAACCACACGGGCCGCCTTGTGCTGAGGTGCCACTGGTGATTGAGGATGTGGCTGGATAGCATTTGTAGAATGGAGCGGTTGTCTTGTGGCCTTCACAGTGGGGAGACTACCATTTTGGTGGTACTATTTGATTTTCATTTTGGATACCCACCATTGATGATTCTGGGTTGGAAAGGGTATGTTTCCCTTCATTGGGGTCCCGACCGCCTATAGGATCGCTGAGGCACATGTCAGCATTAGTCTTAAATATTTCATTTGTATCGAATATTTCTCTTTGGTAATCTTCAATATATATATATAACATATTTTGACAAAAGACCCCATCAAAGTAGCATTCTCTCAAACATATGCATATTTGACGATTCAGTTTCTCTGCCTTCCACCCCTTTTTTGTTGTGAGGCAATGGGGCTTGAGTGGGGTAAAACCACCACTTTGGTTAAGGATTCACAATGGGTTCAAAAATTTCATCTCTCCTCCATGGTAACATGGGATAACATTTGGAAAAAATGTAAAAAGGTCCAACGAGTGACATGAATTTGTCTGATATCATAAAAACATTCACATCACCATCTTTGTTTCATCATGATCCACATCATTATCTTTATGGGGGAATTTAATTGACCCTACATGTACTAAGTAGTTTAATTCTCTTGTATTGGGAAAGATGTTCCATAGTAAAATTGTCCTAGCATACGATTTCATGGGGTCAATTATTTGTTCAATCCGACTTTTTAGGATACAACATCCCAAATGGTATTCAACGAGTTTATTTGAGGACCTAGAAACACCCAACGAACCAAGTATCCATGATTCTTGGACCTGACTTCCAGATGCAGGTTCTCATTGGTTAATAATTTGGTCAACTATAGTTAATAACTCAATTGTTTGAGAAGATGGGAGTTCGGCCTCATCACACCCTCTTTGGGGGGAATTATTGCCGCTTCCGAGACACTCTTATAGATTTAATTCTTTTTCATATGTTCATGAATACATGATTCATTCCTAAAGAGTGTTTACATGGGATACCCATGGTTTGTAGGATCATCATTAGAATACATTAATTTGATGCTACAGATTCAATACTAACTTAGTCCAGTCATTAAGATACTCTAGAGTTTATCTTCATCCCTAGAGGATGCAAATTGACTTGATGATGGGATCGAACCCATAAGATGGGCTTCATACGTATCCTCAAGATAGGAAATAGAGAACACGTAATACAATATGTGTTGGATCTTATGTGTGGAAGATACCCATTTGGGAGATCATGATTGGGTGAACCCTTTTGGAAGGGAAACCACATTTGAGCTCTGGCCTTCAAGAAGGTGTTTGACGTATCCCATTTAGACCAGGAATCAGAGTTCTCATAGTTCAGATGGTTTTGGTTATATGTAGTGAAGCTTCCCATTTGAGGGGACATGGTTGGGTGAACCCATTTGGAAGGGAACCCTTTTGAGCTCAGGCCTTCAAGATGGCATCCCAAAAATCCAATTTTGTCCAGGAATCAGAGATCTCATAGTTCATATTTTTGTAGGCTGTGTGGATGCCATAATCATGACAAAAATATAATTCATTGTTAGTCATACTAGGTGTGAGAAACAAGAGGATGTGAGAGATATAATCAACCACAGACCTCCACTCCAACGAATGAGAGAGGGTGGGGGTATAGTGGAATAGGACAGGGCAACTGTGGAAGAGGCTGCAGGGAAATGAACCCTTCAATGTGGAATGACATTGGAGGTCATGCAGCTTGAACCTAAAAATATTTTGTACTTACCCCAGAGGGAGTGTCCAAGAACACTTTCTTATAAAGGGGAGAAATTTTTCCTCTTGTCAAAAGAAGATGTGGTCATGATTACTTTGACTAATAACTGTTATTTATTGAATAGGAAAGCAAGTGATCAACCTTAATTCCAGGAATGAGAAGGTTCACGTTAGCATCTCAAGGTTGGACTCAATGTTTCCATGGGAATGTAGACTTATAGACATCCTTGGAGTCTATACCATTGTGGGGAGAACATTTGTGACACTTCATACGATGGGTATGAAGACTGAAAAGTGCACACTGATTCACTGGATGATATGATCATATAGGTCTGGTGGATTTTGAAGATGCATTGGCCCGATGTTTGGAGACAATATTTTAGAGGGGTATGGAGGACTAGAAGGTAATGGATTTGTGATATTGAAGCTAAATTGAAGAACAACCTAAGATGCACCATTCCATGTATTATTTTCTTATGCGGTGTTGGTAGAGCTCCACATACCATAATGGTATGTCAGTAAAGGGGTCATCTGCGTACTGAAGTAGTGTGTGTGCTTTGTCATGGACCACTACAC
This sequence comes from Viscum album, assembly GCA_963277665.1. Taxonomy (NCBI): domain Eukaryota; kingdom Viridiplantae; phylum Streptophyta; class Magnoliopsida; order Santalales; family Viscaceae; genus Viscum; species Viscum album. Next base: position 1,399,754,902 of record OY728150.1, read on the forward strand.
AACACAGTGGAGCGCGGTCCTGGATTATGTCCTCCATAGCTATTTGGGGTATATACACATACTAATGTAGTATTCGACATCGCGTTAAATATGTATAGCGATACACTATGTGGAATACCATATCAAAGGGGGGTCCTAGAGATTATCATTTGCAGGGAGTACATCTGTATGGAATATATGGTTCACGATTTCACCAATTAGGTTTAAAATTATACAATTATTATTATGTTACTTCATTTTTGGTTCACGACTGGTTATACTTGTGTGAACATTGTTTTATATTCATAATTATTTGATGAATCGTGACGTAAGTCGGAATCTTCTCTGAATTCCTCTATCCAACCTCTAGAGTCTCCTCCATTATTTCATCATTTCCCCTCTCTCAATTCCATCTATGCACTGTTCTCTTTTTATACATAATTGGGTAAATCAAATCTATTGTAACATGAAACCTTTTTAAGAATCCCATGAAGAGATATCTCAATCCTCGTAAGACCCGATCAACTAGGGTTTTTTGAGGCTATGGTCCACAATTCATGATTTGTGGAACCCTGCCAATTTTCTTCTTCTACGAACTACATTGTTCGTGACATGGTATGCAGATGTCTGTCACGCACATGATTCCCCCATTGATGCAGTTCATGGCTTCATGGGTTCGCCAGCCATCGTCGCGGGCCAGTGCCTCATGGGTTATTCAGCATATCGGTGGTTCACGGTTCATGCGGTCCGTGAACCCGTCCTGAAGATAGTACATGCACCACTTAAAACACTTTTAGAAATTCAATTAATTAATTTTCTTCCGGTTTTTTCCACTTAATTTTCTTCCAGTCATTTCACTCTACTTTTAGTAATTCTTTCTTCATTCTGAAAAGTCATTGTGGGACTACATTCTTCCATTGGAGAAGTATTCAAAACCATACATATATTATCTCATTAGGATCTCATGACCCTCTTTTAATGTGATCCATTGTTTAAAATTTATAAAATAGATCCTATTATTAGTATTAACATTTTAGTTCAATTCATTCCATTCATTTTATTAATTTATAATAATCATGATAAGTCAGAAACATCATTAATTAACATTTTTAATCAACATATATATTACACAATACTCTACCACAAAAAATTATTTAAAAATATAACAAAATTTCACATTCATCAAGTATTTAATTATTTTTATCTATTTTATCTATACATGCCTCATGTTTTAATTTTAAAAATATTGGTAAAATAATTACTTGCAACATTCTGGTCAATTTTTATCATAATTTTATACCAAATAAAAATCACATAATATCTAAACAATATATTTATGTTGAAATATTCCGGGATTCAATAATAAAATTTTAAACTAATTCGTAACAAAACAAATAAATTCTATACAATAGATTAACTATCTTTTGATGCTACACTATACAACTTTTTACCTAAACTAGACAATGTACTATGTAATTCTAATTATACCAATTTTTAAAATTCAAAATCACTAAAAATCACATTTCAAATCAAATTAAAAACTATTTTTTTATAAACTACACAAAAATTAATTTTAAATATATCCAATATTATTTAATTTGAATTTATTAAAAAATAGGCAAAGAAATAATTATGAATTAAAATTTTTAACCATCCTTGGTTCCCATTTTATTGAATATGTTACATTAAAACTTCCAAAAAAAAATTTTAGTCCCTTATAAATAGAATTTAACACTAATATATATATATATATATACCTAAAAGTTCACATTCAACAAAGACATGGCTAGGTGAAATATTCTAAAAATCAAAATAAAATATATAAAATATTACCCAAAAAAAATATTATTATACTACTATGCTCAATGAACCATTTAAATAATTTTACAATTTCTCATTAAAGAAAAAAATAAATATAAAATATAAAAGAAACCATACCTTAGTACAAATAAAATATAATAAAAATATATATAAAAATAAAAAATAAAAACCTCATTGAAAACTCACAATTTTATCAATAACAATCAAAATATTTTAAATTTAATTAAAAATTTATTAAATTAAGTTATTTTAAAACCTAATCAATTGAATTTCCATCATAGAATATGATTTCAAACAATGATAAAATATATGAATTAATTTATATAATATTACAAATTAAAATATATTTCAGAAAAAAATCTATGAAACCAAAACCAATTTTCTTACAATTTCATGATGACCACAATTTTACAAAATTTTGTAAAATATGTTTATGTAATATAACACCATTTTATTACTCAATATTTAAAATTTTAAACAAATATAAGTGATATATTTGGAATCATGAATATAAAATATAAGAAAATTAAATATCGATTAAACATATACAAAATAATTATTAATTAAACTTTTTTACATGAACATGGATAATTAATTTTTTTTTAAAATCAAATTTGAAAATAAAATTTATAAAACTAAACAATGTAAATATACTAAAACAAATAAACATGATTATAATGTAGATAAATAATTCTTGAGTAGTTAGGTTTCCAGATGAAGGAATAATTTAACATTGGTTATATTGTCCAAAAGTGACTTATAACTTTTATTATGACCATCCCATTTTATAAGATTATAATATCAGCCATCAAGACCATAAAAAAATAATAAAATTCAAAAAAAATTACATAACTGATAAATAATAATTTTCAATACATGATGATTCAATTGACTTTTGGAATCATATATAGACGGACCCAAACTACCGATTCTACACATTGTTAATGTAATCAACATTTTTTAAACCATAATATCATAATATAAATCTACTATAAGAAACATATTTTTTAAAATAAAATAAAATTGGTAGTAACATGAATTTTTATAAAAATTTGATAAGAAATAATTAATTATCATTACCATTATAAACCCATCACAATGGCTATATTCATTGTAAATAATATTTCATCACTAACATAGTTTTAAATAAAATAGAAATTTCATATATCATATTAATTAAACTAAGAAATATAAATTTTCTAAATCATGTTTCAAGTAAAAATTATTTAAAATAATGTTCTCATACTCATGAAATTGAATTTAAATTCTACATGCATTATTGTTGGAGAAATTAAATATCAAAAAATATGTTTTTCATATTAGTGTAATCACCCATTACATGATATCATCTCAGTATCACAACAACATTTATATCACTTAATAATATTATAATCAACTAGTTGGATTTTTAGAGAATATAAAATTTATTATAAGATAAATGAATCAGAAATAATCATATAAATACTAATTTCTATATGTTTCTGTATATTATTCGCAGAAAAATATATTTTCTAACATTATATAAATAAATACATAATAGATTTCCATCATTACAAGAGAATCTAGGTAAATTGAGTGTCGCTATAATGGAATTGATTACGAATATTTATAGTTTTCTATATGAGTGATTGACCATTCAAATATCTATTAGATGAAAAAATCCCTAAAAAACTCTAAATAAATCATTTATTTGATTTGTAATGAAACACGACTAATATTTCTAAAATTCAATGTTAAAGGGAATCATTAGGAATAATGATTTTTTTTAAAAATCTATAGATTGATGAATAGAATTGATGGTTAATTTATGATAACTGGAAGACTGGTGTCCCTAGATATTATCAAAAACATTAATGATAAGATTGTTTTAAATAACTATCATAGTATTCATAAGTTGGTCAAACCCAAAAAAACTTTGTAAGAAAAAGAATCATTAACCTAATTATTATCCTATGGAATATGACATTTATGTGAGTAAATATTAAGACAACCTAATGTACAAGAAATTTAATTCTAGTTATATGATACTAATGTGATTGATAATGTTAAATCCTAACATTTCCAAACAAATGACAAGAGATATCTTAAGGAAGATACAAATAAAATTTTATAAATTTAGAGTGGATTCCAACCAAATCTCTTGTTTTGGGAAAAAATAAACTATATTTTTTACCATATTAAATCAATATGCCCTTAAAAATTCATGTTAATAATTAATGAATGTACACTAAGGTTTACATTTTATTTTCATATATAAAATACTATATAGGGATTCACCACCTAAATAGTACAATATATTAGGATTTGAACATATAATAAAGTGTTAGTATCATAAAGAAAAGGATACTGCATGTCCTAATGCACCCTTACCAATACAATGTAGTATATAAATATACTAAGTAATCTCTGAATAAAATTATCAATGATTTAGTTCCCATAATATAATTCATGCACTACTGAGAGGGTTTTACATACTTCAATATACACATAAAATAATCATTTGGAGTGCACCATTAATATAAGTTGATAAAGGGTGGACAATATTATAGAGAGAAGACTTAATTGGCACAACTTGAGGGAATAATTACCATTCATCACCTATAGAGCCTAATCCGGGTCATCCTAAATAGCGGTGGGGGGTTTGATGGGGAGAATCATTATTGGTTTCAAAATGAGAAAATATGTTCCTCAAAAATATAGAAAAATAAATTAATTGTTATACCATAGATAAAATAATCAATATAAACTTCTTTTCATGCAGAATTCACATCTCGAGTCACACTACAAATCCTCAATTAAATATCAGTACTACACATTACAGTATAATGCATCACGTCATCAATAAGAATACCTGATATATGATATATATGTTTTTATATATCGTGTCACATATATCATAAAATTTAAATTCAAAATATTGAAATTTAATGAAAATATTAGAATTACACATTAATATAACCTAGATAATGTCAGATAAATATATAAATATCCTTTTTTATTTTTTATCATTGATTTTATTTCCGTACTTTTTTACCAAAAGAATATTCCACAAAAAAAAATCAATAACTCTTATAAATAATATAAAATAAAGAATCTAGAAAATATTGAATAAAAAATACAACCAAAAAAAACTCACTATCAGTTACATCAAAAAAATCTCCCAATTAAAATGGCATGTCCCTTTATTTAAAATGAATTTATCATTTATTAAAACATTTTGTTATATTATAACACCAAAAAAATAAAAAGTCAACCAAATATCCTAATTCATGAGTATATCAATAAATAAATAAAAACAATACATAACCATATTAATTTGTAAAACATGATAAAATAAACTCAATATATATAAATATCATAAAATTTAGAAATATCATCATGCCAACTAGACAACACAATCATCACAATAAATAATCATATTTTCCCACGTAAATCATATTTTATTCTAAAATATCATTTATAATTCATTCCATTTTAGTAATCATTTTAGATTAATATTTTCAACAAATGGAAAATGATATATCAGTTTCATTAAATATATTCAATAAATCACAAAAAATCAATACATCTATAAAGAAAGAATGAATCAACACATTCAATGAAAATACAATATTAATAAAAATAATATTAAGAAGAAAGATAATAAATGTATACATTTATTTATTTGAAATAAACAAAACATTAGGTCACCATTCATTTTTGTTGTGGCATCTCCATTTACATATATATTTTCAACAACATATTAGTATTTAATTTGTTGAATATATATTCATCCTTTTTACGAGAAATTAAAAGCACCTTCTTACTAATAATAATTATCACTAATAAAATATATATGTTATTAAAAATAATTTATTTAAATGATGAACATCTAATAATTATTTTTGATATAATATAAATATTAATTATATTTAAATATTGGTCTAAATAAGTAAATTCCCAAAATATGGGTACACTCAATTTTCCAATATTCACATTAATTCTATATAGAGATAATTCCAAAAATGACATATAAATTATTAAGTATCATGAAAAATATTACAATTTAATAATTTATCTAGGTATTCAGCATTATAATAGTTCCAATTAAACTAAATTTCATTTTTATTAATGCTTTATCAATTATAAATTTTCAAAAAAACTATCATTATGTATCACTGATAAAATCAAATTAGAGGGTTAGAGGGACCAATATTGTGTTTCAAAAATATTTTATATAAAAATTCCAACATTGATATATACTACATTTATATTTTTCATTAAACCATTCAAAATTATAAAAAATTTGGTTTTTTATTATTTTTATTATAAATTTTAATTTTCAACCATTGATATAAAATTATTAAAATATTTAAATGATCTATATTTATGAATATGAATGTATAATCCCACAATTAATAAATATATATTTATTATTATAATAAATTAATATTCCAAACAATAGATGTTACAATACAATTTCCCGATAAATATGAATAATCATAAATGTATTTTTTGTATTTAAAATTGGACATATTTAATTATTTAAGTTTTTTTCTTCCAAAACATCTAATATTCACATAATTAAATATTTTTTTAAATAAATACCATTACCAATTGTTATTTTTGTAATTTATTAAAATATTCAAACTCTATAACATCATAATCTCAAAATCATTGTAAAATTAAAAATAATTTATATTAATAACCATTAATTTTTTGGAATACATGTCATACCAAACAATTTATTATAAAAATTCTATTATTGTGTGAGGACCTCTTGTGATTTTAATACAATTAAATATTTATTTAATGTATTTTCTATGATAATAAATCATTTATATGTTTCTGAGGTTTCTTTTTAATTATTGTATTTAACTACAATCCATTTGGATATGTATTGTTTTTTCATGATTCTCTAACAAGACTGAACCTATAGATATGATTTCAAAATTCATAATGATTCCAAAAACACATTATAATCTTCAACTTCTATAATTTCATAATATACTCTAGTATAGGATATATTTTAAATGAAAATATAGTTTTTAATTCATTCTTGATCTATAGTTTGGGTAGATATATTTAATACCTTATAACTATCATACTCAAGTTAAACCATTAATGAATGTCATCCACATTTCATATATCATTAAATTTTTTAGTTGGAAAACTTCCTCTATTATTTGTAGACATTTAAATTTAGTATCACTTTATGAATATTTAATTATCTATTGATTTAAAGTTTATATTATTATTATTGATATATTTTTTTCATATCTAGATCTATTTATTCAATAAATTGTAAGATCACCACCGTCATATTTGACACTATTTTTAATATGAATAATTAATGTTAATAGAGAAATTTTATAATTTTTTGGGAAATTTATTCACTATCATACATAATATTATACCTCAATTCATTTTATAATAAAATTAAAGGATAAAAATTAGTTATAGTGTTGTCGCAATTATTTAATTCAACATTTGTATTGGATATTCCAAATAAATATTAATTTATTTCAATAATATAATCTTAGTTTTCAGTTTATAATTTCATTTTTAGAATACAAGGTTAATTTTCTTAATAAAAATAAAAACAAAAAATTATTTAAATAATGGTGAAGTGGTAATACACATATAGAAATAGTATATGACTATTTATCTACCATGTAGAATATTTTATCTCTTAATGATAACAAAAATGCAGTGTAAACCTTCTCTATAGTTTTGAAATATTCATAAATGTATATGGTTATACTATGGACCTATGGGATAATAATTTTTTCCTTCTTCTTTAGTAACAAATAAAGAATTAGGAATACCATGATAAAGTAAAATGATGTGAATTTTAATTCAATATTTGGGGAAAATTACTTTACTATTGAAATTATACATGTCAACCATAATTGTAAAATTGGATTTTTAATATCAATTATTACGTTTTTGTAATAGAGATACATAAGATTAAATGGTTCAATTATTTAATAATTGTAAAAAAATTATAAACATATACATAAAATGATGATATAGAGATATTAGAGACACTCATGGGTGATTTTAATTAATGATTCAAAAAGAGAAACCAAATGTTACAACATAAGTATTTAAGTGATCCAGTTCATATTAGACATATTTTTATGATAGAAACTACATAATGATATTTCATTCACAATAAAAAAATTAAATAAGAAACATAAATATTAAAGGGAAATAATAATCAAATAATTATTCGAGTTGACAACCTAACCCAATAAAGGGTCAATCACCCCATATGGACTAATACATTTTCAATATTTTCCCACATGAAAAATTGTTTCCAATATATTCAAAATAAATACACATGAAGAAGAATACCAGAAAAAGTAATATATAACAAGTATTACAAAATTTTTTAGAAAATAAAATTTGGGTAATTTAAATAATAATTAAAATGAAATATATAATGGATTAGTGGTTATAATATTTCCACAGTGTCAAAAATTGACTTTACAATACTAATTCATATGGTACAGACTATCAAAATATATTCTATATCAATTAAATAGCTATACACTAAAGAATATTATTATTAATGAATGGTCGTAGAGGAATAAGAGATACCATTTTTGAAATAGATATCACCCATGAAAGGGAAGAAAACAATTTGAATGAAATGAATGAATATATTAAGGAACACATGGAAAACGATGGAAAATGGTACACTTTTTTCAATGGAATGAATCTCTTAGAAATTTTACTAAATCATATGAGTATTATTAATTATGTAACCAATAATGTAAAAGAGAATTTTCATGAATAACAAACCTTTTTGAAATTAGATGTGTTTTCACACTAAGAAATCAATATTATTAGTTACAAAATTAAAAATAAATTCATTAAATAATATTTCAATAATATATACTTTTAATTTTCATTAATTTATTACAATTAAAAAAATATAAATTAGTAGTTAAAGGAATAAGAAAAATTTTGGCATGATTTTTTAAATTCCTACCTTTAAAAGTAATCGTAGAAAAAAAATTATTTTAAATATTAGGGTCAAAAATTAAGATATTAAAAATTATTGCAATATTTGTTAGCTAAAAAAATTGAAAATATTTTGTTTAAATATAATTTTCACCTATTATTATATATTTATTATATAACACATTTCATTTTAGATAGGTTTTTAAATATACTTATCATATTAAATAATTTTTATTTTTTTTATTAAAATATTCATCTATTTTTTCATATGAATTTTTTAAATAGCTTTTGTTTGTGAAATTAAAAACTATTTTATTAAATTAATTTTTTCCAAATAAGACAACACAAATTTTTATTATTATAAAATGATAACCTATAAATATTATTCAAATTTTTTTTTTAGAAAACATGTGATGTATATATTTACATGAATATGTGGGTTAACTATATATTGGTATCACCATCATTAGTCATTACAGTTGGGTGGAAGGCACACAATGAAAACATAATTGTATATCAGCCACCCTCCATGAATACAAATATAATTTCAAATAAAATAAACCATACTACTCTAAAGTTCAAAATTGGAGTAATGGACAACTACATTGAGGACCTGAATACTCGGAGAATACTAGTTGTCTAAGGGAGACCAACAAAACCTATTGTATTCTGGTCTACCTAATAGATTACTCCTATTAATTTGTGGATTAATTTCAATGTTGATGTTGGATCCTATAAAATACTTTAGGCCTTAGGTTATTAAGGTTTCTTCTACACAAACATTTGCTTTATTAAATGATTCATATAATCATTTAAAAATAGGAAAATGAATAAAACTCTGTGGAAATAGAGAAAAATAATTAAAAAATTATTTACTTTCTAATTTTTTATTATAAATATTCTGTTTACATTTTGAAAAATTATAAATTATTTTTATTATAATTTCATAAATAATGTTATAATAAATTATTGAAATTTTTAATAATAATAAAATATCCCTTTATATTTTAATTTAAATTTTATTCAATTGATTAATATATAGTCAATTAATTGAATATATTCTAAATAGGATACATGAAGCCAACATTGAGTAAGGTAAGATCTGACAAATATAGTTATATTTATAATAATATCAATGGATAATAAAATAATTTCTTCATAATGTGTTTGGTAAAGAAAATTATAATTATCTATATTACCATGAGTATAATGTTTCTCAAAAACTATATATTTTTATTTTGACGATATCAAAAAATTACCCTAAGAATGAAAACCACACACTTCTTAAATTCACTCATGTAATTTATTAAATTTAATTTTTAGTAAATCCTCTACTCTATCATGTCTCAAATCATGAGTCAAAATGAAAATTAAGTATAAAAATGAGTTTATTATTATCTCATATAGCCAAGGCTTTGAAGAATTCAAGTGGAATTTTAGACAATTTTTTATCATTCATGTGAGTGGGTATTTTCACAAAACACTAAAAATTAATTAAAATGATTGTTAATTTCGTATAATTTATTAAATGGTTTTATTCATTACTAAGATGTGGAATTGGATAACGATTGATTTTTTATATGTCTCTTTTGAGATATTTCCATGAATAGTAAACAGTCTAATGTTTACCACCCATGGATGGGGGATTTCAATGAAAATTTTCACCATGAGTAAAAACCATCCTCTATTAATTGATATATTAGGATATACAGTCAAATATAACACATCAATAATTCCCATATCCTTATCAACCTAGGAATCAATGACATGTCTTATACATATTGATATGTATTTTTTTGTTTCTATAGACATTCATTTATTAGCAATCCATATAATTAATTTTTACAATCAATGAATCCCCTGAATATTTTAAAAAAAGAAATTTGATCATTTTTAAACCCTAATCAGAATTTATCATTGAATATCCACCCCCATAGGTCTTGTATAATAATTAACACTCTGATTAATCATCCATACTCCATCTAGTTGGTTGAGAACTCCGGAAACCATTAGTTTAATATGATTTTCATTAAAAAATCATTCATCAACTAATATAATATTTATAATCAATAGTATTTTAGACATATTATTAAATTGAAAAAGTTGTTATCCCCTTGTGTTTTATAAAATCAACCGGTGATGAAATATCACCCATTTTCCTCATATTAGTTTGGAGACCATTAAGAACGACATTAATCATTATAAAAAATAATTATACTATAATGGAGATTAGTTATGGGTTTCCAAATAAATAGTTGAAGGAGTATGAATTGGAATAAAATTAAATACTATTTTAATGATAACCTCATTTATTTCTTGAAAAATAAAATTTTGATTCCCTTGAGGTATCAAGATGAATAAATCCCAAATATGTAACTATCACCTCTTATAGTATGGTTTTTTCAACCAATGCTAATTGTCCCAAAAGTGTAAATGACAATTTAAAATCCTCTATTTATATTAAATAATAATATAAAACCTAATTTAATAATTAATTAAATATTATTCTTGGGATTAGGTTCATGGATGGACATGGTCATAAAAATTAATGATTAAGTAATAATATTTTAGTTTTCAATATAATAAATTTGGTTGGAATAATATTTCTTATAAATATTCAAATTATTTTTGAATGGGAGTAAAATATTATTTGGAAAAAAATATTGGTATAATGCATAGTGAAATCCCAATATGAACTTCATACGAAGGCCTCACGCACACCCTACTCGAATATGATGTGTACATCATCTTCTGAAACAGTTTTAATACACTAAACAAGACCAGAACATGTCACGCACATGTCTGGGGAACCGTTTATAGATATATCTTTGTGTTATTTATTTTTTTTTGGTCTGTCGTAGGTCGAAAGATATATTTTCAATTGTTGGTGGCACCAGTAGGACACTATCTAGTCAGTGTAGAGAACTAGCTAGCCCATGTATGTTGAAATAAATCATACAAGTCATCAGGTATCAAACGTCAATTAATGGATTCCCAACATTTGACTGGTGGATTATTATAGCTATAAGGTCTCTTTAAATATACACTAGTTATCAAGTGGCATCATTAAGTTTGCATATTTTCTACTGTATTTTTATCATTTTTTTAAAATGTTTTCTTAATCAAACTTAATATGTATGTTGGTCCCTATTTCCATTTTATTTGATTATTGAGTCTACTTAGTGATGTTTTGACTCTACCCCGCTTTGTATTAGTTAATAATAATGTATATTTATTTTTTGGATCTATATAACTCCCAATCTGTAAATATGAATCCATCAAAAATGGTATCTACTCTCTTCCAATATGATTATAATTCTCCATGAGACTAGAACAATAGACCTATCTCATACATAAGGAATTTTTTTTTTCATAAAATCTATGTTCATGAGGATCAATTTTTTTATATTAAACACCACTCATATAGTTTGATTTTTTTTTTCTTTATCATCAATGAGTTATATGTTTTAATCGTATATTTTAATCCTTGGAATGAATTATTTTATTATGAATCATTATACCTTTTTTGAAATTTGAAAAGTGATTTTAATCTATGGGGGCTATGAAAGGGGGTTTCATATTATATTTTCTTTTGAATATAGATTTTATTAAAGCTATAAGATTTTTTAAATATCAAAATGATATATTTTAAATGAAATATTTTTTCTAAAGAGTTTATAAATCATTTAAACAAAATGTAAATAAATTGATAAAATTGTTGTATTTGATATGAAATGGATTAATCCTTGTAAAATGTTTAAAAACATGTTTTTTCAAAACTAATAAGATAATATTTATAAAATATTGTTTTTACATGAACATACTAATAATGTGGTGGCACATTGTGAAACTATTAGGTATTAGAAAAAAATAAAAAATGATGTTCCCTAGATGAGTTAGATATCACTCGGGAATGTTCCAAAGAAGACATAATTATTCGTGGTACCGTTTATATTAGACAAAGTTTCCCAAACATTTGTAATTAGACATGCTTGCTAGTTTCCTATTGAGGTTTATATCAATTTGGTTGTTTATACCATTAGTTCATAGATTTCCCTCATTGTTTTTTGGGACTACATTATGTTCAGGATCATTTGATCTTATTATTTAATCACCTTTTTATGAAATGAATTTTATATATGGAACGATATTTTTATTCGAGTATTACATTTAAAATATATTATTTCATATTGGTCTCCCTTTTTTTATTTTGGAATTGTTTCTTAAATAACGAAATGATTTTGAAAAAAATGTAAAAATTTAATTTTTAGTGAGAATTTTTTAATTTTAAATGTTTTTTAAAAATATTATTTAAATTAAAAAAATAGATCCATGTGGTTAGATGTTACATTGATTTTTTGTTTTATCTTTATAGGAATTTATTCTCCCATCATTATTATTACTCTAGGTGTTTATAAAATTAGTTTTACATGATATATCTGTTGAAAAGAGATCAATATAGAGAATGAATCTCCATGTTTTTATTTCATAATAGTGTATTTGGAATCCAATGACCTTTGATAATGATGATATTGACCAGTGAGTTCTTTTTAGTGAGATATTTTTCTGGTATTCATGTAATGATGTCATTACAAATTATCAAAATACTTAATGTGACCTTTATGGTTGATGTTTTTAAATATGATGTGATTGGGTTAACCTTTATTTTAATCATGTTTATTCTTAATATGAAATTTTTATTGAGGTAGAAATCACTATAATTTTTTTGTATATGATCATCATAATTTTTTTTAAACCCCATGGTAATTATGAATGTTCATCAGGGATTTTCGTGGATGAATTTGGGTGATGTTATGGGTTTAAATAATTTGGTTTAGTAAAACGTTTTACTAAATCCTCAGGTTGAATTAATGCCTATGATCATATTATTGAATCATCATCTTCTTCATAGATGTATTCAATAGAATAGGGATGGAATTATTTAAATATTAGAGGTAGTTTTTGAGAGTTCTCGGTTAACTCACATCCATGAAAAGAATTATGTTTCGATTGGATGTATGTGTTTTCCAAGTTTTCTTTTCTATGGTTTTAACAATTATTTAATTTTTTCATTAAATTTAGTTATGTGAAGGAAATAAAATTATTCTATAAATATTTTATTCCCTCTTGTTTTTTTGTTTAGGTAAATTCAAATAAAAGTATTCTAAATTTCTATTGAGGATGATATGGAGGAAACCCCCAATATGAATCCTCTAGATGAACTTATTTTAGTTGTAACTATTTTATGAGAGATATAATATATTGAATAATTAACCAAACATAAACAAGAATAAATAGTGGGGCATACATCAGAATTTACTAAATAGTATCTATATATATTCTATGATGAAAAGGGTCCACATGATACTAAGGAATGGATCAAAAGGATTGAGAGAATGCTACAAATTTTTAAATTATATAATACTCCATGGTTAGAATCAAAACATACAAACACAAATATACATGGAGAATGTGGTGGGAATTTATTATACAAGGAACAATTCACAATGAACAAACATAGACTAACATCAACAAAGTCATCAACAAATAATTATTTTCACTTATACTGAGAGTTGAAAAGGAACATGTGTTTGTTTCCTTAGAGAAAATATATTGTTCTCTCAAAGAGTATACTAATCGGTTTTCTATGTATGAACATTTTTCTCTATAAAATGTTTGACATGGTTATCTATAGGTACATTGGTTTTATATCTGATTGAGGGATGACAAGTGATCTCTATTGATTCATATATAGCAACAAACCTACATATAGATTATGAAAAAGGTAGTGGAAGACGAGTATATAGTAAGGAAGGCAATGATCAATAGATATTTATTTATGATGATATATAGGTATATAGTTTTTTCCTATTAAAAAGGATTATTGATAATCATCACTAATGTGGCCTAATATTTTTGAAATAAATATCTTTTTAAATTGAAGTGGTATTTTTCTAATGTTTTAGAAAGAGAAACATTATGTATGATTCTAAGGTCTCACCAAGGGTTATTCACAGATTTTTGAAGACAATTTATCTTCAGTGTTTTTATGATAGATAATTCCATGGTAGTAGAGATCAATCTACCTTCACCACATTGTTTCAGTTTATAACTAAAAAATCTTTGGGATATAATCCTCATTCTATGAGTGATTCTCAAGTGGATAATAATGGAAAGGGTGAGGCTAATCACATGGTTGTGTCAAAGTGGGCACTATAGGATTCATTAGAATGGATAGATTCCATTAAATATATAGTATTCATGACATCTTCAATGGTAAAGTATTTGTTAGGCATAAGTGAAACTCACTCTTTCATTTCTTCCATGATTATTTATCATTTCAGTTTGTGTTTGGATCTCCTAATATTATAGGTGAATATTGAAACTCATTTGTGAAATAATTAAAGGAATAAATTTATCTATCCGGAGTGTTAGGTGTTAATTATCAACTGTGAGATAGTTTGGAACTTTTTAATCCTTAGTCATGACATTTTTAACCATGTCATTGGAATGAATTGGTCGATTAAATATAAATCAGTGATCTATATCTACCATCAACATGTATAATTTAACTATCTTCATGGGGTCAATAATTTATTTTAGGGTGACTGGGTTCCATTATTAATATGATCATGTCTATTTTATTATATTAAAGAGTTAATATATTACATGTTTTATGATTATTTAGTCATCATATTAATCTACATAATACATCTACTCTTATAGATGTGGTTTTTGAGTACACCAACATGTATTTAGATGATTAAGAAGGGTTCCCAATCCTCAAGGAAACTGAATTCTCTATAGTTACACTTTTAGGGTTGAGACCGCTTTCTATACCTTCCTACCATATATAACCCACTAAATTAAAATAATTAAAGTACAATGTCATGTATATTCAGGATAAGGGGTTTATACATATTAATATTTTACATTGGGATTCTCCATCATTTTTTCCAAATAATAATGATTATATTCTTTGGATTTTCATAGATTGACAAAAACTCCACCAGGTGAAAGTAAGGGAAATATATCTCATTCCTTGGACTGATGACCTTTTTTCTATCTTAATGGGACATAGTGGTTCATCAAAATTTATCTAATATTGGGCAATCATTATATGACGGTATGAGGGGATGAAATTTTTAAGATGATGTCCAGGTGTAGGATAAAAACTATGTGTACATGGATATTCCATTTGTATTCCCTACATGTCTAATGGTGTTTATCGAATTAATGAGTTAGATCATTCCCTAGGTTATATATTCTTTTGGGGTTTTATTTTTTGATGATATTCTAGTTTATTATAGATTAGAGTGGAATCATGATAAAAATATAAATATTATCCTTGGAATCCTAAAAGAATTTCATTCATATAAGAATATATATAATTGTCAGTTTTTAATTAAAGAAGTGAAATTTATGTTTCATGTAATATGTGAGTTTTTTTGAACTTTGTACATCTGAAAAATATGTAAGTTCTAATTTCATACAAGCATCGAAGAAATTTTTCTAAAATCCCCTATTTCATGGGATTATCTGGTTATTATAGATGCTTGGTTTATCATACCTTATAGATTTCATTCACTATGAGAGAGTTATCCAATTATATTGCTAATTTTTATAGTAAACAATTCCATATATATTTTGAGGGTTTATGGTGTGATTTACATCATCTACAGAACATATTCTTCCAATTATGGGTGATAGTTATGATACTTACTATGATGCCTTAGTACGTGTTGTGTTTGGTTCTGATTAATGAGAGTGATGTGGTAATTTTTGGGATCTCAGTAGTTATTTCCATAGGAGAAGAATTATCAAACTCATGATCGTCAGTTGGCAGTAGTGATGAATGTGCCAAATATACGACACCAATACCTTTCAATGGAATGATTTATATTGTGTTTTTAATATAAAAGTATGATGCATATTTTATCACTAAGGTGTATCAACAAAGGATAGAGTCACATGGTGAAGATTCCAACAAAAATGATTTTTATATTTCTTAAAAATCAGATAAATGGAATGTGGCAGTAGATTCTTTGAGCCTGAAGTTAATAGCAGAGGTGGTAAAATAATCGATTAAATAATTTTTTTCATGATAGGAATTTTTGAATGTGATTTTGTTAAGGGAAAGTCAAAATAAATGTATTATATGATTTAAATTTGGCATGGTAATTTATGGTTATTCATATTTGACATGGATTGGATAAGAATATAGAGTGTTATAATTTTAACTACAATAGGGCTCGTGGAGAGAACTTAGGTGAGTGTTCATTTTACCCTAATGGATTTCTTTGTTTTTGTGGTGGATTGTTTTTTTTGATAGATTTTTTGAATGAGTTAATGGGTAATGGACATCTATATTGTTTTTATGTGGACCATATAGATACTAATATATACTATGACTTGATTCATCATTACTTTTAGTCGAAGAATGATATTTTCAATTGATGATTTTGTGCCTCGATGAAAAAATTTATTTTATATCCCAGAGAAAATTCATAGAAATTCTAGTTTTTTGTATATGTTTTTCCATGGAATATGCAAATGGGATGATATTGGCTTGGGATTTTTTATTAAGATATCTCAGTCTACTCAGATTAATGATGTGATATTGGTGATTGTGTATCAACTCACCAATGCAGTTCATATCATACCTATAAAGTACATGATGACGGTATAGGATTATTTAAAATTTTATGTCCATGCGGTTTTCAGAATTCATAGTGTACCATAAATTACCATTACCAATATATATAATTGCATTACAACCTATTATTATATTGTATTACATAAAACAATGGATTCTTAGTTGAATTTGATCATGATTTATCATCCATAGAGAGATGACTCAGATTAGCTGACCATCCAGATTCATGAAGACATGCTTGGATCATGTGTGAGTAAATTATGTGTATCTTGAGAGAAATTTATTCCCAATATATATTTTTGCTGTAAAAATATATATTAATTATAGATCAAGATTCATCCATTTGGGGCTCTTTATTGAAATAATTTTAGTTTTGTCGTTATTGGGAATAATTTAAGGAATGTTCCTTTGTTGTAATTAAATCTAGTTAGGTGATGATTATAATCATACAGTTGAATAAGATGATATTAGTGTTTTTTAGAGTCAACAATAATTTTATTTCAAATAACATTTTCATGAATTGAACATTAAATTAAGTGATCATGATTTTATTATGAATTCACCTCAGTTTGGATATAGGCCCCTGGTCATTCTAGGTAAGTTAGAACCTCATTATGTTGGCCTATTTGAGATTGTGTAGAGACTCAATAAGGTGTATCATATTTTTTCGTGACATTATTTTTTTGGATTTTATCCATAATGTGTTTCATGTTTGACAGATTATGATGTATCATCCATATCCACCATATGTGGTCAAGAGGCATGATGTTTATACTGAATCTAACACCTCAATGTTTTAATGGACTATTCATATTGTGACTAATATGATAAAGAAGTATATCTAAGGATGATCCCTTTAGTTTAAGAGAGATGGGATTTTTTTAGTTAAAACCATTAGAAACAGATGAATTATAACTGAATGATATAACAATATCATTATCATTTCTATAGTTCATCATTCGGTGACTCTAAAAGGTTATAATGGTTTCAGGGTAAGGAAAAATATCACAAATATATATTTTTAACATGATTTGGTCCTCTCTATATTGTTTTGTTTAGATTTCTATGGAATCTCATAGGTTTACAGATGGATTTTGGGATGTTGGTCAAAGATAGAATCCATAGACTAGATAATAGAGGACACTAGATGGCTAGTGGTAACATGAAAAATCATTTTACATCTATTTGTATCATTTGATAGCTAGTGGACTCCCACAATCTAGCTAGTGGAGTCCTCTATCTATACGGTCACTGTTTGTTTCCATTAGCGAGTAAGGAGAGATGGAATTCTTTTAGTTGAAACTATTAGAAACAGGATAATTATAATAACATGATATAACAATCTCATTATCATTTCTATAGTTCATCATAAGTTGACTTCAAAAGGATATAATGGTTTAAAGGTGAGGAGAAATATCACAACTATATATTTTTAACTAGATTTAGACCTCTCTATATTGATGTATTTTGATTTCTAAGGAATATCATAGGTCGACAGAGGGATTTTGTGATGTTGGACAAAGATGGAATCTATATACTAGATAATTGAGGACACTAGATGTCTAATGGTAAAATGAAGACTAGTATTACATCTATTTGTATCATTGGCTAGCTAGTGGACTCCCACTAGATAGCTAGTGGAGTCCCCTATATATGTGGTCTATGTTTGTTTCCACTAGCTAGTTTGTGGCATCACTTTGGGATAATGATTAGTATATGAGTAATTTTAATTTTATCCTAATGTTTTTCCGACTCTCAATAATATATCATTTCTACCCTAATTCAATATAAATTTATTTCCCTATAAAAAATGGGTTATACCGATAGAAATTCATTGAAAGATAATATCTCTGTTGTAAAAAACATCCAATTCCCACAAATATTATGTTTTATTAGTTTTAATATTTACTACCTACACTTATTTTTACCAAAAAATATATCTAATGATATTGATCATTCAATACAAAAATATCATTTACCAAGAGTTGATTCTATTTCTTTATCATACAAATATCAATATTTTTTACAAACACCTGAATCTGTTATAAATAACACTATCAGAAAAAAAAACTTTTGTAGATAATAAAATCTGATAAAATAAAACATTTATTAGAAAATTTACTTTATTAATAACCAAATATTATAAAAAATTTATATATATATATATATTTATTTATTTATTACCAAATTAAAATTTTATTTCCAATCAATTTATTAAAAACATATCATAACCGATTTTAATTTTCAATTTTCTCAAAATATTAAATGTTTTTATATTTTTCAATATATTTTATTCATTTGTTTCAAAATTTTAAATATTTTTCTATTTTCCAATATAATTTATTTAAGATGCATTTTAATACTTTTTATAAAAAATAACACCACTGAAACCCTAAGCCATGCACTGTCTCAGGTTCAGTTGTGCCTCCCGCATCCACTCGACTCATCCTGTCACCTCACCTAACATCAAACCATTGCCTCCATTGGCCTCAACTACTATATCCTGACAACATATCTCATTTATCATTTATCACCTTGCATTTCATTACCTCCTCGGTTATCTCTTCGTTCATGTTCTGTGGTGTGTTCTTCTTCTAGTGGTGTGGTGTCAAGCTCCTATATATTTATTTCGGTGCTGTTTAGGTTTCTCTTGGGATTCCCTCATTATGGTTTATCCCCCATAATTTTGTATTGAACAACAATCAAATTTGATTTTTCACTTTCTCTATTTTTCTTTAGGGTTTCTCTTTTCATTCTTCAACCAATTTAGATTTCCCTATTTTGTATTCTGTTTTAGTGGAAAGTTCTCAAAGATTGAGGTTATTAAGGGTGGCTTCGGTTGTCATCTCCAGTGGCCCTTAATGGAATTGAATGTGATCCTTCTTCCCCAGTGTAACATTATTCTATATATATTTATCTGAGGGTTTCTATAAGACTTTTTATTCTCATACACCAATGATGTGTTTTGTAGTCAGTTGAGTTCCCATTTCTATTCTTCTATTTTCGGCTTTGCATTTTTCAGGGGGTTGTGTTTGAGCATCTGTTTGTTCGTGGTTCTATTTTTTGTCTCAAATGGATATTGAGGGAGATAATTCGTATATATTGAAAGGTGGTGTACTTGTTCATGATTATCATGGCTTGTTACATTCTATATTAAATTTCAGGGTGTTTAGATGTTCTTTTGGTTAGTATACTTGATGTTGTATGGTTGATCTTTGCTATTATTTGATTCACAATATTTGGAATCAAGGAATATGCTGTAAAATGATGATATAAGTGATTCTTCGCTAGATTTTCCATCTATGGTGGTAGTAGTTGATATCATCTCTTACTAAGAGAGTTATCTTTAGAGTCAATTCATAGCACTGATCTTGTATGTAACCAGTTGTATGTTTTTTGTTATTGTTTATTAATATTCTGTTATTCATGAAAAACATGGTTTCATAGAATTATAACATTGAGAATAACTATAAAACACAATGAAAGGCCAGAGTTTCTTTACATAATGCACAAAAAAATGTGGATTTTAATGGGAATTCTAATTGTTGTTTGTTTTATATATTGAGTGTATTAGAAAGTTTGTATCTTTTAATATTTCATTTTCAATAAAATAATTGTTTTCTAAAGGTCATTTATTTTTTTCACTATTAAGAAGTTTCTGTTAGACATTTGTTATCTCTACAATACTATATCAATGGTAATTATTTTAATACTCACAAATTCCATTGTTTTTTACTAATGATTTTATTTTGAGTGTATTTTAAGAAATTTATATTCATTATTATTCTTATATTTAAATAATATTCAGCTATTAATTTTCAAGAAATATTTGTTAAATTGTTTAGAATGATCTAAAGAATATTTTTGAAACATAATCCAGTGTTTGTTGTTTACTAGAAAGATTGTTCATAATTTTTCATTTACTCGACTCACTATTCAACGAAGAATATAACGTAAGGAATAAACCATATCTTTATGATGAAGGATTTTCATGTATGATTAAACAACCTTATGCTCTAAGAAATGTATGGTAATGAAACATTACGTTTAGATAAGAATCTTACATTTCTCAGAATGAAAAATTATTGCTAAATATCCCTACGTAAGTATGTAACATTAAAAATATATAGATCATCAGCCTTAATTTTATTATCAACAATACATTTTCAACCTTATGTTTGGAAAAGTGATTTAATGGATTATCTATGTTACATTCAGATATCTTTGCTGAAGGGGATAAATGTTTGCATTATCAACCCTATGTCTGTTATCTTTTTCTTTTGTGAAGGAACCGTACATTAGACTTTTCAACATCGAAAATTTGAATTTACGTCTCTTTATGAGTTTTTTTCAATAGTCTTTTCAGAATGTCATGGTAATTTAAAGCAAGAGTTCGAATGATCAAAACCTTGTTTTAATTGTTTTAAAGAGTCGTTTATAGTAGTGATTTTCTCACTTACTCTTAAGGGATGTTATGACTACTTTGAGATGTATTATTTGAATTAAAATTCAATAAATTTATCAGGTGTCTTTTGTGGATCTAGAAATCATACTACAAGATATACTGTTATATATATCTTTTTGTGTCAGATATTTTTCATGAATATCTGAAGATCTCTTAGCTGTATTGATATTTATTATTCACTACGATTTCTTGTACGTGATTATTTTTTCTGAACTATAATGATCAAGAATCTTAGAAACAAGGACAATATTCTACAGATATACATGCTCAAATCCAGAAACATAATGCTATGTTTTCTTGTTTTTCTTAAAATAAAAGATCTTTTGTTCTGCAAAATCTCTTCACATATATTTGATGTTTATTATTCTTCTAAAATACAGATCAACTTCTTAATAGTTTCATGCTTCTACAAATACAAGATACATCTTTTCGTCATCAAACATCATCACATCTTGAGTTTTGGCTACTCATATTCAGTCATGGTGGTGTATCAGCTTCTTGTACTAAGTTGTGGTTTTATCGGTTCCGTGTAAAAGAACTAGAAGGCTCTGTTTTATATGGTTTTGTTTGTAAGGGTCACAACTTCATGTACTTAATAGTGGATTGGTCTTATGATACAAGGACCTTACTAGAGAAATTAACCATGCCCATAGATAGGGTGACTGGTGGAGTGGACTAGGGGACCTTTGTGCCCCAAACCACTATAAATTGATGTTCCTTGTTATCTTTTTTTCAACTGCTACATATATATTTTATTATAGAAATATCGCTAGCTCTATCTACTATAAATTTAAATCGACATAATTGTGAAATTATTATAAGAAAAACAATTCACCCATCTATTGTGATATTACTATAGCTATTTTGACATAACACTTGGTTTCCAAGGATGTGATTTTCAACATAGTTATACCCACCTAAAGGCATACGTTCTATTTTGGTGATGGAAATGGATAATCTTAATGATGTAAGGTCAATTGTTCATGTATCATATTTCAATGGTGATAATTATGGATGCTGGAACTCATGAATGATAATCTACATAAAAAATATTGGATTTAGAGTATACTAAAAAATTGTTACTCCTCACACAATTCCTGAAAAACCAAAATCATGGTCTACTTCTAAAGAGGCTGAGTATCATATGAATTTGAAGGTAATGAAATCAATTATATGTGGTCATTGATTGGTGGAATTAAACCGTGTATCAAATTTCCCAAAAACCTATGAGATGTGGTAAACAACTGTAGTAGCCTATAAAGGTAATGACAATGATTGAAAAAAGAGATATGCTATAAGGAAACTAATGTTTGATACTTTCAAAATTTATGTTAGAGTGGGAATCACATAGATGAATGTAAGGATAATTCAAATTGTTAATTTTATAACATCTTTAGTTTATCCTCTCAGTAAACATGATTAAGGATGGAAATTTCAAAGAGTTCAACCTGCAATGTGGAATGGAATTTCTGATGCAATTCTCTAAAAATCACCTTTTAAAAATCTGACTATTATAGAATTAATTGTAACGTTAATGATTTATGAGATATAAATGGAAGATGAACTGGACGATCACAAATTCTTAGTATAAAATGATAAAGATTATTTAATGTCATCTCTAAAAATTAGAATAGAAAATAAAATCAAGTTGAAAGAAAATAATGTACATATGACATAGAAGTTCAGCTAGCGCAAAGAGCAAGAAAATTCAGTAAATTTTATAGATAGAATAAAGGATTATAAAAGACCATAAAAATGATGATAATTACTCAAGGTAAGTATAAAGTTTTGAATGTAAAAAATTGTGTCATATAAGACCATATTATCCTCATTTAAGAGAAAAACAAAAAAGAAATATCAGAAGAATTCTGATTATGAGATAAAGGTAAAATGATATGTCAATGCCACTTGGAGTGTTTCTGAAGACTAAAACTTAGCATCAATATCTGGTTGGATGAAGGAAGAATCTAATATAAAAGCAAATAAGTGCTTTATGGATGATGAAGAAAAATTACAAACCTATAATTCATATGATTATGGGTCTAGTTAATCAAATGATAAAATAACTACATACTACACTAAATAGAAAAAATATATGAATATATGTTAAAGAATCAAAAATAATTAAAAAAATATTTATAATGATATTTTAGGAGAAAGGGATATATTTCTTAAACATCATCAAGAATTAATTGAGAAATTTAGTTCATATACTAAAAACTGTATTGTCCATTACAGGAAGATTAGAAAACAAGATGATGAAGTAAAAACTTATAAAAGTTTTGATCATATATTTTTAAAATAATAAAATACACTAAATGAAATTATTTGTAAAAATGTAATTAAAATGGAATTATTTGGTATAGGCAGTATGGGTGAAAACTAGAATTGTACAAAAACTATTGTTTTCCTGGTTCTATCAAAAAAATCATTCCTATTGTCAAATGTTTTTATTTTGATAATAATGAACATTAAGATAACGATTAGTATTTCAGAAATCTTCAATTTTTTTGTGGAAAACATACTCATTATTCAAAATTATTATCTAATTTTAATTATATCATTGTTGAACAAAATAGAACTGTTTGGATTCCTAAGTTGTTGATAGCTAACACTACTGGAACAAAAAAATATATGAGTGCCAAAAAAATCATTATTTATTTTACCTTCTTTGTAATAATCCAAAAAAATAAAAGATATATGGTATATGTACAATGTCTATTCATGAAATATGAGTGAAATGTCATCAAATTTAATTTCACTAACTGAAATTGATGGAGGCCTACTCACCTTCGGTGACAATACCAAATGAAAATATATTGGACAAAGAATATTTGGAGATCCTGATAATTTCTCAATTAATAATGTGCTCTATGTACATGGATTGAATCAAAATATGATAAGTATCTATCAACTATGTGATTAAGGATACTCTGTAGATTTTTCTAATAATTACTATTCTATTTATTAAAATAGTTTACATAAATTTAGAGAACCCATAACCGATAATGTCTACACTTTGAATTTTAATTCCTTGTGTAAACAGAAAGTGAAATGTTTAGCTGCTAATGTAAATGATTCACGGATTTCGAATAAAATACATGATCATTGTAATATTTTTTCTTTGCATATTTTATTTAAGATACAATTAATTTCTGAATTACCTAGTCTCATATTTGATAGAGATAGATTTTTGATGCATGGAAAATAATTAAGAAACAAAAATCATCCTTTAAATCTATTAACAAAATTTCTACTTCAATGCACCTAGAACGTATTCATATAGATTAGTTTGGACCATACATAATAGAATGTTTGTCTAGTTATTTATATGTATATTTTTATGTTTATGATTAATTTAGATTTACTTGGATATATTTTCTAAAACATAAAAATTTATCTTTTCTATTTTCGAATTGTTTTACAAAATTATTGAAAATGAAAAACCGGGTAGCGAATTTTATAATCAGGAATTCAATTATTTTTTCATAATGTGGGTATTAAACAAGAATTATCTGCACTAAAAACAACTCAACAAAATGGATTCGTTGAAAGAAAAAACTAAACTATTCATGGAATGTCTAGAACAATGCTAAATGAATATAGTATTCTAACATACTTTTGGGTAGATGCAATCAGCACAATATGATATATTATAAATAGAGTTTCAATTCGACCTATTTTAAAAAAACACTCTATATAAACATCAGAATAACAGAATGCCTAAGGTAATGTAGTTAATGGTTTATGGATACAATGTATATATCATGGACACCAAGGATAATTTTCGAATGTTCGATAAAAAAGCTGATGAATGAATATTCTTCAGATATTCTACAACTTATAAAGATTGTAGAATATATAATAAAATGTCAAGGGTTGTTGGAGAATGAGTTCATGTGATGTTTTATGAAATTGATCCATTTAATAAAAATATTAATTAAACAGATGAATCGGATGATTCTAACAACATGAGAGTTGATATCGTGAAAAATAATTTTGAAAATAAAAATAAACTTTAGTCCAGTTCAGAAGAACGTGATACTGATAAACCTAAAAGTGTGCTACCTATAAAGTCTTGAATCAAAATGAATCAGCCTTTAGAGACTGTTATAGATGATCATGACATTAGAACTAAATATTTCTCTATGAATAAACAACATGATTAAGGACTTTTAACTAGAAACAATGATAGACTAGTAGCTAAGGTGTATAATTAAGAAGAAGATCTAAATTATGATGATACAATTGATCACGCAGCTATAATAGAACTTATAATAATTCTTATATCCTATAAATTTCATATGAACATTAAATTATATCAAATAGATATAAAATCTACCTTTCTAAATAGATATTTAATGGAGGAAGTTTATGTTGAGCTATAACCTGGTTTTGAAAATTCTTAGAAACAAGATTTTGTTTTTAAAAGTACTAATGCTCTATATGGAATTTAAGAAGAACATAGAGCTTGGTATGAAATATTAAGTTCATTTCGTTAAAAAATAGTTTTAAATTTAGATTTTCAGACCCAACCATCTTTAATAAAATTGTTTCTTTTAATTTATTATTAGTTCAAATATAAGTTGATGCTGTTATTTATGGATCAAAAAAAAACATTGAAATTATTTTACAGAACATCTGAAAAAATAATTTTAAATAACTGTGATGGGAGAATTAATTTTCTTATTTGGACATAAAATTTATCAAAAAGATGTTCGAAATGTATATAATATATTTAAATACATTACTGATTTATTGAAAAAGTTAAGTCTTAGAATTAACAATACATATTCAACTCCCATGTGTACAAATATTTAACATGACTTGAATAAAGTGGAAAAACTAGTGGACATCAAGTTATAAAGAGGTATGATTCGATGATTAGAATACATTACTTCTAGAAGAACAAATATTATTCTTTCAGTATGTCTTCATTCATCATTTCAATCAAATCCAAAAGAATCCCATATTGCGGCGATAAAAAGGATTTTTAGATATTTAAAAGGATGAGTTACTTAATCTCTTCTACATCCTAAAAATTCATATTTTAATTTATTATTATATTGAGATGATGATTTTGGATGATGTAGATTAGATAAAAAAATTACTTTTGAAACCCCACATTTTAGGAAGATCATTAGTGTCATGGTCAAGTAAGAAGCAACACTCGGTTGCACTATTAATAGCTGAAGCAGAGTATGTATCTACAAGAAGTTGTTATGAACTAGTGTTGAGGATAAAATAATACTTAGATGGAATTTGGACACAATTTTAAAAATACTCTTATGTTATGTGATAATAAATGTGCTCTAAACATTTCAGAAAAATCCAATAAGTCATTCTAGAACTAAGCATATTGATATTAGACATCATTTTCTATGATATCACGTTCTAAAAAATAATATATCATTAGAATTTTTTAACACTAAAAATCAATTAGAATATATTTTTACTAAACCTATTCCCACAGCTTGTTTTGATTTTATTAAGTGGGGTTAGGTTTATTTAATTTCCAATTAAATATTTATTAAATATTATTTATAATATTTTATCTATTAATTTATTTTATGCCAATGTATTTCTTTAAATTTTATTTTCTATTATTATTTTTATTCTACTATATTTACATAAATACATCTTATCTTAAATATATTTACGTTGTGATTTTTTTTTAATAATTAATATGCGACATGTGAAATTAGGACATATTTCATTTGTCATAAACTGTTTGTTTCCCAAGCCACTCATCTTCAAAATCTTGTTTATCCAAATTTAAAAAACAAATCAAAACATATTTCGCATATTCCCTCACTCTTCATCCTTCTAGAACACTAGAATTTGAAAACATCCGATTTTTCAGATATTCAGAAATGACAAAAACCAAGAGAATATAAAATGGAGTAGTAATTAAACCGAAACATCAATGAATTTGTGGTACAAAAATTCTTCATGGAACGATGATAGATCTGGAATGGTTGTACGAGATGAACTTGCTCCTAATACAATCACTAGATATTATAGGTCTTGAGACATCTTTTAATTAACCCCCCGAAGATTTTCTATATGAGGTAGAACGGTAATATTTTTATTAGAGTGTGATACTTAGTTTCAGAGATATAGGGAACCCAATTTTCTTTAGTATAGAAGATGGTTATTTCTATATTTCTTCTACTGAGGTTGCAATGATTTTGAAGTATCATCACGAAGGAGTTATTCATTTTGAACTCAAGTCGATTAGAGATAAAGAACAATCATCAATAGACATTATGTCTTTTCTGTTCAAATGAACACAAATCCAATAAGAAGTTTTTACTGAGGTATTTATTTAGATATCTTCATTACTTTTTTTCTCCAGATGTGAGAATGAAATTTTTTCCAAATGAATGAATAATTTCAGGATTTTGTTTATGAATTAAATGATCATATTAGTTGAATCCAAAGTATAATTCCATCATAGTAATGTGTTGAATGATGGTACATTAATAAATCATAGATTTTTCTGGAGTACTGTGAATGGAAGGATCATTACTGTTAAAGAAGTGGAAGAACAGAGCTCATGAGCTTTTATTTAGGGGAGAAAGTAGGTGTTAGAAAGGCAGGAGTATATGAATCTCAGATAGATTAAATTTCATAACCATAAAAAACAATGCATAGATTTATAACAGAAGAAGAAGAAGAGTAAGAGTAGATTCTGGAAGGCCATGTGCTAAAACCTATAATAAGAGATGCTTCTCAAGTTGAAGAGAAAATATTGGATTTTAGATAAGTTACAAGCTCAGTTGATATGAATGAAACAATTATTGAATAGGAAGTTCAAGTGGATAGTTAAGGTATAGATATTTTGTTTGTATCTTTAGAGAAGGTGCAGTTAGTAGAGAGCTTTCCTATTGAAATAGTTCAATAGCAGAATATTCAATATGAAAATTTTCAATCTATTATTTCTAGTTAGGAAGTTTCTAAAAAATTAGTTTTTATCCAAGGCATATTTTACAAGAATCTACTAAAGAAATTTAGACTATAATGGTGGATTAGGGCATGATACATTCAAATCATATATCTGATGTAAAGACTGATGTATTAGATAATAAGTTGTTTTCTTGAAAAGAATTTGTACTGAAAATAGTGACAGATTCCTTGCAACTATAAAATGAAAATTAGGATATGAATGTAGGTGAGGGGACATCTGATTCGTTATCTCATATAGTTGAAGAAGATGTGATAAAATTTAGTAAGTCCTAAGAGGAGAATTCCAATCTGCGGTAGGAACTAGAAAGTTCAAAGGAAATGATTCAGTAGCTTACCGAGAACACTATTTATAGAAGTGATTTTGATGACATAAAGAGAGATATGTTAAATGAAATTGGAATGATTAAAGCTTGAGTAGTGTAGAAAATTGAATTTCTAGAATTAAATGGTACTTAGGAAGTATGATTGAATATGTGAAAGGTTTAGTGAATCAGGCTAGTATATATACTAATTTCGCTGTAACTTGTCATGATTTAATTAGAAGATTTCTGGCCAGTACATATGTTATGGTATATATGAATTTTTGACATCAGGATCATCAGCTCAATAGTGATCCTATAACTATTTTATAGGATAATAAAAAATTTCTTATGGATCTGTTAACTCAGGGAGAGCCTTGTATTCAATTTATGTGGAGTATGTTTTTAGAGAAGATATATCTATTCATTAAGAATGAAGAAAGTCCTCATCAGTTTCTAAAAGTCAACGTTATGGAAAATATGTATGTCAATAATAATGTGAAGAAATTGTTAATCTAGAAAGGAGATAATTTTTTTGGAGAAAATGAGATTACATATGCTGGATCTGATGGACATGTTTGAAGCCTTATAGATTTATCATCCATCCTATATTTACTCTTTATTTACATTCCTACCTTTACCCATGTCAATTATTGTTTTTATTTCTTGATCATAATCTCTATTTTATTCCTATATTTATTAATCAATGATTTTTTCAACTATCTATATACTATATTTTTTCTGATAGCATAAATCCATTTCTCTTAATACTTTATCATTACTTATAGCAGTCACTTATAATTCTATTCAAAATAAAAAGTGATTTAATATTATTTTATAATTTATTTTCAATATCAAAAAAGGGGGATAAATTTAGATAAAAAAATTCCTTTTTTTCTAGAGAAATTAAAATATTACATTTTTATCGAAATAATTCATAATTTTAAATGGGCGGAATTTCTTTTAATGTTTAATAAATTTAAAACTAAAATTTTAAATGTAATATTTTTAATTTATAGTTTTTATGATCAAAAAAATGTGGGATATTGTCGGGCATGCATTTTCTCATCAACACTATATAAATGATAAAGATTTTGATTCTTACAAATACTTTTGATTGATTTACTAATGATTTTATTTGGAGTGTATTTCAAGAAATTTATATTCTTTATAAATCTTATCATTAAATAATATTCAAATATTTATTTGCATGAAATATTTTTTAAAGTATTCGGAATTCTCTAAATCATATTCTGGAAACACTATTATCCATTTTTTGTTTACTAGAATCACTGTTCACTGTAGGTCATTTACTAGAATCATTGTTCATTGAAGAAAGTAATGCATGAGACAAACCTTACGCTTATGATGTATGATCGACACGTACGATAAAACAACCGTTCGTACAAATAAATGTAAGGCTTATGAAAATTACGTTTATAAAATATCCATATGTTTTTAGAAAGAAAATGTATGTTTAAATAACACTATGTAATTATAAAATTTTACAAATGTAAGGATCATCAACCTTACTTTTCTGATCAGACATATGTTGTCAGCCTTAAATATGGAAATGTTGAAAAATTGATAATCAATTTTATTTTCATAGATCTATACTTACATGTATAATTGAAAGAATTATCAACCCTAGGCTTTTTATTTGGTTGTTCTGTGAAGTAACTTCATGTTTGACTTTTCAACATCGAAAATTTTAATTTATGACTTTTTCGGAGCATTTTGAAATAGACTCTACGCGAATGTTTGGGAAATTTAAATCACAATTTTGATTGATCGAAATCTCATTTGGAATGATTTAATGATTCATGTACAGCAGATATCTTCTCCCCATTCATAAGGGAAGTTACAACTACTCTGAGATGTATTCTTTGAATTCAAATTCACTCAAATTATCATGTATTTTTTTGGATCTAGAAACCATGATATGAAATATAGTGGTATATATATATTTATGTGTCAGATGTTTTTCACGTTGATATAAAGATCTATTTGCTGTATTTGATGATCTGTTTTTGTTACTCTTCTTAAAATGAAAGATATTATATAAAACCAGATATGTTCATATATATTTCATGATTACTATTTTTCTGATGGAATATCAATATTTTAATAGTTGTGTGCTTTTGTAACTATGAGATACAATAGTTTTTAATAAAACATCATCTTATCTTGAGATTTGTCTTCCCAAATTTTGTGGTGGTGGAGTATCAGCTTCTCGCACTAGGCTCTGGATTTACTGGTTCCCTGTAAAAGTAGTACAAGTCTCTTTTTTATATGATTTTGTTTGTATGGGTAACAAATACTAGTACTCAGTTGTTGATTGGTCTTATGATAGGAGGACTAAACTAGTGAAATTCACCAAGCCCAAAGAGTGGGTGATTGGTGGAGTGGACTTGGGGATTTTCGTGCCCTCGAACAACTATAAATTATTGTTCCTTCATCTATTTTCATTATCTGCTGTATATATATACTTTTACAGAAATTCCACCAGATCTATCTGCTATAGATGTTACTCGGCAGAATTGTGAAATTCTTAAATGTACACAATTCACCCCTATTGTGTTATCACTATTTCTATTTCGACCTAACAATTTCTTTTAAAGGAGATGATGGAAATAGATTTGGAACTTGATCAAATGATGGAACATGCAAGATATATTACATTAGTACTGGTAAAATGCTACATAAAAGTGGAGAAACTGATATCCCCCATGTCACATCCATTTAATTATGTCACGAACCTACCAAGGTCAACCCTGAACCTGTCACCCGAGCGAGTCTGCGACATGGCCCGAAGGGCGTTCCCGATCCCCACGGGCTGGCAACCAGTGTCGAGCATCAAAGTTTAATCGTTGGGAATGATTGGGCCCATTAAAAAATCCAAAAAAATCCAAGAAAATAGATAAAAAATAACTGATAAAAATAACACTTATAGAGGAAAGGAATATAAAACTGAGCAAACAATCACTTGACCTTCCAGGTCACCTCCCGACCAATGTCTGACTATACTCCAACAACGAGCAACATATCCAAGAAAACATCAGCAAGGAAACATGCAACTGAAATGATAAAATTGGAGTTAAAATTAAAAATGATCATTAGGGATTCCAAAATAAACCACTAAACCCATCGTATCCCTTCTTGAAGCAATCTATTAACACAAGTTTGAAATAAAATTATAAAAGTAGGTTTCTCGCATTTGAAAATAAGAAACATTTTTCCCTATTTAAAAACCCAACACACACCAAATACCATTTTTCCAAAATCATTTTTCATTTTATAAATTAAATCCAAAACAAAGTATACCAATGTTTTGCTAGAGTAAGAGAAGTAAAAATACAAGATGAAAATAAACTAGTGCGTGGAAAATAGACAAGCAATAAAAATGATCTGGTAGCCATGGGTGATTCTAAACATACCTAGCTGACCCATGGACGTACTCATTTTTGGAACCACCTTCCGACTTATTGTGAAGCTCCTAAGACTGTATCCAACTGGCTTCCCTAACTGACCAATCCAGTGGCAAAGCCTGCCTAGCCTAACAACAAATCCTGGGGGTACCAACTCGTCTAATCGAGGTTGATCAGCAACTGTCACTCGGTCTCTAAAATATTCATAGGAACCCATGGTAGTAATACTAATAATACTGTGTAAGTAGGAAGGCTCTCGCATACATGACTCATCTCACCACAATTTCCTAACTCAAACACGGATGCTTCGTATGTGTTCACCCATAAAGGGTTACCCAAGACAGGAGCGCCCCCAAACACACATTCAAACATTTCACATTAACTATGTGCCAACCGTGATATCATGCCATCAAATCATTAAAACCATTTGATAACTTTTTTAAAATACTTAAGTTGTTAAATGGGCATATAGTAATCAAAATGTCGCCTTATCAAAGAATCAACAAAAACCTTACACTAAAGCTGAGAGTGCCAAACGGGCCGTCATGTTCCAACACACACCCAAAACACACCTCATTTACCAAACATGTATTTACCCTTTCCAAAACCAACTTTTATTTCAAAATAAATGAAAATCACACATCACACATAAATAAGTCAAAAGGGCTTTCTTTCCATTAAAAATAATAATTGTTCATTATGCAACAACAAAACCATTTAAATACATGATTTGTAATCACTTACACATTTTAGTAAATCCTTTAAACAAATTATTAAACACTTCTATGTAGAAAAACATGGAATACCACCAAATACACATCGAAAATACAATTTTGAAATCAGAATAACACTGAATCCCTTCAAAAATAAGTTTTGTATCTTGCACAATTTGTCAAATTCCATCATATGACTGAACCAGGGATCACACATAAATGACACCCAGTACATCATTAAAAAATATCAGTTTAAAACTAAATAAATGACATGTATTTCATGAAAAATACTTTTCGTAGTACACACATAACCCATAGAACATGTCAAAATGCATAAAAAACATAATATTTTTTTCAAACAATATTTAAATAGGAGGTGATTTCTAAATATACTCTTAACAAATTACATCAGTTTGAAAACACCATATCAGACTGACATCATATATCCATGAGGTACGAATCAAATTTTAAAAATCATCCCAGTAAAATTTAATGCCTAATCAAACACATCATTGCATATACATGAAGATGTAATCCAGAAATTGACTCAAAGCTTATATTTAACAAACTCTAACCATTTAAGAACACTATAGCAGGAAAATTAAGGGCATAATGAAACTAGGAATCATGTTTCAAAACTAAAAGTAAGAGCACAAGTGTTCATGAAGAGCTCCAGAAATTAAATACACCAATTCACCTACCTTGGTGGTGTAAAAATACAACTGCGCCTCATCAAAAGGGAGAAGTGGATATCGCGGACCCTTCGCACCCCCTAAAAATTGAGGAACACACACAAATTATTCCTCAATCTTAGGGTTGGGATAAAACCCCTAAAATTGAAAAAGAAATAGACAGTAGGAGGAGAACTCTGGAGAGGGAGGTAGTGGCTGGAGATGGCGCTGGCGAAGGCAGACGCGACTGCTGGAGGAGAACGCCGAAAAGGAGGAGGTCACACAAGGAGGGTCAGAGCAAGAAGGGTCGTATCATGGAGAGTCGAAGAAAGGAGGGTTCAAGTAGGGGGTCACTGGTGGGGAGGCAGTCGCGTGGGAGAGAGAGTGCTGGGAGGTGTGGGTCATGCTATAAAAATGTCTGGGCATGGTCGGGGAAGAGGGGCTGGCGGCGAGGACTAGCGGGGAAAGACCGGCAGGGTGGCTGGAGGCTGGACGGGGTGCTAAGGGGGCGCTGGACCAAAACAGGCACTAGAGCGGGGCATGAGCGGCGAGGCTGGGGGTGTGGAAGCTGGGACAGGGCGTCGTCGGGACGAGGATGTGGCTAGATGGGGGAGCTGCGCTGAACATGGGGATGAAGGGAGGGGGCCTCGTACAGTGGGAAAGGGGAAAGGAGGCTGTAGGTGTGCGATTCAGGGAGAAAAAAGGGGGGTAGACATGGGGTATGCGGGAAGAAGGGAGATGAAAATGGGGGATGTCGGCTCGAGTAAAACTATTGGTAAAGTTTTTTTTCATTTCAATAAAATGAAAATACTAATAATAATAAAATTATGATTAATAATAATAATAATCATAAAAATAATAACAATAAATATTTTATTAATAAAATTTATTAACAATAAAAATAAAAATAATAAAAATAAAAATAAAAGCAAAACTAATAATAATGCAAACAACAACAATAATAAAATTATAATAACAACACAATAATAATAATAAAATAATTGTAATAATAATAACAATATCATTAATAAAATAATGACTCCTTGTAATATCCTTAATAATAATAAAAACAACAATGCAATATTATTATTATTATCGATCATCTTTCCAAAATCTTAAACCTGTGTATTTACCTTACACTGAAAATAGGATCATTGCACGTTCGGCGGACGGCTTAATAAAACTCGCGCAAGTTTCACGCCTCAAATCAGACCGCTTGGGCATTCGCACAATCACATGGGGTGATTGTGCGGCTACCGCCTACTTGCTGTGACCGTGCACAGGCCCAAAACCTGCTAAAAAAATTATACGACAAAAATTTTAATCCACGATCCAGCTCGGACCCTGGCACGAGAACCCAAAGCCAAGAATTAAATAAAATAAAAATTAATTTAAGAAGATGAGTGTGAAAATTCTCCCTACTACAGACACTTTCTTCCCCTAGAATGCCACCCAACTGAACGATGGACAAGGCTAAAATCCATGCCCAGCTGAAACTGAAGGGAACCATACCACAAGAGAAATGGAGAACCTGAGAGGGTTCTCCCCACCACAAGAATTGAACTAATGCTGTAATTTAACACTCAAACATACCACCTTGGGAAGGGGGCCGATACTAGAACTCCCAAAAAATCGAAACTATCTTCTATAGCACAAGAGATCAATCCCACTGAACATTGGAACTCTCAACCTGGACCAAAACTCTGATGATTAGAGAAAAAACCCTAAGCAAAACTTAACTCAGACAATACACCCAAGTATAAATACAATATTTAACTCCTTTGTAGGTACTTACATCTCTAAACAAATGGCATCACACCAAGACCAACCTATTAAAGCGTCAAACACACTTCTAAGAAAATGCATGATTCAGTAAACCATAAACCGATAAACAATACAGTTGGATTAGAACAGAACATGCCTATTATACCTCCACAACTAAGCAATGAATTTAGAACAGCGTCAAAACATTATCAGCAGAAAACAAGAAAAAAAATACTTTAAATCTTCCACTTCCAACATAGAACACAAAACCCGGACCAAGGATACACAGCCCTGGAAAATCCTAGCTATGCGCAAGCTTCAACCCAGGATCTATGGCTGGGGATCTGATGGATGAAGAATTTCCTACCTCACGGTCAGGCACTAAAATCCCTTGGTCATAGAATCTTCTTCAAGCGATGCTTTTTGCAAAACATCCCTAGATGACCAAGACATCCACAATGATGGCAAGTCTTCAGAGGGATGCGACATGACAACTTCATGTGCCCGAACCTGCCACACTAGTGGCACACCACTGAATGGTACGAATAACTAGATGTTTGAACCATTGAAGAGGACTCTTTAGGAATAGTTCCCTCTGGCACACCCTGATCGCCAAATGGGGAACCTTCACAAGTAACTGGATACGCTGGATTTCCAAACATCTTCACTCTGAAGACCAAATCAGCTAAGAATGCCTCATCCACCAGCTTCTTCAAATTATGGTCCTTAGAAATGAGGACCCGCTCTTCGATCTCTGGACGAAGACCCCCGATGAAGAGAAAAGTTTTTATTAAATCCAGTGACGTTGCCTATGTAGAAAAGGACACAGGCTCCATGAAATGGCCAACATATGCCTTCACTATCCCTTGGCTTTGTTGAATACACATGAGCTCTTCCCTTTTCAGCGTGTTTACCTCTTCCGGTATAAACCATCGAATAAAGAAGTATTTAAAGAAATCCCATGTCATCCCAACTCACACTGATGGTGGGGAAAGCAACTCTCATCCGTCCAGAGCCGAACCTTCAAACATACCCAAAAAAGAATTCAATCTGAGAGCTTCATGAGTTCCCAATAACCTGAAGACACGCTCAACCCCTTCAATACATTCTGCTACTTCTAACAGAACCTGATCACTGTGAAGGATAGGCAATGTTCGAGAAGGACCAAAATCTTGGCATGACTTATCAGAAACCTTGGGTACCTTTCTGAGAGCCATTTTCTGAACAACATAAAAACACAGAACCAAAACCAATATCAAGCTGAAGCAACACCCATGAAAGAACCTTCATCCAAAAACAACTTGCTCAAAATAAACAAGTAAATATAAACACAGCCAATATCCACTTTTTCATTTTAGATTTCAAACCCTCCTTTATTCAAGGCCATTTAACAAACCAAATTCCATTATCCAAAAATCATTTTTCCTTTTTCTTTTTTTTCACATTAGAAAAACAAGGTGAAACCTTTAATTATAAGTATACACCCCAGTAATCCCATGAACATCGCACATGTCTTCATCCGCTTTCATCCATACATACTAACACACACTTCTCATGTATTCCCTCACATGTGCAAACATTCATAAAGAGTACCTGATGTTGCATTCAAACCATATCTTTACCGTTTCCAAGAAATCACCAGAGTTTTAGACCAAGATCTTTCAGTTTTAAAACAAATCCATTTCACAAATTTAAAGCCATTTAAAAGAAATCGTTCTCATTTTAAAAACCGTTTTTAATTTTGAAAAGTGCAATTTCACCAACAAGAACCAAGAAAACACAAAACATGCATCAAATTACCGATGTGAGGGACTAGTAGTCATGCTTAACCTAGTGACATGGTAGTGGGTCATGCCCCAAGCAGGCGCCGACAACTAGGAGGAACATAAACCATATACTTGGACTCCACGTGGGATATTACTCCATGTGAAATCACGTTGGGTCATTGGCTTTCCTCTGTTGTCATCACTCTGTCAAAAATAACCAGAATGAAATAAGGACTCAATTCCTGGACTACCCCAGTTTACTCGAGGTTCAAAAAGGGGAGGGTTTTTGACATCCCCCCCTCGTAACTACCTCTCGTGTCCCGACAATCCTAATCTCCATCTACCAGACACCCCAAATAACAAGGTCCCCTCTAAAACCATTATTTCATGAACCAACCCAGGTTGACCCTGAACCGTTCACCCGAGCAGGTCTGCGACATGACCCGAAGAGCGTTCCTGAACCCCATGGGCTGGCAACCTGTGTCGGGCAACAAAGATTAATCATTGGGAATGTTTTGGCCTATTAAAAAAATCAAAAAAAAAAAAGAAAACAGATAAACACAAACAATTGATAAACATAACATGAACGGTGGAATGGAATATAAAAAGTAAACATACCACCATGTGACCTTCCAGGTCACGTCCAATGGCTAACATTACTCCAACAACGAGCAACTCAGCCAAGAAAATCTGAGAAAGGAAACCATTAAGTGAAATGATAAAATAGGCGTGAGCATTAAAAATTCTCAGTAGGGATGACAAAATATACTACAGAACACAACTTCTCCCTTCTCGAAGCAATCCATTAATGCAAGTTTGAAATACAATTATAGAAGTAGGTTTTTTCATTTTAAAATAAGCAATATTTTTCCCCATTTAAAAACCCAAAACATGCCAAATACCATTTTTTCAGAATCATTTTTCATTTTATAAATGAATCCGAAACAGAGTATACTAATGTTGTTCTAGAGTAAAACAAGTAAAAATGCATGATGAAAAAAAACTAGTGCTCGAAAAATACACAAGCAATGAAAATGATCCAGTAACCAATGGTGATCCTAAACATCCATAGAAGACCCCTGGGCATACTCAGTTTCAGAAGCACCTACCGTCATATGGTGAAGCTCATAAGTATATAACCAACTGTGTGCCCTAACTGACCAATCTAGTGGAAAAGCCCGCCTGGCCTAGCAACAAATCCAGGGGGTACTAACCCGTCTAATCGGGGTGAATCAGCAACTGTCACTCGATCTGTAAAATATACCTAGGATCCCATAGTGGTAATAATAATAATACTATGTAAGTAGGAAGGCCCTCTCATGTGTGACTCATCTCACCACACTTTCCTACCCCAAACACAGATGATTCCTATGTGTTCAACAATAAAGGGTTACCCTAGAGAGGAGCTCCACCAAACACAAATTCAATCATTTCACATTAACAAAGTGCCAACTATTCCATAATTCCATGAAATCATTAAAACCATTTGATACCTTTTTTAAAATACTAATGTTGATAAATGGGTATACAATAATAAAAACGTCTTCATTTTAAAGAATCCACACAAACATTACACTAAAGCTGAATGTGCCAAATAGGCTATCACGTTCCAACACAAACCCAAAACACACCTCATTTACCAAATGGGTCTTTACCCTTTCCAAAACCAACTTTTATTTCAAAACATGATGAAAAGCACACAACAAACATAAATAAGTCAAAAGTGCTTCCTTGCCATTAAAAAAATAATTGTTCTTTATGTGGCCCCAAAACCATTTAAATACATGATTCATAATCACTTACACATTTTAGTAAATCATTTAAATAGTTTATAAAACACATATAAGTAGCACAACATGGACTCCCATGACATACACATCCAAAATACTCTTTTGAAATCATATCACACCAAATCCCTTCCAATATAAGTTTTGTATCTAACACAATTTATCAAATTCCATCAAATGACTCATCCAGGGTTCGCAAATAAATTACACCCAATACCTCATTAAAAAAATCATCATAAAACCAAATACATGACATTTCTTTCTTGAAAAACACCTTTTTTAGTACATACATAACCCCAAAAACATGTCAGAATGCGTAAAACAACATAATAGTTTTTTTAAAATAGTATTTAAATAGGAGGTCATTTCAAAATATACTCTTAACAAATTCTATCAGTTTGAAAACACCGTATCAGACTAACATCATACATCAAGGAGGTAAAAATAATATTTGAAAAATCATCCAAGTAAAATTTGATTCCTAATCAAACACATCATTGCAGATACATACAGATGTAAACCAGGAACTGAATCAAAGCATAATTTTAATAGACTCTACACATTTAAAAACACTATAGAAGGAAAATTATAGTCATAAAGAAACTGTGAATCAAGTTTCAAAACCAAATGAAAGAGCGCAACTATTAATGGAGTGCTCCGGAAATGTAATATGTGAATTCACCTACCTCGGCAGCACGCGAATACAACCGTGCCTCAATAGACGGGAGACGAGGACATCGCAGACCCTTCACACCCCCTAAAAATTGTGGAACACACGCAAATTATACCTCAATCTTAGGGTTTGTCTAAAACCCCTAAAACTTAAAAAGAAACGCACAGAAGGAGGAGAACGTAGAAGAGAGAGGTCATGGCCAGAGATAGCGTCGGAAAAGGCGGTCACAGCTACCGAAGGAGAATGCTAGCAAGGAGGAGGTCGCGCAAGGAGATTTGGAGTAAGGAGGGTTGAACCAAGGAGGGTCGGAGCAAGGAGGGGCGAGGCAGCGGGGGTTCACCGGTGGGGAGGCCGTCACATGGGAGAGAGAGGGCTGCTGTGTTTGGGTCATGCTGAAAAAACGTTGGGGCATGGTCGAGGTAGAGGGTCCTACAGAAAGGACTTGTGGGGAAAAGCTGATGGTGTGGCTAAAGGCCGGAGCAGGAGGCTAGCCAGGGTACAGAGGGGGCGTCAGACCACGACAGGCACTAGAGCAGGGCATGAGTGGCGAGGCAGGGGGTGCGAAAGCCGGTATTGGGTGTCGCCGGGAGGAGGAGGCGGCCAGATGGGGGAGTTGTGACGAACGGGGGGATGAAGGGAGGGGGGCTCGGACAGTGTAAAAGGGGGAAGGGGGATGCAGGGGTGCGATGCGAGGTAAAAACATGGGGAGACCTGGGGTATGCAGGTAGAAGGGAGAGGAAAAAGGGATGAGTCGGCCCAGGTAGAACTAGGGTTTAGGTTTTTTCCATTTTAATAAAATAACAATAGTAATAATAATAAAACATTTAATAATAATAATAATAATAATAAAAATAATATAAATAAATATTCTATTAATTTAATTTATTAACAATAAAAATAAAAATAATAAAAATAAAAATAATAAGAAAAATAATAATATTTCAAACAATAATAATTAAAATAATAACACAATAATAATAATACAATAATAGTAATAATAATAAAAATATTGATAATAAAATTAATACTCATAGTAATAACCTTAATAATAAAGACAACAATGTAATACTATTATTATTATTATTATCGAATGTTTTTTAAATCTTAAACTATTTATTTACCTTACTCTGAAAACCGGATCACTACACGTTCGTAGAATGAATTAATAAATCACACGCAAGTTGCACGCCTCAACTCAGGCCACTTGGTCATTCTCACAAGCACATGGGGTGATTGTGCGGCTACCACCTATCATACGGTGACCGAGCATGGGCCCGTAACCTGCTAAAAAAATTAAACGACAAAAATATAAATCCAGGATCCATCTCAAACTTTGGAACGAGAACCCAGAGCCAAGATTTATATAAAATATAAAATAATTTATGATGACGTGTGTGAAAAATTCACTATATGATGTAGGTTTTTTGTAGGATATTCGAATTTTGAATGGTATGTGTGGGTTTTTTACTCACAATTATTGTTTTGAACCTGGGGTCTCTCCATGACACACCATTGGCCCATATATGTTTTTTAGGGTTTTTTGATTATGGGAATGATTTATGTATAGGAATTTGAAACAAAAATTTAACAGTGTGAAAAATTGGAGGGCACAAAAGGGAATATAATCCTTGATGAAAAATGGAACATTTATTATTTCCTTGCTACTTTTGACATTCTTATTATGAACAGGGAATCCAACTGTCTTCCTTGCATGGGGCTCTTTTTTCCTGCTTCATGCTCTCTGTAGATGGAAATGGCTGCAGATAAATTTAAATGGATGTAACTGAAATGCACTATGTTGAATTTGTTGTCAATGAGGCATGATGTTGTCATGGAATGGATGGATGTCAAGGAGGTTCAATATGTGAATGACAAAGGATGTGATGGTGTTGGTGATGAATGGAGAATGGCCATGGTACTAAGATGCATGTAACTTAGGAGATTCACTAAGTGACATAAGATGTTGTGGTTGAAACATTCTCTATGGACATTAGACGATTGATGAGCTGATCCTTAAGTTTAAAGAACTTGTATCAAGATGATACAAAGTCACAACATGATTAGAAGACCATGCATTGTAGTGACAATGCATGAGGAGTTGAAAGTGATCCATCCATAAGTTCTAAGTGGATGAAGTGGATTAAAGAAGTCCATGCACTATCACTTAGTGCATAAGAATTTGAAGAAGATCCAATTTGATCTCTGATTAGATCAATGAAGAACATTGAATAATCTATTTGATTAAGGAGTTCGGTTGAAGATGAAGAACCTTCGGGAATTTCACCTCCTAATACTAGCATATATGTTTAGGAGGATGGAGGAATTCTAATGAAGAAGTAGAGTTGATGATGAAAATTGAAGAAGGAAGAAGTGGAATTTGGCATTTTACACTTAAGTACTTTGTATACTTAGTGTATATTCAAGCAAAAAATTAGCCACAAGGGGCCAGCCTTAAGGGTTCAACCCAAGGCACATGTGGGACTAGGTCACCACGCCCAAGGGGATCCCATGGGGCCAGCCCAAGAGAGGCTGGGGCCGTGTATAAGCCCCGAAGCCACGCGACGATGAAGCCCGCGCAGCGTGAGCGCGAGGAGCGCGCTCGAGGATGCATAGTGGGCGCCAGTGGCGCGCCCGCAGGGAGCAGAGTGGGCGCAGAGCGCGCCCGCAGAGAGAACACGGTGCGGGGCGGCACCGTGGAGGGGGAATTTCAACTGAGCGTTGAGAGGCAGCGCTAGGTTGATAAGCCGCGGAAAAACTGCGCCCCGTTTCGATGTGGGACGCGGAAAAATCACCGGGAGAAAATCTCATCCGTCCAGGCGATCTCGCGGCAGATCTCGGCCGCCCGATGCATCGCGCCGCACGCGATCTAATCTGAGCCGCCCATCTAATCGCGTGCCAGATCTTAACCATCTGATGCATCTGCCGATCGTCCTCAACCTCCAGCCATGCGGAGGCCTCCTCGCGAGCTCCGTTCGAACCAGGAGCATCCCGAGCAATGTTTTTGAGTTCCCAGCCACCATAGTTCGAGCTGAAGTATTCATGGAGTTCGTCTGGCCCAACTAAACCTAACCATGCAATAAAATAAGCATGC
Organism: Viscum album; assembly: GCA_963277665.1. Lineage (NCBI taxonomy): Eukaryota > Viridiplantae > Streptophyta > Magnoliopsida > Santalales > Viscaceae > Viscum > Viscum album. Next base: position 1,399,797,935 of record OY728150.1, read on the forward strand.
ATGCAAGGTGATGGAGATTTCGAGATTCGGCCGAGGCAAACAAAGTTGCCGAGGGCGTGCCACGTTGCTCGAACGCTTAAACCGAAGGCTTGCATGCGTTCTAAGTCGCATGCACGAAGAGGAGAGGAAAATAAAAAGGAAAAGTACCCGCGTGTGAAACAGAGGAAGATATCAAGATTTGCAGAATCTTGAAATACCCGAAAACTTCGGGGATTCAAATATTGTATCACACGGATGGGCTGATGCATTCCTCTACCTATAAAAGGAGAGCCAGAGGCCTTGGAGTGCTTGCTGATCCTCTGAAGAGAGAAGTCCCGTGAGAAGCACTTTGTGCCTCGCGAAGTCGAAGCTCCGCGCAGCACCCTGCGCGGCAGTGAAGCCTGGATCACCCCTTGCTCCGTATGGTTCCTTTTGCACACTCCTTGCGCGAAAGAAGAAAAGGAGAAGTCCCCTGCGTGCTACCCCTTGCGCGGCAGGAAGGAGAGGTTGGGAAGCGCGACCTTGCGCGCTCCCTCTGTGCACCACGCCCCCTGTGCGGCAGTGGTTCTTGTGCGACCCGCGGCTGCCCCTTGCAGCGAGATCCTGCGCACCTTGCACCTTGTGCTTGTGCGTTTGAAGAAGGCAGTGGGGTGTTGCATATTGCGAGGCCCTTGCCAGTGCACCTTGTGCGGCTGTGAGGAGAAGAAGGGAGTTCGGGTTGTGAAGTGTATAACACACCTTGTGTGTGTGTGTAAGGAGAACCCAAGACTTGGCCGTGTGTGTGCATAAGGAGGAAGACCACCACATTTGTGTGTGTGCAAAACAAGAGGAAGACCCGAGGCCTTGTGTGTGCACACTTTGAAGAACAAATTAAAAGAACAAATTGTGTGTGCAAATTAAAGAAGTGGCCGAAGGCTATGTGTGTGCACAAGAAGTGTGTGCTCACTTAGAATAAGAGGAGAAGACTCTCACACTAAAGTATAACACACATTAATGTGTGTAAGCAAATTGAATAAAGTGTGTGAAGAAGTGAGAAGCTGGTGTGTGCTTAAAGATACTACACCCTTTGTGGGTTTATTACACCAAGAGAAGGAAAGAGGAGAGTACATGAATGCATGCATGCACATGCGCACGTAATCAAAGTTCAAATCTGCTTGTGTGCATTTGAGTTGACCAAGACCAGAGGTTCTTGAGGAATTTGAGAAGGCCATGCAGTCAGTGCATGAGGAAGCAGAGATTCCATGCACTCAGTGCAGGAAGTTGTTTTAAAGTGAGACTAGACCAGACTGAGGTTAAAGATATCAGTTGTCTGAGTATTCAGTAGTTGGAGAGAAGCCAGGTCATCCTGAGAAGAAGGAGATAAATCCTGAGCAAGACGAGAAGACCTGTTCACCACAAGTGAGCAGAGGTACAGAGCAAGACCAGCAGCCTTTATCCCAGGCTGCTGAAGTTACTTGAAGAAGTTAAAGAGGAGAAGAGCTACTCGTGCGACTCGAGCAGCCAAGAGAAGACCCTGTGGGACTCAGGGAGAAGAAGTCTTCAGTGGGATTCTGGAGCAGGCCAGTGGGACTCTGGTAACACTCTATGAAGCAGTATAAAGACCCTCCTGTGGGACTCAGGAGAGATACGGTGGGAAGCTGTATCGACCATTGTAATACTAACAGATTATAATGGGAGAATCCATGCTGGGAGAGCATGGCAAGGATGTAGGCCTTTGGTGCCGAACCTTGTAAATCCTTGTGTCCTGTGCCTTTTCATTACTTCATTATCCGGGAAAGGTTGAGAGACATAAGAAGAGTGGATCGAGGCCTTAACAAGCCATAGAGGTTTAATTGATTAAGAATCAATTAGTAAAAAGTTTTAAAGGATCACTGATTCACCCCCTCCCCCTCTCAGTGATTCACACTGATCTGGGCACTTCAATTGGTATCAGAGGGAGGTTACCTCTAAAAGATCCAAGAGAGTCTATATGGAGTGCAGATTTGAGGAAATGAAAGAACATCCTCAAATGGAGATATCTTCCAAGACTCTGAAACACAGAATGAAGAAACAGGCAAAGAAGATGAAGAAGAAGGTTGTTGCAATCAGAGAAACTCCTTCTATGGAAAGAAATGTGAAAGCCACATCAAATGACAATTTCTTTTATCATTCTTCTGATGAAGCCTGCTCTAGATGTGATGAAGATGGAAGGAACAATGATCTTCTAAATGGAATCAAATATCTTCAGAAGACAGTCCCCAAGGAAGTGGCAATGTGTATAGCTACAGGCCTCCTTGATCTTCAAGAAGAAAAATTACAGCTAGAAGTTGAAGCCAATTCTCTGGAAGTCCAATTGGAAAAAAGGGTTGGCATAACCAACACTCTCAGAAAGCTGGTGAAGGCTAAAGATGAAACCGTTTCTCTTTGCAATGAAAGATATGAAGACACTGCTGAAGAATTGCAAAAAAGCCTTTCTGAGAAAGAAATCTTTATGATAATGATCAAAGATGTTTTCCATGCACTGGAAAAGAGGCACAAAGTTTCAATGAATGTCAGAGATGCTCAACTTGAAGATAAAGTCAAAATGGCGAAGGAGCTTGACAACTCATTGCATGAAATAAAGAAGGTGCATGATGACCAGATGGAACAGCTGAAACAGAATTGGGAAGGTAGGCTAAGATTGGTTGAGGATGAGAAGAACTCTCTCAACATGAAATTCTTTGAACTGGAGGTGATATTGAAAAATCTGCAATCACCCAAAGCTGAATCCTCACAGTCAGCTGAAAGTAGAAATGTTGCTACACAAGTGTGCATTGAGAAGGATGATTCCAAAAGAAGGACATCCTATAATAAAAGGGAAACATCTTCTAAAAGGAAGGTACCATCCATACCATCTTGTACTCATGCTTCTAAAAATGTTTCTACTAAAAGTGCAGGATGGAAGAATGAATCCAAACAAGTATGGATGAAGACAGTGAAGAAAGAATGATCTCCTGAAACAACACAGCAAGTCAAGAAAAGTACCCAACAATCAGAAGGACTGAAAAGGTCAAGATTTGTGGGTCAATGTTGGTGTTGTAACAAGTATGGGCACTGTGCAAAGGATTGTTGGTACAATCCACTGAATGTAAAAGCACAAAGGAAGCCCTTGCCACGGGGGAGCAAGCTAGAAGGAAATCAGCAACATCCATAGGTCCAGAGACATCTGTTTACTGCTAACAGATTTAGATTTCTTGACAACATCTGGGATGGTTGCAAAAGTGGTCAAAAGAATGATACATGTCAATCTCCAACTGTATCCAAAGATGGAAAGAAGAAAAGATCACAGAACCTGGCTCAAAAAGAATCCTTGGGAAGCAAGCATAAGAAAGTGGAAGATGCTCCCAAGAAGATTATGAAAAAGGAAGATAAGTCCTTGGAATTCAAATCCAAGAAGGGTGATGCATCAAGAAGAGCCACCAAGAAGACATGCTTCTACTGTGGAAAGAAAGGTCATACCATGGATCATTGCAAACAAGCCATGGAAATCAATAGAAGCCAACTGAACTCAAACAGACAATCAATCCAGAAGAATCACAAGGGATTGATTGAAAATAAGTTGCCTAAGAAAGGTAGCTTAACAGCATCAAAAGAACCATGTGGAATTTCCAAAACTGAGGCCTCACTTCCAAATGACTTGTTAGTCATATGGCCTAATCAGTTGCAACTTTCCAGAGAACTGCAAAGAGCTGAAGATGAAGCACTGGCAATTGCTAAGGTAAAAAGGAAACAAAAGATTTCACATGAAGATGTATTGAGATCCACACCAGCACAAACATCATTGAAGATCAAATGTGCAAGTGTGAAGAATGGTGAAAATGGGACATCTCGGTTGAGAGAATCTTCTCAATCTTGTTGTTCACATTGATGAACCAAGGAGGTTCCATCTTATTCCCTAATCACTTGTATTTACATGTGCTAACATTTCAGGGAATTGAAGATGATGATCATTCTCAACTGGAGAGTGGTTTGGACAGAATGGAGTGCACCCCTTGAGGGGGAGCCAATCAGAAGAAGATGGGATTCTAAGATTTAATACCATCTTGAGAAAAGTGACGATATTCCAATCATACTTTCATCCCTTGTTTCTTAATTGAGTTTATCTTTTCAATTAAGGGGGAGTATGGATTGAAGACAAATGGATGAAAGGGGGAGCTTTATCATTGCACTGAACTTTCTAATGAGTTTTGTGAAGTATGTGCAGGATTTAACAATTCATTGTTATATCTGAAAAATTTTAAACCCCTGAAGCATGATTTCACATGTACAGTGAATGTTGGACAGCATTGAGTTCCTTGGTTACATCACTCTTGTTTTCTACACCGGGTTAGCCCAAGTAGACTTAGAGATGATTTACTAATGGTTCTTTGCTAAAGAGAACATGTGACATCATCCCTCTCATAGTGATTTTTAAGAAAATGCTTTTCAAAGGGAGGAAGAGATTTTTGAAAGAGAACCACACCACAACTTTGCATTTGATTGCCAATAAGGGAGAGAAATATTGGCACACATATTGACACATTCATATGTGCTAAAGAAGTGTATTGACAAAAAATACAAAGGGGGAGATTGAAATGCACTGTGTTGCATTTGTTGTCAATGAGGCATGATTTTGTCATGGAATGGATGGATGTCAAGGAGGTTCAATATGTGAATGACAAAGGATGTGATGGTGTTGGTGATGAATGGAGAATGGCCATGGTACAAAGATGCATGTCACTTAGGAGATTCACTAAGTGACATAGGATGTTGTGGTTGAAACATTCTCTATGGACATCAGACGATTGATGAGCTGATCCTTAAGTGTAAAGAACTTGTATCAAGATGATACAAAGTCACAACATGATTAGAAGACCATGCATTGTAGTGACAATGCATGAGGAGTTGAAAGTGATCCATCCATAAGTTCTAAGTGGATGAAGTGGATTAAAGAAGTCCATGCACTATCACTTAGTGCATAAGAATTTGAAGAAGATCCAATTTGATCTCTGATTAGATCAATGAAGAACATTGAAGAATCTATTTGATTAAGGAGTTCGGTTGAAGATGAAGAACCTTCGGGAATTTCACCTCCTAATACTAGCATATATGTTAAGGAGGATGGAGGAATTCTAACGAAGAAGTAGAGTTGATGAAGAAAAATGAAGAAGGAAGAAGTGGCATTTGGCATTTTACACTTAAGTACTTTGTATACTTAGTGTATATTCAAGCAAAAAATTAGCCACCAAGGGCCATCCTTAAGGGTTCAACCCAAGGCACATGTGGGACTAGGTCACCACGCCCAAGGGGATCCCATGGGGCCAGCCCAAGAGAGGCTGGGGCCGTGTATAAGCCCCGAAGCCACGCGACGATGAAGCCCGCGCAGCGTGAGCGCGAGGAGCGCGCTCGAGGATGCATAGTGGGCGCCAGTGGCGCGCCCGCAGGGAGCAGAGTGGGTGTAGAGCGCGCCCGCAGAGAGAACACGGTGCAGGGGCGGCACCGTGGAGGGGGAAGTTCAACTGAGCGTTGAGAGGCAGTGCTAGGTTGATAAGCCGCGGAAAAACCGCTCCCCGTTTCGATGTGGGACGCGGAAAAATCACCAGGAGCAAATCTCAGTCGTCCAGGCGATCTCGCGGCAGATCTCGGCCGCCCGATGCATCGCGCCGCACGCGATCTAATCTGAGCCGCCCATCTAATCGCGCGCCAGATCTTAACCGTCCGATGCATCTGCCGATCGTCCTCAACCTCCAGCCATGCGGAGGCCTCCCCGTGAGCTCCGTTCGAACCAGGAGCATCCCGAGCAATGTTTTTGAGTTCCCAGCCACCATAGTTCGAGCTGAAGTATTCATGGAGTTCGTCTGGCCCAACTAAACCTAACCATGCAATAAAATAAGCATGCATGCAAGGTGATGGAGATTTCGAGATTCGGCTGAGGCAAATAAAGTTTCTGAGGGCGTGCCACGTTGCTCGAACGCTTAAACCGAAGGCTTGCATGCGTTCTAAGTCGCATGCACGAAGAGGAGAGGAAAATAAAAAGGAAAAGTACTCGCGTGTGAAACAGAGGAAGATATCAAGATTTGCAGAATCTTGAAATACCCAAAAACTTCGGGGATTCAAATATTGTATCACGCGGATGGGCTGAGGCATTCCTCTGCCTATAAAAGGAGAGCCCGAGGCCTTGGAGTGCTTGCTGATCCTCTGAAGAGAGAAGTCCTGTGAGAAGCACTTTGTGCCTCGCGAAGTCGAAGCCCCGCGCAGCACCCTGCGCGGCAGTGATGCCCGGAGCACCCGTTGCTCCGTAAGGTTCCTTTTGCGCACTCCTTGCGAGAAAGAAGAAGAGGAGAAGTCCCCTGCGCACTACCCCTTGCGCGACAGGAAGGAGAGGTTGGGAAGCGCGACCTTGTGCGCTCCCTCTGTGCACCACGCCCCCTGCGCGGCAGTGGTGCTTGTGCAACCCGCGGCTGCCCCTTGTAGCGAGATCCTGCGCACCTTGCACCTTGTGCTTGTGCGTTTGAAGAAGGCAGTGGGGTGTTGCATCTTGCACGGCCCTTGCCAATGCACCTTGTGTGGCTGTGAGGAGAAGAAGGGAGTTCGGGTTGTGAAGTGTATAACACACCTTGTGTGTGTGTGCAAGGAGAACCCAAGACTTGGCCGTGTGTGTGCATAAGGAGGAAGACCACCACATTTGTGTGTGTGCAAAACAAGAGGAAGACCCGAGGCCTTGTGTGTGCACACTTTGAAGAACAAATTAAAAGAACAAATTGTGTGTGCAAATTAAAGAAGTGGCCGAAGGCTATGTGTGTGCACAAGAAGTGTGTGCTCACTTAGAAGAAGAGGAGAAGACTCTCACACTAAAGTATAACACACATTCAAGTGTGTAAGCAAATTGAATAAAGTGTGTGAAGAAGTGAGAAGCTGGTGTGTGCTTAAAGATACTACACCCTTTGTGGGTTTATTACACCAAGAGAAGGAAAGAGGAGAGTGCATGCATGCATGCATGCACATGCGCACGTAATCAAAGTTCAAATCTTCTTGTGTGCATTTGAGTTGACCAAGACCATAGGTTCTTGTAGAATTTGAGAATGCCATGCAGTCAGTGCATGAGGAAGTAGAGATGCCATGCACTCAGTGCATGAAGTTGTTTTAAAGTGAGACTGGACCAGACTGAAGTCAAAGATATCAGTTGTCTGAGTATTCAGTACTTGGAGAGAAGCCAGGTCATCCTGAGAAGAAGGAGATAAATCCTGAGCAAGACAAGAATACCTGTTCACCACAAGTGAGAAGAGGTACAGAGCAAGACCAGCAGCCTTTATCCCAGGCTGCTGAAGTTACTTGAAGAAGTTAAAGAGGAGAAGAGCTACTTGTGCGACTCGAGCATCCAAGAGAAGACCCTGTGGGACTCAGGGAGAAGAAGTCTTCAGTGGGATTCTGGAGCAGGCCAGTGGGACTCTGGTAACACTGTGTGAAGCAGTATAAAGACCCTCCTGTGGGACTCAGGAGAGATACGGTGGGAAGCTGTATCGACCATTGTAATACTAACAGATTATAATTGGAGAATCCATGCTGGGAGAGTATGGAAAGGATGTAGGACTTTGGTGCCGAACCTTGTAAATCCTTGTGCCCTGTGCCTTTTCATTACTGCATTATCCGGGAAAGGTTGAGAGACATAAGAAGAGTGGATCGAGGCCTTAACAAGCCATAGAGGTTTAATTGATTAAGAATCAATTAGTAAAAAGTTTTAAAGGATCACTGATTCACCCCCTCCCCCTCTCAGTGATTCACACTGATCTGGGCACTTCAATTGGTATCAGAGGGAGGTTACCTCTAAAAGATCCAAGAGAGTCTATATGGAGTGCAGATTTGAGGAAATGAAAGAACAGCCTCAAATGGAGATATCTGCCAAGACTCTGAAAAACAGAATGAAGAAACAGGAAAAGAAGATGAAGAAGAAGGTTTTTGCAATCAGAGAAACTCCTTCTATGGAAAGAAATGTGAAAGTCACATCAAATGACAATTCCTTTTATCATTCTTCTGATGAAGCCTTCTCTAGCTGTGATGAAGATGGAAGGAACATTGATCTTCTAAATGCAATCAAATATCTTCAGAAGACAGTCCCCAAGGAAGTGTCAATGTGTATAGCTACAGGCCTCCTTGATCTTCAAGAAGAAAAATTACAGCTAGAAGATGAAACCAATTCTCTGGAAGTCCAATTGGCAAAAAGGGTTGGCATAACCAACACTCTCAGAAAGCTGGTGAAGGCTAAAGATGAAACCGTTTCTCTTTGCAATGAAAGATATGAAGACACTACTGAAGAATTGCAAAGAAGCCTTTCTGAGATAGAAATCTTTATGATAATGATCAAAGATGTTTTCCATGCACTGGAAAAGAGGCACAAAGTTTCAATGAATTTCAGAGATGCTCAACTTGAAGACAAAGTCAAAATGGTGAAGGATCTTGACAACTCATTGCATGAAATAAAGAAGGTGCATGATGACCAGATGGAACAGCTGAAACACAATTGGGAAGGTAGGCTAAGATTGGTTGAGGATGAGAAGAACTCCCTCAACATGAAATGCTTTGAACTGGAGGTGATATTGAAAAATCTGCAATCACCCAAAGCTGAATCCTCCCAGTCAGCTGAAAGTAGAAATGTTGCTACACAAGTGTGCATTGAGAAGGATGATTCCAAAAGAAGGACATCCTCTAATAAAAGGGAAACATCTTCTAAAATGAAGGTACCATCCATACCATCTTGTACTCATGCTTCTAAAAATGTTTCTACTAATAGTGCAGGATGGAAGAATGAATCCAAACAAGTATGGATGAAGACAGTGAAGAAAGAATGATCTCCTGAAACAACACAGCAAGTCAAGAAAAGTACCCAACAATCAGAAGTACTGAAAAGGTCAAGATTTGTGGGTCAATGTTGGTGTTGTAACAAGTATGGGCACTTTGCAAAGGATTGTTGGTACAATCCACTGAATGTAAAAGCACAAAGGAAGCCCTTGCCAAGGGGGAGCAAGCCAGAAGGAAATGAGCAACATCCACAGGTCCAGAGACATCTGTTTACTGCTAACAGATTTGGATTTCTTGACAACATCTGGGATGGTTGCAAAAGTGGTCAAAAGAATGATACATGTCAATCTCCAACTGTATACAAAGATGGAAAGAGGAAAAGATCACAGAACCTGGCTCAGAAAGAATCCTTGGGAAGCAAGCATAAGAAAGTGGAAGATGCACCCAAGAAGATTATGAAAAAGGAAGAGAAGTCCTTGGAATTCAAATCCAAGAAGGGTGATGCATCAAGAAGAGCCTCCAAGAAGACATGCTTCTACTGTGGAAAGAAAGGTCATATCATGGATCTTTGCAAACAAGCCATGGAAATCAATAGAAGCCAACTGAACTCAAACAGAAAATCAATCCAGAAGAAGCAGAAGGGATTGATTGAAAATAAGTTGCCTAAGAAAGGTAGCTTAACAGCATCAAAAGAACCATGTGGAATTTCCAAAACTGAGGCCTCACTTCCAAATGACTTGTTAGTCATATGGCCTAATCAGTTGCAACTTTCCATAGAACTGCAAAGAGCTGATGATGAAGCACTGGAAATTGCTAAGGCAAAAAGGAAACAAAAGATTTCACATGAAGATGTATTGAGATCCACACCAGCACAAACATCATTGAAGATCAAATGTGCAAGTGTGAAGAATGGTGAAAATGGGACATCTCGGTTGAGAGAATCTTCTCAATCTTGTTGTTCACATTGATGAACCAAGGAGGTTCCATATTATTCCCTAATCACTTGTATTTACATGTGCTAACATTTCAGGGAATTGAAGATGATGATCATTCTCAACTGGAGAGTGGTTTGGACAGAATGGAGTGCACCCCTTGAGGGGGAGCCAATCAGAAGAAGATGGGATTCTAAGATTTAATACCATCTTGATAAAAGTGAAGGTATTCCAATCATACTTTCATCCCTTGTTTCTTAATTGAGTTTATCTTTTCAATTAAGGGGGAGTATGGATTGAAGACAAATGGATGAAAGGTGGAGCTTTATCATTGCACTGAACTTTCTAATGAGTTTTGTGAAGTATGTGCAGGATTTAACAATTCATTGTTATATCTGAAAAATTTTAAACCTCGGAAGCATGATTTCACAGGTACAGTGAATGTTGGACAGCATTGAGTTCCTTGGTTACATCACTCTTGTTTTCTACACCGGTTTAGCCCATGTAGACTTAGAGATGATTTACTAAAGGTTCTTTGCTAAAGAGAACATGTGACATCATCCCTCTCTTAGTGATTTTTAAGAAAATGCTTTTCAAAGGGAGGAAGAGACTTTTGAAAGAGAACCACACCACACCTTTGCATTTGATTGCCAATAAGGGGGAGAAATATTGGCACACATATTGACCCATTCATATGTGCTAAAGAAGTGTATTGACAACAAATAGAAAGGGGGAGATTGAAATGCACTGTGTTGCATTTTTTGTCAATGAGGCATGATGTTGTCATGGAATGGATGGATGTCAAGGAGGTTCAATATGTGAATGACAAAGGATGTGATGGTGTTGGTGATGAATGGAGAATGGCCATGGTACTAAGATGCATGTCACTTAGGAGATTCACTAAGTGACATAGGATGTTGTGGTTGAAACATTCTCTATGGACATCAGACGATTGATGAGCTGATCCTTAAGTGTAAAGAACTTGTATCAAGATGATACAAAGTCACAACATTATTAGAAGACCATGAATTGTAGTGACAATGCATGAGGAGTCGATAGTGATCCATCCATAAGTTCTAAGTGGATGAAGTGGATTAAAGAAGTCCATGCACTATCACTTAGTGCATAAGAATTTGAAGAAGATCCAATTTGATCTCTGATTAGATCAATGAAGAACATTGAAGAATCTATTTGATTAAAAAGTTCGGTTGAAGATGAAGAACCTTCGGGAATTTCACCTCCTAATACTAGCATATATGTTAAGGAGGATGGAGGAATTCTAATGAAGAAGTAGAGTTGATGAAGAAAAATGAAGAAGGAAGAAGTGGCATTTGGCATTTTACACTTAAGTACTTTGTATACTTAGTGTATATTCAAGCAAAAAATTATCCACCAAGGGCCAGCCTTAAGGGTTCAACCCAAGGCACATGTGGGACTTGGTCACCACGCCCAAGGGGATCCCATGGGGCCAGCCCAAGAGAGGTTGGGGCCGTGTATAAGCCCCGAAGCCACGCGGCGATGAAGCCCGCGTAGCGTGAGCACGAGGAGCGCGCTCGAGGATGCATAGTGGGCGCCAGTGGCGCGCCCGCAGGGAGCAGAGTGGGTGCAGAGCGCGCCCACAGAGAGAACACGGTGCGGGGCGGCACCGTGGAGGGGGAAGTTCAACTGAGCATTGAGAGGCAGCGCTAGGTTGATAAGACGCGGAAAAACCGCACCCCGTTTCGATGAGGGACGCGGAAAAATCACCAGGAGAAAATCTCAGCCGTCCAGGCGATCTCGCGGCAGATCTCGGCCGCCCGATGCATCGCGCCGCACGCGATCTAATCTGAGTCGCCCATCTAATCGCGCGCCAGATCTTAACCGTCCGATGCATCTGCCGATCATCCTCAACCTACAGCCATGCGGAGGCCTCCCCGCAAGCTCCGTTCGAACCAGGAGCATCCCGAGCAATGTTTTTGAGTTCCCAGCCACCATAGTTCGAGCTGAAGTATTCATGGAGTTCGTCTGGACCAACTAAACCTAACCATGCAATAAAATAAGCATGCATGCAAGGTGATGGAGATTTCGAGATTCGGCCGAGGCAAACAAAGTTTCTGAGGGCGTGCCACGTTGCTCGAACGCTTAAACCGAAGGCTTGCATGCGTTCTAAGTCGCATGCATGAAGAGGAGAGGAAAATAAAAAGGAAAAGTACCCGCATGTGAAACAGAGGAAGATATCAAGATTTGCAGAATCTTGAAATACCCGAAAACTTCGGGGATTCAAATATTGTATCACGCGGATGGGCTGAGGCATTCCTCTGCCTATAAAAGGAGAGCCCGAGGCCTTGGAGTGCTTGCTGATCCTCTGAAGAGAGAAGTCCCGTGAGAAGCACTTTGTGCCTCGCGAAGTCGAAGCCCCGCGCAGCACCCTGCGCGGCAGTGAAGCCCGGAGCACCCCTTGCTCCGTAAGGTTCATTTTGCGCACTCCTTGCGCGAAATAAGAAGAGGAGAAGTCCCCTGGGCGCTACCCCTTGCGCGACAGGAAGGAGAGGTTGGGCAGCGCGACCTTGCGCGCTCCCTCTGTGCACCACGCCCCCTGCGCGGCAGTGGTGCTTGTGTGACCCGCGGCTGCCCCTTGCAGCGAGATCCTGCGCACCTTGCACCTTGTTCTTGTGCGTTTGAAGAAGGCAGTGGGGTGTTGCATCTTGCGCGGCCCTTTCCAGTGCACCTTGTGTGGCTGTGAGGAGAAGAAGGGAGTTCGGGCTGTGAAGTGTATAACACACCTTGTGTGTGTGTGCAAGGAGAACCCAATACTTGGCCGTGTGTGTGCATAAGGAGGAAGACCACCACATTTGTGTGTGTGCAAAACAAGAGGAAGACCCGAGGCCTTGTGTGTGCACACTTTGAAGAACAAATTAAAAGAACAAATTGTGTGTGCAAATTAAAGAAGTGGCCGAAGGCTATGTGTGTGCACAAGAAGTGTGTGCTCACTCAGAAGAATAGGAGAAGACTCTCACACTAAAGTATAACACACATTCAAGTGTGTAAGCAAATTGAATAAAGTGTGTGAAGAAGTGAGAAGCTGGTGTGTGCTTAAAGATACTACACCCTTTGTGGGTTTTTTACACCAAGAGAAGGAAAGAAGAGAGTGCATGCATGCATGCATGCACATGCGCACGTAATCAAAGTTCAAATCTTCTTGTGTGCATTTGAGTTGACCAAGACCAGAGGTTCTTGAAGAATTTGAGAAGGCCATGAAGTCAGTGCATGAGGAAGCATAGATGCCATGCACTCAGTGCATGAAGTTGTTTTAAAGTGAGACTGGACCAGACTGAAGTTAAAGATATCAGTTGTCTGAGTATTCAGTAGTTGGAGAGAAGCCAGGTCATCTTGAGAAGAAGGAGATAAATCCTGAGCAAGACGAGAAGACCTGTTCACCACAAGTGAGCAGAGGTACAGAGCAAGACCAACAGCCTTTATCCCAGGCTGCTGAAGTTACATGAAGAAGTTAAAGAGGAGAAGAGCTACTCATGCGACTCGAGCAGCCAAGAGAAGACCCTGTGGGACTCAGGGAGAAGAAGTCTTCAGTGGGATTCTGGAGCAGGCCAGTGGGACTCTGGTAACACTGTGTGAAGCAGTATAAAGACCCTCTTGTGGGACTCAAGAGAGATACGGTGGGAAGCTGTATCGACCATTGTAATACTAACAGATTATAATGGGAGAATCCATACTGGGAGAGCATGGCAAGGATGTATGCCTTTGGTGCCGAACCTTGTAAATCCTTGTGTCCTGTGCCTTTTCATTACTGCATTATCCGGGAAAGGTTTAGAGACATAAGAAGAGTGGATCGAGGCCTTAACAAGCCATAGATGATTAATTGATTAAGAATCAATTAGTAAAAAGTTTTAAAGGATCACTGATTCACCCCCTCCCCCTCTCAGTGATTCACACTGATCTGGGAACTTCAGTAACCCTTATAGATGAAAAATTTCAGTTCTTCCTCACAACATCATTCACCCTGGTATAGTGAAAAACCCCACTAGTTTAGTGATTTCCCAGGTTTTAAGATTTCCTATTTGATGTTACATTAATTTATCATTTTTTGGAATTTTTTTATTTGGGTTGGATTATACAGGATAATGTAAATTGAAAAATATGTGGATTTATGAGGGTTATCTCTATCATCTAATGTATTAAATTTCTATAACCACTCTTATATTAATTATATATCAGGATTATTGAGGAATTTTATGAAATATAACTATTCATATTCATCTCTAAATAGAATTCCTATATTAAAACCATTTTTCAATACTATATTAACAATATAAAATTATAGATTTATTGCACCGAATTTCTTTATGAGTCTTTAGTGAAACCATTATAGAAAATGATACTGTTGTAATAGATCTCATATCTAGAACCCTAATATGGAATAGAAATCTAAATCAACATTGTATAGATTGCAACATGAATCTAATGAAGAGAAAAATGACTGACCAAACTTATTTCAAAATTATAAATTCATCCCCATATTTTGTATACACTACCTTTTAAAAACAATTTCAATTAGGTAACTAAAAACATTATATAATGATTTTATGATTATTTTATCATTCAATTTCACATTATTTTTTAAATTTTCGTATATTTCTCTTCTTGTTTCCCACTAGTACTACACGTAACATGATTTGCTGAGATGTCAAATGAATGAAAAATGTCCATTCTAGGATGATCATGTTTATTTATTTTCATTTATTTCAATTTTGGTTTTAATTAATTTTGATAATTGGAAATGATCTATTATTATGCTATTTGGTTGTTTTGGGTTTAGGTGTTGATACTGAAAAGTGTGACATGACAGTGACATGAGTTTCCTCCTTAGTACTAAAGGTGACTTGATTTTTTGAAATGTTAATAGGGATTATGAATGCAATTTTTTAAATATATGTATAACATTTTTTTGTGCATTTATTTTTCAATTTATAGATATATTTTTCACTAATCTATGGTTATGTTCTTTGGATGTGTGTGGTTAAGATATTGGAGCTCAAGTGTTTGGCAGAACACTGACATTGTGTTCCTCATTGAGTTCACTTGTTTTGTTTCTTATAATGGATTATTTGGTGGGTGGTGGATGATATTTGGGGGAAATATCTATTCATCTACTATGATGGCTGCAGAAGGATTGTATTCAAAAAAATATGTGCCATATTTTCAATTTTTTGGGGGTGTGGGTTGTGTATTAGCATTAGCTATATATTTGGATCCTGTGTTTTTGAGTTTTATGGTATTTTTAAGTACTAGTCAACATAAAAAATGTATTCAACTATTTATTGATTCATTTTGTATTAAATTTAAATATTTATATAATTAATATTTTTCTATGTTTGAATGTGTTTGAAAATGTTCTTAGGTTTGATAATTAAAATTGGTGTATTATAAATGATAAATTAATAGATATATAATATTCTATTTTTATATTAAAAAATATTGTTATATTTTATTTAAATGTTATTTATAAAAATATATTATATATTGAAAATATTATTACTAATAGATATATTTTTCATATCAATACGTTTCTACACACATTGAACAACATATATTTTATCTCTTAGTTTATTATAATTTTAACTGAACTACTATATCTGTCACAATAATATTTAGAGACAATATTCATACAAAGAATTTAATTAAATGACAATTTTTGTTATTAAAAAGTTTTACCAACAGAAAATGAACTTTTAATACCATATCTCCAATTTTGGAAAAATTTGTATTGTTTTAGAGGATCCTTTGTGTTTTTTGGATCTTTCCAACACTCTTTTGGTGAATAGTTTCATTAATTTATGAATGGGATCTTTGTTCTTCATAACTCAGTTATATGAATACATTTTTTATATCTTATCCTATCATTATCCATGATATTGATTTTTTATGATATTATATCATTATATTTATCTTTAACGAGGGGAGATGATATTTTATTAGATATATGTACTCGATGATCCGATTTTCTTTGAATAAAATAGTAGTATTGTGGTTTAAACATTGTTTCACCATTCTTAAGGAATCTATTTCTATACCATGGTCTTAAACATATAATTACTTCAGTTCTTGGGATGTTTCCCATTTTTTGTGAATTTCAAAATAATTTTTAATGTCAGGGGGCTACTGTACGTGGATTAAAATTTGTTTTTCCTTGGAATATAGATTTTCTGCACATTAGGTATTTTTTTAAATTCCATAAATTTGAATTAAAAATGAAATAGTATTTTTATGAATGTATCCGTTAATGATTTTCTATGTAAATTTTTTGATGAAAATGTGTTCTTGTATTTGTAATTGATTATTCCTTAGGAAATTTGTTTGAAACGTGGTTATAGCATATGACTTAGAAAATGATTATTGATCACCATTTAATTTTCCTCAATTTTAATCATAAATTGATAGAAAATTAAAAGACCTAAGGTATAATGAAAACATATGAAATGGTGAGTCTAAGAGTATTTAATAATAAATAATGAAATTATCATTGATGTCATGGATTTTTGGGGGTATCCATTCCAAGGAACCATGTTTCTCAGATATGAATAGCCACATATGCATCATTGTGTTCAATTGAGTTTATTAGAAATTTGTATATATACAATGTCATTATATGCACATTCATATTGGATGATTTTATAATACATTAAATTCATAAACATTTAGAATTGACATTTTCCCACTTTTTTATTTAATTGAAGTTGATGGTTGACAACTCTTTCATTATCAATTTATTCAATTTGAAGATTATAAGTTCATATTCCACTAATATAGATATAATGACATATTTTTATATAGAATGGAAGGTTTTTTGAAAATAAAATCAATATTTGAATATTAATGTAATTTATTTTGAAAAATATTTTTGTATTCTATTTTAATTAATAACTAATAAAATAACATTAATAGATGTTGTATAGATTCTTGGGGCTGTCTTACATGTAATTTTTTCTTGCACATTACATTTTTCATTGGAATTTTTTCCTCAATTTTATTGAATATATTTATTGGGAATAGTTCTACATAGAGGAAGAATATAAACTCTTATGTTTCCTACTAGTTGGTTGGGATGGAGGTGAACTTTTACCACGTGGATACGAACCCATTGGTTGGATTGTATTTTATATTAATGGGGGTATACTTTTGGAGAGACCCCATTAGATATATGATGCATGACACCTATATGGTTGTTTCTTTTGGAATACATGTAATATAATAATGTAGGAAAACCCAAAAATCTTCTTTAATTGACCCCCTGAGGCCTAAATAATGTACTTGTTTTCCTCATACTGGCTACACGCACTTGCGTATCATATATAAAATCATGTGATCAATTTAATCCTTACAAGATATATGATATAAAAAAATAATATAGTTAAAAATATTATATCTAAATTATATCATATAAAAAACCCACACCAATCACATCTAACATTGGGATAATAGGGTCTCAAAATACAACATGAAGACCATCAATAAAAGTGAACTTAATGCAAGCTTTGTTACCTCTCCACATGAATAAAGGTCACTTTATCCAAACCCAGTAGTAAGAGACCCAAGAAAAAAAACTAATTCTCCATATATATATTTCCCTTTATATATTTGTAACACCATGATAATTTGTAAAATATTTCTTTATTTCACTGATAACTGGCATTATAAATTTTAATGATCCAAAATGATCTGTAAAATATTATAATTTAATTAGGAATTTTATAACCCATAAATTTAATTTTCCAATATAAATAATATTAAATAATTTAATATATATATAAAGGATAAATTTAAAATAAAGTTATTGATAAATACTTAGTAAATAATTAATCTCTTTTTAGTAAATGCATTTTATTTATAAAAAACTCATTAAAAAGGATTTTATTTATTTTTGAGAGAAAATGATATAATTAATATCAAGAACATTTACAACAAAAAATTATAATAAGGATGTCTGTTTTTTAATTAGAATATCAATATTTAATTATAGTGATGTTTTTTTAATTTTCGGTAATGTTTTATTTTTCAATGAATAGTGAAAATATGATATTTATTTAGAGAAAAATTATATATCAAATTATGTAAAATGTAAAAAAATATTTCGGTTATTTTTAATTTAATTAGTTTATTTTGAGTTATAATAATAAAATATTATTAATTATAATGAACGTTATAGTTGAATTTGTAAAAAGACATTTTTATTCATAAAATGCCATTTTTTATGAAAAACTATTTTTCCATGTTTTTTGTGTCTTAATATTATATTAATTTATTCAACTTATATAAATTCAATAACAAATTAATTATTTCATATTTTAAATCATATATAGCAGTTATTGTAAAATTTTCTATTTTTTTGGTTAATATGCATATTAACTATGGTAATATTTATCACCATAGTATAAGGTAAACATGCTCAATCTTGGTTAAACAAAGTGATAAGGTCATATTATAACATCCCATGTAAATACTGAAATATGGAATTTTCATATTTATTAATATTTGTGAAATAAATATTAATCTTACTTTTAATGTGATGCTATGTTCGATGGCTTACCCAATACACAACATTGGATTTCAATGAAATCTTATGTTGCACATTAATATTGTAATATAAATATTTTTAATCATAGTTAACTCCTAGTCACTGAATTAGAGAGAATTAACAGAACTAACTACAATATTATTAAACATGTTTTTAAAGGTTTTTACATTTATCCAATAAATATTTTGAGGCATAAAATAAGAAAGAATCAAATTTTAATCATCAATACTCTAATATTTTTTAAAGGATGATTTATGGCCTTTTAATGGAAAATCATCATTCAATATAATTTTGGTCACTTTTATATGTTCTAATTGACTAAATTAAATTCCTGTTTATAATCTGGACATAAAAATTTACATTGGGTAAATTTTCAGTATATTTCTGACAAATTTCAATTTTTAATGAAAAGTTAAAAATGTTGTATTTTAATTCAAAAATCTGTTTAAATTTAATTTATTTATATGGTTAGGTTATATTTTTAATTGGTTTTAAAGTGTAATTAGATTATATTTTTACAATTTAAACCAATTTTTTCATTGGAAATGATTTCACTTTGAAATTGGACTTGAATAAGTACCAATATTTTGATAGTTAATATTAATAAAAAACATGCCTTTTTTAAAACGGGAAATAATTTTAAAATAATTAATCCAACGTCTATGGTTTTTAGTTGAAAAAATTGTCATAATTTTTGAATTCAGAATATCATATATAGCATAAACTGATTTTCTATTATTTTTCTGAAAAAAATCAATTTTTTATGAATAGTGAAACCACAAAGTTGTAGTTAAAAACCGATATTTTCATTTACATGAATTTTTTGCGCTTATTGTAATTATATTTTGAAAATATGACATACAAGTTTCTTATTATTATGTAAAATGTGGTTCAATAAGATGAAAATAATTTTCTGTTAATAGTAAGGTTTGACTTTTATTTACCATGGTTAAAAGTATATAGGGTAATTTAATGAAAAAATATATCATAACAATACAAAATCACCTAATACTTATCATAACCATATTGGATGATTCCTACCTGACCAAAGGCATCCTTGGGTTGATTTTGGACCCCATGGGGCCACTTGGGAGTGATAATGACACTTTATTTAAATTAACTTAAAGTAATCAAAAAAATAACATAAACAAATACATTTTATTAAATTAATTTTTAGACAAGGATATATACATTATCATTCAAATATAAATATTATTTGAAATTTTACAAAGATTTCCCACATCATGGTATTTTTTTTATAATTTTATGACATCAAATAAATAAAATCATTTATGACACAATAAGGATGCAATGTTTAGCTCATTAATAAGTGATTTATATAAATAATATTATAAATATTAAAACAATATCCAAACCCTATCGAATTCTTATTGTATGATTTTATGTCGACCATGGTTCATTTTATCTTCCATGTGTTCTTGAAGGAGTGTCATAATTTAAAGGTTTATATCAGATTGGAGGATGGTTCTTTCTTGCCTGATGTTAATGCTGCTAGCAGGATGGAGATTTCTCACTTCGAACAGTTGATTGCGGGTGATCGGGTAGTGCCTCTGGGAGAGGAATCTGATTTGGAGGATCATTAATTATTTATACGGAATATTCGAAGGAATATTGAGGGGGATGAAAATGGGTTTCTAAAGGATTTACCTTCTGGTGAGAAGGTATGGGAGGCGGTTCACAGTTTACCTCAAGAGTGTGCTCTTGGACCTGATGGTTTCCCGTGTGCCTTTAATGTAGCTGAATGGTGCTCTTTAGGTATGATGGTTATTGAGGAAGTGCATGATTTCTTACAGGGATACCCTCTTAATAGGGGAATATGTGCCTCTCGGGTGGTGTATGTTCCAAAAGTGAAAGATTCAATTGATGTTGAACAATATCGTCTAAATTTTCTATTTAATGTATCGTACAATATCATAGTATGTCTCATGGAAATTTTGCTGAACAAGGTGATACTGAATATTATCTCTCAGGAACAACATTATTTTGTGAAAGGTAGAGGTATCCAGGGGTGATAAAAGTGGCTCAAGAGTTTCTAGAGGATGAAAACAAGAAAGTGGTTGGAGAAAATGTTATTATTCGGGTGGATATGGAAAAGTCGTACAATAAACATGAATAGAGCATTATTAATAGGGTGATGAGGAAGAATGAGTTTATTGATTGGGTTTGAGATTTACGTTTCTGATACTTCTCCTCTCCTTGGATCACAATTTCTATTTTAGGGAAGGGGATTGGTTTTTTTCCATAATGTAAGGGGGGTGAGGCAAGGTGGCCATCTATCCCCCACCTTGTTTATCTTTTTTCATAAGGCTTTGTCTCTAAACCATCATAGAAGCTTAGTGGAAAATAAGATGTTACCTTATATATCTATGGCTTCATATGGTTCCTCTTCTCATATCATATTTTCTAATGACATTCTAATTTTTCTCAATAGAAGGTGGTCATCCTTGGTTTCTTTCATGATGCTCATGGAGGTTTCTGGTAGGCTAAGTGGCTAAAGGATTAACTCCAGGAAGATTAACATCTTTATATCTAATAAATGTTCTAGAAGAGTGAAGAAAAACATTGAAGACATCCAAGGGATCCTTCAGAATCAGTTTCCTATGATTTATCTTAGGGCACCTATCTATATTGGCCATGTGAAAAAATTATTCTTTCAGGATCTCTTTAGTAAAATTGTGGGAAGGATATATAACTATAAGAATAGGTTCATTTCTTTTTCGGTTCAGGTGCTATTTCTCAATATCATTATTTCCTTGATCCCCATGCATGTACTGTCTATCATATCTTCACCGAAGGGGATTATTTCATCTATAGAGATGACTATAAACAGATTTTTGTGGGATGCGAATGACACATGGAGAGCATATTGGGCCTCTTGATATTAGATGGTGAAGCCGGTTGAGGAAGGAGGGGTGGGTCTTAGAGACTTATTTGAAGCTATGCAATCCATCAAGGCTCGGCTGCCGTGGGATTTCCTTATTGGGATCTCAAGGTGGAATAAGACTTAAAGAGTGAAATATAGTATACACTGGGAGGACTGGAATGGAATAAAGATGACCTGATTAGGGAGGGCAGTGGTTTCACATCTTGATGTCCTAAAGGGGTCCTCTCAGTGGGTGAGGGGGCATGGGGATAATATTTTATGGTGGGACAACTGGCTTGGATAGAAAATATTTTTCCCATGGTTTCTGCATTGGAGATGTCAGTGAGAGAGGACAACCATCACCCCAGGTTGTTGGAGACCATATTAAATGAAAATCATATAGATGTTCTCATTGAAATCGTTTTCTTTGAGGAGGCATATTGTTTATGTTTAACAAAATCTAGTACAGGGTTGTTCAAGGGATGTGAGATGGTGACCTTATTCGGCATTGGGTGATCCGACATGAGTGGGGTGCTCATCTCTAGTGTGAGGAGATTCCCATGATGATTATTTTCCTTATATGGAGAGTGTGAAACCTAGATATCCCAATAGAGTATAATATCTAAAAGAAAGGGGTACTGCTTGCGCGACTCTGTTACTGCTTTATCAATCCTCAGGTGGAATCAGAGGATGCACTTGTTTACAAAGAGTAAACGGGCGGTGTATCAATGGACTACAGTGGAAAGACGGGTTAATTTATCTCTATTATGCACTTCCATGTAAGAGTTTTTTTGAATCTCTGTTTTCAGGTGAAGAGCATAAGGGTTTGGGGAGCACGTTTCGCTCCATAATTATCACAGTGATTTTTTGGACTTTTAGGGAGGTATGAAATAAAGCCTAATTAGAAGGAAAGATCTTAGTTCCTATTCTCTGGTTGAGAATGAAAGGGATGCTATATGATTTAGGTTCTCTGGTGAAGGTTGTGTTTCTCTCTGATGTTATATGTTGTCTTCTTACAAGGCCTCTATTTTGATGTGATTTTCAGGGTGGTTGGGTGTGTTGGAAACCTTTATGTTTTAGGTTAAAGCATAATGTGGATGGTTCCTTTTTGAATGGGAAAATGCAGGGGGGTTCTAATGCGGGACAAGAATGGATCTGTTTTGGTGGATTTTAGTAGATTTTATGGAATATAGAGTTCATTTAGTGCAGAGGTGTGTGCGCTTCATTCCCACAATATTCTTTGTAAGATGGTTGACTTTATGACTTTGAAGGTGGAGTCAGATTCTAAGGTGCTGGTCTGTGTATTACAGGGGGGTTTGATTTCTTGGGATTTGACCTACTTTGTTCATGGATGTTCTTCTGATATTTCTCATGGATACACAGTTCGACATATCCATAGAGAGGATAAATTCGTTGCTAGTTCTCTTTCTCAAGGTAGTTGTCTAAAATATCCCTTGATAATTGTGGGTATAGTGGGATCTTTGCCTCTGGAATGTGGTGGTATTGTTCTGGGGGATTAATTAGTGATTCATCATTATAGACCACCCTGATCATTTTTTTGTAAGGTTATTTTTAAAATTGAATAAAAATCAAATTATAATTAGTCATTTATATCATGCCTTTATGGTTTCCATTATAGGTAAACGTGATAATTTCATTTGAGAAAGGGCGGACTACCTCCCCATCAAAGTGATATGAATCATTAATGCCATATTTTAGATGTATAAAGGATGGAGTTAATGATTTTATATATTATATATTACTATATTTATAATATACCTATGTATCATTATTCTTTAATACCATTAAAATAAGAAATATAAATGAAAACAATGTTCATGCATACGTACGGTTTACCATCTTTATGAACAATGAATTTAATTTCATATATAAAACTATTATGTACTATTATTAATACATACATATACTGGATATATATGATTTATATTTTATCTACATCATGAATATCATTATGGAGATAATGGATATTTGAACACATGAAAAAACTAGGAATTACAAGAAGATCAATTTTAACTCAACCAAATATCGTCAAAACAATTGTTATAAACATAAATGATTACATATTGTTTATAACATAGTAATCAGTGATATTAAAGGAATAATAAACATTAAAAGGGATCATAAGAAAGTAGATATGAACTTTTGTTTATTATTCAGGAAATTAAAGAACGAACGGGTCTAATCAGACTTGAGGTAGGGGACTTCATCTCAATCTCTTTTCATTGAGTCATATTTTGTTTTAATTAATAACTTTAATTTATATGTTGTATAAAAACCTTTGAATTTTCATTTCATTAAAAGGGAATCTTTTTCTACAAGATATTTTACTTAACGACAAAAAAATAATGTTTCTTTTAACATACGTGGTGGCAATGACCATTCCGTCACCACCTGTATTATTTTATCTATGGATTTTATAACATGCTATAATGTTTTTAGTATAAAAAAATACCATATACTCTTTTACATATTTTGTTTTTGAAAAAGGTTTTGATAATGGTTTTGTTATGTGAATATATTAAAATCATATATTGTGATTGTAATGTAGAAATGTTATCATTCCATTATGTTTATTTTATGTGCTATGAATATGTTATGGTTCTTGGGCATTGTTTATGTATAACGGTGGTTTCGTGATTAACAAAGGGTGGGTGAGCCTGAGATATATCTCTAATGTATTGATTCATGTGACAGAGGTAAACATGAATGTTTCCTCTAAAAGATTTATGGAATATAATGTGATGGGTATTCCAACTTAACTCCCTATGTAGCTATGATAGATACAATTTACGTATGATATGGATTCCAAAAGTTACCTATATGATTTATGATTTTTATTTGTTATTTATACATCTTATGATTTCATGAGGTATGTTAAAGAGCTTATGTTATGAATGTAGTGATAAAATAATGTTTTCTTTCATTGATTTATTACACTTACTGAGCTTTTATTGCTCATCCCAAGTTTTGAAATGTTTTTCACATCACCTAAATATGAATAGGGTCAACAATGAGCTCATAGAAAAGTCATTCTGCCTAAAACATGGGACTAGACATTACTCTTTTTTTCAAGAGTTTTTATTTTATGAATAAAATTTAAACTATGTTGAAGTGTCTTGCTTGAAAATTTTAAGATGTAATGTAATAGTTATGGCCTAATTCTATAAAACACTAAACCTACAAAGATCCTCAATGTGAATTATTCATTTAATTCAAAACTATGTTATGTTTAAGGCTAGGTCCCCATAGTTGGTATCTGAGGCTGGTTTTGATAACATTAGGAGTTAGGGTATTGATAAATTAATATCCATAAATTAGTTTAATTTAATATTGAAATGATAGAATTTACAGATTACCATGTTGCTTAGCCTAATATATTTTTGTGTTCAGAATGGATTTCCTTAGAAGAAATAGGGCAGCTATGTTGGGATGACATCAAGAGTAAGACAACCTTCCAAACCAGCAACCTGAGATGGTCAGAATCAGAACTGAACAGTTTGTTGCAGTGATGGAAAAGTTGAATCGGGCTGTAAATAGTTGTGGTATCCATGCACGAGATCAACCAGATCAACAACATTGGAACATGTCAGTAGTATAGAATTTAATTCAGAATGATCCCCCATCATTTAGAGGATCATCTGACCTTGTGCTATAAGAAGGGTGGATTAATGCATTGGAGTATATTTTTGATTTTATGGGGTGTTCAGAACATCAAATGGTTAGTCTCATTGTTTACCATTTTGAAGGTTAATATGATTAGTGGTGGTAGATGGTGAAAAATATCATGGATAATGAATATATTGAAGATATTGATTATGATAAATTCAATGTAACGTTTCTTTAGAAATATATTCCAATGGTGGTTCGTCTTAGGATGGAATAGAAATTCTTATAATTGAGGCAGGAGGATGACATAGTGAGTGCTTATTAAGAAAAATTCACTCAACTGACAAGGTATACTCTTTATTTATTTCGAAATATTGTTATTAAAATCAACTATTTTTACTCAGTATTAAAGATAAATTATCTAAGGGCTTAATATTATCGTGAGTTCAAAATCTTTGAAACACTAGTTCGATGTGTGAAGAAGGTGAAAATGGAGTTTTCTGGTGATCAATTATTCTTTGACAAACAATAGAATAATAGGTCGAGGTGGTAGATGAAATGGAAGAACTCTTCAAAAAAAGTCTGAAGGAAAGATACTTAAGTTTACAGTTTGTGAAAATTGTGGTAAAAAGCATGCTGAGGAATGTCTTTTGTATTCTGGTAAGTTATACTGATGTGGTAAAATGGGACCTAAAGCTCATAATTTCACTAAAAAATATCAGGCTAATGGTAAGAAAAAATTTGATTTACAATATGTAAAATGCTTTATGTGCAATGAAATGGGTTATTATGAAAATGAGTGTCCATCGGAGAACAAAACTGAGGGAAGAAAACTAGAATACAAGAAGAAAGGGGTGGTGAAATACTTTACAACTACATTAGCTGATAACAGGCCATCAAATTAAGTAGTATCTGGTACACTGTTTTTTCAAATTATTCCAATGTGTAGTTTGATTCGTAGTTGACACATTCATTCATTTCTGAGAAGTTTTCTAGTAAATTTGTAATTCCATATCAAGATATAAATCAGGAACTTATGGTAAAAACACCTGGAGTAAAAGTTGAGGCAAAAATAAATTATAAGAACCTTCATGACCTTGTGTGTGGAAAGAATCTACCTACAATCCTTTTTTGTGCTTGTATTAGAGTTTAATGCTATTTTGGGTAAGGATTGGATTTCTTTTTATCATGATAATATTGACTACAGAGCTAAAGAGGTTTCTTTTCAAAAAGATTTTCAGTTTAAGTTCAGAAATTATACCTTAATTTTGATAAAAAAAATTAGAAAGCTGACAAACTAGTATAAGATGGAAATGACTGTTACCTTGCACATATAGTTGAAAAAAATGAACTGTTCGGATTAATGATGTTCCAGTGGTTAATGAGTACCTTGATGTTTTTTTGTGTTTCCAGGTATTATACCAAATTGGTAAGTTGAATTTATGTTGACTTAGTTCCTGATGCTAAGTCCATATAAAAACCCCCTTATCGAATGACTCAAATTGAAATTTTAGATTTAAAGAAGCAATTACATGAGTTATTATATAAAGGTTTCATTTGACCTAGCACATCACTATGGGGTGATCCAGTCATATATGTTAAAAAGAAATATGGTTCAATGGGACTATTCATTGATTATATACCATTGAATAACATCACTATTATAAACAAGTATCATTTTCCTCATATTGATTATTTGTTTAATCAGCTCTAGGGAGCTCAGTATTTTCCAAAGGATGAATTGAGGTCAGGGTACCATCAGTTGAATGTAAAGGAATCCTAATGAGTTAAAATACCCTACATATGATTTGGAATTAGTTATATGATTTTTTTCTTTGCAAAACAAGAGGCATCATTTGTTTGGAGTAAAATGTGAAATATATACTGACCACCAAATATTTTTTATATATATTCACTCATAAAGAATTGATCAAGAGACATAAGAGACGATTTGAATTAGTCAAGGCTTTTTATTTCACGATCCTTTACCATCCTGGAAAAGAAAATAAAGTGGCTAATGCTTTGTGTTGAAAATGCAATTCTTCATTAACCATGATTCGTTTGGAACAACATCCATTGGTTTTTTATTTGATGAAAATTTTCATAGATGTTGTGGGTGTAGGAAATTCATTTTATTTGTTTATGGTGTTAGTGAAATAAACAATATTAGAAAAAATAAATCAATCACATAAAGAAGACAGTGGGTTGAAAAAAATGTATAGTTGGTTCAAAGGGGTAAGTCTCTTAAATTTAATAGTTATAATGATTGTGTTTTGAGGTTCATGAAAGGATTATTTTTTCCTTGGGAGTCACAGTTGAAAAAAGGGTAGATATGTGAAGCTCATAGTACTCCTTTTTTAGATAATCCTAGCAACACTAAGATGTAAAGAGATCATGGGATGCATTACTGGTGGGATGTAAAGAAAAGATATATTGTTGATTTTAATGTGAATTTGTAGACTTGTAAGCAGGTTAAAGAAGAGAGATAGTTACCAAAAGGGATGCTTTAGAATTTTCTGCGGCATGAGTGGAAATGGGAAAATAAAACCATTGACTTCGTTATAGGATTACTGAAGACATCTCGAGGTAATAATGCAATCTGGTTTATTTTTGATTGATTTAATAGATATTCTCATTTCATTTCTATTGGAGATAATTTGTCTCTAGGTAAAATTTATCATTTGTATATTAAAGATAAAGTCAGGTATCATGGTGTTCCCCTCTCCATTGTCTCTAATCATGACCTCGGGATTGCGTCTAACTTTTGGAAAGGCCTTCATATGTCATTGGGTACTATATAAAGTTTTAGTATAGCTTTTCATCGTCAATAATATGGGCAGTTAGAATGAAAATTTTAGGCCTTGGAGGATATTCTACCTGCTTGTTCACTAGATTACCAAGGTTGTTTGGACCAACATCATTCTTTGGTAGAATATTCATATAATAACAGTTTTCATTCCAATATATAGATGGATCCATTTAAGGAATTATATGGGAAGCAGTTTCGATCTCTAGATTATAAGGATGAACTAGGTGAAATGAAGATGATGGAATAAGAATTGGTAGAAGAGATGGAAATAAAAGTTCAGTTAATCCATAAGCATATGAGAACAGCTTAGAGTAGGCAGAAAAGTTATGTGTATAACCGGAATAATGATCTTTCTTTGGAGGAAGGTGATCATTTCATTCTCAATGTTTCTCTATGGAAATGTGTGATGCATTTTGGTAAGAATGGAAAGTTGAGTCTGAGGTTTATTGGATCTTATTAAATCTTGGATAATGTTGGATGAGTTGTGCACAGAGTAGATTTACCTCCATGTTTTCCCCAGGTACACAATGTTTTTCATGATTCGATGTTGAGAAAGTATATGCCAGATCCATATCATGTATTGAGCCCATAAATAGTTTAGTTGGAAGAGAATATATATTATGAGGAACAACTGGTCCAAATTCTTGACCAAAGGGAGAATGTATTGTAGAATAAGGTAATTCACTAGGTAATGGTTTTTTGGAAATATAATATGGTTGAATAGGAAACCTGGGAATCTGAAAATTCTACGAGGGATAAATACCCACTATTTATTTGATAAGTGAATATAATTTCAAGGATAAAATTTCCAAAAGGGGGGAAAGATGTAACATCCTGGGTAAATAAAGAAATATGACATTTTCATATTTATTTATATTTATGGATTAATTATTAATTTTACTTTAAAGGGCATTATACGTTTGATGGCTTTCCTGATACAAAACAATAGGTTTCCTTGAAATCTTACGTTGCACACTAATAATATATTATTATTATTTAAAATGGTAGTTAATGCCTAGCCATTGTATTAGCGGCAATGAACAAAAATTACTACAATATGATTATACATGTTTATTTATATATTTTTACATTTATCCAATATATCTTTAGGGGCTCAAAATAAGAAATAATCTAATTTTATGCATAAATACTCTAATATTCATTAAAAGGTATATTTATCACCTTTTAATTGAAAACCCTATTTAAATATTGTTTTTTTCACTTTTATGTATTATATTTAACAAAATACAACTCTTCTTTAGAATCATTACATCAAAATTCACTTTGGGTAAATATTTGGTATTTTTCTGATAAAATTCAATTTTTAGTGAAAAGTGAAAAATGCTTTATTTTAATTCAAAATTTCCTTTTAATATAATTTAATTATATTGATATATTTACTTATCAATTTGTTTTAAAGTATAATTAGATTAATTTTTTACTATTTAATCCAATGTTGGTCATTGTAATTGATTTCATATTGAAATTGGACATAAACAAGTGTCAATCTTTTGAATGTTAATATTTTGAAAAAGATGATTCCTATTTTGTCCACGGGAATAAATTTTAAATTAATTTATCTATCTTCTATGATTTTAATTTTTTAAAATAGTCAAAAAAATTTAATTTGGAATATATAATATAGCTTAGACAGAATTTTTGGTATTTTTCTGAAAAACATCAATTTTTGTTGAATAGTGAAACCACTAAGTAGTAATTAAAAACTGAATTTTTCATTCAAATGAAATTTTAACACTTCTGTGAATTGAATTTCAAAAATCCAGAATACAAGGTTTTTATTAGTAAGTAATATGTGGTTCAATAAGATAAAAAAATTTGGTTGAATAGTAACTTTTGAATCTAATTAACCACAGTTAAAAGTAAATAGGGAAATTCAATGTAAAAAGAATATCATAATTATAAAAATAATCTTAACACTTGTAATAACCATATTGGATAAGTCATGGCTGACCATTTAAATCCTTTGGTTGATTTTGGGACCCCATGGGGCCACTTAGGAATGATAATGACTATTTTTTTAATTAACATAAACTAAAGACAAGAATGACATAAACAAACAGCTTTTATTAAATTAACTTTTACAAATGGTTATATAAGTTATCATTTCAACTATAAATATTTTTTTAGAATGATAAAAAGATTTAATACATCATTGTATTTTTTTATAATGTTTAGACATCCAATAAATAAAACTATTTATGACACAATAATGATGCAGTGTTTTCCTCATTAATAAATGATATAAATAAATAATATTATAAACATTAAAAAAAATAACCAAAACCAGTCCAATTATTATTGGATTATTTTATTTATACCATGAGTAATCTTATTTTATACTTTAAATGTTTCTGACTTATAGAAACCAAATATTATTATATAGTAAAATAATACTTTCACAGATACCTAAAGAGCCCCTCCTCCTCTTATAAAAAGTAGTCATGTATAACCGATTCCTCACACCTGTCAAGACCTATAGTTCTTCCAAACCCTACCAAAATAATCCCTTAACATCCCTATATTCCCCTTAGATGTATTACATTAGGCAGAAGGCACTTCAAGATGTCTATTTTGTTCAAACAAAAAGGAGTTACCCAAATTAATGGTAACCGTTTCGTTTAAATTCTATTCTTTTATTTTACTTCTCCAACACCTAAAATCTTTTGATTATTTTATTTGATAAAAAAAAATATCCTCCATAAACTAGGATGTTTTTATGATAATTATAGAACTAATATTACACACACCCCCATTTAATGGGTAGAGAAAATACTGTTTCTGTGGACATAGAACTACTGCCTCACGAAACAATGATTGTTCAATTATCACCTATTTCATATCATGGTGTTCATTAAGATGTAATTGTATTTATATATGATATATATAAAGTTTATGTTTTGTTATTTTATTTATTATTTTCCATTTATAGAATGCCTTTATGGTTTCCATTATGGGTAAACGTGATAATTTCATTTGAGAAATTGCGAACTACATCCCTCCAATGTGATATGACTCGTTAATGCCATATGTGGGACATATAAAGGATGGGGTTAATGATATTATATATGATATTATATGGTAATTATCATATACCTATTTATCATTATGTTTTACTTTTATATAAATAAGAAATAGAAATGAAAGTAGTGTTCATTCGTACGGACAGATTGTCATCGCCATGAACGGTGCATTTCATTTCTTATCTCCAAATATTACGTAATATTATAAATACATACAGATACTGGAGATATATGATATATATGATATCAATATCATAAATATAATTCTGGAGATAATGGATATTTAACCACATGAACAACTTGTAATTATAAAAAGTTCATTTTTGACTGAAGTACCAAATATCAACAAAAGAACCGTTATTAACATAAATGATTACATAATGATCATAACACGGTAATAAGTGATATAAAAACAATAATAAACTTATAAAATGATATTAAGATAGTAAAATATTACATTATTTTATTATTTAGGAGATTTAAGTACGAATGGGTCAAATCAGACATGACGTTATGGTCTTCATCTCAATATCCTTTCACTGAGGCATATTTTGTTTTAATACATGACTTTCTTTTATAAACATTATAAACACCATTGAATTTTCATTTAATTCAAAGGGAGTATTTTTCTATGTGTCATTTTACTAAATGACTAAAAAATAATGTTTCTTTTAATGTATTTGGTGACAACGACCTTTCTTCCACCGCAATTGTTATTTGATCTATGGATTCATTGACAAGCCACAATTTTTAGAATGGAAAATAAATACCATATACTCTTTAATGTATTTTTTTTATTGAAAATGTTTTTGATAATGTTTTTTTATTGAAATATATTTAAATGATATATTTTTATTGTAATGTGGAAATGTTATCGTTCCTTTATGTTTGTTTTATGTACTATTAATATGGTATGGTTCTTTTGAATTGTTTACATATACCAATGGTTCTGTGATAAACCAATGTTGTGTTAGCCCAAGATAGCTCTCCAATGCATTGGTTAACATGACATAGTTAAACATTAATGTTTATCCTGAGATATTTAGGTAATATACTATGATGGGTATTCCAACGTTACTCCATATGCAGTAGTGATAGCTACAATGTAAGTATGATACATATTCTAGAAGATAACTTTTTGATATATGATTTCTATGTGTTATTCATAACTATTATGATTTAATGAGGTATGTTAAAGATCTTATGCTATATATTTATTGATGAACTAATGTTTTATTTCTTTGTTTTACAACCTTGACTGGGATTTTTATGCTCATCCCATGTTTTGAAATGTTTTTTCACATGACCAAAAGATGAATAGTGTCAAGGATGAGATCAAGGATTAATCATGATATCTAAAACATGGTACTAAACATGAATCTTTTTTTCAAGAGTTTTTATTTTATGAAAAAATGGAAACTGAATAGAAGTGTCTACCTTATAATTTTTGAGAAGTAATGTAATATTTATGGACTAATTATCTAAAATGCTAAACCTGAAAAGATCATAATTGTGAATTATTTATGTATTTCAAGATTATGTAATGTTTAAGGTCGAGTCCTTATACATACAATTTTATCACAATTATTTTTTGATTAAGGTAATTCTCCCATTATTATATTATTCATTATCATAATTTATTTAATGGATAGTTTTCCATGAAATTTACTTAAATAACATTTAAAGAAAAGAATTTCAAAAAATGTCACTCTCTTATTTTCAAATATATCTTATGAGCTCAGATAGGGGAAATCCACGCTTAAACTAATTTAAATTCTAATTTTCTTCAAAATGAAATTATATTCAGCATGTAAAATTATTTATAAATTTTAATAATTAAATAATAAACATAAAATCTACCACAATATTTTTACATTATTTATTCCATCAATAGAAAAATAAGATTAACTATTTTTAAAATATTATAAGTAATATAATTTTAGTGAATTATACTATTACATGATTTTTTAAATAAATATTACACATATTTGATATTTAAAATGACTATATTATAATTTCAAATACATCATTATTCCATTAAATTAAAATGAAATTTATTGTTCCAAAATTTTATATGATAATATTTTATTAAATTTTTAAAAAATATATAAAAATATTTTATGTGAAAAAGTATTAAAATATATAGTCCAAATTTCATATCGTGCACATTTAAGTGTCAATTTTTACTTAATAGGTGACATTATATCCCTTTAAGGGTAAAAAAGACGTTACTATTGATATGATTAAACCTAGATAACAATATGGTTGAAACCAAATGATAATGGTTTAAACCCCACATCAACCAGTAAAACTAATATTTGTTGATTTTGTCACAACTAAAATTTTCAATATCTATAAATATATTTCCATTTAGTGGTAATTTTATCAAGGATGACTTTTTTATAATTTAATATTTTAAAAAGTTAAAATTAATCGCTCACCTTAATTATAAAAAGAGAAAACCTTATTTCTATTTATTACACTACTCAGAACCTTCTATCTAGAAAAAACACTACAAAAGTACCTTCTCAACTTCAAAATTCAAATTCTATATGTTTTAGTTTCCCAAATATATGATATAAATGATTTATTTCAAATTATAGTTAATCAGCAAAACATATCACTTTTTTTAATTCTTCTCTAAGATCATATAAATATATTATATTGGTTATAAAATAATAAATAATGTATCTTTAATATACTATAATGTGATTATTATTATAAAACTACCTTTATTCACCCTCTTCTCTCAAATAGTTAGTGAATGTATTGTTTGTGAATTTTTAAGAAAAACTATTTCAATGTAGGAGTACAATTTATTTTCCATCTCCATCATTCATGGATGGTTATTATATGTTCCTAAAAATTTATATATGATATTTTTTCAATAATTATACTACATAAATTATTATATCAATTATTTTTTCATTCCATCTAATCCATTTGAAAATGATAACTTCACTCGTGCGTATGTATTGATTACCACTTCCACACATTGATGTGATTTTTTTATCAAATTATACATCCCATGGTTTGTAATAAGGATTGATTTTATGAATATATATGAATTATATTATTTTAAATTTTTTTTGAGTATGGGTTATTATTTACCTTTCTTTTGTTTTGTCCATCCAAAAGAGAAAACTAAGTTCACGTTTACCCATGACCTATTGTTCCCACAAATGGTGAAATTCATTTTTCTTTTACTAACTTTTAATGATGTTTATATACATATATAATTTATAAATACTAAAATCAGGTTTAAAAAATCTAGATATGATGAATCCCTAATCAATGTAGAAATATAGATACTACATTACTGAAACATGCATGAAAAATAAAGTTGTTATCCCTTGGTATTCTGAATTTAATAAGGAATTATTAATAAATAGATGTTAAGAAGTTATAGGAAAATAATATAGTGTATTATATATATATATATGTCTATTTTATTTAATAAATTTATACTAAATTTTTATTTATTATATATTAGTTTTTAACATTTTCAATATATAGAAATATTTGAGGTAAGGTTTTATCATCTAAAATTGTAATTTAAGTGAAATATGTTATGTTATAAACCTATATTCCATTATTAGGTGAATAGAATGACCGTATTGACATTTTATATCATCCATATATTTATTTTTATGATATTTAAATATTAATTTTATATTATTCATTCAGGGTGCTTATTATTCAAAGTTTCGAAAGCATTAAGGGGTCAACATATCAAGCGCTTTTCAATCAGGATTATTTATATTTATATTTATATTGCATAAATTATATAATCCATATTTAATAAAATAATTTAACATTACATTCCAATGGTTATTTCTTGAAAATAAATCATTTCATTCCATTTTCATCACTATAATTATTAAAGAGATCAAAATAGTGTTTTATGAAAAATATAAATAATTAATATCTTTAATTTAAAAATATTTTTTTCCACATTCTATGTTTTTATAAAATAAATAATCTTTAAATATTTTTCAATGATTTTAATGAATTTTTCCCATTATCTATGTTTAATAATTTATATAAATTACTCTTCATATATTTTTCAAAACGATATATTTTTTTACTTTTCATAAAGGTGTGAATGGAACTTTTTTCTTATCAAACAATAATGTAATTTTCTTCTATAATGAATGATTAATTATTTGATATATATTGTATATGTTTCAATGGTTATTTTTAAAATAATGTTTTGTCATTGATATTTCCTGATTTTTAATATTTTAATTAAATGATTTAAAATAGAAAAGGTATTTTCATTAAAGTTTATTATTGTGATATTTTAAAGAAAATCTCAATCCATTATTACATACATTGAGGTTAATTATGCTTTATTATTTATATGATGCAATTATACAATCCATATTATATAATTTGTTTCTGTATTATTATTATTATATGTTTATAAAACTAATTTATTTTTTATCACATATATAGAGATGTTTTGATGAATGATTTATGAGTATGTTAAATTTATATGTATAATATATAATTATATGAAGTTTAAGTTCGTCAAATAACTCCAATTCGATAATTTATGATGTTTAAGTCATGAGGTAAATAATAAATGAGTGAACATAACTTAATGTTCATAATTTCATGTGTGGACCTGGGTTTCTTTTCATTACAATTACATATGGAGATTGTTTTTCATGTTTCTATGACTAAGTATGGACCTAATTATCATGTCAATAAGACTGCATGTGGACATAGTTCTCATTTTGATGTGATTATTCAATGACCAGGTTCACATGTACATAATATTATGGGATGACATTATTTCATATCCTTACCATAATGATTGAAAATGATTCTATTTATACCCGTTAAAAATTATGTAAGATTATGTTTCTTCCATTTGAATATGTAAATGTTATTCTCTCATGGATCATGTAAATTATATTTTAATATGAATCATTTATTATGAAATTTCATTATTTAGGCCATTACTACTATTTATAGTCTTTTGCTGATTGGTTTAGAACATTTTATGTTATGGTTATTCTCTTATTCTCTAATATATATAATTCCCTTTAAAATGATCAGTAATGTATTTCTCCCATGATTACCCATACTAATAATTTGAAGGAAATATTTACTGTGGTTCCATTCCCATGGTTATGAAGAATTATTTTATGTAGGTTAACCTTATGATGAGTACAAAATAAGGAGATCATTTTGGGGATATTTAGGATCTTCCACAAAATAAGAATATTTTGTATATAGTCTCTAATGAAAATTCAGTATTTTTCTACATAGGCACAGAATTGTGAAATTTTAAAAATATTCAACTAAAAAAAAGTTTTATTTATTTATGAAAATCATGGGTCATTATAGTTAGTATTGGAGTATGGTTGTTCTAAATAATTAGAAATAAGGGTTAGTGGACATTTTGTAATACAGAATGGATAATTATATGAATAGAATACCATTATAATGCTTCCATACAGAATAGATTATGTCTTTACCCATGAAATATATCCATGTTTACATATAATGAGTATAAATTGTATTGCAACAGATACATCTATTTGGAATATCAATGAATAGAGTAAGTTAGGTATATCTAAACCACCATTACATTACAATATGAGTGTACCTTTAGAATAAAATTGGATTTAATCTAGTTAGTGATATTGATTGGTTAATCAAAATTTTCATTCGGTTTTATTATAAATTTTTTAGATATGGATTATCATTGATGATAGATGATGAACATAAGTTGTTATATTTCGGAAATAAGGTTTCATGATTTTGACATCTTCGGAATGACTTTTCCTAATTTCATGATTAGTAAATTTGATTTAAATAAATTACAATATGATTTTTTATATCATTAATTAATATAATGTGAAAGTAATGTTCGAAACCATATATTTGTCTTCTAATGTAATGAAAATCATCATGAAAAACCAAATTTCAATGGATTATAGATGAAATA
Organism: Viscum album; assembly: GCA_963277665.1. Lineage (NCBI taxonomy): Eukaryota > Viridiplantae > Streptophyta > Magnoliopsida > Santalales > Viscaceae > Viscum > Viscum album. The sequence goes on from OY728150.1 coordinate 1,399,834,531, forward strand.
TTTTGTGACTATTCTCAGTCAACTCTCCCAAGATATATGTTGTAACAATAGTTATGTTCAACATATGAATTCACTAATGAGGGAGCCACATGAATATAAATATTTTATAACAAAACATCAATCCTGATTAAATATAGGATTTATTACCTTTTTACTGCACACTTGTTCAACAAGAACAAAAATATATATTTAGTTATTTAGTTCTCATACTGTGAAGAAATTTTCCTAGTCATTTTTAATGGGTGGGGGGGGGGGGGGGTGAGGCATATAAATGATGAAATAAACCTATTAAAATGATCAAGTATGATGAAATTGATCTTATGAAATTTTATGATTTTAAGATGATTTTTTTCATTAATTACTTCCTCTTATTTTGAATAATGAAATTAAGATGTAATTACTTGAGCCTAAGAAAAATGATGATGAATACTTTAATGGGTATGAGGAAAAATTTATACTACTTATATGGTATGGTTTAAGTTTAATCATCAACCTGGAGAGTGAAATTGTTCAATTTTTTAGTTATTGAAAACCAATTAATTTGAAGAAATTTATTATAATAGAATATGGAATAAATTGATAAATATTTTGATGTGTTTTAAAATTTTAAATGGAATCTAGTAACCCCCATGGTTTCAATGATAAGAAATGGATGATAGAGGTTGAAAAAAGTTATATTGGCTCTTTACATGGTGGTATGAAAAAATTTCAACCCCATACTTTCAAAGAAATTTGGGAAGGGGTAGTTAATTGATTTCATAAAACAATGATGAATATTTCTTATGTACTGGAACCTCGTCCATCGAGAAAATGAATATTGAAGTGATGTTAAGAGAAAACCAAATGAATTAATTTGGGATAAATATCAATTGAATACACCACTAACACTTTGGTGACATTAATGTATGTATTTTGGGAATTATGATAATAAGTGTCTTAATCAGATGGTTAATGATGAAAATAACCCACAATAACCTCTAAAGTCAATGGATTAAAAAAAAGGATTATGAAATCACAATACATCATTGTGAATCATTATAGGTTGGGAACAGTTATCCCCTACTATAAAAATGATGTTTCAATGCTGATGTTTGAACAAATATTCCCAATGAAAATATTATCCTTTTGTAAAAATTGATGGTATTATGAGAATTAACTATAACCCTCTACACTGATCACCTAAAAATTTCATGAATAATAAAATCTAATTTGTTTATTACGAATCATCAAATTATCATATATTAGAGCAAGGATGAAACCTTAACACTGATTAAATATTTGTGGATATGATATGATATTATTTAGGGGAAAAGGGTGATCTAAAATTTTGAATGATAAGTGATTTTGTTGTGAATATATTTTGGAAAATTATTAATATATATATATGTATGACTGATAAAGGTATATGAATTTATATATGAAAATTTAAGAGTGATTAGATTTAATGTTATGTTGAGCATGAAAGGAAATGAGATAAAATAATTTTATAATTTGGGATTCTATATTCATCAAACACATATTAGAGTATTCTACGTTATAAATATTTATGGAATGGCTTATATTGATATTTTGATTTCATATTATATTTTTTAATGTATGATTTATCATATTAGAAAATTTTTAGAAATCATTTCAGAATGAATCTTCATTATTTTATTTATTTTATGATCAGTTAATACATAATTATTCTATTTTGTTACTAAAAAGTTCATGTGGAGTATTCATTTCTTGGAATGGAAGATAAGTCAGAAATTGATCGAAGGACAACTGAAAAATGAAATTGGGCTTATGGTATATAAATAAACTATATATATATATATATATATTATTTTGTTTAATATCATAATCCTTCAACATTCAAAATTATATTTTTAATTAAAATGTTATACTTTTAAATTTATAAACAATGAATTGATGGTATTTTTACATATTACAAATTTATAGTATTTTGGTTGTAAAAATTCTTTTGACCATGTTCTATGGCACATTATATTATTAAATGGGTGCTATATTTCACATCCATGTTCATATATTATTTTCCCTCAAATGTTACCCGGATTTTAATCATTGTTTTTTTCATTCATTGGACCATAAAATTTCTTATTCCCTTTTTAAGGGAATGTTTTATTTAACACCTGTTATGATGTGAGATTACAAAAATTTGTTCCCAAATATCATCCCCTTTATGACGGAGGGGAAGCTACAATTACAAGGATACAGTTTATTATGTTTTGAGTAATAAAACAACCTGTTGTTTTTTGAATCATAGTTTTTAAATTTTTGCAATATATTTCATTACATGAAACACCAAACCAAAATGATCCATGAATTATTATCTTATAAATATATCCCTTTGCAATTTCCAATTATAATTAACATACATGAATAATATTAACATGTTTAAGATATATTTTTATATATATAATGATATTTCTCAAAATAAATTTAGAAATTAATTCTTAGTAAATAATCAGTCAATTTTTGTAAAGGCATTTTAATATTCCAAAATGTTTTTTAAAAAAATATTATATTGCTTCATGTGAGAAAATATTTCAAATAATTATTGAAAAATTTTAAAATTTATTTTAATAAAAATGATGTCATTTTTGAAATCTTCATATCAAAATTATATTACAAAGAAATTTATGAAATTTTTGACTTTTCAAAGAAAAAGGATAAATATTTATTATTATTGAAAAGGACAATTTATTCCAATGTTTTTATAATGTATACTTATAATTTTGTTATTTTTAAAATTTCATTATGGATTTCTTTAAAAAAATATAATTATAGTCTTTAGAATTTATTTTATACATGAATTTTTAATAAAAACAATTTTAAACATAAAAAATAAATTTTCTGAGAAAAATATATTTTATTATATTATGTGTTTTAATATTTAAGAAATTTCCCCACATATAAAAATGGAATAATATTTTTTTTATATTTAGAATCCTGGGTTTAAAATTTTATAAATAGCCCAGTTTTATTTTTCTGCAATATTAGTAGTCACAGTGGTAATACTTATCACCTTTGTAAAATTTAAATTAGGATAATCTAGTTCAAAACTACATGATAAGGTAATAATTTTTCTTCCATATTATTATTTGTTGAATCTAATTCGACACTTACCACATTAGGATAACTATTTCTTTTATTAATGAACATGTGTTCATGAAAATTACATATATAATATTTAAATCAAATAATGTTACCAGAAAACGATATCTTTATTTTAAATTGATATAACGTGTTTTCATATGAAAAAATAAAGTGGTTAATTAAAATCAATATTATTATTTTTGAATATATTAATGATTTTCTTGATGGTAATTATTTCTAATTTATAGTGACTAATTTTTTATTATATATTCTCGCACAACACTAACATAATATTTATTCAATCAATATAAAATTAAAATAAATTATTTAAAAAATAATAAAAATAATTTAATGTAAATTTTTTATAATATTACATGGGTTGTACTGATAAATAAAAAAAAATTGATTTATGTGAAAGTATTAGTTTAAAATTTTATCTTTGAATTGGTGTATTTGAAGTCATATTAAACAAATAATTCCAAAATTCTCATTACAAATATTATTTGAATATAATAATTTATCAAATAATTAAAAATTTAAAAAAGTAATTGATGTGAAAAAATAAGATAAGAAATGTTCAACAATGTCATCCCTTTTTCATTCATCTGTCAATATATACCTTATATGTGATATTGTTAGCATTTAAGATTGAAATGTTCATTAATGTTGATATAGTAAAATTTAGTTGACTATGGGTTTAAACCAAGAATATTAAAATTAAAATACCACTAAAACATTCTATAGAAAAACATAATTATAATATAATATTTTAAATTTTTAAAATTTCCCACATCTCAATTATAGATGACAACCCCTCCATTCTATTCATTACAAAGAACAGATCATTCAATGTCGAACACAAATAATTAAATTTTCTTATGAACTCTGTTTTAATATTTTATCGGTGATTTTATTTCCAAAATACCAACCCTAGTTCCCTTAAGAGGAGATCTTAATGAATTTTGTTCCAAATAAGAGTCAATCACCTTAATGAATCACTTTATCTTTCTATTATTCTTCTTCCTCATATTAATATATTATATAATTATTAAAATAATAAGATTAGTATACTAGATATACAAAAATGTCAATATGATTGTGAAACAACCTTTATTTTCCCACAAACAATCAAATGTGAAGAGAAGTTATCTATCATGTATACATATGACTTACTATCTCCATATAGTGATACAAATTTTTCCATCATTACCATTAATGTACAGTTATTATGATATGAATAAATTTTAAATATGATATTTACTATATAAAAATACTTTTAGATTTATAATATCTTATTTACCATATTATTTTCCTAATTCATTATAATATTATAAAATCACGTGTGTGAATATATGGATTACCACCTCCCAAATCTATGTGATTGGTATTTCATTTTCACTTTACATGGATAATAATAAGGATATTTTTTATTAATATATTTAAATTATATAATATAGTAATTAATAATTAATTGTCAATTATTATTTATGTGTATTTTGTTCCTTACATTAAAAGTGAATATAATTTTTATGTGTACGTACGAACTACCATCTCCATGGGCAGTGTAATTAATTTTTATATCTCAACCAATTATGGGTGAATATATATATATAATATTAATATCATGATTAACTATTTATTTAAAACAAACAACAATTAAAATATTATTATCATTAATTTTGAACAGAAATATGCCTAAATAACGAATCATTATCTCATAAAACATCAATTTTAATAAGAAGTTGATAATAAATAGGTGATAAGATGTGTAATAAAATAGTATATAGGAATATACATTTGATTATTGTTCTAGAATTAATTTATAATAATTTTTTATTTATTATATAGGATTTATGAATTCAATGAAAAAATATGAAATTTTTGGTAATATTTTATCATCAGGAGTTTTATTCATTGGGATATATGTTCAGTAATGTGCAAATGTTCTTTTATGAGGTGCTTAAAAAACCATTTGTTACATTGTATATATAATTAATTTATTTATTTTAATTACATTTGATGATTCATTTGATGTTATTATTTCATGGGGATTAAGAATCAAAATATACCAAGGTGTTATGGGATTTATGTTTCAATCATTTATTTAATTGAAATTATTTATAATTAAACATTCTTCGAAAAAACTATTTGATACATAAAAAATAAATAAAATAAATTTTAATCTCAAATATTAATTTCTCTTGAATATTTATTTTCCATACATTTTCCTCAAATTAATTATTATAGAGATTGAATGAGTGTTTTTAAGGAATTCATCCTTTATTTATCCCTTTGGTTTAAAATACTTTTTTTTTCATTACTATTTTTTCAAAAAGTAGTTAAAAATTATTTTAATTTTATACTATGATTGAGTATAAATATATTGAACCTTTTTTTGAATTTTTTTTTATAAATTTAATGTTCCTATTTTTTTCCAAATTATGTGTTATTAGAATTTTTAAAAACATATGAAAATAATTTTTTTCATAAATGTGATGAACATAATTTACAACGTTTATGAATATTAAATGATTTTAAGATTACAATAAATGAATACATTATTCATTACAATGAAAATAAAATCCACAATTTTTCTAATATTTTTATATTTTAACTATATTTTTTCAGAAGGAAAATGTTATTTTCCTCATAAAATATTCCAGTGATTTTTTAAAATAATTCATCTGTGAGGAAATCCTATAATATTGATTATTATCTATGAACTATACAATCTTACTAATTTATCATTATTATTTCACTTAAAAGATTATCATCATAATTATGACATGTTTACGAAAAGTATTTTTTAATGATTTTTTATGATGAATGATTTATGACTTTATAGAATTTAAATTTATAGATTATCATTATCTACAATTTGGGTCTATTAAATACCACTGATAATAATTAAGAATTTGATTTATCTTCATGAATTCTTTATATTGGTTATCTAAAACAGTTGGGGAAAAATGATTTATCACATATGTTATTCAAATAATTTCATGACAAATAATATCAGAAAATTTTTCACATCAATTAGTGAATAACTGGATTGAAACCATTAATTTATGTATTAGTATTATAATAACCATTTTATATAATAAGATACCCACATTTGTCACGTTACTTTATTACTCAATTATGTGAAAATCCATTTTTGATCATATATTACTAAGAAACAAACATAAGAAATATATTTTCATCATTGATTATTAAATGCTAATCGTTGAAATGATTTTTAATTTAAATCATAAGTTGGGATTAGTCATTTTAGATTCATTATCTGAAGTGACATTCAAATGTTTTAACTCAGGTCATTAAACCTAACCCATATATCATTAATAAGTGGAAACAAATACCTTAATTATTAAATCTATAGAATCAAATATCTTCACTCTTTATTCTCGGGCCATGAATGTGTTTCATTTGGATTAAACTACCACTATCTCCCATCACTCTTCATCTTCTACCACATTCACCACATTCTCTTTCTTGTTTCCTTTGTAATCAACCATTATATAATTTCATGATATAGTTTTTGATTATTATTTCAATTTTCATGGAGTCAATGTATTTTTATTTGTATTTGTGGTTCCAGTTTTCCTTTTATGTCACTTTATCTTTGCTTTTTCATCCACAACATCCATATTTAGTCACCCATCATCAGCCACCATTTATATATTCTTCCCATTATTTAAACCTTATCAATCATAACAGTTATAATATCAATTTATCTTATTTGTTTATTGTATCAATTTTCTATGTGTCCATGTTTTTTTCCATATTATTTTCAGTACCAATTTTCAATTGATATCATTTCTTCATACAGTTGGCATCCACCACTACTATTTACTATCACCCTGCATCAACCATTACTCAATCTATTTTTTGATCAATCCTTCATTCCAATAGTTACACCTTATCAATTTTTGTAGTTCCATGTGAGTAAGGATCAGTTTACTCAACAGCCGATGGAAATTATGTTGGAGTAAGGGATTTTGGGAGAGGAGATGGATTCCGGTACTGTGGACCATCTGGTGCCTATTTTCTCTCAAGGTGGAAGTGGATTCACTATTTTGGAGCCTCAATACGAGGAATGACCAAAATCCATGGGTGCCTTATATGCGGTGGTAGTGAGTAATATGAGTGGTATCGATGACAACTGTAAGGCGGCTTTTTCTTTGGAACCAAGAGAGGACACTCCTACAGATTGTAATGCTATACCCAAGATGGGAAATCCAGTGAACTTGGATAGACAACAGTATGTTGAATAATAGATAAGATAGTTTCAAGAAGGGATTTCAGATGATTATAACAGGTTGTTGGATACTGAGACCACTCATTCAGAGGTGGTGGAGCACTCGGTCACATGCCAGTGTCTGAGACAAGAGGCCATACAAATCGTTAACCGTTTTGCAGGTCTGGAAGACCTATCCCAAGAACAAGTGAATATCATTGAAGCTTAATGACCATAAGGGACTTATATGGATGAGACACTTCCTGGTCAGGACTCAAGAGACTTCATCGTTACTTCAGGGAAGAGGAACAAAGGGCCCAAGTACTATTCATATCTTCCAAAGCCAATGGAGACCAGGTCAGGTAAGAAAGTTAAATCCAATGAGTTGGAATGTAGGCATGATACCATTGATAATATGCAGGGAGTCTCGTGGCCGACACCTTGATATTTCACTCAGAAGAAGATATGGCCGATGAGATTTTTTATATCAATGAAACTCAATAAGAGGCAGAAAAAATGATGGGTAGGGCACTTCGGGTTGATGTTAATAGGGATCAGGCTGCATGGGCTGACAAGAAGGACCATATTCTGATAAGGGGTTTCAATGAAGGGAAGATATGTAAAGAGGAATATGTTCAAACTTGGGACAAGCTGTCTGATCACTTTGAAGACTTCATTCTTGATTATCCTGATGATAAGCTGCACTCTATCCTATGGAAACTTTTTATGGAGGATTCCTCTAATAGGATTAAATTATGTTTTAATAATCTCATGATTTCATATGAGGGCTATCCTCCTGGTTGAACTATGTGGTTTCTCACTTTTCCTTAAAAGTGCTTGTTAATAAAAATTTAAATTTCATTCAGGTTATAATTTTCCATTAATGTCCCCTTATCATTGTATTTTGTGTTTTTAGGTACAATAATTCACTCATATTAGTGGTTATTTAATTTATTAATGACTATTCTATATAACGGTTTGCGATATTATTATTAAATTCTAATCATTATATATGTGGACAAATATATTTTTTATTTGTTTATTATAAATTTTTTGGGTCTTTTTTAATGTTATTTATAAAATTAAATCATAAACTTTATTTAAAAATATTAGATTATAATCCAAATATTTATATATATAATTAAAATAATAATAATGAGTAAATTTTGTATTACTACACTAAAAAATAGTTTTTAATATGATGAAGGCATTGATTGCTTGTTGGAATCTTTTAAATTGAATGATCTAAATAAATAGAATATTTTATATCCCTTAAAAAAAATCTATTAAATTTAAGATGTTGAAAAGATAATGTATCATTGATTATATAATTTTCCATGGTATTAATCTGAGTTGAAACCCTTGTATTTGGAAAGTTGAAACCTGGTATAATTCCAGTTATATTGATGATGAAAATTTGTTATTTAATGATTCTGATCGAATTGATGTAATTTCTTGTGATAGTAATGTAGAGGTAATAGAGAGAGAATGAACAATTAAGTGTTTAAAAATCCATCCCATTTTTTCCCAACCTGTAAATAGATACGTCCCTCCACCAAACACAAATCAAGTTCCCAGTCATTAGAGAATGCAGATTGGCACTGAGCATAACCAACTATGACATGAGAATTATTTTTCTATAGGTAGACTGGAACGCTGAATATAAAAAATGGGATTAACACTGCGATTTTATCTGATTAAAAAATGCATGATCAAAAATGTTATGTGAAATATAGAAATTCATCCAGATACCATAAGCAACTACATAAAATAATTATAAAAATTCGATGTCATAAAATATAAAGGGTATCTCAGAAAAAATAAATGAACCCAATGATTAAAGAGAGGGTATAACTCAAAAAAATGTCTAAGTGAATCAAAATGAATAATAAATACTATTATTACTCTATAGTTCAATCCATATGAGACCAAATCTCTTCCAAAAAAATGATATGATGAAAATCAAGAAGATACAGACTCAAATATTGTTCCATTTCATTTACTATATACATCAAAATGAAATTTCTAAACACCCAACATATCCCAAGATGAGTTTGATACCCATATCCCTATTGGAATCATCGATGAATCCATTTATTCCTTTTACTTATGAAAACCAAATAAATATTTTGAAAATTTTATCAAAACTAAACAACTTCCAATGAAGATCATTTTCAAATACACATTTTAAATCAATTTGATTACTATAAATTATATATAAAATTAGTTTTCCAAAAATATCTTCCAACATAGATCAAATAAATAAACAATAAATCACAGAATAACATACACAATATTACAATAAAATCATTATAAAGGTTGATAATAATGGTAGTATCCCATTACCATAAAGTGGAAATGAACAAACGTGAATAAGACAAATCATTACATTAAATAGAACTAGTGAATTACATAATGTATGTAAATAATCTGACATTAATCTGTACACCTAGGGCTCTCACCATCAGTCCTTACATGAGTAAGTAAATAAATATACTAGATCCATATGAAAATGGAATCTCTTATAGATTTCCCCTAGGTGAAACATGGAATCTCACACCGTCATAATATCCAAAGGCCCTCACAGTACCTTAGCAACCAAATTGGTAGCTCACATGGTCCTCCCATAGATGGTCCACCTTTACACTCATAAAAACTATAAGGGAATATTGAATAGTGTTCCCAATCCATACTGAAATGTCCCTAAAAAACCCATCACTCATTCCCTGGATAACCCAAATGAAACTATGTGGAAATATATCTATGAACACACATCACTTATAAATAAATATACAACACAAGACTTTTCACATAAAAAAATCTCATTTTATCAACCTACATACTACTGGTAAAATAATGTCTAGAAACAAATTATAAATATTTAAAACCAATATAAAACTATTGAACAATGTTATCTAATACCCATTCTGAAAAAAGGTCACAGTAATTTGGAAATCCACACATAAAGCCTCTAAATTTACAAATCAATCCATGAAACAGATCAAATATGTAATAAGTTACATTTTAAAAATACAAAAATAGAAATAAAAAATAAAAATTGTGATTAAAATTTAATGGTATTATGTGGAAAATTCCATTAAATAGAGACACTTACCTCTAAATTGGCCCAATTCTCATCTCATAAGACAAATACCACCTAGATGAGGAATAAAAAATTCCTCTCACACAAAATAAAAAATATATCCAATCACAAACCCTATAAAATACACTAGATTCATCCAAAAACACCTGTAGGGATTGAGAAATCCACAAAAATTTCAGAAAAAGACTTTAGGATGGGGGATATGTAGTTAAACAATAAAAATTGAAATTTATTTATGTCAAAATACTAATATTTCCAATACAAAACTAATACCAAAGAGGGGAAGAGTGCCATAAAAAATGTGAGAGGCTATATGTGTAGGGGTGAATATTAGCCCCAAAACAGTAACACATTCATTGTGGTGGGGTAAAAGGAATCATTTTAGTTGATATGAAACATTCAAACTTTTTGGCTATACTATTAGGAAAAGCATGTTCCATCTGTGTGTGTGTGTGCGTATGTGACACTATCCATAAAAAATAAACCAAAAATTCCCCTATGATTTTATATAGTTATACTAACCATTAAAAATCTATGTGAATCCAAACAGTTAAAATTGTATCCCCATTATAGGATTATCTACATGGTTTTAAAATGGTATGATTAAAATTGTCCTTCTTTAATTATTCATAAATATTATCAATTTCTACCCATGGAATCAGAGAAATACTGGAGCACTCAATTGATGATAAAACATAAAATAGACATTCTAGTGACATGGTCACTGTCACAGACTCCCAACCACACAACATTTTGGCCCAAAAATATTCCACAGGATTCACTAGTAGAAATTTATATAGGACAATACTCCCTCACCAAATATTCATACTCCCATGTGTCATAGAAATTACTACAACAATATCAAATTACATTTACCAATGAGAACATGTTTTATATGGGGCGCCTAGTTTTAAACATCTATGACATGAACGAGATTCACCACAATGGAGGTATCATTATCAAGAACATCTCTTCCAACTATACATCATGATATTGGTATGGATTGTATCTCTTCAAACTTGATGCATGAAAGAAATCATTGATTAATGTAACCTATGGTGAAAACTCTAACTGATAGGCCAGCTTCCCAAGATTCCCCGTAACACTAAATAACATGACACAATGCTTCACCAAGATCCCTTTCATTACAATATTATGGTGTCCTAGATGAAATGATATATAAAAAAGTACTTGATCACAAATATGAAACTCCAATGAATGATGATGAGAGTCATCCAACAATTTATATAGATTCTCTGATTTTATTAATATATTTAAATCAGCCTTAGTTTCTTGGTTGTCTCCTAGATGAACCATTGTACTACTATAAGACACTTACCCATCTAATCCTATCTTAAATGGTCTTGTCAAGTCCACAAATATAATAAGTTACATTTAAATTTCTTATCATAGTATGATAAAACTTATTATATGAAAAAATGGAAAATGGAAGGTTCTTTTACTATTAAAGAATAAAATAATTAGCACACTCCATTAAAATATTCCAATGAGAATGGATAGTCCACTCAAACTGGCCATCCATCTTTATATGATTCTTGGTTCACAATTTCAATTGAGTTAACAATTCCCTATAAATCACCTATAAAAACTGAGAGGTAAACTGTGATCCACGATCTAAAACTATCACTGAGGGAACTCCGTGAAGATGAAATAATCTCAAAAAATAATATACCAGGGTCCTAATCCTTTTACAAGTCCCTAATGGGTATAATGTGAGATAATATTATCATATGATCTATAATCTCCCATATGGAGTCATTACAACTAAGTGTAGGATATAGCTAAATTAGTAAATCAATAGAGACCATGTCACACTTCCAAAAAGGAGTTGGATGTGGATATAATAATTTATTTGGTATCTGATAATCTATTTCGATCCCCTTCTATTTCAATAATCACAAAGAGATGTCTACCACACTATGTCTCATCTTGGGAAAAAAATACTATATTCTCAATGTAGAAATCATATTAGTCATCATGAGTTGAATGACCCAACTAAAATGATACATCTCATGCATCGCCTATTACATCAAGATCAAATGAAAAACATACTAATTTTATAATATAAGAGAACTATCTAAAGATTAATACTAATTATTTGTGGCCTCCCCACCATTTACATAATTTGTAATGTATTCAGAATTGAGGTCAGATGAAAGCTCAATCCTCATCTGATCAATGTGGTATGGTGTAATAAACACACCATTCAAGAATAAAATCTCCCTATCCCCCACATGTCTGGTCTAATATATTAAATCAAATTTTACATGCCCTACTCATCCAATGATTCATTAGAATCATGCAATGTACACTTCATATCTAATGCATCAGTAACCAAATTCCTCTTTCTACACATATACTTAATCTAAAAAATTGGTGCAAGTAAACAACCAAGAATCACTACATGTGGTTAGGGTCCTAGTATGTGATAATTTACATCATGATCTTATGATCCCACTATATTATTAATCACCCTTGTAAGAATTAAATTCACAAAGTCTTATATTCATGCATAACATCTACAAAATTTGGGACATGGGTGGGATAATTACACTATATGGGAATAATAAACTCAATACATAAGACAACACATCTTTTTTATATATCCATATGAATCTAAAAACCACACTAGAAGAATTACAATTAATAGTGTTATATCTCCCAGGTTGTAGAAGAATAAAAATATGCAAGGATTCCAAACAGGTATAAAACTACTCAAATGAACTTCAGTACTTATCATCGCACTTGAAATTTTCAAAATTCTATTCCAAATCCTTAAAGGGGTAATCTAGTATTAGTTACTAATGAAAAAAGTAATTTATAATACCCAACAAGGACTGCATAACTATGTAAATTAGACTTATAATTATGATTATCTTAAGGAAAAAAATTCAACATCTTGTTTAGATAAACTAAAAATTAATAAATAAATCACATGGCTTATGATTTTCACTTATTGATTCCAAAATGTAAACCTGGAAAATTTTTATAATTGATGGTTGTCTCACAAAAAACCCTAAACAACCTCTTAATGGTCAGTATGCTTCATCTTCATCCTAGAATAATCCAAGATTTTTCTTAAATTGAATACCACGAAGGATACAAAAAGTGATGGGAGATATGTTTCATTGGAATCATAAAAACAACAAATGAAATTGTAATCCCTAATGTAGTAATAAAAAACTCAAAATGTTAATACATAATTTGAATGGACGTTTTGGAAAATCCTCTTCTTAATCCATCAACAGGTGGATCCCCAATCATTGCCTGATCATAAAAAAACTAACATTCATCTATTAGATGATTAAACTGATCACTGATTCTAGGGAATATGGATTTATTATTTACCATCACCTAGTAAGGATTATAATATTATATTAAAATTCATATTCTACCATCCACCATCATTGTAAATATAAATGGTGAATCCCTCGGTTACATGCATGGATGTATGAAACCAATTCCCTCATAATTGTATAATTGGACAATCATTTGCTTTAGAACATCATGAACCATTCTTTAAGTAGACATGGAAATGTGTCTTTTCTAAAAGGGGATATCGATAATATCCTTTTCCTATATCATGGGAGGAAATATAATCACCCAACCATAATTGTTATATTTTATAGTGACATAAGAATATGATAAATTTTCTATTAATCTCAAAGATCATTTATATTTAGAGTTTTATAGAATATTTAATAAATATTACATTATAATACTATATATAACAACTAAATACTAATACGTATTATCAATATTTTACATAAAATAATAGCCTATAAAATAAATTTGTTTTCCATTCACAAATGATCATCACAAATTTCTTCTTTGATTTTTATTTTCCCTTACTCATTCTTAATCCAAATGATAAACTTGTTAATAGAATGGATAAGAAAAAATTATCTCATTAGGGGACATAAAAAATGGAAAAAATACTTAGTCCATGATTACTAAATGACCAATGTAATTTATATTTCTTACTATTATGTGTAACATATACTTTGTAAAAAATATGGTTTTGATAAAACATATAAATCACGAATACCCATTTATGTAACATAGGGAATAATTTTCATGAAATAATTACATATTATACTAAACCTCAGGGATAACATATCATTTGTGACCCCCACCACTACCTTACATTGTAACCCATGTGGCTACCTTATAATGTAGCGATAGTTATTCTTGAAATAACCCATACAGTAATATTATAACATAACTAGCGAATGAGAGGGACACTTGGAACCACCTATCATTGGTTTATAATGGAACAAATTTTAATTATAAAAAATACAAATTAACTAGAACATAATAATTAAACGTGAAAACTTGAACATTAAATACACTCCATGAGTAAAATAACTTATTTTAAATGAATAATATACACACACAATAGAATAAATTTTCACTGATAAACACCATAAAATCAGGTTAATAAAACTTAAATAAAATAATACATCATGAAATTATGATTATTTAGTTATTTATTATAATTTTCAAAAAAATATTATTTGAATTATGTAAAAATTTTCATTTAAGAAGATTTAAATGAAATTCTGTTACA
Organism: Viscum album; assembly: GCA_963277665.1. Taxonomy (NCBI): domain Eukaryota; kingdom Viridiplantae; phylum Streptophyta; class Magnoliopsida; order Santalales; family Viscaceae; genus Viscum; species Viscum album. The sequence goes on from OY728150.1 coordinate 1,399,849,564, forward strand.
TAAAACATGAAAAATACCCATTTATGAAAAAATGAGTGAAATTCAGAAATGATAATTTTAAATTCTTTATGTTTATATACATATTTAAAAAAAATTTAAATCATGTACATAAAATATAAATATTTATAATAATAATGCATTAAAATATTAAGATATTTTTTTGGTTAATGAGTCCCCCACCTCTAGTTCAACTTCATTAAAAAGTGTTCAAAAAATAATATATAATTATTTAATGTGTTTAAATAATTTATTAAAAAGCTATATTAATATAATATCTAAATGATCTTTTTATATCATTTCCCAACCATTTATTAAAAATATATTTTTATTTCCATTATTTTGGGTGCGCTCGCTTCAAGGTTTCATTGATGGTTCATTTAGTATTTTATTGTAAAATTGAAATAATAATCCATATGTTGAAATAACAAAAATTAATACACTAAAAAATAATAAATTCTTGCATATTTCCTTTTTTAAATCGATATGAGTATGATTCAGTAGATAAAATGTTAATGGTAAAGGTTTAGTTTATTTTTTCAGTTTTTCCAACCATCATGAACATGTTTTGTTTTCATTTAAAATATTTGCATAAGTTAATTCCATAATTTGAGTAAATATCATATATATATATATATATATATTTCATTTTAAATAATTATAATTGAATTTAAACATTCATTTAATATTTTATTTAGAAATGAATTGTTAGCATACATGAAGGTGGTGAATTGACACAAAATGGATGTCAATTTCATTTATATTAATAAAAAATAAAATTATAGATTTAATTATGGATATATCAATAAAAAATAAATTTATTCTATATATATGATAATGTATATATCATTAAACATTATTTTGGGTGTTAGGAAATGGTATAAGTGAGCTGAAGTTAAGAGAGAGAAAAGGAAGTTCACTCTTTAACCTTTTCACCTAGAGAAATTCTTTATGGATCTTGAAATTGGTATTTTTGTGAGACCAGAAAGAGTAAAATTTGGAAAGGGTTGAGGATAACGTAATTTTATTAATACATTCAATCAATACGACTTATGTTGATCAAATTAATTGATGTAGTGAACCCCTTTTATGATTGAGGTGACGAGAAATTTATGACTTACATAAAATATTAAAATATATTAAGGATAATATAAAGGTGATGACTTTAAAAAGGAATAAAAATAAAATTAAATCACATTTCAGACAAAATTTTATCGTAATTTCCTTATTCAATATTTTTTTTATTTTCAAATAATTAAATAAAAAATTTTATTCATGAGATATATGTTTTTGTCAAATTTAAATATATTAATAGCTATGACTTTAAAAACATCAAATAAATTTCCAAAATAGAACTGATATTTAATTATAAATTAAATATATCATATCCAACTAGATAATTCATGCAGTATCTTAAATATATCAAACTGTATTTATTGTAAATTTTTTAATATTATTTTTTTTTATTTTTTTGAGAAATAAATAATTTCAGAACACTTATTGTGAAATCCATTAGGGTATTTATCTGTTGACTAAAAATTTAACACAAATTTATTCATGATGGTAAAAATATTAGTTTTAAAAAGACAATTTATGGTCATATTACTCATATAGAAAAACATATATAATACAATATTATATGAATTTAAATATATAGTGTGAGCAATATTAATTTCTTTAAAAGAAATTATAACTGTATTAATCTTATATATGTTACTCCAAATGAAAATTAATTTTGATCTTTCCGAAACATGGTAAATATATAATCATAAAATATATGTTTTCCATGTTTTTTCAATTAATGGTTCTTCTAATTTTAATTAAAGTCATTTTGTTGATTTTTACTATTCCACCACAAGCACGCCATCAACATTTCATAATTATTAAAATTAATTATTTAATATATAAAAATCTTAAAAAATTTCTATATTAGAAATAAATAAATTAGTTTCAATTTATTTATTTATATTCATTAATTATGTATATTTAATCATATCCATGTCAAGAGATCAATAATTTGATTTTTTTTCATTCATTGAATAAGGAATGCACTTGAATTTGGATATAATTCATGTCATAAAAATATAAAATTAAAACATATAAGAAAAACATCTATTTAAAAACATTAATTGATAAATAAGTCATGAAAATAACATTTGGTACCCAATTGTTTTCTATGAGGAAGACAATTTGACTTTTATAATGTTGCGGAGGAATTGTGTCAGTGGTGACAATGATTTATTTATACTTATCATCTAAATTATATAATTTTCATGTTCTTAATTATTTCATTGACAATATTTACATTATAATTTCAATATTTTTTTATTCTATAAGATTAATAAATTTTATATCATAACTATTTTTAGGTGAGGTCACAAAAATACTGCACATTTAAATATATTTTTTTTGAAATTTTCAATAAAATATTTTTATTTTTATAAAATTATCTCAATTTCACCATTGAATAATCCATATTTCATTACATAAATAATTAATTCCATTATTTAAAAAACAATCTCAAATATTTCCATAAATTATATTTTTTTACATAAAATATAATTCTAAGAAAAATATTTTGGAAGAATAAAATAGATTTACTTAAAAATGTATAGATTTACAAATAATCCTGTACATATTTAAAAAATATAAACAATACATAATCAATGATTATGAATATTATATATTTGATATTGTCATTTATATTAATCATTGCATCCAATTTATTTGCATGGATATAATAACTGCACTAAGATAATAAGATTCGGTTAATTGTTTAAGCATTATTTGACCTATTATCTCTACTATAATGCTTCATTCGAAAAAAATAAGGTTGTTACATTATCCCCCCCCCCCGCATAAATAAATTTCATCATCACAATTTATAACATTTTTTGGTAACCAGGGTTTGACTTTATATAACCTTTTTTGATATCCCACATCATAAAAATTATTGTTATGTCTTCCACTTAATAGGAGAGAAAATCATTTATAAAGATCACCTAAGGAAAAACATATTATGTTTCCATATAGTAATAAATGGACAAAGAAGAAAAAACAACATTCAATTTATAATTAATAGTGATAAATAACATGATGATAAGAATGGTAACAACTACAAAAACAATAAATCTTTGAAATCATACCAAGGAATGAATTACAAGTTAAAAAAAAATTAAACATATAACATTTTTATTTGATTATTATATCTCTACATTTGAGTAATTAATTTACTATATATACCAATATTATAAGGAAATATACTTAATTAATTATTAGTGTTTCTGGCTTTAATTAATCATTACCACAAAATCATTTTTTTCTCAAATGGTGAGTTTGATTTTTTTTCATTCCTAACCACTAAAATTAAATTCTAAATAATAACATAATCCAAAAAAGTAATATATATTTATCTCCCATTTTGATACAATAACCAAAACTAAATCCAAATTCATTACTATATCATTATTATCAAAAAATGAAATCCATTTATATATTGAAAAAAATATTTTAATCCCAAAAAATCAAAAGAAGTACCCAAAGTTCATCCTTGCTCATTAGACGAATAACTATCCCTTAAATTACTAGAAACTATTAAAAACTAATATTAAAAAAATTGATACATTTTAAATTTGATAATAATATTTATCACTAAAATATATTAATGACACTTAACGTCTCGAAAAAAAATGTAATTTTCTTAAAAAATATTTGAATAAAAATCTAATAATTTCCTGAAAAAACCTAAATAACCATGAATCCAAAATAGAAGCATATTTTTATATTAAATACAATTGAAAATTTATTAATCAATTAAAATAAAACAATTTATTGTTTACCTAAATCTTATAGGATTAAAAAAATAGTGAACATATTCTACTATAACATTAATCCTTCAATTACCAAATCTATTTTAAATCCCAAGGTATGTTATACAATAATACATATGTCCACAATTTATAATTATTATTCATCTATCTAGTAATTTAACTATGAATAATTGATCATAAAAACAGTGAATTCATTTATTCCAGTGGTAGGAAATTCACTATTTTTTCCCTTTAGTTGTTGGTTCAATTCAGATGGCCTTACTAGATGCGGTAGGTTATCTTGAATCTGGCGAGTCTTCCTATTTTTTTTAAAAAAATATAAATTCTCATATCATTCATGGAAATATTAGAAACATATTTAGTAATTTCCATAAAAATATAACATCTATGGAATGATAAAAAACAAAATTTATCACATTCATTTAATTTTTCATATCAAAATGTAATAGCTTGTAAGTACCTCAAAATTGAATGTGTCCAAAAAAAATTCACCATAAAATTTCCTTAATTAAACCCTAAAAAATATTTCATTTAAGAAAATATTACAATAAACATTAAAACTATAAACATATTATAGTATTTATAACTCTTAAAAATATATAATAATATCAATTGTTGCTTAAACCCTACTATATTATCAACTGTAAGGACCATAGCTCAATTGTTACATTTTATAGAGTCATTAGACTAGATTTTTTTTCATTTATTCCAAAATAACATTTTGGTTTTGGAATATATATATTTATGAGAAAATCATACATGATAATAAAATACAGTATAATAGGAGACTCATTCTAAATATATATTTTTATTATAAAATAAGCATTTCAAATAAACCTGATTTCATTTCAGGATTGATGTTCAAAAATTCAGATTACAATCTTCATTTATTTTACACATCCTTAAACCCCGTGAAAAACATTATAAAAGTATGAATGCGTAAAAAATTCTCAGAAAGTGAAATAATAATAAAAATGAAAGAAACCATTAGTCTATGATTAATTATAAACACATGAAAGATATAATTATTATCCTTAATTGTAACATAAAATTACATTGTAAAAACATGAGGTTTATATAAAACATATAAAGCATAAAAACCATTTTGGTCACTTGGGGATCATTTTATTACCATTATTTATTAATATGGTAGCCCTCATGGATACGATTTGATTTGTAACCCTTAGAGAAACCATAAAATGTTACCCTTATGACTACCCTATAATCTTACTATTATAGTTACACTCTGAATATACATTATAGTTAACCTAAAATATACCCAATTAATCAGTGTTCGCTTATAGACCCACTCATATTTAGTTAATAATGGAACCACCCATCATCATAAAATAAATACGAAGAACTATAACATAATCTTAAAACATGATTAATTTCATTATAAAAACAATACCCTAGTTGAATCATTTTTTAAGAATACTACACACATACAAAGGGATAGAATTTATTTGAAAATAATAATGAAATGTTATAACTAATAATTCAAAACAATATGGAATCATGGAATTGGTAAAATCAATTCATGTAATATAATTATAATTTTTTTAAGTTTCATAAAAAGTGACATTTATAACATTAAAAATGTCCCCTTATAGAAAACCTGAAAAATGATTTCATTTTGAAAACATTTGAGAGAAATTAAAATATTAAAAAATTAAAACATTTCTATTCATATAAATATATTCGTTATAACCATTTTAAAAAAAATTTCATCATATTGAATGTTTTAGAATAACAAGTCTTTACATAATTTAAATTAATGTTTTCTTAAATATTCCCTTACCTCAGGTTCCACTTCATTAAAACATGTTTGAACCACCTATAAAATGGATTAATGAGTGATATTAATTAATTAAAAACTATATTCATAAAATAGATTATATGATCATTTTATATCATCTTTCTACCCATTTATTAATATTATTTCATTATTTCCTTGGTTTCAGATTTGTTTGCTTCATGGTTTCATGGTCGGTTCATTAATGATTTTCTATTCCAATGGAAATAATACCCTTGAAGTGGAATGAAAAGGTACTAATAATTTTTCATTTCTTCAAATTATCCGATATATAATTTTTATACAGATGTTTGTATGATTAATGATATAATATGTTAATGTCAAAGATTTATTTTATTTTGGAAGCATTTTTTGAACATCATGAACTGGTTTTATTTTGTTTAATATAATGTCCATATAATAATTCCATAACACGAAGAAATATATAATATATATATTTTTCCAATTTAAACAATTATATTTTAATTTATACATTTCTTGAATATGGTATTTGGAAATGAAAACTCATCATTCACTATGGCATTGAATTTACACACCCTGGATGATAATTTCTTTTTTAAGAGTAACATATGAAAATTGTGGACTTTGTGATGGTTATAACATTTAGAAATAAAATTGTACTATATATATGATACTAGAGTTTTGAAGATAATTTTTATAGGGATTTAGTATATTCTATTAGTGAGAATAAATTTAAAAGATATGAAAAAGGAATTTACCTCTTGAATCATTTCTCTTTGAGAACCTCATTAAGGCTCTTGGAATTAGTATTTTTGTGTGACTAGATACAATAGAATTTTAAAATGGATATGAGGAAGAGAATATTAATGAATATTTTCAATCAATATGGGTTATGGTTATTAAATAATGTGATGAAATGTTCCCCCTTTTATAATTGGGGTGAGGAGAAATTTATGAATTACAAAAAATATTAAAATAAAAAATTCCAATATAGGGGGTAATGATTTGAAAATGGCGTAAAAATAAAATAAGTTCACAATTTTAGTACAATAATTTAATATTCTGGTTTATTCAGTTTTTTTTAAATATTTTGATAAAATATTTTACTGATGAAATTATTTTTTTATAAAATGTATCCCTATTCAGCAATATAATTTTAAAAACCTAAAATAAATATGTAAAATTAGAAAAATATATTTTATTATACACTATACATATCATATACATATAGAAAATTCATTTATCACATTAATTTTCTCAAATTAATATTTTTAATATATTAAAAATAAGTAATTTAATTAATCTTTTAAATTAATAGTTATTACATCATCAATGAGAAAACAATTATGATAATTTTTTTTCCTAAAAATTTAAAAATTTATTTTCAAGAATAATATAAAATTATTTTCATTCAAATTTCTATTTATGGAAAATTATATATTTTAGAAAACAATATATAAATATATCAAACTAATAAAAATATTGTCCGAATAACATGACAATATTATAAACAAAATATTATAATGGACTTAGTCATATCCCTTTGCTACCAAATGGCCATTAATTTGAACCATTAACAAAAATAGTAGAAATATTATAGAAAAATATTATTTACCAAATTTTTTTGGTCATTTAACTGTTCATATAATTTTAAAGAAAATGATTTTAATGATTTTCATTTTTCTTGTACATGAATTCGATCTACTTTCCATAATAATTAATGTTAATTATTTCATATAAAAAATTATAAATAAATTAATATCAAAAAAATATATTAACTATGTTAAAAATAATCATTTATATTCAATCATTATGTATATTTAATAATAACTGTTTCTAGAAAACATCATTAATTTTTTAATTAGACTTTTTTCCTTATGTGAGTATTACACAGGAATTGGAAAATGATTCTTGTTTTATAACTATAAAATTTTATATTATCACCCAAAACCACAAATTATTAGTAATAATTAAAAAATAATTCATAAAAATATTTTTTTCACTCTATTATAATGAATATGGAACAAAATTTTACTTTTTCAATGATCTGTAGGAACTACATTAGCATTGAGAATGATTTTTTAAACTAATCATGAGAAAAAATAAAATTTACATGTTTTTAATTTTTTATTCTTAATTTTTTATATTATTATTTCTTAATTTATTAATTCCATAAGTTTTATAAATTTTATATCCAAACAATTTCTTGGCGATGTCACAAAAATTTTATATTTTAAAACAATTTTGTATTTTTTACTATTCATTATCAAATTTAACATTTTTAGAAAATACCCAAAAATTCACCATATAGTAATTTTTATATTATTAATTGATAAATTAAATTCATTTTATGAAATTTGTTTTGTAATTTTTCAATTTGTTAAACCTTTTTAATATCACAGATCTTTAAAATGTTTATTATAACATCCAATTAAAAAGAGAGAAAATAATTTATATATATAAACTACAGTTATAGATATAATGTTTCCATATCTGAAAACATGGGCATGAAAGTGGAATAAGACTATTAAAGACTGGTAGACAGTGATAAAGAATATGGTGACGAAACAGTTAACAACCAAAAACTGTAAATCATTGATATGATATGAACACTTGGATTTCATAGTAATAAAAGAAAAATACAATATTTTTATTTAATGATAATTTTCATATAGTTGAGGAAATAATTTAATACCTATACTAAATGTATAAGAACATACACATAACTGAAAATTAGTGTTTTATCATGAAATTAATCCCATCCACAATCTAATTGTTTCCCTAAATGATGAGAATGATTTATTTTCATGCCTAGGGATCTAGAATATAATTTTAATGAAATACTTAATCATAAAAAAATCATCTATATTTATCTCCTATCATGAAATAATAACTAAATCCAAATTCATTGTATAAGATAATTCTCAAAACATGAATAAAAAATTATATAGTGAAAAGAAGTTTTAAACCCCAAAATAAAAAAGAAATATAAGAATCTAGACATATATAATCCTATAAATAAATATCCCTTAAATTACATATAAATATTCCATACTAATATTAAATGCCAAAAAACAAGAATGAACTTTGATAACCAAATTACATTTAGCAGTAAATAATATTAATGAATCTTAATGTGTTAAACAAAAATGTAAATACAATAATTATATAATTTCTATCAAATGGTAATAAGTTCTATGAATAAAAAATTCCCAATAAATCAACAATAAAATAATATTTCACTCTCAAATATATTGATTTTTTTTTCGAAAACAAAATTCAACAATCTTATATTTTACCTTAATCATATGAGATTCCCAGAATAGTGAATTTCCTCTGATGTAACATTAATAAAAAATTCACCCAATCTATTTTCACTAACATGGTATTTTATATGATAATACAGATTCCTTAAAAAAACAACAACTTAGTATTCATCTATAAATTCATTTACCAAAGAATTAAATATCATACTAACCTGGACTACACATAGGCCAATGGTTGGTGCATAACCTTTATCTCCCTTCAGTTATGGGTTCAACTCTCACAACCTTTCTAGATGTGTCTGGTTGTCTCAAGTAAAACAATTTTTTCTAATAAAAATTGATATTTCTCATAACATATGTAGAAATAATTGAAACATACTCATAAATAACAATCAAATATTTAACATTAATGAAAATATTTAACCACAATAGTTAACTCATATATTTAATTTTTTGTTCCAAAATATAATAACCCATAAATATCTCAATACAAAATGCCTCCAAAAATACCAATCGTCACCTTAAAATATCATTACATAATGAATAAAAATGTATTTTTAATAAACTAATCATATGATCAAACTTATAATTATAAAACTATTATGATATTTATAACCCTTAATATGTCATCCTAATATCTAATGTTGACTAAATCCTAACATAATACTAATGGTATGGAACTGACCTTAATTGTTACATATTCTATGGAAATTTTAAATGATATATTTTTCTTTAATTCCAAAATTTCACTAAGGTTTATATTTTCATAGAATTAGGACTAAATATTATATGATTATTTAATACATTATAAAAGTATAATTTCACATAGTATCTTTTTTCGTATAAAAAGCACTATTAAAAATAATCATGATTTCATTATAATAAATATCTCTACAACATTCATCTAGGCTAATTTTTTCCCTTACCCATACATAAAACACATGAATTTTTTTAAACATGGGATAAGAAATAAACTATCCAAGGGACATAAAAATAATCAAATTAACCATTAATCAAAGAATACATACAAAACATGAATGATATAATTATCACCTTTATGTGTAACATATACTTAATTTGTAAAAATATGAGGTTTACATAAAACATTGAAATAATAAAAACTAATTATAAAAATTGGGGAATCATTTTCATACCATAAGTACTCATTATTAAATTCATAAAGGCTACTATATTATTTCCTACCCTCACTAAAACTTTAAAATTTAACCCTCACTGTTACCTTATAATGTGACCATCACAGATAAACATTGAATACCAATTAATGGTAAATTAAAACATAACAAATGAATTATATTGTTTCCAAAACCCCTCCAACATTTGGTTTAAAGTATAACAACACTTAATCATAGACAATTCCCATGAAGTAGAACATAATCTTAAAACATGAACAAATGGATCCTAAAAACATTCCTTGAATAAAAACACTTCTTTTAAAAAAATATTGTGAACGTAAAAAAGAAATAATTTCATTTAAAATAAATTTGTTATTTTTTAAATAATATAGAAAAATAAAAAGGATTCATGAAAGTAATAATATCTATTCTTTTATATCAGATAAAAAACATTTCATCTAATTTTATAAAAATATATATTTTAGAGTATATAACTGAAATTCCATTAGATGAAACCTAAAGAAAAACCATTTTTAAGACATTTGAGAGGGGTTCTAGAATCCCAATTTTATATTAATAATACAATAAAAAAATATTCATAAAAATAATTTCAAAATCATTGTTATGAAAAAGAAATATTTAGAATAATATTTATGTAAAACATTTAAAATAATGTATTGGTTAAAGAATCCCACACCTTATGTTCGACTGCCCTAAAACATGTTAAAACTTATTGTATAAAGGTTTAGAGAGTAATATTATTTAATTAGAAAAATTTATTCATTTAATACCTTATAATATATTTTTATATCATCATTCTATTAAATTATTAATTATATATTTTTATTTCCATTATATTGGTTACATTCATTTCAGGGTTTCACAGTCAGTTCATTACAAATTTTCAAATCAAATAGAAATAATACACCCGAAGATGAATGAAAATATATTAATACACTTTCATAATTTTATATTATCCAACAAATAAATTTTTATAAGTATATGGGGATAATTCATTGGATAAAATGTCAATTATAATGGTTAATTTTTTTTGGGTAGTTTTTTTTAACATTCCAAAATATGTTTTGTATTGTTTAATATTATGGCCATATATTAATTCCAGAACATGAAACAATAATATATATATATATATAGATTTCATTATGATATTATATTTCAATTTAATCTTTCTAGTTATATTTTATTTTAAAATGAAAAATCATTGTCCAAGGATGTGGTGAATTGACACACCATAAACGACGATTTCATTTTTAAGATTAGAATTATAAAATAATAGACATGATGTTTTATATAGAATTAACACAAAAATTATAAAATATATATAATTTAATTTTTATCATGGAACTACTTATAAAATTGACGTTATGGTATATTTGAGAAATAATTTTAACGAAAACGAAAAGGTATTTACTTCTTGTGTCTTTTCTTCATTAGAACCTTCTTATAGAACATGGAATTGGTCTTTTTTTTACCAGAAAAACTATAGCGTCTTTTGTTATAAGGGGAAAAGTGGGTTTTTTTATAAAATAGCCACGAAATATGGATCATGTTGATGAAATTATGTGAATTAATGAGGAAAATTATATAATTGACTAGATTGGAAATTTTGGAATAACCTAAAATAATAAAATATATTTAGTATAATATTTGGGATAAAGGCATTAGAAAGGCCTAAAAATTACATCATATCATAACCAGGGAAGTATAACCTGAATAAAAGCTTCTGAATATTTATTAAAAATAAATAAAAAAATGTACAATAGAGAAATAGAGAGGGACAAATAATAGAAAAACCCTCAACCACCAAGAACAGGTCTTGAGATCATAATAAGACATATCATTTCCATAGTCAGAGTCACCATCTTTTTCCCACTTGGATTGAGTCTTATCCCATTTGATGATTTTCAAGATATATGTATCCACTTTCCTTGACACCTTAGACGACTTTATGGTAGACACGTTTCTAGGAACATTATAATAATCCTTATGTGGTCAACTCTTAGAGGGGCGATCCTCACTATCATTATCCTTTGGATTTCCACTTAAGATTCCATCCCTATAAAAGGTATGACTAACACTGTCCAAGATCCTAATCAGGGTAACCAAATTATCCACTTCATCTGTACAAACATTTCCAAATTTATCTGGTAATTTAGTTACCTGAAAAAGTGTCCAGATTTCATGCTGACAATCAACAGGTAGTGTCACATCAATTTGATAGGAGACATCGACCTGAGAATTATTAGGGGTCACCAATCCTGGGGTCCGTATATTGGTTTTCTTAACTAATGTTACAACTTTAAATAAATCCGACCGAGTATATGAGGGTACACTATGAGCCTCCTTCAGAGATACATCAATTACCGACACATTTCATGTATCAAGAACTAGCTTGTTTAGTGAATCCCCATCATGAGAAGAAGTCTTTGGTAACGTTGAATCCTATACCTTGGACTTCTTATGACAGAGGGTTGCAGAATGACCTCTCACCCCACATTCCTCAAAAGAAACATTCTTCCAAAATAGCTTAAAAGAGTGTCCAAAAATTATACATACATTACAGAAAATTGGTTTTTTTCATAACAGGTATCAATTTGAATGTTATCAAAAGGGTTGGAAAGGGTTACCTTGTCAATCAAAGTGGAGCTAAGATCAATCAACTGCAACATCTTAGCAATGTGACCAAACAAGAAATCCTTAGTCTCCATGTCAATCTGAATTGGATTTCCAATTTCCATTCTAATGTCATGCCAAATTATATAGTTTATTATAACAAAGGCATCAAAAACCAAAAAAATCCAAATTCAAAAAATATATTTTAATATATCCTTTAAATAACATATACATCTATTTAGTTTTCATATTTCATTAAAAATATTAAATTTAATATATTTCAATAATTTCAATATAATTGTTAAATGTTTCTATTGAATTAATAATTTTTACATCATAGTTGTAAAATCCTTTAATGTATTAAATTATATCATAAAATTAAAAATAAATTTACATAAAGATGTAAAATTTAAAACATTTGAAATTATTATTTACTATAAAATACAAATTCTACAAAACCATATATTAAAATATTATACTAATTAAATCTATTTTCTGATAAACATGTGTTTATTTTAATGAAAATATAACATGAACATTGATCATATATGTGTTTCTCCAAATGACCATTAATTTGACCGTTTTAAAAAAAGGTCATTATTTAATAAAAAAATATGATTTATTAAGATTTTTGGGTCATTTAAGTGTTCTTATAATTTTAATAAAAATCCTTTTATATATTTTCCTTCTATTTTCACAAGCACTACATCACTGTTTCAAAACAATTAAATGTAATATTTTAATATATAAAAATATAAAATACATTACTATCATAAATATAAAATAATTACGATCAATATAATCCTTTTGATTCATCAATAATTTATATTCAATAATATCTTTATCGATAAAGCTTTCTTAATTTGTAAATATTACTTTTCTTGCCATGCACATTCATTACACATCATTGTGGATATGATTTAGGTGATATAACTATAAAATAAAAAAATTACACAAAAAAATAAATTATTAATTATAATTAATAAATAATTCATGGAAATAAATTTTAATACTCAATTGTTATCAATATGGATCAATATTTTACATTCTAACATTGCAGAAGAACTACGTCAGTACTAAAAATGATTTTTTATACATATCAAAAATGAAAAATATATTTTTCATGTTTAAAATAATTTTCCATATAATATTTATGTTATAATTTTATAATTTATTCACAACATATGATAGATTATTTTTTTATCTCAATTATTGGGGATGTCACAAAAAAGTTATTTCAAAATAAAATAGTATTGTATTACTATTCAATAAAAAAAATTATATTTTCAGAAAATTATCACATTTCACCATAGTATAATTTTGATATTAGTATATCAAAAATTCATTTCATTTTATTAAGTATTTTTTCTAAAATATCTATAAATTAAATTATTTTTACCTGAACATTAATAATTATTTTTTGAGGAATTTTTGTTGAATAATCAAATGGATTTACTAAAGAAATTAAAAGGCTTTAATAAATATATATACATATTCAAAAAGAATTGATTAATACATTATCAATGACTTTGAAAATTAAATATTTTATAATGAAATTAATATTGTTCATTCCAATAAATTTAATGGCTATGTGATAATGGATCACTTAAACAATAATATTCCACTATTTGTTTAACCTCTATGTGCAGTATTATATGAACTATAGTGTTAACATATTACAAAATGTCTAGACATTATAGGAATCCCAAAAATATCATTGGATACACTTTTGGGTGCCCATCTATGACCACTAGATGTTCGATAATTTCACCCTAACCAACAACCTTACAAAATATATTAGATATATTGAATGAGATAAATTTCAACTCCAAATCAACTAGTCCTTCCCTATCTCAAAGCATATCACACTCACGCATGAAGATGTGAGTTCTCTTATTAGGATTAATGAACTGAACCACACAGTCGTAAAAACCAAAAAGGACTTGAATTTTGATCAAACACTCTATAATGAAAATGATGTTGAAAGCATCTCAATCCAAAAACAAGAAGTCCCAAATGTCCACCACACCATCTACCACGTAATGATATTTAGGGAACTTTAGAACATTCACCTTCCATATAGCCAATATGGTTATAGAATCCATATAATATGTAATAAAATCATCCCACATACCTGGTGCATCAATAAACATATAAGTATTGATAGTATTGAATGTTCTCTTGTAAAATAAAACCAATTCAATAGAAGAATCAATAAATAGTAAACCTATAATAGCGACAGAAACAAAATATATGTACATGGGTATAACCATCCTGTATGGAGACATCCTAGCTTAAACACCCCTCACTTTCTCCCCTATTGAGAACAACCCATTTAATGAGGATAATATCCTCCACATTTGGAAGCCTCTAATTTCACCTGATATACCTTCAATAAATTGGATTCCACAACACTCCCCTATAATGAAAAATGGTATATGAAAAGGATACACCTAGACTAAACACACTACTTTCTTTTATTCAAACTATCTAGAAACTTCAGATAACTATTTATAAACATCCCACACTAGTAAAAAATTGTATATATAACAAACATGCTCTTTATTTTACAAATAATCATATTTTATTACATAAAACCTTCAATTGATATAATATCAAATAATGAGAGGTCTAGTGTTTATGGGGCTTAGGAACATTACATAACCACATAAAACATGAAACACATCATCTATATTTAAAACATCCTTTACATTACCCCTATATTCCCTCATACATTACATTGTATGGGATAACCTAAGGACATGAATAATAAAAGGGTGAGTTATAAATCCCATTAATGGATTAAACAATGAATAACATGAATAATAAAATACATTTTAGGAAATAATCATATCATTATATAATTTGAGAAACATGAACATAAATGAATGATATATCATGATTATCATAACATGGAAATGTGGCAAAAACACTTAACAATGTATTATCAGGAACCAAGGCTCATTGCACATGGAGAGTGAGTAAACCCTAAAAAACATTAATTATCATGAGTATACCCTCATTTCACTTGATTTATCAGGATACTATTCTTTACCCAATGCATTGGAGTGCTATTAGGGAACACCTTTCTTAATTATTTCATTTCATGTATAAGTGTTCCACATAGATCATACAAAATGGAACCAGTAAAGACCATAATTTATTCCACTATAATGGAATATATAATAAATAAATGAAACTATATAATCAATAAGTAAATGTGCATAAATTTACATACCCTTGATACAAAAATGGTCATGTTATTTACAACACAATGACTTTGGGTGGGAAAATCAGGGTGCAATTTCGGTAGTAAAATGGGGTCGCATAAAAATTCATAAAAATGGTTGATATGGTGGAAAGGGGTGTATTATCAAAATTACTTGAAATAGAAAGTATATATGTCAAATAGATACATGTCCCAATATAAGTAATGGAATTTTAGATTCATAATAAAAAATAATTGCTTGAATGTAAATAAGGAGAGAGAAATTCCTTACGAATTGTCAGCATGGTAACAAATATACAATGGAAGAATTAATGGGAGATAAATGGGTATATAATCATTCAATATTAATTATATCAATATGGGGGATTTAATAAATCATACACTCAAAATTATAATGTAATTTAAATTGGAATACCAACATAATAAAATTTTGTAAAAAAATTGAGAAATGATGAAATCCCTTACATGGAAGTGTGATCGCAAAGGCTTGAGAGAGGCTTGAGAGGGGATTCATGGGATCTTGGGACACCTTGAGAGGATTGTAGATATATGAGGTCAGATGTTAGAAATGATAAAAATTATTTGTGTGAAGATGAGGTGCAATATTGGGTGGGATTATATAGAAAAAAACATACAATTATTATTTTTTTTGGACAACACACATTAAACTAATCAAAAACACAAATAATCCCATGTTTTTTATTTTGGATTCGTCCAAATGGATGTGGAAAACAATATTATATATGTAAAATGGCCTAAATTCTTAAAATATTAGGCTTTCTTATGTGGATGGGAGTCACACTAACAAGGAAATCATTTTAAAATGATAAAATGTTTTATAAGTCTTGGATAGACCACTGAGGCTTTTTAAAATTACTCAAACAGACCAAAAATTACTATATTTTAACGTTAAAACATATATTTGAATAAAATATTGTTTATATCATTTTATTACATCACTATTCGGTCATTATGATGTCATAAAATACATTATATATTTAAATGATATTTAATTTTTACCCCAAAATTAGACTCTCAAAAAATTATGAAAAACTCAATTTTGGATAATTTCAATGTCCTGATTCCAAAAATAATATTCATATTATCTAAATAATTCTCTAAATATTTGAATTTATATATTAAAAATAATAACGTACATTTATAAAAAATTCACAGGTTTGTATAAAAACAAATTTTAAACCATGATAAAAATTTCAATTGTATTCATAAAAAATATATGATCATTTATATTTAATAAAAAGTAATTTATCACTAATAATTCCTTAAAATATTATTTAATTAAAAAATTCATTAATTTATCAAAATGGATTTCTTAATTTAATATTAACTAAAATATATTTTTTTAAGAAAATTGTGTACAAAGTAACACTAATTAGATGACTGAAGATAATGTACATAATATTTTTTCTACGGTCTAAATACATAAACCCTTATAAAACCCACCTATGACAAAAGGGTATGGTCTGTGAAGGTGAAAAACTATTGGGGGTGGCTCAGATAACAACCCTCGGGTGGTAATCTATATCATCTTCTACTTCTCCCATAAGTGGTTCCTTTCGAGCTTAACTAGTTGAAGATCAGCTTGGGAATATTCATGTGAAAATCCCAATGACGACACCTCATTTCTCTATTCAATAAATTTGCCTTCTTATGGAGAAATTATATAGGATGAGGCCATTGTTTCCTTTATATGAGTAAATTGGATTTTTTATAGCCATATATTCATTCTGATCATGTGATCACTATTCAAAAACAATACTAGCAATGGTAAAAATTCATAATAGTATTTTAAAATACAAAAATATAAAAACAAGGAACTGTATATTTTATATAATCATTTTTCATAATAATACATATAAATAAATCAATATAAATTTTCATTAATGAAAGTTTGAGTCGTTATAATCTTTCCCCCTTAAGAAAATTTT
This sequence comes from Viscum album, assembly GCA_963277665.1. NCBI lineage: Eukaryota > Viridiplantae > Streptophyta > Magnoliopsida > Santalales > Viscaceae > Viscum > Viscum album. The sequence goes on from OY728150.1 coordinate 1,399,867,379, forward strand.
CAATGATTTTTTTCCCACTCTAACATGGATTCTGGTAACTTTACAACATCACTTACTCTAATTCCTATGTTGCCTTATCAAATAGGTGGTTTCTCCACAACACCTTGATAGGGGTCATTGTCTTGTTTCGTAGAACCTTTCACTACGATCTAAGATCTTCACTGGATTCTCTTAATAGGAGAGGTCATTCTCCCATGGTAACACATATGGATTGAGTACATGCAATGGGTTAGGTAGGTACTTCCTCAAGAGTGATACACAGAATACATCATGTACTTGAGAATGGATCAGTGGGAGTGATAGTCGATACTCCACAGCTCCATTGCGATCAAGGATCTCAAAAGGTCTAATGTACCTCAGACTAAGCTTTCCCTTCTTCACTAATATTATAAATCTCATCCATGGTGATATGTGTAAGAATACCATGTCTCTGACATAAACTCTAGGTCTCATCGATGATTATCAGCACAAATATTTTGTTGATTAATAGTAGCTTTAATGTGTTGATGGATGGTCTTAACATTCTCCACCATTTCATTGACCATTTCTGGACCAAATATTTTTCACTCCCCAACGTCATCCCAACATGCTGGTGATCTTCAACTTTTCTCACTACATGATTCATAACGAACCATTATGATACTTGATTAGAAACATTTATTGTATGATTACTAAACTAGAAAAATATGTTAATCCCATCCTCCATTGAAGTCCATTGGGCACTCTCTCAACATGCCCTCTTGTTTTTTGGATTGTCCACTCAGATTGGCCATTAGTTTGTGGATGAGAAGACATACTAATGTTCACCTCAGTATCCATATCATCTTAATGATTATCCAAAACATAGAGTTTAATCCTGGATCTTGATCGGATAAAATCGATAGTGGTACTCCATGCAGCCCTACCACATCTCTGATGTAAATTTGTTTGAGTTGATCTAGTGAGAAATCATCATAAATTTCAATGAAGTGTGCAATCATGGTATGCCGATCCACAAAAACTCAGATAGCATTATTTCCTTTGGATGTATTCAGAATCTTGGTTACAATGTCTATGGTGATGTTCTCCCATTTCCATACTGTTATGGGTAATGGTTGCATCATGACATTATACATCTGTCACTCTGCCTTCACTTTACAACTTACCTGACACATTAATGGATACTCAACAATATCATTCTTCATGTTATCCTTCCAATAATTCCCTCGATGATCTTGATGCATAATTTTGTATCTAGGGTGAATGGATAAATTTGAACTACGTGCATCCTCAAAAAGTTAAAAATCTGACTCTATATTCGAGGGAACACATATTCTTGACCCAAATCTCACAATTCCTTCTTCATTGACATTTAACTCCAAGGATTTCCATTTTCTAAAAGCTTCCACATTCTTCTATTTTCTAATACCATCCATTTGAACATCCTTTAACCTTTCCAAAAGTGATGGTTGAGAAATAGTTTCTTAATGTATTGATGATGTTCCCTTCTTTATGATTCCCATGTCCATATTCATCAAATCTAAGAAGATTGGATCCATTTCAATTATCATCAATGATAGAATCATCAGGTCCTTTCTACATAGAGAATCATCCAAAATGTTTGCTTTCATATGGTGGTAATGGATAGAGTATTCATAGTTTTTGATCATATATAAACAAAAATGTTGGTGAATGTTGAACTCCTTATGTTTAATTATATACTAGAGGCTTTTGTGATTCATTTATTTTTTAAATTTCTCCCCAAAGAGGTAATACCGCAATATTTTCAAACTGATGATCACCCCAGCCAACTCCAGATCATGTTTTGGACAGTTTTTATGATGAAAATTCGATATCCATGAAGCATAGGAAATGAATTTATAATGATGCATCAACACATATCCCATTCCATTCATTGAAGCATCACTGAATACGACAAAAATTTATCCACTTGTGGGTAAATAGAGATTAGGTGAAATGATAATCCACATTCTCAACTCCATAAATCTCTATTCAAATTTGTTACTCTACAAAAACATTACTCCATACCGAGTTATCTTGGTTTAAGGGTTGGACAATCATGATAAATTTCTAAAAAATCAGTGATAATATCCATCTAACCCATGGATGATACGAATATACATTTCGGATGTTGGTCTCATTTATCCCTCAATTGCATCTATCATGGAGGGATCCATAGATATACAATTACTTAGGATGTTATGGCTTAAAAATAATATATCCTTCGACCATAAGGCACACTAATTGTACATTGCAAAGAGCTTATCCTTTCACAAGGTATCTAGTATAGTTATTAGATGCTCCTCATGACCCCCCTTGGTTTTGGAGTGCATTAGAATACAATCTATAAAGTCAACAACAAAATTTTAGATCTAATATTTAATGAATCTATTCATCATGTCTAGGAAGATTCCTGGAGCATTAGTGAGTGCTAAGGCATTACTATGAATTCATAGTGCCCATTACTTATACGAAAATCAGTCTTCGAGATATCCTCTGTCACATACAAGACATATTTTAAAGGTATTTTTCATTTAATTTACATCCTTTCTTTATTTTGGGGGTTTCCCTAGGTTTTAGGGAGGAATATATGAGTATTCATGAAATGGGCCAAACTGTGAGCCTAATTCCAGATTAAAAAATAAATTTTGTATCTTTTATAACTATTTCATTTTTCAACATTTTTCATCCATTCAAATTCCTACTTGACCTCCCCTAACCTATTAACACCACCAATGTTATTTGGAGCTTTTATAAATCCATAACCAGGGGTTATTTGGGTTTTTATCTAAGGGGTAGGGCCTGCCCGAAATCCCGATTCCTGTTTTAAAAATAAAATTTTATTTTGTAATAACATATTTAATATTTGGGAATTTTCGGTGATTCCAAGTATCACCCAAGCCCACTTAACCCAGCCACGCGTCTGAACTCTCTCCCACCTCTTTGGTGCTCTGTAGAATCGCGATTTTGTGCTGATCTTCATAGGGTTCCTCAAGTCGCCCAGATTTAAAGAGGTAAAGTATTTATTTCATAACACTCTCAATTATCAATATTATTCCTTCATTTCAGTTCCTAAATGTGATAATACATATTTTTCGAAAGTACCCTAAATTTTGGATCTTTTAAATTTCAGATACTGGTGTTTTGGAGTGATTACTTCAAGATACTTCAAGTAAATGAGCCCTTTTCTTTCCTCTTTCAAATTACTTTTCGTTTAAATCATTGTTATTAGGGTTTATTCGTTTATAATTGAGTTTACTAATGTCAAAAAACTAGGATTTCTAACCTAGGGTTTAACATTGGGATTTCTTGGCCAATATTTGTGGTTTTAGGTTTGATCTAGTTCTCTCTTTGTGCGGCGGGGGTGCGATTTGATTTTCGCACGGAGATTCAAGGGTTTTTGTTAATTTGGTAGGTGATCCCATTTTGTGTGCAATATTTGTGAATTAGCTTGCTGTTTTCATGGTACCTTAATGTTTATTTCACTTGAATGTTTCTGTAAAAATTTGTTTTAGTTGCATTTATAATGCAAATGAATTTTAAGTTCCAATTTTTGGTGAAATTGGGGGTTTTTCATTCAAATCTTTTATTGGTTCATTTTGGGATGCCCCATAACTGAATTTTTGGTTTCATTAAAGGGAGTTTAACTGAAATTTTGTTTTAATTACTTAAAAGTGTTAACATAGTGTGAAAAGTGGATATCTTAAAGAGCTTTGGGTGAAAAAAATGTGATGTTTTGAGAGGTTATTTTATTGGAAATAAAGTTATTTTATTGTGTGTTTTAAATGGTATAAAATGCGTGTTGATACACTACAATTTGTTTGTAACCAGTAGTGATATTTTATATGCAAAAGGATGTGTGTTGTTTTCTGAAATTTTTTGAGCACAAAATGGGGAAGCCGAGGTACCTAGGTGGGGCGGATTTTTACTAGTATGGTTAGTGGATCAGATGAGTTTTGTCCCTATTCCACTTAGCATCTGGATAAAGAAAACACTAACTAAACTATTTGGATGATGATTGGGGACCCCTAGGTTATGGGTATGTTCCCTACTAGTGTCTCGTGCATGAGAACGGATTTTTCAATTGTTACTCTACACCGAGGTACGAGGTACATAGGGCCCAAGACTACCTAGTACTTAGAGGTGTTCCCGATTTTGATGCTCATAGGATTTGTGGTATTTACACTTGTTGTGGGTTGTTTTTGGTAGTACATTACAGTAGCTCACATGTCTATTTAATGTGTTAACATTCTGAAATTATCGGATTGAAAACTATTTTCATTTGAAAGTTGCATTTCTTGAATTTTAACATTGTTTCACCTTGTGTATTAAAATTTCTTGTTTTGTTCATATTGTATTGCATACTCTTTGGAATCATCTGGTGGTATACTATTGGGCTTAGACTCACACCCTACTTACACCCCTTGGGTGTAAGTATACCTGCTTATGCTTGACTCAGGTAAAGGGAAGGCTAAGGGTGATGGCGATTCAGGATGTTAGTCCCCATCGTTGGGGCGGAGTTGCGTGGATGGCTTGCAGGTGATGATCCCATTGTCGTGTAGAGTCCATGGAGATGTCCTTATGCTGTCATTATTTGTTTTTAGACCACTTGTAGTGTCTTTAAACATATTTTTTCAGATCTGGTTTTGTTAAGAATTGTTTAGCATGAAAATTTTAGATTTTAATAATTGATTGTTTTTTTATGATTTATGCTTTCATACTCGGGTAAATCGTTCCCAAACCAGATTTGTTTGATACCCAGGCACTTGTTACAGCCCATGGGGATAGGGAACGCCCTTCGGGCCTTGCCACGGGTTGGGTTTGGTGCCATTAATGGTGGCGACCAGATTCGGTTCGTGACAAAATGGTATCAGAGGAGGTTAATGTTTTTGGGTTATATTGTTATTTTGAGATGAGTCGGGATAGACACGAGCTAGGACTGTCGGGGCACAGGGTATTTGTTGTGAGTAGGGTGCCTGGCCCACACCTCTCATGGCAGACCTTGAGTCACTAGAGGATGTTGGAATTTACTGATTGACTTCACTTCCAGGTGAGACGTGTGGGCTGCAGACCACATGTGGACATCAGGCAGATGTGGAGTAGTTGTTTCTTTTATTACAAGAATGTATTTAGTTTGTTTATATTTGATGTATTTGATTATGATTTTCAGAATTGTGGTATTGACTATTGTTTTGTGACTGTTGCATTTTGTAGCAACATGCCTCCCCGGAATGCTCCCGCGCACCCACAGGAGGAAGCTGGAAAGTGTTCTCCCACGCTGATTGATCAGTGGCTTATGGAGGCTGTTGTTCGGGCTATCCAAGCATTGGGATAGGGACCAGCTCATGCTCCTATTCCTGTAAGGGCAGAGGAGACAGGTCCTAGAAAAGATAAATCACAATAGTTTCTCAAAAACAAGCCTCCTACCTTCCGAGGTAGCACAGAACCCCAGGAAGAAGAAGAATGGATCGAGAAGATCGAGCGTATGTTTGAGTTCCTAGAAACACCCGAGGAGATCAGGGTGAAGTGTGCCTCCTTCCTGTTGGAGGGTCCCAGTCGTAAATGGTGGAAGTCAGTGCTTCAGGCTGGGAAGAATGATCAGATGCGGTGGGGAGATTTCAAGGCTGTCTTCAAAGAACAGTATTGCCCTGAGGTGTTGTCTTATACCAGGTCTAGAGAGTTCATTGAACTTGTTTAGTAGAATCTATCTGTGATGGAGTATGCCAACTGTTTCACTGAGTTGGTTCGGTATACTCTAGAAATTGTCTCTAATGAACAAGCGAAGGCCCAGAGGTTTGAGAAAGGCTTGCGACCAGAGATATACTCCCAGGTGTTCTTGTTTAAGCTAAGGACCTATGCTGAGGTTGTTGATCGGCGTGCATGGTGGAGATTTATAGGAAAGGAAGGGCTGGTTTCTATGGTTCAGTATCAGCAGTGGGTAGTGGCAGCTCCTCAGAGAAGAAAAGGAGGCGGGAGGATCATGTGATGAAAGGAGGGGGCAGTTCAGGCTACTCTTCCAGGTAGTTTTCTTCTACGGATTCTGATGCGGGATCGGTCGTGTGCCACCAATGTGGGAGGCCTGGGCATATCTGACCAGAATTTCCTATTCCTCAGAAGCCTTGTTACCAGTGTGGAGGTATAGGGAATTTGCAGCGCTTCTGTGGTGTGGCACATCCACTCCCAAGTGGGGTAGGGTCAGTGGCTTCAAGAGCAGTGCCAGCACAGTCCGAGCCGTCGAGGACTGGGGGATCTCGATTTGGTGGTCGTGGTGGTAGGGATGGATCATCTTCTGAGCAGAGCCAATTCAGGGAACAACCATAGACTAGCTGTCGTCCTCAGGAAGATACTGGACATCTCCATGCAGTGGATCAGTCACCAGCAGGATCAGAGGCGGGACCGTTGACAGTTCGAGGTACCGTTCTGATCGCATCTTCTATAGCTACTTCTCTTTTTGATACTAGTGCCTCTATTTCATTCATTTCTGGACATTTTGTGGACTTTCTGAATTTTTCAACTGAGTTGATGTCTTTTGCGATGGAGTAGGTGACACCGTTGGGAAAGAAGAAGGAGCAGGGCCTCAGGTGCCCCTCGTGTCCACTTTCTGTGTCAAGGGTCGAGATGGAGTGGGACCTCTTGGTCTTATATATAGACCTTTTTGATGTCATACTCGGGATGGATTGTCTAGTACACTTCCAGGAACACATCGATTTCTATAGACGGCGTGTGAGTTTCATGGCACCGGATGGGATTCCTCATGTTTTTCATGGAGAATGGGGTCCAAATCAAGTCGTGCAGGGCCTCCACTCCCAGAGTTGGGAAGTGTTATCTTACAGTTATCCTTACTTGTGCTAGAGGATGGTCTTTCCCCTGAAGGTGCACTACCTCATGTAGTGAATGAGTTTCCCGACGTATTCCCAGATGATTTTTCAGGGTTTCCCCCAGAGTGGGATGTGGAGTTTTCGATTGATCTAGCGTCGGGAACACAACTGATATCTCTTACCTCTTATCGCATGGCCCCCACCTAGTTGAGGGAATTAAAGATACAGCTAGACGACTTAGAATCCAAAGGATTCATTCGCCCGAGCGTCTCTCCTTGGGCCGCTTCTGTGTTGTTTGCAAAAAAAGCTGATGGATCCCTTCTATTGTGCATTGACTACTGGAAGCTGAATAGGGTAACAATTAAAAACAAACACCCTTTGCCTAGAATAGATGATTTGTTTGATCAGTTGAAGGGGGAAATGTGGTTCTCAAAGATAGACCTGCGTTCAGGTTATCATCAACTCAGGGTGAAGGAGTCAGATATCCCTAAGACAACCTTCTGAAGTAGGTACGCCCACTTTGAGTATTTGGTCATTCCCTTTAGATTGACCAATGCTCCAGCGGTATTTATGGCAATTATTAATAGGGTGTTCCATCAGTATCTCGATTCCTTTGTTGTGGTGTTCTTGGATGACATTCTGGTATACTCTTTCTCTGAGGAGGAACACGAACATCACTTAAGGATCGTTTTGGGTATATTACGAGATCACCGCCTCTATGAAACGTTTTCAAAGTGCACTTTTTGGATTAGAGAAGTGAAATTTTCTGGGGGATGTGATCTCAGAGCATGGGGTTTCAGTGGACCCTGAGAAAATTAGTGCAGTCATGTCGTGGGAGAAACCGAAGAATGTGTTCGAGATCAGGAGTATTCTTGGCTTGGCTGGTTATTATAGGCGATTCGTTCGGGATTTCTCTCGGCTTGCTTCACCAATTACTTCCCTCACTCGGAAAGGGGTGAAGTTTGTATGGGGTCCAGAATGTCAGGCATCGTTCGAGGAGTTGAAGAGGCGACTGACTACCACCCCCGTGCAAATTTTTCCATAGGTTGGAAAGGGATATGTGGTCTATTGTGATGCTTCAGGTATGGGTCTTGGGTGCGTGCTTATGCAGGATGATCATGTGGTCGCGTATGGATCTCGCCATCATCGACCACATGAAAAGAACTACCAAACACATGACTTGGAGTTGGCAGCGTTGATTCATGCTCTGAAGACTTGGTGTCACTACCTCTTTGGGGAGAAGTTTGTGGTATACTCTGATCACAAAAACTTGGCTTATATCTTCTCGTAAAAGGACCTCAACTTGAGGAAACATCGCTGGATCGAGTACATGCAGGGGTTTGACTTTGACATTGTCTATACCCCAGGAAAGGGTAATGTAGTGGCCGACGCTTTGAGCAGAAGAGTTCCAGTGTAGGCTTTAAAGAAGTCTAGTGATGAGTGGGCATTGAAGGGTCTCTTTTCTCAGATGCATGTGGAGACCAGGGAATACAGTGGAGGGGAATTCTTGGCAAAAGTCTAGTTTACTCCTTCTCTATTGGAGTTGATTCAGCAGGAACAACCCAGGGATGATCTTTTTCAGCAGTCTAAGCAGATCCTTCATGGTGGGGAGACATCCTCTGATTGGTCGTCGTCTCCCGAGGGCATCTTGTGCTTCAAGGGCCGTTTCGTAGTGTCTTTATCTCTGCGGAAGGTGGTGATGCAAGATAGCCACCAGTCTAAGTGGGTTGTCCATCTGGGTGCCACTAAGATGTATTATGATGTTCGTCAAAAGTTTTGGTGGCCTGGTATGAGACGGGACATTGCAGACATTGTTTCGAGATGCAACACATGTCAGCAGGTGAATGCAAAGAACCAAAGGCCATCCGGTTTGATCCAACCACTACCCATTCCTACCTGGAAGTGGGAAGAGGTTGCCATGGAATTCATTGTTGGCTTACATCGTACACCTCGGGGTAAGAATTCTATTTGGGTGGTTATTGATCATCTGACCAAATCAGTCCACTTCATTCCGATAAAAGATACAACTAAAGTAGATGAGTTGGGATATTTGTATCTTCAGGAAGTGGTGAGACTCCATGGTGTACCATCAACTATTGTCTCAGATAGAGACCCCATCTTCACTTCTCGATTTTGGGAAGGCCTTCAGAAGGCCTTGGGGTCTCAGATTAAGATGAGCACGACATTCCACCCACAGACGGATGGTCAGACAGAGCGGGCGAATCAGATATTGGAGGACAAGCTTTGTGCATGTGTCCTGGACTTTGGAGGTTCTTGGGATAGCCATTTGGGATTGGTAGATTTTTCTTATAATAATAGTTACCAATCTACGATTTGAATGGCCCCTTTTGAGGCGCTCTATGGTCGGCCTTGTCGGTCCCCCCTATATTGGGCTGAGGTAAGAGAGACTTCACTATTGGGGTCGAGCCTTGTGCAAGAGACTTCTGAGAAGGTCAAGTTGATCATGCAGTGCTTATTGACAGCTCAAAGTTGTCATAAATCTTATGCTGACCGGAGGCGTCGTGACCTAGAGTTTTCTGTGGGTGATAGGGTATTCTTAAAAGTGGCCCCTAGTTTGGGCCATCGTCGATTGGGGAAGCAAGGTAAGCTGATGCCATGGTATGTCGGACCCTTTGAGAACACCATGCGTATTGGAAAGGTGGCATACAGATTGGCTTTACCTTCTCTGTTGACATCTATCCATGACGTCTTCCACGTCTCCCAGTTGAAGAAATACAATCCGGATCCATCCCATGTGTTGAGTTGGGAAGAACTAGAGATAGAGCCTAACTTGTCTATCGTTGAGAGGCCGGTGAAAATAGTGGACTCCCAGGAGAAGATACTTCGAGGAAAGTCTATTCCTTTAGGCCGGGTTTTATGGTAGCATGGGAATGATACACATGAGACATGGGAGCGAATGTCATAGGTCGAGGAAGAGTACCCATTCTTGTTTTCCAACCGAGATTCATGTTGACTTTCTGGGGTGGAAAGACCTTCATGGTGGGTAGAATTGTCACATAAAAGACATATTTTAAAGGTATTTTTAATTTAATTTACATACTTTCTTTGTTTTGGGGGTTTCCCTTTGTTTTAGGGAGGAATAGATGCGTATTCATGAATTGGGCCAAACCGTGAGCCCAATTCCAGATTAAAAAATAAATTTTGTATCTTTTATAACTATTTCATTTTTCAACATTTTTCATCCATTCAAATTCATACTTGACCTCCCCTAACCTATTATCACCACCAAGGTAATTTGGAGCTTTTAGAAATCCATAACAAGGGGTTATTTGGGTTTTTATTTAAGGGGTTGGGCCTGCCCGAAATCCCAATTCATGTTTTAAAAATAAAAATTGATTTTGTTATAACATATTCAATATTTGGGATTTTTCGGTGATTCCAAGTCTCACCTAGGCCCACATAACCCGGACACGCGTCTGAGCTCTCTCCCACCTCTTTAGAGCTCAGATGTATCCGGAGTGTGTGCCGATCTTCATAGGGTTCCTCAAATCGCCCAGATTTGAAGAGGTAAAGTATTTCATTCATAACTCTCTAAATTCTCAATATTTTTCCTCCATTCCAGTTCTTAAATGAGATAATACATCTTGTTCGAACGTAACCTAAATTTTGGATCTTGTAAATTTCAGATACTGGTGTTTTGGAGTGATTACTTCAAGATACCTCATGTAAATGATCCATTTTATTTCCTCTTTCAAATTACTTTGAGTTTAACTCATTGTTCTTAGGGTTTCTTCGGTTATAATTGAGTTTACTAATGTCCCAAAACAAGTATTTCGAACCTAGGGTTTAACTTTAGGCTTTATTGGCCAATTTGTGTGGTTTTAGGTTTGATCTAGTTCTCTCTTGGTGTGGCGGGGGTGCGATTTGATTTTCGCACGGAGATTCAAGGGGTTTTGTTAATTTGGTAGGTGATTCCATTTTGTGTGCAATATTTGTGAATTAGCGTGCTGTTTTCATGGTACCTTAATGTTTATTTCACTTGAATGTTTTTGTAAAAATTGGATTTAGTTTCATTTATAATGCAAATGAATTTTAAGTTCCAATTTTTGTTGAAATTGGGGGTTTTTCATTCAAATCTTTTATTGGTTTATTTTGGGACGCCCCATAACTGAATTTTTGGTTTCATTAAATGGTGTTGAACTGAAATTTTGTTCTAATAACTTACAAGTGTTAACATAGTGTGAAAAGTGGATATTTTAAAGAGCTTTGGGTGCAATACAATGTGATGTTTTGAGAAGTTGTTTTATTAGAAATAAAATTATTTTATTGTGTTTTAAATGTTATAAAATTTGTGTTGATACTGTACAATTTGTTTGTAACCAGTAGTGATATTTTATATGCAAAAGGATGTGTGTTGTTTTTTGAAATTGTTTGAGCACAAAAAGGGGAAGCCCGGGTACCTAGGTGGGGCGGATTTGTACTAGTACGACTTGTGGATCGGATGGGTTTTGTCCCTGTTCCACTTAGAATCTGGACAACGATAACTCTAACTAAACTATTTGGATGATTATTGGGGACCACTAGGTTATTGGTATGTTCCCTACTAGTGGCTAGTGCATGAGAACTGATTTTTCTATGGTTACTCTACACCGAGGTACGAGTTACATAGGGCCCAAGACAACCTAGTGCTTATGGGTGTTTCCGATTTTGATGCTCATAGGATTTGTGGTATTTACCATTGTTGTGGGTTGTTTTTGGTAGTAAATTTCAGTATCTCATATTTCTATTTAATGTGCTAACATTCTGAAATTATCAGATTGAAAACTATTTTCATTTGAAAGTTTCATTTCATTGAATTTTAACACTATTTCACCTTGTGTATTAAAATTCCTTGTTTTGTTCACATTGTATTACATGCTCTTTGGAATCATCTGGTGGTATCCTATTGGGATTAGGCTCACACCCTACTTACACCCCTTGGGTGTAAGTAGACCTACTTATGCTTGACTCAGGTAATGGGAAGGCTAAGGGTGATGGCAGTTCAGGATGTTAGTCCCCATCGTTGGGGTGGAGTTGCGGGGATGGCCTGCGGGTGATGATCCCCTTATCATGTGGAGTACATGGGGATGTCTTTATGCTATCATTATTTGTTTTTAGACCGCTTGTAGTGTCTTTAAACATATGTTTTCAGATCTGGTTTTGTTAAGAATTGTTTAGCATGAAAATTTTAGATTTTAATAATTGATTGTTTTTTTATGATTTATGCTTTCAAACTCGGGTAAATCGTTCCCAAACCAGATTTGTTTGATTCCCAGACACTTGTTCCAGCCCATGGGGATAGGGAATTCCCTTTGGGCCTTTCCACGGGTAGGGTTTGGTGCTGTTAATGGTGGCGACCAGATCCGGTTCGTGACATCCTCCATCTTCACCCTTACATGTTAATATCCCGATCACAAATCTTATTTGGAAAATTATTCTGAACCATGTAGTTGATCGAAAAAGTAATCAAATAGGGGAAGATTATAGGTCATCTTTATTGTGATTTTGTAGACCTCATGATAATCAATGCAAAGGCACATTGACCCATACATCATCTTGATGAAGAGTATTGGTGAACCCCATGGTGAATCACTTAGGCATATAAACCCCTTACCATATTTACATGTAGTTATTGCTTAAGCTCCTCAATATCTACAACAGCCATTCGATATGTAGTATTAAATATTGGCAACACCCTAGTTATAAGATCAATTGAGAATTCAATAACTCTTCTAATAGAATGACCATGAAATTCCTCAGGAAAAACTTCAGCAAATTCCATCTCAATACGCATGTCATCAAGGATGGTTTCTTCCATAGACTCAATCATCATGGAAATATAAATGTGCTCATAGGGAATTAATATCCCTGATTGAGTTGATGGTGATAAGGAATATTCATCCTCCTCCATTCAATTTTACAGAATCTGTGGTTGATTTGTCATATGTTGAGTGATTTCCCTCTCATAGTAATTTGTATTGGCCTTATATATGGAAAGGCAATCCATGGTGATAATTGTGTCAAATTCCACCAGAGGGAGTATGATGATGTTCTCAGGGAAGTTCAAGCCACAAATTATGACAAGGGATGAGTTATATTCAGGGGATGTAATTATTGTCCCACTTTCCGTACTCACCAACATCATTACATGAATTTTGGGGGTGTTGGGATTGTTCTACTAAACATTCATGATATAAAGGAATGTGTTGAACCAGAATCAAAATGTACGTATACTATTATTTAATGGAAAATAATAGTACCTGTACCACTTTGTATTTGGGGTTTATATTGGTAGTAGTGATGGAAAAAGTTCACCCTTGCTTCCTTGGAGGTTGTTGGTTGCCTCTAAAAACCGATGGCTTAGGGAATTGGTATGCAAGTTACCCTGGTTCGTTGTAGTTGAAGAAATGACCCACGCATTTAGGGTCAAATAGAAAGTCCCTCTCCACTGTCATATCAGCAGGGTTTTCTTGTCGGAAGTTAATGGCGAGGTGCGGTTGTCTTCCATAACTAAATCATTTCCTCTTCCCCTTCAGGAGATTTCTAGGGTTCTTCTTTACACACCTTTGGCATGTGGAATGTTATATTTTCAAAAAACCATTGTATTTATCCATCATACCCCCAAAAATGAAGTCCAACTTACACGTCTTATCCCAATGAAACCCATGTGATTTTGCGATATCCAATTCTACCTTTAAGGAACATCAGACAATATCTTCATAGCTATCTATGTTACAAATCACCAGATCGTTCAGTAGGCTAGGTTTCAGGCACCAAAGAAGTGGTCAACCATGAATTTGTGGGTAACATCAATGACAGATTCATATACATGCAACCCATGTGATGATATCCCTATATTCTCAGATGGATTCATCATATTTTTTCTTGAGGGCATGGAATTCCCTTCCAATCATATATCAGAGGGTTTGAGGAAGAATTTTGTCAATTTGTTTTCTAGAAATCCTTCAATTCCAATGCCTTGATCAGTTCATCATGCTACATATTTTTTATAAATGTCCACTATTAATCAGCTTCCCCCTCTATAAGATATGTATCAATGAGAACCATGTATTGTTTGTAAGTTTTAAGGATGGAGAAAATCATGTTAAAATTATTGATCCACTATTCAGTAATTGAGGGTTCATATAAATCATTAAATGTAGAAGGAATTTTTCTCATGAATCTATCAATTGCAACTTGTTCATTCTTAAAGTGGGTTGAACATTCTTCTTAACTCATTTTTCTACTAAAAACTCGAGTTAACTGAGAGGGTATCCTGACAACGTTTGCAATTTCCACTCCCATTGGATTGGGCATCTTAATAGAACAATCCTCACACTGATCTTCACATTGGTTGCTTACCAAAGCCCCCATAATACCTGCCATTAGCAGGAAGAAAAGGAATGTTAGGGGTAACACATAAAGGTTAATCCAAATAAAAAAATTTATGACTTATAAATAACATTTATTTCATTAACATATGAATCTATAGGCATAGATATAGGTTAACCATGATATACATCCCAACATATATTCATAGGGAAATTTTTTTATTCAATAAACAATGGTTCATACTATGCTTATGAATTTAACAAAGAATGTCCCCCAGGACTTTCATAACCATGATTGTAGAAAGGCCCATTGTCAGGTACTAGGATACCCCAGGTCAATCCCAAAACTCCTTATCAGTGTTTTCAGTCCTAGGTACATCTCTGCCAGAGCTGCCACTACCATCTATTATCCAGACATGGATGCATATTTTTTATAAACCACTTACTCAATACTCACCAAAATTTAGGGTTGTTTTAATAATACGTAGCCTTTTCTATAAGGATTTCACTAGGGTTTCTCATCCAAATCCACTATATAACCAACACAACCCTCTGATATTAACTATAACAACTCAACTATTTATTTCACACATAAAAATATTTTACTACATAAAAAAATTACATGATACAATATATTATATCGAGGGGTCTAGTGTATATCGGGATGAGTAACATTACATGACGACTTAAAACATGAAACACAACATCTTTATTGAAAACTTTTTTTACATGACCACTACATTCCCTCATTCTTGATATTTTATGGGATAGCATATGGACATGCATTAGAAAAGGATGAGCTATAAAGATAAGAATGGGAGTAAAAAAGAAATAACATGATGAATACAACACAATTTAGGAAAAAGTAATATCAATGGAATATAAAATAAACATGAACATAAAGACAAGATATCACATGATTATCATAAATGGAAATGTGGAAAAAACAAATAACTTGGTATTATCATGATCCAAGGCTCTTTACACATGGAGAAATAGTAAACCCTCATTTAACATGAATTTACATGAGTAAAAACTCATTTCACTTGATGTATCATAACAATAATAAATACCCAATGCATTTGAGCTATATTTGGGTGCACCCTTCTTAACCATTTAATTTCATGAATAAGTGTGCCACATAGATCATACAACATGGAATATTTAAAGATCATTATTTATTCCATTATAATGGAATATGGAATTCATAGATGAAAGTCTATAATAAATAATTAATCATGAATAATGTTGAATAATTTTTATAGAGAAATGTGAATGGTATTCACAACACAATGACATTGGCTTTGAAAATCATAGTTCAATTTTGGTTCCATAACTTCATGACATTAGAATTCATAAAAATGGTTGATAAGAGAGGAAGGGGTGTATCGGCATATGTATATTAAAAGTATATTAATGAGGTCATATAGATACATTTCCAAAAATATGTAATGGAATTCTAGATACATAATACAAAAGAATTTATTAAATGTAAATGAGCTTAGGTAAATTCATTACGAAATGTTGGCATTGTAACAAGTGTATATGGGAGGAATTAATTAGAGATAAAGGGGTCTAAAATCATTCAAAAATAAATAAGTAAGTATACTGGAGGTTCAAAATCATAGCCCAACATTTTTATTTTTAAATAAAAGGGAATAACAACGTAATGGAATTTGGACAACGAATGAAAAAGGTAGAAATACCTTATATGTATGTGTGATACAAAAGGCTTGGGAGAGGCTTGGGAGAGGCTACTTGGGATCTTGGGGAACCATGGGAGGATTCTAGGTAGAGGGGGGGGGGGAGGTTGGTTGAGAACAAAATACTTTGAATGAAGAGGATGTTGGAGGTTGGGTGTGTTAATATAGGAATAGAGAAGGAATTATTTATTATTTTTGTTTTGGAAAACACACATTAAACTAATCCAAACCACATTGAAACACAATGTTTTTTCTAAAGGTGAGTGAAAAAAAGTATTTTACATGTCCAATGGCTGAAATTATTAAAATATTAGACTTTTTTATGTTGAGGTGAGTCACACTCTCATGGAAATCATTTTAAAAAGATAAAATGTTTTATAAGTATTGGAGGGTCCACTATGTCTTTCTAAAATAAACGAAAAAATCTAAATTAAAATTATATTAATTTTAACACATATTATGGATGAACATAATGTTTATAGTATTTTATTACATCCCAATTGGGTCATTATTATGTCATAAAACACATTATATATTTAACTAGTATTTAATGTTTACCCAAAAATTAGACTATCTCAGAAAATAATGAAACATTCACCGTTGGATAATTTCGAAGTCCTGATTTCAAATATAATATTAATTTTATTCAAATATTTTTGTAAATATGTGAATGTTAAATTTTAAATAAAACCTGACATTTACTGAAAATTCCTTTATTTTGACAATAATAGCTTTCAATCCATATTAAAAATTTAAATTGTATTCAAAAAAATTATATGATCAATTAAATTTAGAAAAAAATACTATTTAGTAATGATATTTAATTAAAATATTTTTTAATTCTTTGATCAATTAATTTATCAAAATAACATTCTTAATTTAATATTAACTATAAAATGATATTTTTCTTTAAAAATTATTTACAAAGTAACACTAATAAAATGAATGTATAAAATGTACATAATAATAGTGCTAAGGTATTATATGAAAACCACTTATAACACCTATATAAGACATAAGGGTAAGGTGTTCGGCGGTGATATACTCATGGGTTGGCTCAGATAATATAGCTTGGTTGGCAATCTCTATCAACATCCACTTCCCCCGTAGGCGGTTCTGTTCAAGGTTAATGTGATGAAGCTCAGCTTGGGTATGGTCAAGAGAGAAGACCAATGACGCCACCTCCATTCCATGTACAGAATAATGGGCTTCGTATGGATAAATTCTACTGGATGAGGCCACCACTTCTATTTTATGAGTAAATTAGATTTATTAAAGCCTTATATTTATAATAATAATTTGGTAACTATTAAATGGATATATTAACAATAGTAGCAATTCTTAATAGTATATGGAATTATCAAAACTTAAAACAAAGAAGAGAATATTTGATAAAATCATTTTTCATAACAAAACATTTAATTAGATCAAGAGGAATTTTCATTAATAAACATTTGGTTCCTTACAGTCTATGTATCATTAGAGATATAGATGATGATCCCAATGAATTATAGACACCCCTGAAACTACCATTATAAGTCTCAACCCACTGCCACTTATGTGATGAATAAGAACTCATGATACGTCCCATACAAGGAACACTACTGAGACTTCTCTTCCAAGGATGATATGCATCCTTCATCACTGCCCTGCCGACAACCTCATAAAATTTTAGGAGAGACATGAAAATGAGCATTGATTTGATCCCTGACCTCAACCCCATATCACAATGAATAGGGTTAATATATTATTTCTTCAGGGAGTCCATAGATACATGATCTAACTCACTAAATATAATGGTGTAATTAAAAACTAAATGATAACATGGCTCTATTTTCAGAAACTCCTAGGCTATAACCACTCTCAAATTATCTTGGTAAAAATATTATTTTAAATTCTCCTTTAAGTTGATTATTTGAAGAAACTCTTGTTTCCTCAAAATCCTCATAGGATCAGAACACATTCTACCATGTCGATCCATCATATACATAGAAATTCACACATTGGAAGTCTTATGAGTCTTTAATAACTCAATGTTCCACTCATTACTATTCAACAATTCTTCATGATTATTCTTTCCATTGCATGAATGGAATACTAGTGGATTTTTCCTTGAAAACATCTCATTATGAACCGTGATTCATGTTTACTCATGAATAACCACTTAACCCAAGGTTTTAATAATAATATTCACTAACTCTTCTAATTCTAAATTAAACAGACTGTTCACCTATATGTTACTTTCCACTACTCCCTCCCTACACCTCGACGAGGTCCTGATGTAAGTAATATTCTTCAAGACACAAAAATAATATTTATCAATAACAATTCTACTAAAAACTTGATAAAATCCAATAAAAACCTTAACATGGGATTTAGAAGAAAATCCTTTAAAATAGATCCATAATTTCATAAAAATACACAAAAAAGGATAAAAAAAACTTAAATTCCCATAGCACCCATTGAAACATGATGATTGTGAGGAAGAAAAGCTATCTTGGATGTCATAATTTGTTATGTCTCGAGGCCTGATGATTTTAGATCAAAAAATGAATAAAAAATAATAGAAAAATGATTCAATTTTATAACTAGTCAACATAGGTTGAACCAACTCATCAAATGAGCTAGGATTCTACACAACCCAATGAATATTATTGATCAACACAAGAAGAAAATAATCACTGGGTATAACCCACTTTCAAATGTAAATTATTTTACCGTAGGTAAAACAACATTATCTATATTTAAATTACGACAACCCAATTAAAATTATCAGAGTCAAATGAACAAAAATGAAAATATCTACCCTAACACAGAATGGCAAGAAGTCACCATAAACAATGGATTACAATAAAAAAAACATTCCATATCTAAAAAAAATACTTTGTATCTTGAAAAAAAATCCAAAACTCAAAATAGAGTGTATAATACAAGAAAAATGTCGATGTATATTACAATGTATATAGAATCACACTAATGAATCAATAATTCATTCCCTATGAGATTACTTCTCATCCAAAAAACAATGAATGGTGGTAATTTATAAGAGACACCCCTATAAAATGGTGCACTTAAATATAACTATGTTCTGCAAAACTAAATCTAAAAAACAACCAAGATAGATGCCAGCAGTTGTGACACACTAATACTAATAAGATACAACTATGAATATATTTAATCCTTTCATCCAAGAAAAATAATATAATATTCTGAAAACATAACCGAAATGAATGTTCATTGAAAACCAAACATTTCGTAAAGATCCTTTAAAATCCATTTATTTATTCATTCATTTCAAACCTGATGGGTCTTTAAAAAACAACTTATTACTAGGATAAAATATATAAACAAATCTATAAGACACAAAAAGCTCAATATAAATTTAAAAGAATAATCAAGGGTGATAATAATTACTATATGACATATCAATATAAGTAAAAATAAAAAATTGGAATAATACATCACATCAAATAAATTATCACTACTCAAACCCATAATTTACATAAACCAATATAGAATTCATAGTATTCTCTTTGGAATATCATCATCAGGTTCAACATGAATGAGTAAAGACATGAATTCTATTTGTTAAAAATGAATGACTCGTGATATTCTCCTGGGACTAACATGGAATTTCTCATATTCCTCACACCCAATGGTTCTCATAGTTCATTGGTAACCGAATTGGAGGCTTCCACGGTCCACTCTCTGATTACACACATGGAATCTCATAAAAACCTAAATATATGTTCACACATTATACCTTATAAAGGATCATATGGTCCCTCAAACAAACACCTCTTTCACACCCTGGTTAACCCACATGATACTCCATGAAGAAACATCCAAAAACAAGTGCACATTTCATCCCAGAGATAACCAATAAAATTTCAATAGAAAGAAATGAAATTTTATCAGAAACCCATTTCCATGGTAAAATTATATTTGATTCAAATTTATAAATATACCTAATCCCATAAAAGATGTCTAAGCCATTTTAAAAAACACCTAGGGGAAAAGCAATCCAAACGCATTTGGAATACCCAACATTAAAAATATAATTTTTTTAAAAATTCCAAGAAACACATGAAACATGAAATATGAAACAATAAAAAATCATTTTAATGGGAATTATAACAATAAAAATATAATTTCATTAAAATTTTAATTGTATTTATTGGAAAACACCCTTAAATATAGTCAAATACAGCAAATTAAATCAATCATTGTCACCATTAATGAAGACCACCATGATAAGGAACTAAAAATCCTCACAAACCTATGAAATATGAAGAAAATAAAATCCCTCCTAAAACACACTTGATTTGGAAATAACCATGTCAATTGTTCCTTAAATTAAAAAAAAATAAGAATAAGACATTATGAGATAAAATGAAGAATAAACTAAGAATAAATCAATTTAACTCAATACAAAAAAACATAAAAAATAGATAACATACCAAAAAATAATTTGAGGATCTCCATGTGAAAATTAGAGAGTCGTCAAATGCTGGGGAAATATTTCCCACCAAACCATAAGAAACTGATATAGAAAACAGTGTAAAATTCACTTTATATATTACATAGATTGGATGTTATGTTTGGATGTATATTTATGGAAACCATGAAACAACCATGTGGGATCCATTTCCCACCCAAAATAGGATTCCGAGCTTCCCATGTGGTGTCACATGGTATAAAAAATATATTTTAAACCTTTTGAAATGAAACAATAAAAACATCATCCCCATTACATGGTTAGCTGGATCATTTGAAAAGAATGTGCTAACAATTTAAATTTAACTATCTTCTCAAAGCTTCTAGTTTTGTCCCTCAGTACTCAATAAATCCCAGAATACAAAGAAGACGATATAAAACATGAATGTAGATATACCAGGGATCCAAAAAATTTCATTGAGTCTTTAAATCATGAATCTAAAACACTATTGTATCAAGGTGGTATAGAATTTATTATTTAATCAATATTGTTATGATTTATTACAATGAAGTAAAAAAATGGGTAGAGTGATAAGATTTTATAGAGTTGAAACAAGTATTTAAATACATACTTCTTAATAAAAATGGTCTTCCAGATTCACATTAAAATGGGAAGAATCTATTATGCCTAATGGTTTAGGTTTAAATAAAATATATGCCATCTTTGATTATTATGTTCTATATTAAAGGTGTTTTAATGTTCTTCAGACTGTCCAAAATACGGGATATCATAGTATAAGTTAAGATAAATATCAGTTGACAATTTAGCATTTGCATAGAATCATACTATAGAAATTTGTGTCATCCAATAATTCATCATAAAAAAATAATATTTTCAAATTCCAATGATGTAAAATCACATGGTGGAAAAAATATTAGTGTATATGTGACGAAAACGCATTTAATCCATCTAGTTTCCCACAATGAAATAAATTTTTTGACAATTACTAAATTTCGGAAATGATGTTTTAAATTTAATACATGGGATATGCATAGATGGAATGAATCAGTTACATTCCTTAGTATAACAGGAAGTTCATGGAATATTTTATTGAAAATTTCAAATTATCTATGGATTTTTTTTTAAATTTAAATATTTAATTTTGAGTTTCATGATTGTGTAGAGAAAAAAATTATTTTATGAATTTCTCATTCCATTATTATTTTAAATCAAAAACAATTTCTTAATTTAATGTATTTCTAACATTTTATGTTCAATATTTTTTAGAATGTTTTTATAGAAATTATATATTCTTACAATACATTTAAATAGTTCTATGTTATTAAATATTTAAATTAACTTTATCCATTATGATTATCATAATGAGTATAAAAAAAATATTTGGATTCATCATTTATCAATTATGTTATAAAAAATTGTGTCTTTTCATTCATATTTATAGTCTTATAAAAATATTGATTTCAAAATCAATGAAACATCATTTCAATATCGATAGAGATCATCATAATGATATGAATAAAAAATACATCAGACTGCCATAATTTAAAATCCGGAGTACAAAAACTATTTTTTCCGATGAGAACATTTTATTTTACACTATGTTGGTGTATTAAACTATATTGGTATTTCTGTTTTGATATGGCTGTTAAAGTACCAATATCCTAGTAATTGAGAAAAACTTATAGATAATATGACCTTTGGAGATCAATATGACTATTGTAGATTTTTCATATAAATATTTATACATTTGAAGGTTTTGGGGTGGTTGGTTCAATTTTTATCTCAAGTATTATGGTTTTTACAAAGCATGAAATTTTTTTTCGTAGTATCTTATATTTCTTCCAAGAGACTGTTTCTTAAGGAAACCTTGTCCGGTATTCTCCTTAAAAAAAAATTTAAATTTATTTGTGCATTTGAATTTTGTGAATAATATTTAGTGCTTCCAAGTTTATGAAGACAGAGATATCGTTCGTCATATTTATTGAGGAACTCTGGGGATTCTAAGAGAGAACTGATCTTTGTATCATGGTCACACGAGGATAGTGTGATAGAATCATATCAACCTATCGAGGGATCGTGGTGATATTGATATAGAGAAATAATCATATTGATTTCATTCATGGGTAAGGTAAATACCAACATTATTTTACATATAAAATAAAGGACTTCTATAATAGGTTATACGATACCATTCAATTATGGTTAATATAAGAGTATTCATTTTTTATACTTGATTTATTACAAGTCTTTTATTTCAACTATATGTAATATGGAGTGATAAGTTTATATTCATCTTTTTCTTTGAATGATTTTGTCATATCAACATTGATTATGATATAATTGTTTTTCTTTTTATTACACAGTAAATATGATATTACTCTGATTAAGCCAATGTATGCTTTAAGAATATTCACCACAATTTTTTGTGTACTGTGATTAAATCATTTTCAACTATGAATATGATTAAACTCTAATTACATGACCCCTTCTTATTGAGTAGTATTCTATATGATGTTATGATAGAATCAATTTATCATCACCACATGTTAACATCCCTATCAAAATCTACCTGACTGCATAACGTTTTGTTAGACCCAAGTCCAAGTTCAATTATAAATTAATTATATATGAAGATTTTTGAATATGATTTGTTTTTCCTAATTAAAATAAGTTTCTTTTAGGGATTAAAGAGATTGTTTTTAAAACTACAATTCACCCCCCTCTTGTATTAGTCCATATAAAATATATTATTTTGAACCTAATCTGTATATTTCATATATACTAATACAATAATTGGTATTAGAGTAGGATTCCTCTACTATAATAAATTTTTATCAATTACCTACAATACTATTTCATGTTTTTTAATTTGGTTATATTATTTTTTTTTTAAAATAATTGGTACAGTAACAGGCACTACGGAAAAGAATTTTTGTATCTATTTTTTGAAATATGGATGGATAAATTGTATGATAGATTCTAATTTTAATCCCAATAGACTAGTAATAATTAATGGTATTTAATATGAGTATCACAAAGATGGAATGAAGAATATTTTCACTAACATTGGAGGTGATAATTTTTTTTATTCTTAGTGGTTATTATAAGAATCCTGATAAGGGAATTACTAATTTCCCAAATCATTAAAAGATATAGTATTAATTAAATTATGTAGTTAGAAACACATTATTATGTTATATGAGTTCATGTATCTAATGTTAGATTTCATCTTTCAATGATTTTTTTAGTAATTGGAATAAGTTAAAGATTACTAATTTTGGAACATCAAAATTTGATGAAACATGAATAGAAATTTTTATAGAAGAATATCATGAATTTGAATGTCATTTTTGGTGAACATATTACAATGATTCAAAATATATATATGAATGTTTTCAATAGTCTGCAATATACAGGAGAGAAATGATTATAAGATGGAATCCATGTCGATTTGATAATTGATAAAATGCCCAATGAATAATAATATAAGAGAACAAATAATGATATGTCAAGAAAGATATCAGATACCACACTTAATGTTTTTATGGAACTATATTTTAATATGAAGGTAGATTGATCAGATATGTATTGAAAGTAATGAAAAATAATGGAAGAGTTTATTTACTACTACATAAATTCTGATAAATTCTCTAACTCCAAAAAGTTTATTATGTTGAAAAAATATAATGTTTTTGTTCAAAATATTTCTTGTAAATTTGAAATTTTTTTAATAAGAACATGGAAATATTTCTCAATTAATGTATATGATTGTAGGTAAAATGGATTTTCAATATCATGAAAATAATCATTAATTGTAAAGAATGAAAATATTGATTCTGAAATTACTTTTTTTATTGAAAAATATATAGATATTTTCAACATGACTCTCCCAAGTTTAAAATAAAAGATATTGAGGATAGATCTTATAATAGGAATTAAAAGTAATTTAATGAATTAAGAAGAATTAATTTTCCAAAAGTGGATGTAATTTGGAGTTTTAATGTAGGTGACTCTTCAAACAATTCCTCAAATAATTAATGTTAGGATTATATAAATATTGGTCATCTAGCTAGATTATCTATTGAAAATAAATGTTTTATATAAATTTACAATCAATCTATTCCTTAACTAATATGTATTTAAATGAAAATTATACTGAAAAGAATAATATTATATATTTAGATAATGATTCCTCCTAAACTAGTAGTGAAAATACTTTACCTTCCATTGATGAAGTTTAATCCTTTGCAAAAACATTTAGTGAATGGAAATTTTAATGATTAAAAATATTTAATATGAAGAATGAAAGACATGATAAATTGGATTCAATATTCTATATTTTTTTAAATTAAATATCATATTTATCATAATATCTTGATATAACCAATTTCCAAAAAGTTATTACTTTTAATTATTAAGGAAAATTAATTTTTGAAAAGGATAATTTGAAAACTAATGATGAAAATATCATTTCCAATAATAACATATATGTGGAAAATAATTTCTTCGTAAACATAAATTGAAATTTTTTTCCACTAAAGACACTTTTATCCAACATTACAACTCTTATAGAAGGATTTGATATAATTTATATACAAATATATCAACATTATACTAGTTTATGAATGGGATATACTCATAAAAAAGTTTTTTATTAACAATTAGTGTTCTCTTAAAAATACACCATTTTGTAGTAAATGTCAAAGTGAAGGTTATTGGTAAAATAAATGTTCTTTAAATAATGTTAAATCCTTTTGATTCCAAAAATCCTATTTTTTCAAAACAAATTTGGATTTCAATTTTTTTTCTTCCATTTCATGATGCAAGAATATTTGGTTGCCAAAAACATAGTGTTTTTATTTTCATAAAAAAGGTAGTGTCAACAAAAAAAATACATAGTATGTGAATATTGGGTGTTCCAAAAATATGACTAGATGAATATATTTCTCTAAAAAAATTATCAATATAAAAGGGAGAAAAATTATATAAGGAGATTATGATCAAGAAGGGATTATCTATACAAGTATCATTGTTCTTCTTGATAAATCATAAATTTAAAATGTTTTATATATAAAAGGAATTATGGATAATTTTATAGGAATAATTAAAATATTCTATGATGGATAAATTGATAATGTTTGGAATGAAAAATGTATAGTACAAAATTTCAATGATGAATTAATTCTCTCTACCAATGGGTATGTGAATGTTTATTCACACAACATATAATATAATAGGATATAAAACATACCTTGGATTGGTTAAATGGATGATCACTATTGGTTAATGCATTGGAGGTCAAGACATTATAAACCTAGAAACAAATATAAGCTTACTATTATAAGATGTTTTAATGTTTTCCTAGAAGATATAATTGATTCTGGAAAATTCATTTACCCATTTTAGTACCATAATAAAATGAAGTCAACCATTAAATATTAAATTGAATTATCAACTACTAATTATTTATAGTAAGTGTGCATGGAACTTCTTAAATATAAACATAATATTATTATCTAATGAAAATACTCCATATATGTCTTTTTTTTGTGATTACACTAGATATACATGGGTATAATTTATTGAAATGAAATATTAAGCATTTTATTATTTTAAATCTATTATAGTTAAATTAGAAAAATTTGAAAACCTTTTCATGATGACTATTCATAGTGATCATGGTATCGAATTTGAAAAAAAAATTCTTTTGAAATTTTTTATAGTAAGAATTCTAGAGAACATAACTTTTCAGCTCCAATAACTCCTAAAATGGTGTTATTGAAAGAAGAAATCATTTGCATTAATATGAAATTATAATCATGTTGAGTGAATAATCAATTTCTAACAACTTTAGTTATTACCAAGTTAGTAATTCCTGATATACTATAAATTGAGTTTTAATTTTACATTTTCTTAATGAAACTCATTATGAGTTTGGGACAGGACGGAAACAAAAACATTCTTATTTTAGAGTATTTATATACAATTTAATCATCTTCAATACAAAATATAGTTTATATAAATTTTCACCCAAATACAATAAAGTAATAGATTTTGGTTATTCAACTAATTCTAATTAATGTAGTGTTTTTATTTGACATTCATGAGTTACTGATGAAACAATAGATGTAAAATTTGATGAAACTGGTCCTTTTGTTTTTAATCAAACCAAACCATCATCCTCAATTTTTTTTTAAAAAATTGATTTTCATCCATTATTATAAATTTCATTATAAAAAAATTACTCAACAACTTATATCTGAAATATTTACTCAAGAAGACATTATACAATATGTTGATGAATAGGTTTTAAAAAACACATGTCTTTTGTTCCTAAGGAATAATCCTAGTAATAGTATCATTGAAGATGTTAATCAACTAGTTAAGACTAGGAGTTATTGATAGAATTAAATAGAACATATTTTTTTTCTTTAGTAATTTGATTCCAAAAATAAAAATGAGGTATTTAGTGACGAGTATTATATTACTTCTATTCAAGATGTTCTCACGGAATTCATAAGAAAAAAAGTTTATAACCTATTTGATCAACTGAAAAAACGTCCAGAATTTTAGTTAAATGGGTTTTAGGAAAAATTTTGATGAAAAGGGAATTATTATTATCAATAAGGATAATTTTTTTAAAAGGGATATAATAAACAAGAAAAAATATTATAAGAAACCGGCCTAAAACCTTACATAATATTGAATTAAATGAATAATTCACGTAGGGGATCTTTTCAGGTTTATAATTTTAGAGCATTAGGCCATAACTATTAAATTTCAAAATATTAAAAAATATACACTTCTACTTAGTTTACATTTTTTATAGAAAACATGAACTCTTGAAAAAAGAGTCATGTATAGTTCCATGTTTTAGATGGCATAACTTTTCCTTGATCCCATCCTTAACCATATTCCACTTTATGTCCTGTGAAAAACATTTCAAAACATGGGATGAGCATATAAAGCTCAGTAAGGGATACAATAAGAAGGAAAACTGATAGCTATTAAAAAAACAAATAATCCATGAATACTTAATCATAAGTAATACTTTTCACCATTTTTGAAGAAGTAAATACTCTTCACTGAAAAAAAGATCATTACATACCGTTTTCTAACTAAAGGATTACCATAAAATCCATATAAAGACCACTAAACATATCAATGTAACTTGGGACATAAACATAATTAAATGGAATAACCATACAGTCGACTTCCACACATATCACTAAATGGAATAGCCATACGGCCGACTAACATACCCAATGCATTGGAGGTTAAAACATAACCACCCATCCTGGTATTCACGAAACCACCCTTCATTTGGTTTAGCATGTAACCATCCATAAAATGTCCAAGTTCCATTATAAAATCATAAGACATAAAACAAATATAATGGAAATAAAACATTTCCACATTTCAATCAAAATATATCACTTAAATATATTGAAATAACAAATAAAATATCAAAACCATTTTCAATACCAAAATATATAAAAGAGTATATGATATTTATTTTATTTTAAAAAATTATGGCTTGTTGAGGATGCCAAAGATCCAATAATACTCGCAGCGGTGGAAAGGTCATTGTCAATGCATTCATTAAAAGAAACATTCTTTTTTTTCATTTAGTAAAACTCTTCGTAGAAAAATATTCCCTTTGAAAAGTCAAGAGTGTTTATACAACATATAAATGAAAGTCGTGTATTAAAACAAAATATGCCTCAATGAAAGGATATTGAGACGAAGTCTCTTACCAGATGTCTGACTTGACATGATCTCTCTTTAATCTCCTGAATAATAAACTAATGTTAATTTATACTTTCTTAAGAACATTTTTCATGTTTATTATTGCTTTTATATAACTTATTATTATGTTATAAACCTTATGTAATCGTTTATGTTAACAACCTTCATTTTGTCGATATTTGGTACTTGAGTCAAAAATGAACACCTTATATTTACAAGTTGTCCATGTGGTAAAAATTCTATTATATCCAGAATGATATTCATGATTTAAATATCATATATATAATATATATTCAGTATATACATGTATTTACAATAGTAGATAACAATGGAGGTAAGAAATGAAATGCACTGTTCATGGAGACGGTAAGCCGTACGTACGCTTGAACGCTACATTTATTTCCATTTATTTTTTAATGGAATTAAAACATAATGATACATAGGTATATTATATTTCCAGTATAATATAATATATAATATCATTAACTCTATCATTTATACATCCGACATAAGTTATTAATGAGTCACATCACATTAAGGTGGCGGTAGTCCGCACTTCCTCAAATGAGATTATCGTATTTACCCACTCTAGAACCAATAAAGGCTTGATATAAATGGGGAATTATAGAAGCATAAGGAAATCATAAACCAAATATATATCATATATAAATATAGTTCCATCATAATGGCCACCACGAGAGGCGGTAAGATGTAAATGAACAATCATTGTTTCATGAGGCGTTAGTTTTCCATCCACAGAAACATTATGTTATTCATCCATTATATGTAGTTGTGTGTAAGTGTAGTTAGAATATTTCTCATAACAACATCCTAGTATATTTTGGATACTATTTTTGTCCCAAAATAATGGAAATAAAATGATTTTAGGGTTGTAGAAGTAAAATAAAAGAAAACATTTTAAGAGAAACTTTTACGTTTAATTTGGGGAACTCCCTTTGGTTTGAACCAAAGAACATTTTGAAGTGCCTTCTGCCTTAGTTAAGGCTTCTATGTGGAGGAGGGGTGTAGGGAGCTTAATTTGGCCGATTTTGGACGAGCCAAATGGCTTGAGAGGTGTGAGGAATTTAATATAAATGGTCTCTCGTTATAAGGGAGAGGAGGGGCTTTTTAGAAAAGTGTGAAAAAATTATTCTATTATATAATTATATTCTGGTTCTAATGGTCTAAAAATCATTAAGGTCTAAGATAATATGACTCATATTTGAAATAAAATCATCCAATCAGAATTGTACATGTTTTGGGTAAAAGTATAATCATTATTATCTTATTTATTTAAATCATTTCTTAATGAGGTAAATACTACATCTTTATTGTGTCATAAATAATTTAATTTATTTGATGTCTAAAAATTATAAAAAATAACCATTATATAGTAAATAGTTTTACCTTTCTAAATAATACTTAAAGAAGAAATTAGTACTCATAAAACACCATATAAATATAATTACTAAAATATATTTGTTAATGTCAATTTTATCTACACATTGAATTAATTAATCTAAATTGTCATTTTCACTCCCAAATGACTGAATGGGGTCCCAAAATAGACCCAAAGATGATCATGGTTGTTAATAACTCAACAAATAAGGTTTTGAAAAGTTTAAGGTAATTTTGAATTATTATAATATTCTTATTACCTTAAATTACCCTATTTATCTTCAACAGCGGTAAATAAAAGTAAAAAGTTACTATCCACCAATAATTATTTTCAAAATAATGAACCACATTTTACTTTTGAAAACATCCATTTATGTAAAATTTTTAAAATTCAATTCACAAAACTGGTAAAATTGCATTTAAATGAACAAGTATGTTTTTTTAATGACCACTAAGTGGTTTCACTATTCAACAAAAATTGAAGTTTTTCAAAAAAAAAACCAAAAATTCAGCCGAAGCATTATTTGATATTCCAAATTCAAAATTGATTTCTATTTTTCCAAATTATAAACATATAAGTGGCATTAATTAATTTTAAAATTAATTCATGTTATCAAAACAAATATCGTGTTTTTAAGAAACAATAACTATCAAAAGATTGACACTTGTTTAAGTCCAATTTCAAAGGGAATTTAACTCTAATGACCAACATTGGATTAAATGGTAAATATATATTCTAATTACACTTTAAACCCATTTAAAAAGATAATCTAACCATATAAATAAATTATATTAAAACATATTTTTGAATTAAAATACAATATTTTCAATACTCAAAAAAATTGATCTTTATCAGAAAAATTCCAAAAAAAATTACACAAATAAATTCTGATGTCCCCATTATAAAGAAGGATTTTATTTTTTCATATTTAATGTATTAAAGTTACCAAAACTAGATTTAAAAAGGTTTCTCCATTAAAAGGCGATAAATCGGCCATATTAATGTAAATTATTCTTAAAATTAGATTCATTCACATTTTAAACCTCTAAATTTTTATTGGATAAATGTAAATACATTTAAGAATCATGTCTAATCATATTGTTGTTAATTTCATTCATTCTTGCCAATAAAATGGCTCGGAGTTAAATACCAATTAAAATAATAATATTATATTATTATTGTGCAACGTAAGATTTTAAAGAAACCCGTTATTGTGTATCAGGTACGCTATCGAACATAGAAACAACTTTAGAGTTAAATTAATATTTAATTAAAAAATATTAATGAATATAAAAATACATTATTCTTAATTTATCTAAGATGTCACATCCTTCCCCCCTTTTGGAATGTGTGTCCTCAAAATTTCATTCACTCCTCAAATAAATGGTGGAATTTATCTCTCATAGCATTTTCAGATTCCCACATTGACTCTTTAACCATGTGGTTTTTCCACAAAATGTTTACTTGGTAAATTACCTTATTTCGCTACACTTTCTCTTTGTGGTCTATAATTTGGACTGGTTATTTTTTATAAGAGAGATTCTCTTCCAACTGAAATACTTCTGGGCTCAAAACACGAGATGGATCTGGCATATACATTCTCAACATCGAAACTTGAAAAAAATTGTGTACCTAGGATAAACATGGAGGTAATGCTACTATATATGCAACTGATCCAACTTTCTCCAGGATTTCATGGGGTCCAATGAACCTCAGACTCAACTTTTCCTTCTTACCAAAACACATCACACTTTTCCATGGAGACACTTTGAGAAAGACATGATCACTTACCTCAAAAGAAAGATCCTTCTTCTGGTTATCTGCATAACTATTCTGTATACTCTGAGCTGTTCTCATGTCCTTCCGAATCAACTAAAATTTTTCTGCCATCTCATCTACCTATTCTGGTCCCATAATATTCCTTTCACCTACATCATCCCAAACAGTTGGAGTTCAACAATGCTTTCCATATAATGCCTCAAATGGGGCCATCTATATACTATAATTAAAACTCTTATTATATGAAAATTCATCCAAAGAAAGGTGTTGGTACCAACTTCCCTGATAATCCATCGAGCGTGAATGTAACATATCATCCAATTTCTGAATTGTTCATTCTGATTTCCCATCTGATTGTGGGTGAAAATTTGTACAAAAATTTAATTCAGTACCCAATAACTTCTGAAGGCCTTTCCAAAAGATAGAAGTAATCATGAGTTCACGATCAGATACAATGAAGATGGGAACACAAATCAGCCTAACTATCTCTTTAATATACAACCGAGAAAGTTTATCAGGAGACAAAGTATCCATAATATAAAGGAAATGAGATGATTTAGTCAATCGATCAACTATTACCCAGATTGCATTATTACCTCGATATGTCTTTGGTAATCACACAACGAAGTCCATGGTTATATTTTCCCATTTCCATTCTGGCACCGGTAAAGGATGAAGCATTACATTCAGTAACTTTCACTCTTCTTTGACCTACTGACAAGTCAAACACTTCACAATAAAATCAGTAATATCTATTTTCATTCCATCCCACCAGTAATACTCCCGAAGATCTATGTACATCTTAGTACTGCCATGATGAACTGAAAACGGAAAACTATAAGCTTCACATAACAACTCATTCTTCAACTGTGAATCACAAGGCACACACAGTCTCTTTCCAAAACTAAAAACACAATCATTATCAATGATAAATTTAGGAAACTTACCCTTCTGAACCAACTCTACCTTTTTCTGCAACTCACTGTCTTCCTTCTGCGTTTTCTTTATTCTGTCTAATAGAGATGATCTCACTGACACCTGAAACAAAACAGAATAATTTACTACACTAAAAACTTATATTCCAAATTTCATGAAATCAAAAACCAAAGGATCTTGTTCCAAACATAGCATGGCTAATGAGACATTATTTTTCCGACTCAATGCATCGACCACTTTATTTGCTTTTCCCGGATAGTAATGGATCGTACATTCATAATACTTGATTAATTTAAATCATCTCCTCTGTCTCATGTTAAATTATTTCTGAGTGAATATATAATTTAAACATTTGTTATCCGTATATATTTCACACTTTACTATGTACAAATGATGCCTCCAAATTTTTATAGCAAAAAAAAAACAACAGTTAATTCCAAATCTTGTGTAGGGTAATTTAACTCATGAGGTTTCAACTGACGTAAAGCATAAGCAATTACCTGATCATTCTAAATTAGGACACAACCTAGTATTTTCTATGAAACTTCACTGTAGATAAAAAACTCACCATTTCTGGAAGGTAGTGCCAAAACTAGAGCATTCACCAATCATTTTTTGAATTCATGTAAACAATCATCACATTATTTTGTCCAGATGAACATAACACATTTTAGAGTTAACTTAGTCATTGGACTAGATCACCATGAAAAAGCTTCAACAAACCTTCGGTAATAACCTGCCAAACCAGGAAAAATACGATTCTTGGTTATATTTTTCGGTCTTGGCCATTCTTCACCAACATTAATTTTAGCAGGATCAAAAGTTATGCCATTTTTGAAACAATGTGACCAAGGAATGAAATTTTTTCTAACCAAAACACACACTTCTTGAATTTCCCAA
Source organism: Viscum album (assembly GCA_963277665.1). Classification (NCBI taxonomy): domain Eukaryota; kingdom Viridiplantae; phylum Streptophyta; class Magnoliopsida; order Santalales; family Viscaceae; genus Viscum; species Viscum album. The sequence goes on from OY728150.1 coordinate 1,399,900,453, forward strand.
ACAGTTTATTTTATTTTATGGTTTTCAAGGAAACCCATAAATTAAATTAATGCCACCCTTTACATTTTGAATAATCAAAAATGTCATCAATAAAAACAACCAACATTTTTCACCTCAGTCAACGGATCCATCACTGCGAAAAACTGTTCAGTTAGGATTCTGACCATCTCAGGATCCTGGTTTGAATGGTCATTTCCCTCTGTATGCCTTCACAAAAAAGATGCACTACTTCCACTACAAAAAACGATTCTTAACACAAAAATATCTTAATCAAAGAAAAATGGTAATCTGTAAATTCTATATCATTTCAATATTACCATAAATTAATTTAGGCACATTAATTTAATAATAGCCTAACTCCTAAAGTTATCTAAACTGACCTCGGTTACCAACTATATAGACCTGGCCTTAAACCTTACATAATATTTAATAAAATGAATAATTCACTTAGAAGATATTTTTAGGATTACAGTTTTAGAGAGTTATGCCATAAATATTACATATCAAAATATTAAAAAATAGACACTTCCACTCAGTTTCTATTTTTATACAAAACATAAACTCTTGAAAATTTAGTCATGTCTATTTCCTTGTTTTAAATGGCATGACTTTTCCTTAATCCCATCCATGACCCTATTCCACTTTATGTCATGTGAAAAACATTTCATATCATGAGATGAGCATATAAATCTCAGTAAGGGATACACAAAGAAGGAAAACTGTTAGATTTTCAAAACAACAAATAAATCTTGAATACTTGATCATAAGAAATAATTTTCACCTTTTTTGAATAAGTAAAAACTATTCACTTAAAAATGGATAAATACATACCCTTTTGTAACCAAAATATTACCATAAAACCCATATAAAGAACACATAACATATAAAGGTAACATGGGACATAAACATACTTAAATGGAATAAGTATACGATCAACTTCCACACATATCACTAAATGGAATAGCCATATGACCGACTTCCATACCTAATGAATTGGAGGTTATAACCTAACCACCCATCCTGGTATTCACATAACCACCTTTCATTTGGTTTATCACGTAACCACCCATCAAATTTCCAAGTACCATTATAAAATCAGAAGCCATAAAATAAATATAAAGGAAAGAAAACATTTCCACATTTCAATCACAATATATCACTTAAATATATTAACATAACAAATCCATTATCAAAACCATTTTCGATACAAAAATACATTAAATATTATATGGTATTTATTTTCTTTTAAAAACATTACGGCTTGTTGAGGAACCCAATGATAAAATAATACTCACGGCGGCGGAAAGGTCGTTGTCTCCACATTATTTAAAAGAAAAATTTCTTTTTTCGTTTATTAAAACGCTTCGTAGAAAAATAATCTCTTTGAAAATTCAAGGGGTTTTATACAGCGTATAAATTAATGTCGTGTATTAAAACTAAATATGCCTCAATGAAAGGAGATTTAGATGAAGTCCCTTTCCTCTTGTCCGAATTGACTCGATCACTCATTAATATCCTAAATAATAAACTAAAGATAATTTAAACTTGCTTAAGAACCATTTTCATGTATATTATTCCTTTTATATAAAATATTACCATGTTATAAACATTATGTAATCATTTAAGTTAATAACCTTCATTTTGTTGATATTTGGTACTTGAGTCAAAAATGAACACCTTATATTTACATGTTGTCCATGTGGTAAATAGTCTATTATATACAGAATGATATTCATGTTTTAAATATAATATATATAATATATATTCATTATATAAATGTATTTCTAATTGTACATAACATTTAGAGGTAAGAAATGAAATGCATCGTTCATGGAGACGGTAAGCCCTACGTACGTATGAACGCTACTTTTATATCCATTTATTATGTTAATGGAATTAAAACATAATGATACATAGGTATATTATATTTACAGTATAATATAATATATAATATCATTAACTCTATCCTTTATACATCCGACATAAGGCATTAACGAGTCACATCACTTTAAGGGGGCGGTAGTCCGCACTTCCTCAAATGAGATTATCATATTTACCCACTATAGAAACCATAAAGGCTTGATATAAATGGGGAAGTATAGAAGCATAAGGAAATCATAAACATATTATATATCATATATAAATATAGTACCTTCATAATGGCCACCCTGAGAGGCGGTAATTTGTAATTGAATAATCATCGTTTCCTGAGGCGTTAGTTTGTCATCCACGGAAACATTATGCTCTTCATCCATTAGATGGAGTTCTTTGTAATTGTAGTTTGAATATTTATCATAAAACATCCTAGTATATTAAGTATACTGGTTTTGTTAGAAACGAAAGGAAATAATATGATTTTAGGGGTTGGAGATGTAAAATAAAAGAAAACAATTTAAGAGAAATTGTTACCTTTAATTTGGGTAACTCCCTTGGGTTTGAACCAATGGACTTATTGAAGTGCCTTATGCCTAAGGTATGTCTTATAGAAGGAGTAAAGGGATATAGGGAGATCAATTGGGCAGAGTTTGGATGAGCCAAATAGCTTGGGAGGTGTGGGGAATCCGATAGAAATGGTCTCCTTTTATAAGGGGGAGGTGAGGCTCTTTAGGAAAGTGTGAAAACATTATTTAATTATATAATGATATTAGGTTTATAATGGACCAAAAATCATTAATGTCGTAGATAAGATGACTCATATTCGAAATAAAATTATCCAATCATAAATTTACATGTTTTGAATAATAATTTAATCATTATAATCTTATTTATTTATATCATTTATTAATGAGGTAAATACCGCATCTTTATTGTGTCATAAATAATTTAATTTATTTTATGTCTAAAAATTATAAAAATATACCAGGAAGTAGGAAATATTTTTATCTTTCCAAAGAATATTTTTATTCGAAAATAATACTTATATAACACCATATAATAATTAATTACTAAAAGAATTTTGTTAATGTCAACTTTGTCTTCACATTAAATTAATTAATTTAAATTGTCGTTTTCACTCCCATGTGACTCAATGGGGTCACAAAATCGACCCAATGATGACCATGGTCGTTAAAGACTCAATCAATAAGGTTTTGACAAGTTTTATGGTAATTTTAAATTATTATAATATTCTTTTTACCTTGAATTACACTATTTATCTTTAATCGCTGTAAATAAAAGTCTAAAGTAACTATTCACCAAAAAATATTTTTTTATTTATGAACAACATTTTACTTCTTCATAAAAAAATGTAAGTAAAATTTTCAAAATTCAATTCATAGAAGGGTTAAAATGGAATTTAAATGAAAAATTCAGTTTTTTTAACTACCACTAAGTGGTTTCACTATTCATAAAAAAATTGATTTTTTTAGAAAAATACCAAAAATTCAGCTGAAGCAATATTTAATATTCAGAATTAAAAATTGATTTCTATTATTACAAATTCATAACATATAATTGGAATTAATTAATTTTAAAATTAATTCCCATTACCAAAACAAATAGTGTGTTTTTAAGAAACAATAACTATTAAAATACTGACACTTGTTTAAGTCCAATTTCAAAGAGAAATTAACTCCAATGACCGAAATTGAATTAAATGGTAAAAATATATTATAATTAAAATTTATATCCAATTAAAAAGATAACCTAACCATATAAATATATTATATTAAAACATAGTTTTTAATTAAAATACCATATTTTCACTATTCATAAAAAATGAACTTTATCGGAAATATTCCAAAAAGTTACACAAAGTAAATTTTGATGTCCCCAATATAAAGAAGTATTTTATTTGGTCATATAGAATGTATTAAAGGGACCAAAACTAGATTTAAAAATGGTTCTTTATTAAAAGGCAATAAATCGGCCATTTAATGTAAATTATGCTTAAAATTAGAGTTATTCACATTTTAAACCTCTAACTTTTTATTGGATAAATGTAAATACATTTAAAAATCATGTATAATCATATTGTAGTTAGTTTCATTCATTCCCACTAATACAATGACTAGGAGTTAACTACCATTTAAAATAATAATATTATATTATTAGTGTGTAACGCAAGGTTTCAAAGAAACCTGTTGTTGCGTATCGAGTAAGCTATCGAACATAGAAACCCCTTTAAAGTAAAATTAATATTTAATTCAAAAATATTAGTGAATATAAAAATATCTTATTCTTCATCTAACTGGGATGTTACAAATATTCAATGAATAAACTTATGCACCGATAGCATGACTTTAATCTATTCATATTCTAGTAGCCTTTACAACATTCATCAATTTCAAACATTTTCAAATGGATGTGATGTCTGATTTCTATAATGGATTTGTACTGAAGAAATGTTTTTGTTTAAAAAACAATGGGTTAGAAAATAAAAACCTTCCTGAATATTTTTCTAAATAAACCAATGTTTTATATGGACATAAATAAGCCCTAGAGCTTGGTATTATATATTAACATGATTTCTGATTCATTACACTTTAGTTAAGGGAATTACTGATCAATAATTTTTTTATAAATAATGATAAAAATATCACCCTGATTTTTCATATATATGTTGAGTAAATTATATTTGTATCCACTCAAAATATTTTAATAATTTCTTTTTCATTTTTGATGAAGTGTGAGATTTAGATGAGTTTGATGGGGTGAGTTAAAAATTTGTCCTCTGTTTCAAAATTTCTCAAAAAACCATATGGAACATATATATCGCAACATAATTATATAAAATATATTCTTCAAAAGTATGGATCAATTAATACTAAAATATTATTACTCACATTGTTACCTCAAATAAAATTATTCTTGATGAATATGGACAACAAGGTTATCCAATAATTTATAGAGGTATGATAAAGAGTTTACTATACATAACATCATGTCAAATAGACATAATATGTTACGTATTATTATGTGAAATATATCATGATTCTCTAATGTAATCCTATATTAATGCAGTAAAAAATCAGTAACTAAAGGGAACTATGGATTTAAGTCTCTACTAATCTTCTATAAATGATTTTTAATTAAAAAGTTTTTCAGATAATAAAGTTTGTTATTGTAGAATTAATATGAAAAGTACTTCTATATCCTTTCATTTATTAGGAGATCAATTTGTTTCTTGGACATGTAAGAAACAACACTTGGTATTAATTCCCACCACTGAAGAGGAATTTGTAGTTACATGAATTTTTTTCTAAGGTGTTGTGGATGCTTCACACAGGCATGGATTGTGGAATGTGTTTTCAAAAAAGTAAAATAAAATGGGATAACACTAGTGACTTACACTTAAGTATAATCCCTAATAGTCACTGTAATGGTAAACAAATATATATTATGCATCACATTTTCAGGGATCACACGCTTTCACAAGATATCATTTTACAATTCCTCAGATTGGAAGAACAACATTCTGATATTTTTACAAACAAATTACATTATGAATGACTTTAATACATTATAATGTATGTAGGAATGTAAAATATAATGTAATTATTCATATCTACATGTTTTTTAAACGACATCATTACATTAAATAATTCCCTTTCATATGGGAGTACATATTACAAAAGTATATAATTTTTTTTTGTTTTTTACAATTAATTGATTTCCTATTTTTATAGTTGTAATAGGTTTTCTAGACTAATAATTTTTCAGAATCAATTTCTTAATATTATTTTATAGACATCCTAGACATAGGTTTTGTAAAAATGATTCAGTACCTGAGTCGACTTCTAATCAAAATTTAAACATTTTACATATTTAGGATATCATTTCAAAAATTTTATATTCATATTTTATTAATATATAATATTAATTATAAAACTATTGTAATATTTTATTTTATAAAACCAGGAAGAAAAAATATTAATACCAATGATCCCACTATATGCGATATTCTTCTGTTCTTTTATACTTTAACATTATTCCATTATGGTTAGTTTTATCCTAATATTTTGTTATTATAAAAATCATTCATATTTTTTCATTTCAATTGTATTAAACCAATACAATAATTTTTTTTAATCCTCAAGAGTTCAACATCATTTAAAATCAATCTTTGGATAATTTATCAACCATCAGATCAACTGAATCAAATCTCATGAGTTAGATCTTTTTTGGGTGATCAATTGTCACTTCAAAAAAATATATATGGAGGGACCCATATTGTCCCATAATTGCTATATCAGGTCTTTTACCTCAATGTGATACCTAGATTTAGTCTCCTTGTATAATTTATTGTTCATCTCTGAATCTTCTATATAGAGTCCTAATACGATGACTCCTATTAATGATTAAAACAAATGGTGTATTTTTAGGGAAAGGTTATCTGTGTATTCTATTTATTATAAGTACGATTCATCAATGAGGAATTTAATTTAATTCAAATTTTTGAATTAATTATCTGCTAAAAAAATACATACCAATAATGGTTTGTTTTACTTTGATCTAGTTATTGATTTCTATACTAGTGTAATGTTTATTGATGAAGATAGAAAATATATTATTTCATTACAAATATATTATATAAGTTTTAAGATTTCATATTGGGATTTCACATGTTTCCTAGTATTTTATCAAACATAGATACATTTTTCCATTAGACAAACCACTAGATTCTAAGTGTATGTTTAACAATGGTTGACCTGGAAAGCTGTTTAAAAATTCCACATATAATGAACCAAGAATGGATACCCATCCCATTCCAGATAATATAGTTATAGACCATTGTTTGAATGGGATTAATATTTAGATAAATGGACATAGATATACTCTAAAAGTATCCAATATATTTATTTGGGATGACCTGGTTAACAAGATAATATTTAATTTAGATGGATTTTTTTGTTTTGAAAAGAAATAATAATGAATCACATTCAAGAATGTATTGTATTTTAATATCCCCTTCTTTCATAATCATTATTATTGAATGAAGTATGAACAATTTCAATATAGAATCCTATTCGAAATCCATCTTAGATAAGGGTCTATTTATAACTGATATCCAAATGAAATATATGATTTAATCCTCAGATACTAAATCAAAGTTATTTGTAATGAATATCAATATTTTTATTATATATCATAACTAAATACTAAATAAAATAATGCATAGAAGATTGAGATGAAGAGACATTCACAATCTCATCCCCCAACAAAACAAAATAATCAAAAGAAAGTCGTAGATGATGTTTCTACATAGTGCATAAAGAAAAGGGTAGATTAGAAATATGGAGACCATCATGTAGGAATCAACACACAAGATGATCTTGAATTATTCATTAATAGATATGAAACTCATGAAAATTAATATAGAAAAAAACAAAATAAGAAAGATAAAATTGAATATTTAGTTGATTATTTGATGAAAAGAGTAGAGTTTTCTTTAGAAATCATTATATTATGTAATCTGATTATTGGATTATATTTTTTAGAAACTAACGAGTTGATGATATAGTTCTCTCTATCGTAACTAACTGAAAAGTACTTATTATGAATAAACAATTATTTCTATCTGGTAACATTTTTTTAGAGAATTAATTAACTATATTATTAGTTTTGAAAAAGAAAAAGAGAAGGTTCGGTAAAAATTAATATTCCCGAAAAAGAATGTTATAATGTTGAAGAAGAAAATCTGTACAAATAAATAAAAGATTATAAATAATAATAATAATAATAATAATAAGAAAAATAATAAGAAAAATAAAATTTATAAAAATAACATTTCATATCTTCTTTATTGACTCTTAAATATTCCTCAAAATAATTTCATTCTTTGTGTAATCAAAAAAAGATACCAAAAATTTTAGTGAAGCAATGAATTGATGTATTAAATATGGTCAATACTTATAAAAAATGATAAATGAGATCATAACCAAAATCTAGAAGTTATTAATTTCATTTTTAAATTTTAATTCCATTTAGATTGTTTGTGGAAAAAAGGATGAACAATGAATTGAGAAATCGATGTAAATGAAAGTTGACACTGGAAAAATAAAAAAATTGAAGAAAAAAACCTTCCAATTTTCCATAGATTGAAATATTTAATTCACTTGATATAATCAATGTTTAAGGAGTTCATTATATTTAAAATTCTTTATATATTCCGAAAGAAAAAAATTACATACATTCACAAGATTGTAGAAAAGATATATTTAGTCCCTCAAAATCAAATTCTGAAATCAGAAACAGTTAATATATTATTTGAAAGTGTTATCTAGAATGTGGATGCATTAAATATCCATCAATAATATCTCCAAGACCAATTGAACTAATTGAACAATTTCATGAAATCGTGACATGATATTGATGTTGATATTTAAGTGCATGATCAATCTATTGAAGAATTAATGAATAAAATGGATGAATCTGTAGAAGCCTTCAATGTCGTATAGAATAATATGGATGAAAAAGAGATGTTTGTATAAGAGTTCAATAATTCAACTAAAAATAATACTAATACTGTAAAATTTTTAATGAAAAGATGAGGTATTTCAATTATCAGAAAAAATACACAAAAATGATATTAAGGAAGTCAGTATCCTAAATAGTTTGATTTCATAATGAATTCATAACCCATAAGATAAGATTTAGATGCAATATGAAAAGCTTCAGAATTTAGAGGAAAAGTTACTAGTTCTATAAATGAAAATATAGTCATAGAATATGTTAATTGAAAATAAGGATAAAGGAATGAACGAGTTAATAAAATTAAATAATATTTTGAGAAAAATGCCAATGAATGAATAGAATACTTTTCAATTTAAATTATTTTTTAATTTTTTTTTTGAAATTTTTTTAATATAATGAAATAAAGAAACTATTCATCTCATAAATGTATGATTTTCTAAATTCATTCAAATTACTGATTGGTTTAATATTATCTCATTATCTTTTTGAATGATTATATATTTCATTATTTTGATTTATTATATTTGTTTCTCAGTCGCATTAAAATTATTACTAAAATTTCCTACATTAATTACTAAAAATCACAATATAGGATAATTTTAATTAAAGGGGAGATGATTTTATTATAGGGGAGAAATATATTTAAAAAAGAGAATAAGATTTATAAGGAGGGATTCTATTCTAGAAAGGATTTATTCGTATTCATCATTAAATTCAACGTAGTTTTAAAACATAGTGGTTGATAAGTATTTATTGTTCAATTATGAATAAAATGTACATAAAAGACAATGGAATTATGTTTTTCTATGTTATTTATTATTTATGTCTTCTGTATTATGCGTTCTAAAAATGGGGATATTTTTTAATCATTATTTATAAATTTTTCATTCCTTTAGTTTTGTAAATAAAAATCTATTTCTTAAATCACATAATTTCTAAATTTTCATATCTAATATTCTTTTTAAAAAATCATTGGGAACATATTCATTTACCCGACATTTAAATATCTCTAATATATTAGAATACTTTGCTAACATTATCCATCATGATTATCGTAATGAGTATTGAACTAATAATAATCAGATTCATCTGTTATATACTCTATAATAAAACATTCTGTCCAATCATTCATTATGACAGTCATTTAAAGAGATTGATATAGAAAATGATATAACATCGTACTCATATCCAGAAAGATTATCTTAATGATATGTATATAGATTTCCATTGGATTGAATTAAGTTGATTTCTTAAATATAGAAAACTATTTTATAATACGGTATAATTTCATTTTACATTGTTGTGGTGTATTAAACGCTGAGAGACATTCTGTTATGATACAATCAATAAAGAGCCAACTATTTATGTCATTGCGATAACAAAGATAAAATATACCTATTAAGGATCAAGATGGCTACTGAAATTATTTCATATAAATACCTATTAATATAAAGAGTTTAGAGAGGATGGTTTTATTTTTTCGTCAAGTTTTATAATGTTAATAAACAATGAACAACTTGTTATTTTTCTCTTTTATTACTTCAGAGAGAGTTCTTCTTAAGGAAACATTCTTACATTGTTTCCTTAATATTTTATTTAATTTCATTTAGCATTATGAATTTGTGAATAAAATAAAGTTCTTATGAGATTATTAAGACCATCAAACTGATCATTGTGTTGATCGGGGTAATTTGGGGATAACAAGAAAGAACTAATATTTGTATCGATACCACATATGGATAGTGTGATAGAATCTGAGGATCAAATATAGGGATTGCAAGGATAACAAGACAGACTGACCATCATATCAATGGAATTCCCCAGCATGGGAAAGATATAATTTCATGTATGTGTAAAACAAGGGAACTCTATCCTATCAAATAGGATACCCATCTATTTGGGTTAAAGGATTTTAATTCATTTGTATGAATTGTTTTATTATAATTATTTTATTTCTACATGTAATAGAATGTAATAATTTTATTTTCATCTATATATTTGTATATTATTTATCATTATATTGAGGATTATGGTTAAATTTATTTAATATTTATTACTCTAAAAATATAATATTACTATAATTTGTATTCTATACACATTAAGATAGAATCACCATTGTTTTTTTACTCTGATTAAATCATTTTCTACATTGAATATCATTAAAATATTATTATGTTCCCAATTACTATTGAATATAATTCTATAATCTGTTACAAAAGAATCAATTTATCATTAAAATATGTAGACATATATATCATAATCCACTTGTCTAATATATTTTTATCAAACCAAAGGGATAAGATCGATTAGTATTACAATAATTAAGAGGATTTTTGAAAAAGATTTATTTAACCTTATTAAAGTAATATTTATTGAGTTTAGAATTTTTTTTTAAACCTACAATTCACCCACCCCCTCTAGTATTAGTACATATAGAATACCATAATTTGATCCTATTCAGAATAATTCATATATTCTGATACAACAATGTTATGTGGACCTGAATATCCTATAAATGACATTGAGGTATTCTTGTCACCCTTAATCAATGAGTTGAAACAATTATTTTAGAAATGTATTCAGGTGTATAATTCATAAGAATGAAACAATTTAATCTAAATGAAATTAATATGTTCATAATAAATGGATTCACATCACATGATTTTTTTTGGATATGGTTTTAAGGGGAATAAATCATGTCATATTTTTGAACAAAATACTTCATATTATAAAACACAACATGGTGGAATGAAAGTATACTTGGATCATCAGAGAGTCTTATATATGGGTTACTCTTATCAATGATAAACAATGGAATTAAATATATCAAAAGTTTTTTATATTTCTCCAAAACCTTTTTCCACAGATCAATATATTGAGTGGGTGAAATACATTTATATCACATTCAAAAAGAAAGATAAACATAGTTATGATGTAAATTTTAATAATTAATGATAAATATTTTTTATGTATCCACTTGGGCTATTTTTGGAGGTCAAATATAACTTTGTCCTCAAATATTTTGAGAATAATATATATGTAATTTTCATTGAAGAAATACTAGATATTAATGGAACAATTAATGATGGGTTAAATGAAACATTGGACTTACACTAAAAGGTAATACATTTGGAGTTATATACAACTCCTAATAGAAGATGAATGAACCTAGCTGTAGATTTTAAAGTATTAATATAATTGGATAAAAGTATCTTTTTAGTGTTTCAATGGTATCATATTTCTAAAGAAACATTCTTATAATGTAAAAAACATTCACTAAAATAATTTAATATGATAGGCTTGAAGTATTAAGATTGTCACGTAATGATTCAAAAACTCATGCTCGTTTTATTTTATGGAATATGTCCTATTGTTCTCAGAATCACAATCATAATGATGTCTCATTATTTAAGTTAAATTTTTATTAAAGTGATTCATTTTAATTATGTTAAAATTTTTGAGAGCGGTCTAGTTTCTATACATTTTTAATGAGAAATGTATTTTCCTCTATATTTGTTGATAAATTAGTGCAACTAATGGATTATTAGGTTTGGGATTTTAATATTTTTAGACCTATATATATATGTTTTGAGTAACGTTTTTAATGTTATAAGATAGTAATAAAGGGATATGTTATGACTAACATCCTCATGGTATTTAAAATGTCTAGAAATATATTTCTAAAGAGGATGAAGTGTTTTTTATATGTTAATTCTCTATAATGATGTGCATCAGTTATCATACATCACGATATGAAATTTTAAATTAGGTGGGTAGGGGATCCATTCCATGAAATTGAAATTGATGATTGATATATAGATAGAAAGGATACATTTATGCATCTTTATTTATATAGATGATGTAAAAACATATTAAAAATTCAATATTATTGTATTAAAAAAATTATCCAATGAAGAATGATATATGAAATTTCAATGATTATGAAAAAATCCTTCACCACGGTATAAAGAGATATTACATTGTAGATTAGATTTATCATAATCAATGAGATTCTTATCATGAGCTACATGTTCTAACATCATATCCTAGTCCAGGTATGAAATTAATGGTAATACCATTCATATGAATGTTCTGTACAACAAAAGTGTGTCTTACAATAATTGTCTATTAGTGTTCACAGGAGAAACCAGTTTTTTGATTACAAATGAAAAAATCCAAATCTCAATATATAGTGAAAATTTCGTAGTCATTGATGAATTTTTGGAGTTTTATTACATTATATTTATAGATCCACTATTTGAATACAAATAGGTTATTAGTGAAAATTTTGTTCAACATGATGAATTCATTTTGAAACTTATTAATCTTATTATATTTTAATACAGATAAGATCCTTGTATCATTTAAATAGATGAAAAATAAATTTCTTGTCTCTAACTATAACAATATAAATTATTCTATTATTTTATGAGGAAAAAAATAATATGTTGGAGATTAAAAACCTAACGAGGATAGATATTTATTTCATATCTCTACATATATAAGATAATTAATAAATAATGATAATTATCACAATGATGAGATGGATTTTACAATATATAATTATCATAACAATTCAATTTGGGAAAATAATATATTACATTTATTCTAACATTAGAGGTAAAATATATTTTTTCTTGTTTATATTTTAAAATTTGACAAAATATTAGATATATAAGTTTAGTTTTCGTCATTAAAACACATATTGTAACTAATTTTTATGTTTTTTATATAACATTATTTTTTTTAGTTTTCCACATTTATGCTTAATTAACATATGTATTAATTGATTTAAAGAAAAAATAAATTTTAATCTAATAGGGTTAATTCAATGTAAAAAAAGTGTCTATAAGAGCATATTTAATGAATATTCATTTGGTGTAAAAATAGTGTAATATGTTATAGAAGTTTTTTAATATTCACACTCTCATTATGGATTGTTTTCAATTATTAATGACATTTTAATCCTAAATATTAGTATCATTTTAGCTAACTAATTTATCAAATATGATTGATTTTGTTTAATTTTTTAGATCATTTTTTGATTTTATTTACATTTATATATAATAGAAGGATTTGTATATTTGTGTACTAATTGTTTATTATTAACACATTATTTTTGGATGTTGTCCTTCCTTAATGTTATTTTAACTCTTATTTATTTTTCTACTACTTTAGTTAATCATGTTATAAAATTTTAAACTATATCTGTTTTGTTTAGTTTGCCTTTTTTCATTTATTTTAATTTTTCATTTACCTTTTTATACAATATTTCGATTTTTATAATTTTTTTTATAATTTATGTATTACTCCAATAAGTAGGATAATTGAATATTACACATTTCATCCACTTTACAACTCTAGTAATACCATATATGTACTTATTTGGATGGTGATACACATATTACTCTTGAGGTGCATCCCGATCCTTTTACATAAGATCCATATACTTTTATTGAGAAAAAAGTCTCTGTTGTTTTTTAAAAACGAAAATATATATTTTTACTAAAATTAAATGTTCACCATATCTAATAAAAATGGGTAGAAGATGATTTTAAGGATAACAATATTCAGAGTGGTCCAAGTGCAAAATAATATAATACTTCTATTTTAATAAAATACTTAGGAAATGATAAATTTTTTATTTCTATTTGGAGAAGTGTTGAAAAAGTTACAATATGTGAAATTTCAGAGGAAATTTTGGTAAGTTAATTTTATTTTATTTTAGATATCGTAAAATGGATTTATAAATATAGGTTTTCCTCCTTATTATGACATGTTATATAAAATACCAAATACCAGAGGATCCAATATGAAATTTTTTGATTTAGATTTAAGGATATGGAAGGATTTTAAATGAAACCTCTCAACTGAATACATTATTTGGGATATAAGACTTGACCATCCATGTGAAATACGTTTTCCTTCATGAAGATACATGGTATATGTTTTTTTAAAGTAAAATAGAATAACCATTTTTTGTGTGTGACATGTCAACTTTTTGATTATTTTTATATTAATGATTTTATTAGTGATTTTATAATTTTCAAGTTTAATAAATAGTTTAGATATAATCATGATATCCAATCCAAAAATATATACCCTCATTCATTACCATAGGTATGTTATACATTATATGATGAAAAAAATTTATTTGTAAAAAAAAATTGACAAATGAGTCTTCAGGATCTAAAGAGGTTGTCCCTCCTTCCCCATAACAATACCAAAAAAAAAGAAGTTTTCTGGACTGAGAAAACAATTAAAATCATCTTACAAAAGAGTGTAGAGTTATATCTGAGAGGATTATAATAAGTTAGTTAAATTTTTTCTGTTCATTGTGTAAACAAAAATATTTATAAATTTTGAAAAAAAAAATTAGTTTTTAAAATTTTTGATACTGGATTAGGTTCAAGATCAAATAAGATAGAGAACCATATTTCGTTAGGGTCGGAATAAAATATTATCTATCCGATTCAGAATCCTTAACACTAAGGTTTTTTGTGTGGATACCCAATAGGTGTATTAGAAAAAAAAATGTTCTTCATAAATTAACATTTTAAATGGGGGATAATATAAAAGAAAAAATATAATATTTAGAATATAATTTATTGGATATGGTTAGTATAATTGAGGATAAAATCAATGATTATATATCTTAAATGTTTGTAGATATCAGAAGTCAATTTCATGTTATTATCCTCACTCACCCACCATGTTCAACAGATCCCTCTCTTACACATAATCCAACCAATATAATTCCTAAACATCATTGTTCAGATCATTCCATTTATTGGGAGTATTATTTTGAGGATTCCAAAACTCATTTTGATTCATATTGGATTATATTTTATATTGGGGATACCATTTATTATCAACATATGAAGATATGGAACCATAGGGTCACTATACATGAAATTATTGGTAGATCATAATAATTACATTTCCTATATATGAGGTCACCACTACTGAAGAATGTATCAAACAATTATATTTTGTCCATAAATACTAATTTGATAAATTACTATTGAGTTATGTTTAGATAATATACATTATTTTATATTTTTTAACATTTTTTTAAATTTTAATATTAATTTTTTGTATATTTTTTATAGGAATGATATAAATATGAAGATATAATGTATTGAAAATAAGAAATACATGAAATTGGTATTTTAAATATGACATATTTTAGTTTTAATATATTATAAACGTCTTCAAATCTCTTTTTGTAATTTAAGGACATTACAATGGATGCTAAATTTCTTTAGCATGGAATTAATATGTTGATTTTAAAAAATATACCATGGATCATAAAATAAGAGATGATTTGGGATCAACATGATGAATTTATTTTCCATGAATGTCGATAATATTATATATTTAGGTTATTTAAATTTATTGAAACGTTTTACTAACTGAGGAGATGCATATTTTTCTTATTATAAAATAAATTATTTTCAAAACAGTTATTTCAAAAAAAACATAAAAAAATTCAATCTTGATTTCTCACATATTTTTATCTAAAAAACTTACATTATAATTGGATTCCACATCAATTATTCTAAAATTGATATAGAAACTCATTTACAAATAATACATTTAATGATATTTAAAATGATGGTAATTCAAAACACATTGTGATAATGAAATTATAAATTCAGTTTTTTTAAAACAACTCATGTGACAAGAAATTTTACACAAGGGTTATATTAAAATTGTTGTTAAAACCACCTCCAAAATATGGATAATCTGTTTGATTTTTAACATCTATTTTTCTAAAAACATATTTTAGAAATATATAATATATATTTTTTTAAATCAATTATGAAAAAACTAACATGGTAATTAATTTAGAATGATTATTTTTTCAAAAAAAATTAACTTAAATTAAATTAAAAACCCTTATACATTGATATAATCAAAGAATAAATTAGTATTAACTGATGTAAATAATTATTTACAATGTCACCATCAATGAAATCACAGGTAAACCACTTTAAAAAACAGGTTTTCAAAAATATTATTTTACTAATGAACCCACTGTGTGAAGATGGATAATTGATGAGTTGAATATTTTATCTATGAACCAAATTTTTGGTTCAAAATTTCATGTGTGTACATATTTTTCATATCTATGACATTAATCATTTACCTAGTTTTCATTTCCATAAGATTAACCACATACATTATTTTCATGTCCACAATATTATATGTTTCCTTGGATTTCCTTTCTATATGATTATGCATGGAGTTAGTTTGGATATACTTAAGTTTATGAGACGGTCTTATTTGATGTCCTTATCCAAATTAGTAAACATATGTCCATTTATAAAAGTTTAAAATATTATAGACCTCTGTTTGTCCTTAACATTTCTTTTTATATGTTATTATCTCATGTATAATGTTCATTAAATTATTTTATTAATTATTTATAACAAAAACCAAATATTTATTCCATATATCATGTTTATGATCATTGAAATATTAGGTATAATGTATTTTAATTATGGTAAAGAATTCATATCCATATGATTATCTCATGATTTCATATCATTGTTGATTTATCTCGACTATTATTACTCAAAATGAGAATTGATCCACTATTTTTTATGTTTCCATTCTCCAAATTATGAAGATTTTTTTTATGTATTTAAACCAATGATGTTTAATTAATGGGTATACAATTATGTGATATATGAATGATATTTCATGGTTATGATTATAATTTAGGTGGTGTATAGGGCTTGTTCAAATAATATTAAATCAACTTTTGAAAGGACAATGTGGGTCTCATGGTTTAATTAAACCCTTCCATCCAGGCCATAAGGCTCTACTTGAAATTTCAGAGGTCCTGCAGTATAGTGCATTGGTTGTCCATGTATTTCCCAAACTGTGTACCTATCAGGTACCCTTTATGACACTAATGATGTTATTGCACATCTTTGGTGTATGGTTTTTCCAAACTAGGAAAATAATCTCTTAAAAAAAGATATATCCCCATTTCCCAAACAATGTTTATGTTTTGACCTAATTATCTCTTCTTATATTTATAGAGTAGGTCTTATCCACCTCTTGAGATCTCATGTGGTTCCAAACTATAATTTTCTATAGTTTTTTTCTAAGCTACGATACCTTATCCATGAGGTTCATTGGATAGAAAATTGTAGGATCTATAATTCTCTTCTTTCATCCCCTCATTTATCTCTCCCTAGGGAGTTCTATTTATAGGATAGCTAAAATGCCCAATTTTTTAGAATTATTTATCCCATTTTAGACTAAATTAAGGTACATATATTTATGTGGATGGAAGTACATTGATTTTCAAGGTTGAATAATACTTTTTACATAATGTCGATCCATTCAATGTCATGTCTTGTCATGGTACACACTAGACAATCAATGAGTATATTTAAATCTATAAATTTTCATAAACTAAATTGGTAATTATGTTAGAGTCTCCATATATAACATTAATAATAGAAATGGGATGACCCCTCATAGATACATCCACCTCATGAGGTGTTCTAATGAATTTTCCTTGAAATATTGTATGTTTATGTGGAAAACCACCTAATATGTTGTCATGTTTTATTGACTAATTGAAATGAATACATGAATAAAAATTTACTTAGTGGTATCAAAAAATCCTCTAAAATCTATAGAAATAGGTCACTAATACCATGGTTAAAAAATTTAAATGATTGTAATTCATCATTTTGTTTTATTAAATAATTTATTGACTTTATTAGATAAATATGATTTATGTGAATGAAGTCACTTATATTTCTGACACTCAGGCATGGAAGCCCATATATTTTAGATAATCCATAATTGAATACCATATAATAGTGATACTCAGGCATAGTGTCTCTAATGATATTTTATATATGGTCATGGATACCATAATAAAAATAGATAGATGGGGCTACTGTCCCTAATGAAATGGGATATAAAGGCTTATAAACCCAAATTATACGTGACAATCGGAAATGGAATCCAAAATTGAATGTGATATGTGGGAATGGAATCCAAAAATAAATGTGTCAATAGGGTATGAAATCCACTATTGTGATTCACACCCATTGAATCCCATATGATTCATGATACGTAGCCCCAATTTCCTTAGGATTTCTATGGGACTCTCATGACTATCCATTGATGCCGAAGTCATGTATTGGGTCCTAGATATTAGTAGTTTCTATATATATGGTCATAAGTTTCACAATCTATATAGACTATATTTATACACTAATATTAATATATATATATATATACACTTACTCATGTTGTACCATGTTTAGAGACATCCCGACATAATAGGATGCATGTAATGTCGACCTATTGCCATTTTGCATTTAAAAATCACATGTTTATAGATTATATTAATTTTTTCATTTATATACAAGAAAATTTATCATTTTATAAACATCAGATGTATTTTACTAGAAAAAATTTGTGGTGACCCACTGAGTAAATCCTATACCCTATTTGGAACTCTGGTTGTTAACCAAATAGATCTAATAGAAAAAGGATGGTTTAATGGGTAGCATCTGACATTGGAAGCCAAATTATTAATATACTAGAAAAGATCATGGGAGAATATAACTAAGATTATAATTTTTAGGATTGTTTTTCATATACCATTATGTTATACTATGAACAAGTTGGTATAGTCTCTCCACAAAAAAATCACAAAACCTCTCTCTTAGTTAAATGTATCAGGAATAAGGGAAGGCATTCATTATGCCCTATGGAAAATTGGGTTCAGTTAAATATGAGTGAAATATGTCTTGAACATCACAAATTAGTATTAAAGATTATTTATTCCATTTTTCAATCAATTTCTGAATGATATAGGAAACACAAAACATGATGGAATTTGTAAATGATTCATTTCCAAGTAGTATCTAACCCACGAATATGGGAAATCAAAAATTAGATTGTCTGGGATATTTATTTTTTGGTTTCACGTTTCTAAAATAATAATGAAATAAAAAATAGGTAACAAGGATTAATTTTTATGTTCTATATTATTAGGAGTTTTACTTTACCTTGTCTAAATGAGCCAAACAGGAATCATCTCATTCATCGTTATAAGAACATGAGGATTCACATGCCATGAATATTAAATTCTTTATTCATATTACTTCAGGAATTACCTGAAAAATAATAATGGTTCATTAAATAATATATTTTGAAATGTGCTAATATAATTTTAGATATAAAATATATTCATTATTTAATGTGTTTTCACTAACATTAATGGTTATTTTCTATGTAGCTTGATGGTGTCACCTTAACTATTAAATTATGCATTGTTTGGCCATGGAACACTTGTTCAATGTTCTAAAATATTAAATGAATTTTATTAAATTATTTCTAATTGAAATTTATGAATCCTGTACTTATATGAATTGGGAATTGTAATTTATTTTATCAAATCAATTCTTTAACCGATTACATCCAGATAATATATTTAAAGGCCAAATTGTAGATAGCGGACATGATAATGTAAAATGGTAAAGGATATATCATTATAACATGGGAATAGAGACACATAAAACTAGATATTTGTATATATATACCTATAAATGTGTTTGAAAAGAAATAAATTTAAATTATTAAATATGAAATTGTTAATATTAAATGGGGATACCAAATAAACGGTATGAAATGTTTTACAATGAACATTGAAATTGAAACTCTATATAATCAAGACACATATACATGTTGTGAGACCTTGAACATGACTAATACTTAGTGGTGGGTTGTAGTCAGTGCCTCTTTTAATCCATATTATGTTCCTTATCCCCTATAACTAGACTTAAAAATAGGTCAATATGGGTGAATTTTTTATTTGAATATTATCTATAGTTACTATTATGATATTTCGGGTTCAATTTGTTTATGAATATTATTGGAGGTGTGATCATGGAAATTTTAGATCTATTATTTCATGACATCCTTGAGTCATAATCCAAGAAGGTGGCCACAATAATGATCTCTAGGTGGTGGACCATGAGGAATCCGAAATACCTCAAGATGTTCTATATAATAACATCCTATTATTCTAAACATTGGGACATATTATTAGTTATATGAGATATTTCTCTTGATTGTGTAGTATATTCAATGAGCTCTAGGTCCTAACTTAACAATGAAATTTTTGATGTGACAATTATATCTGCCAAAACTATTTATATTTTTGAGGGATCCCAAGGCTATTGATTTATGCATATAAGAAACGAAGTAGATATTCTAGTATTTATAGATTCCTCTAGATTGTAGGGTCATGATTGTGACCGATATGCCATGTGAATAAATGAAGAATTTGTTTGACATGATTATTCAGGCGATTCATCATTAAGGAATGTAACGGTTGGAAATATATATATCCTCCTATGATTAATTCCTTTAAATGATACTGTGATTTGACCATGATGGGTTATTTGTGCACATGAATTAGAGTTATATGTATGTGATGAAATGTTTGGATAATTTCATTGAAAATTAGTACTTCACACCTACACATACCTAAGAAGAGTTGATGATGGTTAGATAATATGAGTATGGGATCATATATTCCATATGATCGAGGGTGAATGTATTTTGGTTGAACACTATATCTATGATATTAAATCAGACCCTCAACACTATAAACAAACATGATGGATATTGACAATGTGAGATAGGTTGGTTCCATTCAATTTCATGGAAGTCATTCTTTAAGTGGAAACAAGTGCCACATTGTGCCCTCACATTGGGGTAACCAAAATCAAATGACATCAAAAGATTATTTAATGGTGTATCGCTAGTTTTGAATTATAGGGAAGAAAAAGAAAAAGTATACGAAATATACCATTGAATTCCTATGATGTGGAAGGTTAGGGAATCCTCATTACATATTTGGTACTTTTCCATCTATTCTTAGTGGGAGAGGGATCATATTTGATTCTATATTAGTGATAGAATCATTAAAAACTCTCTGAGAAGGTAACTGGTGTACTACTAGCAAATTAGGCTGAGTATTTGGCCCTGGATGAGGTTGTCACTATTAATATATACAGTGCATGAAGAGTAAAACATCCTGGGATATATATGATATATTTCACGGGCAATGGTCTGGAAACATCAATGTGGTGCATAATACACTTGTTTAGTAGAAAAATTTGGATTATATAGTAAAATGTACATTTATAGTATCCTATACATTAGTATCAAACTTATTTTATATAGGTGATTCACATTCATTTATATTTTTAGAATGTATGAAAATAATTGACTAAGGTATAGAGTATTTATAAGTAATGATGTCACATAAAACACCATTAGGGGTTCAATTAGAGAGTGTATGCCAGTGCTAGGACCACACATTAATATAGGAGGGAGTATTTTACCTCTTTATAATCTAGATAATGTGATTTTACTTCATACTATGGTTGGAATGGTTGGAATCATACAATTATCAAGTTGATTTCTATCCCCAGATGGTGTCCATTAGATCACCAGTTGGGGGAACCAACATTCATAAGGGTTAATGTGTTATCTATTCATGTAAATTTGATCTTATGGAACATGGGATAAGTGAAATGATATTCAAGATAGGTAGTCTCTTTATGAGCCATCATGAAAAATAATTTATAGATTTTCATTTTATTTTGGATCATATTGGGGATTATTCCATCATTAACGATCTAGATTACCTTAGTAAAGAGAGATTGTGTAAACTATTGAGATAGTACCATGAGTGGGACTAGTTCCCATTCCTCCTTAACAAATAGAACTTATAATGCAGGAGTATCATAAGAATTAGGTAGAATATTTGTAAGATAATGGTTTTATAAAACCCAATAATTATCCCTAGTTTTTACCTTCCCTTTTCCCTAGGATGTCATACCATACCCTTAGGATTTATATATATTAGCAACAATTTATCTAGTTAATGGTTAAGAACTAGTATTTACCACATCATATACATGATCTCTTCAACATTCATTATAAATCTAGTGTTTTCACTATGATTGAATTGAGGATGGGTTATCATCATTTACATGTTAGACCATTGAAAATACATTGTACAAAATTTCATAAAATTTATTATATTTAGGAGTATCCTATTATGTCATTCAGTGTGAATCAAAATATATCAGTTTTATTATATCTAATGGATTAGGGTTCCACTTGTATCTATAGTAATTTGTATTGGTCTTCATCAATTAAATATCACTATAATATCCTACTCAAAACCACTATTCCAAACATACACAGATCTTCTTGAATACACTTAGAGAGCATACTATATATGTTAATCTTAGAAAATTAGAATATTATATAAATATGAAAAAATTCATGGGTAACATGATCTTATTGGCAGGGTAATTTTTTCCCATAGTAGGAGAAGGATATAGTTTCTATGAAGAACCCAAAAACATCATATATGTACAGTGTTCCTTAGGTACATATAGGTAATATATAAATATCATTTAGTATTTATCATGCGTGGAAGTTTATCTATTAGGATATCCTAATAAGGGTGTGTATTTTATGTTATCTAAATCCTTCGAGGAATCCTTTCAGTATCAGAAATAGAGGATGGCATCATAATGGATCTTCATTCATCGAGAGTCTCTGAGAAGCTATACTGTTTATTTTGATGAATCAGGCAATATACAAGGAGTAATTTTGTTATTGGGAGATTTGGTTATGGTTTAATGTCCCTGGAAGATAAAGCCTCATGAGAATAATTACCCAACACATGATATCAATCAAGATGATTTGGTTCACTCGTTACTTTTGGTGGGGAACTATCTGCTGGGAGAGATTTTAAATTTCTATGCATATAAAAACTCACCATGTATATATTAACTAATAATAAATTACATAATAGAAAAATAAGATGGGTATAATACCTACAATCATTCTATTTTGATAATGTATATATTCCAGGTAATGAAAATTCCTTTTTAGATGAATTGTTCTAGAAGACTCAGACACAGGTTGTGCGTGGGGATTATAGTGACCAGAAGATTATGGGCCAATTTTATAAAAGCACATAGTGTTCCATGAGTACAACTTGAAAACATTCAATATATCCATAGTATTTAATACTTAGCTTTTGGAATGAAGGATTATGACAAAACAATATATTCTTTAAGGTTTTGAAAAGTTTAAGGTAATTTTGAATTATTATAATATTCTTATTACCTTAAATTACCCTATTTATCTTCAACAGCGGTAAATAAAAGTAAAAAGTTACTATCCACCAATAATTATTTTCATATTAATGAACCACATTTTACTTTTGAAAACATCCATTTATGTAAAATTTTTAAAATTCAATTCACAAAACTGGTAAAATTGCATTTAAATGAACAAGTATGTTTTTTTAATGACCACTAAGTGGTTTCACTATTCAACAAAAATTGAAGTTTTTCAAAAAAAAACCAAAAATTCAGCCGAAGCATTATTTGATATTCCAAATTCAAAATTGATTTCTATTTTTCCAAATTAAAAACATATAAGTGGCATTAATTAATTTTAAAATTAATTCATGTTATCAAAACAAATATCGTGTTTTTAAGAAACAATAACTATCAAAAGATTGACACTTGTTTAAGTCCAATTTCAAAGGGAATTTAACTCTGATGACCAACATTGGATTAAATGGTAAATATATATTCTAATTACACTTTAAAACCATTTAAAAAGATAATCTAACCATATAAATAAATTATATTAAAACATAGTTTTGAATTAAAATACAATATTTTCAATACTCAAAAAAATTGATCTTTATCAGAAAAATTCCAAAAAAATTACACAAATAAATTCTGATGTCCCCATTATAAAGAAGGATTTTATTTTTTCATATTTAATGTATTAAAGTTACCAAAACTAGATTTAAAAAGGTTTCTCCATTAAAAGGCGATAAATCGGCCATTTTAATGTAAATTATTCTTAAAATTAGATTCATTCACATTTTAAACCTATAAATTTTTATTGGATAAATGTAAATACATTTAAAAATCATGTATAATCATATTGTTGTTAATTTCATTCATTCTTGCCAATAAAATGGCTCGGAGTTAAATACCAATTAAAATAATAATATTATATTATTATTGTGCAACGTAAGATTTTAAAGAAACCCGTTATTGTGTATCAGGTACGCTATCGAACATAGAAACAACATTAAAGTTAAATTAATATTTAATTAAAAAATATTAATGAATATAAAAATACATTATTCTTAATTTATCTAAGATGTCACATCCTTCCCCCCTTTTGGAATGTGCGTCCTCAAAATTACATTCACTCCTCAAATAAATGGTGGAATTTATCTCTCATAGCATTTTCAGATTCCCACATTGACTCTTTAACCATGTGGTTTTTCCACAAAATGTTTACTTGGTAAATTACCTTATTTCGCTACACTTTCTCTTTGTGGTCTATAATTTGGACTGGTTATTTTTTATAAGAGAGATTCTCTTCCAACTGAAATACTTCTGGGCTCAAAACACGAGATGGATCTAGCATATACATTCTCAACATCGAAACTTGAAAAAAAATTTGTACCTAGGATAGACATGGAGGTAATGCTACTATATATGCAACTGATCCAACTTTCTCCAGGATTTCATGGGGTCCAATGAACCTCAGACTCAACTTTTCCTTCTTACCAAAACACATCACACTTTTCCATGGAGACACTTTGAGAAAGACATGATCACTTACCTCAAAAGAAAGATCCTCCTTCTGGTTATCTGCATAACTATTCTTTATACTCTGAGCTGTTCTCATGTCCTTCCGAATCAACTAAAATTTTTCTGCCATCTCATCTACCTATTCTGGTCCCATAATATTCCTTTCACATACATCATCCCAAACAGTTGGAGTTCAACAATGCTTTCCATATAATGCCTCAAATGGGGCCATCTGTATACTATAATTAAAACTCTTATTATATGAAAATTCAACCAAAGAAAGGTGTTGGTACCAACTTCCCTGATAATCCATCGAGCGTGAATGTAACATATCATCCAATTTCTGAATTGTTCATTCTGATTTCCCATCTGATTGAGGGTGAAAATTTGTACAAAAATTTAATTCAGTACCCAATAACTTGTGAAGGCCTTTCCAAAAGATAGAAGTAATCATGAGTTCACGATCAGATACAATGAAGATGGGAACACCAATCAGCCTAACTATCTCTTTAATATACAACCGAGAAATTTTATCAGGAGACAAAGTATCCATAATATAAAGGAAATGAGATGATTTAGTCAATCGATCAACTATTACCCAGATTGCATTATTACCTCGATATGTCTTTGGTAATCACACAACGAAGTCCATGGTTATATTTTCCCATTTCCATTCTGGCACCGGTAAAGGATGAAGCATTTCATTCGGTAACTTTCACTCTTCTTTGACCTACTGACAAGTCAAACACTTCACAATAAAATCAGTAATATCTATTTTTATTCCATCCCACCAGTAATACTCCCGAAGATCTATGTACATCTTAGTACTGCCATGATGAACTGAAAACGGAAAACTATAAGCTTCACATAACAACTCATTCTTCAACTGTGAATCACAAGGCACACACAGTCTCTTTCCAAAACTAAAAACACAATCATTATCAATGATAAATTTAGGAAACTTACCCTTCTGAACCAACTCTACCTTTTTCTGCAACTCACTGTCTTCCTTCTGCGCTTTCTTTATTCTGTCTAATAGAGATGATCTCACTGACACCTGAAACAAAACAGAATAATTTACTACACTAACAACTTATATTCCAAATTTCATGAAATCAAAAACCAAAGGATCTTGTTCCAAACATAGCATGGCTAATGAGACATTATTTTTCCGACTCAATGCATCGACCACTTTATTTGCTTTTCCCGGATAGTAATGGATCGTACAGTCATAATACTTGATTAATTTAAATCATCTCCTCTATCTCATGTTAAATTATTTCTGAGTGAATATATAATTTAAACATTTGTTATCCATATATATTTCACACTTTACTATGTACAAATGATTCCTCCAAATTTTTATAGCAAAAAAAACAACAGTTAATTCCAAATCTTGTGTAGGGTAATTTAACTCATGAGGTTTCAACTGACGTAAAGCATAAGCAATTACCTGATCATTCTAAATTAGGACACAACCTAGTATTTTCTATGAAACTTCACTGTAGATAAAAAACTCACCATTTCTGGAAGGTAGTGCCAAAACTAGAGCATTCACCAATCATTTTTTGAATTCATGTAAACAATCATCACATTATTTTGTCCAGATGAACATAACACATTTTAGAGTTAACTTAGTCATTGGACTAGATCACCATGAAAAAGCTTCAACAAACCTTCGGTAATAACCTGCCAAACCAGGAAAACTACGATTCTTGGTTATATTTTTCGGTCTTGGCCATTCTTCACCAACATTAATTTTAGCAGGATCAAAAGTTATGCCATTTTTGAAACAATGTGACCAAGGAATGAAATTTTTTCTAACCAAAACACACACTTCTTGAATTTCCCAAACAGTTTATTTTATTTTATGGTTTTCAAGGAAACCCATAAATTAAATTAATGCCACCCTTTACATTTTGAATAATCAAAAATGTCATCAATAAAAACAACCAACATTTTTCACCTGAGTCAACGGATCCATCACTGCGAAAAACTGTTCAGTTAGGATTCTGACCATCTCAGGATCCTGATTTGAATGGTCATTTCCCTCTGTATGCCTTCACAAAAAAGATGCACTACTTCCACTACAAAAAACGATTCTTAACACAAAAATATCTTAATCAAAGAAAAATGGTAATCTGTAAATTCTATATCATTTCAATATTACCATAAATTAATTTAGGCACATTAATTTAATAATAGCCTAACTCCTAAAGTTATCTAAACTGACCGCTGTTACCAACTATATAGACCTGGCCTTAAACCTTACATAATATTTAATAAAATGAATAATTCACTTAGAATATATTTTTAGGATTACAGTTTTAGAGAGTTATGCCATAAATATTACATATCAAAATATTACAAAATAGACACTTCCACTCAGTTTCTATTTTTATACAAAACATAAACTCTTGAAAATTTAGTCATGTCTATTTCCTTGTTTTAAATGGCATGACTTTTCCTTAATCCCATCCATGACCCTATTCCACTTTATGTCCTGTGAAAAACATTTCATATCATGAGATGAGCATATAAATCTCAGTAAGGGATACACAAAGAAGGAAAACTGTTAGATTTTCAAAACAACAAATAAACCTTGAATACTTGATCATAAGAAATAATTTTCACCTTTTTTGAATAAGTAAAAACTATTCACTTAAAAATGGATAAATACATACCCTTTTGTAACCAAAATATTACCATAAAACCCATATAAAGAACACATAACATATAAAGGTAACATGGGACATAAACATACTTAAATGGAATAAGTATACGATCAACTTCCACACATATCACTAAATGGAATAGCCATATGACCGACTTCCATACCTAATGAATTGGAGGTTATAACATAACCACCCATCCTGGTATTCACATAACCACCTTTCATTTGGTTTATCACGTAACCACCCATCAAATTTCCAAGTACCATTATAAAATCAGAATCCATAAAATAAATATAAAGGAAAGAAAACATTTCCACATTTCAATCACAATATATCACTTAAATATATTAACATAACAAATCCATTATCAAAACCATTTTCGATACAAAAATACATTAAATATTATATGGTATTTATTTTCTTTTAAAAACATTACGTCTTGTTGAGAAACCCAATGATAAAATAATACTCACGGCGGCGGAAAGGTCGTTGTCTCCACTTTATTTAAAAGAAAAATTCATTTTTTCGTTTATTAAAACGCTTCGTAGAAAAATAATCTCTTTGAAAATTCAAGGGGTTTTATACAGCGTATAAATTAATGTCGTGTATTAAAACTAAATATGCCTCAATGAAAGGAGATTTAGATGAAGTCCCTTTCCTCTTGTCCGAATTGACTCGATCACTCATTAATATCCTAAATAAAAAACTAAAGATAATTTAAACTTGCTTAAGAACCATTTTCATGTTTATTATTCCTTTTATATAAAATATTACCATGTTATAAACATTATGTAATCATTTAAGTTAATAACCTTCATTTTGTTGATATTTGGTACTTGAGTCAAAAATGAACACCTTATATTTACATGTTGTCCATGTGGTAAATAGTCTATTATATCCAGAATGATATTCATGTTTTAAATATAATATATATAATATATATTCATTATATAAATGTATTTCTAATAGTACATAACATTTGGAGGTAAGAAATGAAATGCATCGTTCATGGAGACGGTAAGCCGTACGTACGTATGAACGCTACTTTTATATCCATTTATTATGTTAATGGAATTAAAACATAATGATACATAGGTATATTATATTTACAGTATAATATAATATATAATATCATTAACTCTATCCTTTATACATCCGACATAAGGCATTAACGAGTCACATCACTTTAAGGGGGCGGTAGTCCGCACTTCCTCAAATGAGATTATCATATTTACCCACTATAGAAACCATAAAGGCTTGATATAAATGGGGAAGTATAGAAGCATAAGGAAATCATAAACATATTATATATCATATATAAATATAGTACCTTCATAATGGCCACCCAGAGAGGCGGTAATTTGTAATTGAATCATCATCGTTTCCTGAGGCGTTAGTTTGTCATCCACGGAAACATTATGCTCTTCATCCATTAGATGGAGTTCTGTGTAATTGTAGTTTGAATATTTATCATAAAACATCCTAGTATATTAAGGATACTGGTTTTGTTAGAAACGAAAGGAAATAATATGATTTTAGGGGTTGGAGATGTAAAATAAAAGAAAACAATTTAAGAGAAATTGTTACCTTTAATTTGGGTAACTCCCTTGGGTTTGAACCAATGGACTTATTGAAGTGCCTTATGCCTAAGGTATGTCTTATAGAAGGAGTAAAGGGATATAGGGAGATCAATTGGGCAGAGTTTGGATGAGCCAAATAGCTTGGGAGGTGTGGGGAATCCGATAGAAATGGTCTCCTTTTATAAGGGGGAGGTGAGGCTCTTTAGGAAAGTGTGAAAACATTATTTAATTATATAATGATATTAGGTTTATAATGGACCAAAAATCATTAAGGTCGTAGATAATATGACTCATATTCGAAATAAAATTTTCCAATCATAAATTTACATGTTTTGAATAATAATTTAATCATTATAATCTTATTTATTTATATCATTTATTAATGAGGTAAATACCGCATCTTTATTGTGTCATAAATAATTTAATTTATTTTATGTCTAAAAATTATAAAAATATACCAGGAAGTAGGAAATATTTTTATCTTTCCAAAGAATATTTTTATTCGAAAATAATACTTATATAACACCATATAATAATTAATTACTAAAAGAATTTTGTTAATGTCAATTTTGTCTTCACATTAAATTAATTAATTTAAATTGTCGTTTTCACTCCCATGTGACTCAATGGGGTCACAAAATCGACCCAATGATGACCATGGTCGTTAAAGACTCAATCAATAAGGTTTTGACAAGTTTTATGGTAATTTTAAATTATTATAATATTCTTTTTACCTTGAATTACACTATTTATCTTTAATCGCTGTAAATAAAAGTCTAAAGTTACTATTCACCAAAAAATATTTTTTTATTTATGAACTACATTTTACTTCTTCATAAAAAAATGTAAGTAAAATTTTCAAAATTCAATTCATAGAAGGGTTAAAATGGAATTTAAATGAAAAATTCAGTTTTTTTAACTACCACTAAGTGGTTTCACTATTCATAAAAAAATTGATTTTTTTAGAAAAATACCAAAAATTCAGCTGAAGCAATATTTAATATTCAGAATTAAAAATTTATTTCTATTTTTACAAATTCATAACATATAATTGGAATTAATTAATTTTAAAATAAATTCCCATTACCAAAACAAATAGTGTGTTTTTAAGAAACAATAACTATTAAAATACTGACACTTGTTTAAGTCCAATTTCAAAGAGAAATTAACTCCAATGACCAAAATTGAATTAAATGGTAAAAATATATTATAATTAAAATTTATATCCAATTAAAAAGATAATCTAACCATATAAATATATTATATTAAAACATAGTTTTTAATTAAAATACCATATTTTCACTATTCATAAAAAATGAACTTTATCTGAAATATTCCATAAAATTACACAAAGTAAATTTTGATGTCCCCAATATAAAGAAGGATTTTATTTGCTCATATAGAATGTATTAAAGGGACCAAAACTAGATTTAAAAATGGTTCATTATTAAAAGGCAATAAATCGGCCATTTAATGTAAATTATGCTTAAAATTAGAGTCATTCACATTTTAAACCTCTAACTTTTTATTGGATAAATGTAAATACATTTAAAAATCATGTATAATCATATTGTAGTTAGTTTCATTCATTCCCACTAATACAATGACTAGGAGTTAACTACCATTTAAAATAATAATATTATATTATTAGTGTGTAACGCAAGGTTTCAAAGAAACCTGTTGTTGCGTATCGAGTAAGCTATCGAACATAGAAACCCCTTTAAAGTAAAATTAATATTTAATTCACAAATATTAGTGAATATAAAAATATCTTATTCTTCATCTAACTGGGATGTTACAAATATTCAACGAATAAACTTACGCACCGATAGCATGACTTTAATCTATTCATATTCTAGTAGCCTTTACAACATTCATCAATTTCAAACATTTTCAAATGGATGTGATGTCTGATTTCTATAATGGATTTGTACAGAAGAAATGTTTTTGTTTAAAAAACAATGGGTTAGAAAATAAAAACCTTCCTGAATATTTTTCTAAATAAACCAATGTTTTATATGGACATAAATAAGCCCTAGAGCTTGGTATTATATATTAACATGATTGCTGATTCATTACACTTTAGTTAAGGGAATTACTGATCAATAATTTTTTTATAAATAATGATAAAAATATCACCCTGATTTTTCATATATATGTTGAGTAAATTATATTTGTATCCACTCAAAATATTTTAATAATTTCTTTTTCATTTTTGATGAAGTGTGAGATTTAGATGAGTTTGATGGGGTGAGTTAAAAATTTGTCCTCTGTTTCAAAATTTCTCAAAAAACCATATGGAACATATATATCGCAACATAATTATATAAAATATATTCTTCAAAAGTATGGATCAATTAATAATAAAATATTATTACTCACATTGTTACCTCAAATACAATTATTCTTGATGAATATGGACAACAAGGTTATCCAATAATTTATAGAGGTATGATAAAGAGTTTACTATACATAACATCATGTCAAATAGACATAATATGTTACGTATTATTATGTGAAATATATCATGATTCTCTAATGTAATCCTATATTAATGCAGTAAAAAATCAGTAACTAAAGGGAACTATGGATTTAAGTCTCTACTAATCTTCTATAAATGATTTTTAATTAAAAAGTTTTTCAGATAATAAAGTTTGTTATTGTAGAATTAATATGAAAAGTACTTCTATATCCTTTCATTTATTAGGAGATCAATTTGTTTCTTGGACATGTAAGAAACAACACTTGGTATTAATTCCCACCACTGAAGAGGAATTTGTAGTTACATGAATTTTTTTCTAAGGTGTTGTGGATGCTTCACACAGGCATGGATTGTGGAATGTGTTTTCAAAAAAGTAAAATAAAATGGGATAACACTAGTGACTTACACTTAAGTATAAACCCTAATAGTCACTGTAATGGTAAACAAATATATATTATGCATCACATTTTCAGGGATCACACGCTTTCACAAGATATCATTTTACAATTCCTCAGATTGGAAGAACAACATTCTGATATTTTTACAAACAAATTACATTATGAATGACTTTAATACATTATAATGTATGTAGGAATGTAAAATATAATGTAATTATTCATATCTACATGTTTTTTAAACAACATCATTACATTAAATAATTCCCTTTCATATGGGAGTACATATTACAAAAGTATATATATATTTTTTGTTTTTTACAATTAATTGATTTCATATTTTTATAGTTGTAATAGGTTTTCTAGACTCATAATTTTTCAGAATCAATTTCTTAATATTATTTTATAGACATCCTAGACATAGGTTTTGTAAAAATGATTCAGTACCTGAGTCGACTTCTAATCAAAATTTAAACATTTTACATATTTAGGATATCATTTCAAAAATTTTATATTCATATTTTATTAATATATAATATTAATTATAAAACTATTGTAATATTTTATTTTATAAAACCAGGAAGAAAAAATATTAATACCAATGATCCCACTATATGCGATATTCTTCTGTTCTTTTATACTTTAACATTATTCCATTATGGTTAGTTTTATCCTAATATTTTGTTATTATAAAAATCATTCATATTTTTTCATTTCAATTGTATTAAACCAAAACAATAATTTTTTTTAATCCTCAAGAGTTCAACATCATTTAAAATCAATCTTTGGATAATTTATCAACCATCAGATCAACTGAATCAAATCTCACGAGTTAGATCTTTTTTGGGTGATCAATTGTCACTTCTAAAAAATATATATGGAGGGACCCATATTGTCCCATAATTGCTATATCAGGTCTTTTACCTCAATGTGATACCTAGATTTAGTCTCCTTGTATAATTTATTGTTCATCTCTGAATCTTCTATATAGAGTCCTAATACGATGACTCCTATTAATGATTAAAACAAATGGTGTATTTTTAGGGAAAGGTTATCTGTGTATTCTATTTATTATAAGTACGATTCATCAATGAGGAATTTAATTTAATTCAAATTTTTGAATTAATTATCTGCTAAAAAAATAAATACCAATAATGGTTTGTTTTACTTTGATCTAGTTATTGATTTCTATACTAGTGTAATGTTTATTGATGAAGATAGAAAATATATTATTTCATTACAAATATATTATATAAGTTTTAAGATTTCATATTGGGATTTCACATGTTTCCTAGTATTTTATCAAACATAGATACATTTTTCCATTAGACAAACCACTAGATTCTAAGTGTATGTTTAACAATGGTTGACCTGGAAAGCTGTTTAAAAATTCCACATATAATGAACCAAGAATGGATACCCATCCCATTCCAGATAATATAGTTATAGACCATTGTTTGAATGGGATTAATATTTAGATAAATGGACATAGATATACTCTAAAAGTATCCAATATATTTATTTGGGATGACCTGGTTAACAAGATAATATTTAATTTAGATGGATTTTTTTGTTTTGAAAAGAAATAATAATGAATCACATTCAAGAATGTATTGTATTTTAATATCCCCTTCTTTCATAATCATTATTATTGAATGAAGTATGAACAATTTCAATATAGAATCCTATTCGAAATCCATCTTAGATAAGGGTCTATTTATAACTGATATCCAAATGAAATATATGATTTAATCCTCAGATACTAAATAAAAGTTATTTGTAATGAATATCAATATTTTTATTATATATCATAACTAAATACTAAATAAAATAATGCATAGAAGATTGAGATGAAGATACATTCACAATCTCATCCCCCAACAAAACAAAATAATCAAAAGAAAGTCGTAGATGATGTTTCTACATAGTGCATAAAGAAAAGGGTAGATTAGAAATATGGAGACC
The DNA here is from genome assembly GCA_963277665.1 of Viscum album. Taxonomy (NCBI): domain Eukaryota; kingdom Viridiplantae; phylum Streptophyta; class Magnoliopsida; order Santalales; family Viscaceae; genus Viscum; species Viscum album. Next base: position 1,399,934,668 of record OY728150.1, read on the forward strand.
ATCATGTAGGAATCAACACACAAGATGATCTTGAATTATTGATTAATAGATATGAAACTCATGAAAATTAATATAGAAAAAAACAAAATAAGAAAGATAAAATTGAATATTTAGTTGATTATTTGATGAAAAGAGTAGAGTTTTCTTTAGAAATCATTATATTATGTAATCTGATTATTGGATTATATTTTTTAGAAACTAACGAGTTGATGATATAGTTCTCTCTATCGTAACTAACTGAAAAGTACTTATTATGAATAAACAATTATTTCTATCTGGGAACATTTTTTTAGAGAATTAATTAACTATATTATTAGTTTTGAAAAAGAAAAAGAGAAGGTTCGGTAAAAATTAATATTCCCGAAAAAGAATGTTATAATGTTGAAGAAGAAAATCTGTACAAATAAATAAAAGATTATATATAATAATAATAATAATAATAAGAAAAATAATAAGAAAAATAAAATTTATAAAAATAACATTTCATATCTTCTTTATTGACTCTTAAATATTCCTCAAAATTATTTCATTCTTTGTGTAATCAAAAAAAGAAACCAAAAATTTTAGTGAAGAAATGGATTGATGTATTAAATATGGTCAATACTTATAAAAAATGATAAATGAGATCATAACCAAAATCTAGAAGTTATTAATTTCATTTTTAAATTTTAATACCATTTAGATTGTTTGTGGAAAAAAGGATGAACAATGAATTGAGAAATCGATGTAAATGATAGTTGACACTGGAAAAATAAAAAAATTGAAGAAAAAAACCTTCCAATTTTCCATAGATTGAAATATTTAATTCACTTGATATAATCAATGTTTAAGGAGTTCATTATATTTAAAATTCTTTATATATTCCGGAAGAAAAAAATTACATACATTCACAAGATTGTAGAAAAGATATATTTAGTCCCTCAAAATCAAATTCTGAAATCAGAAACAGTTAATATATTATTTGAAAGTGTTATCTAGAATGTGGATGCATTAAATATCCATCAATAATATCTCCAAGACCAATTGAACGAATTGAACAATTTTATAAAATCGTGACATGATATTGATGTTGATATTTAAGTGCATGATCAATCTATTGAAGAATTAATGAATAAAATGGATGAATCTGTAGAAGCCTTCAATGTCGTATAGAATAATATGGATGAAAAAGAGATGTTTGTATAAGAGTTCAATAATTCAACTAAAAATAATACTAATACTGTAAAATTTTTAATGAAAAGATGAGGTATTTCAATTATCAGAAAAAATACACAAAAATGATATTAAGGAAGTCAGTATCCTAAATAGTTTGATTTCATAATGAATTCATAACCCATAAGATAAGATTTAGATGCAATATGAAAAGCTTCAGAATTTAGAGGAAAAGTTACTAGTTCTATAAATGAAAATATAGTCATAGAATATGTTAATTGAAAATAAGGATAAAGGAATGAACGAGTTAATAAAATTAAATAAAATTTTGAGAAAAATGCCAATGAATGAATAAAATACTTTTCAATTTAAATTATTTTTTAATTTTTTTTTTGAAATTTTTTTAATATAATGAAATAAAGTAACTATTCATCTCATAAATGTATGATTTTCTAAATTCATTCAAATTACTGATTGGTTTAATATTATCTCATTATTTTTTTGAATGATTATATATTTCATTATTTTGATTTATTATATTTGTTTATCAGTCGCAATAAAATTATTACTAAAATTTCCTACATTAATTACTAAAAATCACAATATAGGATAATTTTAATTAAAGGGGAGATGATTTTATTATAGGGGAGAAATATATTTAAAAAAGAGAATAAGATTTATAAGGAGGGATTCTATTCTAGAAAGTATTTATTCGTATTCATCATTAAATTCAACGTAGTTTTAAAACATAGTGGTTGATAAGTATTTATTGTTCAATTATGAATAAAATGTACATAAATGACAATGGAATTATGTTTTTCTATGTTATTTATTATTTATGTCTTCTGTATTATGCGTTCTAAAAATGGGGATATTTTTTAATCATTATTTATAAATTTTTCATTCCTTTAGTTTTGTAAATAAAAATCTATTTCTTAAATCACATAATTTCTAAATTTTCATATCTAATATTCTTTTTAAAAAATCATTGGGAACATATTCATTTACCCGACATTTAAATATCTCTAATATATTAGAATACTTTGCTAACATTATCCATCATGATTATCGTAATGAGTATTGAACTAATAATAATCAGATTCATCTGTTATATACTCTATAATAAAACATTCTGTCCAATCATTCATTATGACAGTCATTTAAAGAGATTGATATAGAAAATGATATAACATCGTACTCATATCCAGAAAGATTATCTTAATGATATGTATATAGATTTCCATTGGATTGAATTAAGTTGATTTCTTAAATATAGAAAAATATTTTATAATACTGTATAATTTCATTTTACATTGTTGTGGTGTATTAAACGCTGAGAGACATTCTGTTATGATACAATCAATAAAGAGCCAACTATTTATGTCATTGCGATAACAAAGATAAAATATACCTATTAAGGATCAAGATGGCTACTGAAATTATTTCATATAAATACCTATTAATATAAAGAGTTTAGAGAGGATGGTTTTATTTTTTCGTCAAGTTTTATAATGTTAATAAACAATGAACAACTTGTTATTTTTCTCGTTTATTACTTCAGAGAGAGTTCTTCTTAAGGAAACATTCTTACATTGTTTCCTTAATATTTTATTTAATTTCATTTAGCATTATGAATTTGTGAATAAAATAAAGTTCTTATGAGATTATTAAGACCATCAAACTGATCATTGTGTTGATCGGGGTAATTTGGGGATAACAAGAAAGAACTAATCTTTGTATCGATACCACATATGGATAGTGTGATAGAATCTGAGGATCAAATATAGGGATTGCAATGATAACAAGACAGACTGACCATCATATCAATGGAATTCCCCAGCATGGGAAAGATATAATTTCATGTATGTGTAAAACAAGGGAACTCTATCCTATCAAATAGGATACCCATCTATTTGGGTTAAAGGATTTTAATTCATTTGTATGAATTGTTTTATTATAATTATTTTATTTCTACATGTAATAGAATGTAATAATTTTATTTTCATCTATATATTTGTATATTATTTATCATTATATTGAGGATTATGGTTAAATTTATTTAATATTTATTACTCTAAAAATATAATATTACTATAATTTGTATTCTATACACATTAAGATAGAATCACCATTGTTTTTTTACTCTGATTAAATCATTTTCTACATTGAATATCTTTAAAATATTATTATGTTCCCAATTACTATTGAATATAATTCTATAATCTGTTACAAAAGAATCAATTTATCATTAAAATATGTAGACATATATATCATAATCCACTTGTCTAATATATTTTTATCAAACCAAAGGGATAAGCTCGATTAGTATTACAATAATTAAGAGGATTTTTGAAAAAGATTTATTTAACCTTATTAAAGTAAGATTTATTGAGTTTAGAATTTTTTTTTAAACCTACAATTCACCCACCCCCTCTAGTATTAGTACATATAGAATACCATAATTTGATCCTATTCAGAATAATTCATATATTCTGATACAACAATGTTATGTGGACCTGGATATCCTATAAATGACATTGAGGTATTCTTGTCACCCTTAATCAATGAGTTGAAACAATTATTGTAGAAATGTATTCAGGTGTATAATTCATAAGAATGAAACAATTTAATCTAAATGAAATTAATATGTTCATAATAAATGGATTCACATCACATGATTTTTTTTGGATATGGTGTTAAGGGGAATAAATAATGTCATATTTTTGAACAAAATACTTCATATTATAAAACACAACATGGTGGAATGAAAGTATACTTGGATCATCAGAGAGTTTTATATATGGGTTACTCTTATCAATGATAAACAATGGAATTAAATATATCAAAAGTTTTTTTTATTTCTCCAAAACCTTTTTCCACAGATCAATATATTGAGTGGGTGAAATACATTTATATCACATTCAAAAAGAAAGATAAACATAGTTATGATGTAAATTTTAATAATAAATGATAAATATTTTTTATGTATCCACTTGGGCTATTTTTGGAGGTCAAATATAACTTTGTCCTCAAATATTTTGAGAATAATATATATGTAATTTTCATTGAAGAAATACTAGATATTAATGGAACAATTAATGATGGGTTAAATGAAACATTGGACTTACACTAAAAGGTAATACATTTGGAGTTATATCCAACTCCTAATAGAAGATGAATGTACCTAGCTGTAGATTTTAAAGTATTAATATAATTGGATAAAATTATCTTTTTAGTGTTTCAATGGTATCATATTTCTAAAGAAACATTCTTATAATGTAAAAAACATTCACTAAAATAATTTAATATGATAGGCTTGAAGTATTAAGATTGTCACGTAATGATTCAAAAACTCATGCTCGTTTTATTTTATGGAATATGTCCTATTGTTCTCAGAATCACAATCATAATGATGTCTCATTATTTAAGTTAAATTTTTATTAAAGTGATTCATTTTAATTATGTTAAAATTTTTCAGAGCGGTCTAGTTTCTATACATTTTCAATGAGAAATGTATTTTCCTCTATATTTGTTGATAAATTAGTGCAACTAATGGATTATTAGCTTTGGGATTTTAATATTTTTAGACCTATATATATATGTTTTGAGTAACGTTTTTAAGGTTATAAGATAGTAATAAAGGGATATGTTATGACTAACATCCTCATGGTATTTAAAATGTCTAGAAATATATTTCTAAAGAGGATGAAGTGTTTTTTAGATGTTAATTCTCTATAATGATGTGCATCAGTTATCATACATCACGATATGAAATTTTAAATTAGGTGGGTAGGGGATCCATTCCATGAAATTGAAATTGATGATTGATATATAGATAGAAAGGATACATTTATTCATCTTTATTTATATAGATGATGTAAAAACATATTAAAAATTCAATATTATTGTATTAAAAAAATTATCCAATGAAGAATGATATATGAAATTTCAATGATTATGAAAAAATCCTTCACCACGGTATAAAGAGATATTACATTGTAGATTAGATTTATCATAATCAATGAGATTCTTATCATGAGTTACATGTTCTAACATCATATCCTAGTCCAGGTATGAAATTAATGGTAATACCATTCATATGAATGTTCTGTACAACAAAAGTGTGTCTTACAATAATTGTCTATTAGTGTTCACAGGAGAAACCAGTTTTTTGATTACAAATGAAAAAATCCAAATCTCAATATATAGTGAAAATTTCGTAGTCATTGATGAATTTTTGGAGTTTTATTACATTATATTTATAGATCCACTATTTGAATACAAATAGGTTATTAGTGAAAATTTTGTTCAACATGATGAATTCATTTTGAAACTTATTAATCTTATTATATTTTAATACAGATAAGATCCTTGTATCATTTAAATAGATGAAAAATAAATTTCTTGTCTCTAACTATAACAATATAAAATATTCTATTATTTTATGAGGAAAAAAATAATATGTTGGAGATTAAAAACCTAATGAGGATAGATATTTATTTCATATCTCTACATATATAAGATAATTAATAAATAATGATAATTATCACAATGATGAGATGGATTTTACAATATATAATTATCATAACAATTCAATTTGGGAAAATAATATATTACATTTATTCTAACATTAGAGGTAAAATATATTTTTTCTTGTTTATATTTTAAAATTTGACAAAATATTAGATATATAAGTTTAGTTTTCTTCATTAAAACACATATTGTAACTAATTTGTATGTTTTTTATATAACATTATTTTTTTTAGTTTTCGACATTTATGCTTAATTAACATATGTATTAATTGATTTAAAGAAAAAATAAATTTTAATCTAATAGGGTTAATTCAATGTAAAAAAAGTGTCTATAAGAGCATATTTAATGAATATTCATTTGGTGTAAAAATAGTGTAATATGTTATAGAAGTTTTTTAATATTCACACTCTCATTATGGATTGTTTTCAATTATTAATGACATTTTAATCCTAAATATTAGTATCATTTTAGCTAACTAATTTATCAAATATGATTGATTTTGTTTAATTTTTTAGATCATTTTTTGATTTTATTTACATTTATATATAATAGAAGGATTTGTATATTTGTGTACTAATTGTTTATTATTAACACATTATTTTTGGATGTTTTCCTTCCTTAATGTTATTTTAACTCTTATTTATTTTTCTACTATTTTAGTTATTCATGTTATAAAATTTGAAACTATATCTGTTTTGTTTAGTTTGCCTTTTTTCATTTATTTTAATTTTTCATTTACCTTTTTATACAATATTTCGATTTTTATAATTTTTTTTATAATTTATGTATTACTCCAATAAGTAGGATAATTGAAGATTACACATTTCATCCACTTTACAACTCTAGTAATACCATATATGTACTTATTTGGATGGTGATACACATATTACTCTTGAGGTGCATCCCGATCCTTTTACATAAGATCCATATACTTTTATTGAGAAAAAAGTCTCTGTTGTTTTTTAAAAAAGAAAATATATATTTTTACTAAAATTAAATGTTCACCATATCTAATAACAATGGGTAGAAGATGATTTTAAGGATAACAATATTCAGAGTGGTCCAAGTGAAAAATAATATAATACTTCTATTTTAATAAAATACTTAGGAAATGATAAATTTTTTATTTCTATTTGGAGAAGTGTTGAAAAAGTTACAATATGTGAAATTTCAGAGGAAATTTTGGTAAGTTAATTTTATTTTATTTTAGATATCGTAAAATGGATTTATAAATATAGGTTTTCCTCCTTATTATGACATGTTATATAAAATACCAAATACCAGAGGATCCAATATGAAATTTTTTGATTTAGATTTAAGGATATGGAAGGATTTTAAATGAAACCTCTCAACTGAATACATTATTTGGGATATAAGACTTGACCATCCATGTGATATACGTTTTCCTTCATGAAGATACATGGTATATGTTTTTTTAAAGTAAAATAGAATAACCATTTTTCGTGTGTGACATGTCAACTTTTTGATTATTTTTATATTAATGATTTTATTAGTGATTTTATAATTTTCAATTTTTATAAATAGTTTAGATATAATCATGATATCCAATCCAAAAATATATACCCTCATTCATTACCATAGGGATGTTATACATTATATGATGAAAAAAATTTATTTGTAAAAAAAAATTGACAAATGAGTCTTCAGGATCTAAAGAGGTTGTCCCTCCTTCCCCATAACAATACCAAAAAAAAGAAGTTTTCTGGACTGAGAAAAAAATTAAAATCATCTTACAAAAGAGTGTAGCGTTATATCTGAGAGGATTATAATAAGTTAGTTAAATTTTTTCTGTTCATTGTTTAAACAAAAATATTTATAAATTTTGAAAAAAAAAATTAGTTTTTAAAATTTTTGATTCTGGATTAGGTTCAAGATCAAATAAGATAGAGAACCATATTTCGTTAGGGTCGGAATAAAATATTATCTATCCGAATCAAAATCCTTAACACTAAGGTTTTTTGTGTGGATACCCAATAGGTGTATTAGAAAAAAAAGTGTTCTTCATAAATTAACATTTTAAATGGGGGATAATATAAAAGAAAAAATATAATATTTAGAATATAATTTATTGGATATGGTTAGTATAATTGAGGATAAAATCAATGATTATATATCTTAAATGTTTGTAGATATCAGAAGTCAATTTCATGTTATTATCCTCACTCACCCACCATGTTCAACAGATCCCTCTCTTACACATAATCCAACCAATATAATTCCTAAACATCATTGTTCAGATCATTCCATTTATTGGGAGTATTATTTTGAGGATTCCAAAACTCATTTTGATTCATATTGGATTATATTTTATATTGGGGATACCATTTATTATCAACATATGAAGATATGGAACCATAGGGTCACTATACATGAAATTATTGGTAGATCATAATTATTACATTTCCTATATATGAGGTCACCACTACTGAAGAATGTATCAAACAATTATATTTTGTCCATAAATACTAATTTGATAAATTACTATTGAGTTATGTTTAGATAATATACATTATTTTATATTTTTTAACATTTTTTTAAATTTTAATATTAATTTTTTGTATATTTTTTATAGGAATGATATAAATATGAAGATATAATGTATTGAAAATAAGAAATACATGAAATTGGTATTTTAAATATGACTTATTTTAGTTTTAATATATTATAAACGTGTTCAAATCTCTTTTTGTAATTTAAGGACATTACAATGGATGCTAAATTTCTTTAGCATGGAATTAATATGTTGATATTAAAAAATATACCATGGATCATAAAATAAGAGATGATTTGGGATCAACATGATGAATTTATTTTCCATGAATGTCGATAATATTATATATTTAGGTTATTTAAATTTATTGAAACGTTTTACTAACTGAGGAGATGCATATTTTTCTTATTATAAAACAAATTATTTTCAAAACAGTTATTTCAAAAAAAACATAAAAAAATTCAATCTTGATTTCTCACATATTTTTATCTAAAAAACTTACATTATAATTGGATTCCACATCAATTTTTCTAAAATTGATATAGAAACACATTTACAAATAATACATTTAATGATATTTAAAATGATGGTAATTCAAAACACATTGTGATAATGAAATTATAAATTCAGTTTTTTTAAAACAACTCATGTGACAAGAAATATTACACAAGGGTTATATTAAAATTGTTGTTAAAACCACCTCCAAAATATGGATAATCTGTTTGATTTTTAACATCTATTTTTCTAAAAACATATTTTAGAAATATATAATATATATTTTTTTAAATCAATTATGAAAAAACTAACATGGTAATTAATTTAGAATGATTATTTTTTCAAAAAAAAATTAACTAAAATTAAATTAAAAACCCTTATACATTGATATAATCAAAGAATAAATTAGTATTAACTGATGTAAATAATTATTTACAATGTCACCATCAATGAAATCACAGGTAAACCACTTTAAAAAACAGGTTTTCAAAAATATTATTTTACTAATGAACCCACTGTGTGAAGATGAATAATTGATGAGTTGAATATTTTATCTATGAACCAAATTTTTGGTTCAAAATTTCATGTGTGTACATATTTTTCATATCTATGACATTAATCATTTACCTAGTTTTCATTTCCATAAGATTAACCACATACATTATTTTCATGTCCACAATATTTTATGTTTCCTTGGATTTCCTTTCTATATGATTATGCATGGAGTTAGTTTGGATATACTTAAGTTTATGAGACGGTCTTATTTGATGTCCTTATCCAAATTAGTAAACATATGTCCATTTATAAAAGTTTAAAATATTATAGACCTCTGTTTGTCCTTAACATTTCTTTTTCTATGTTATTATCTCATGTATAATGTTCATTAAATTATTTTATTAATTATTTATAACGAAAACCAAATATTTATTCCATATATCATGTTTATGATCATTGAAATATTAGGTATAATGTATTTGAATTATGGTAAAGATTACATATCCATATGATTATCTCATGATTTCATATCATTGTTGATTTATCTCGACTATTATTACTCAAAATGAGAATTGATCCACTATTTTTTATGTTTCCATTCTCCAAATTATGAAGATTTGTTTTATGTATTTAAACCAATGATGTTTAATTAATGGGTATACAATTATGTGATATATGAATGATATTTCATGGTTATGATTATAATTTAGGTGCTGTATAGGGCTTGTTCAAATAATATTAAATCAACTTTTGAAAGGACAATGTGGGTCTCATGGTTTAATTAAACCCTTCCATCCAGGCCATAAGGCTCTACTTGAAATTTCAGAGGTCCTGCAGTATAGTGCATTGGTTGTCCATGTATTTCCCAAACTGTGTACCTATCATGTACCCTTTATGACACTAATGATGTTATTGCACATCTTTGGTGTATGTTTTTTCCAAACTAGGAAAATAATCTCTTAAAAAAAGATATATCCCCATTTCCCAAACAATGTTTATGTTTTGACCTAATTATCTCTTCTTATATTTATAGAGTAGGTCCTATCCACCTCTTGAGATCTCATGTGGTTCCAAACTATAATTTTCTATAGTTTGTTTTCTAAGCTACGATACCTTATCCATGAGGTTCATTGGATAGAAAATGGTAGGATCTATAATTCTCTTCTTTCATCCCCTCATTTATCTCTCCCTAGGGAGTTCTATTTATAGGATAGCTAAAATGCCCAATTTTTTAGAATTATTTCTCCCATTTTAGACTAAATTAAGGTACATATATTTATGTGGATGGAAGTACATTGATTTTCAAGGTTGAATAATACTTTTTACATAATGTCGATCCATTCAATATCATGTCTTGTCATGGTACACACTAGACAATCAATGGGTATATTTAAATCTATAAATTTTCATAAACTAAATTGTTAATTATGTTAGAGTATCCATATATAACATTAATAATAGAAATGGGATGACCCCTCATAGATACATCCACCTCATGAGGTGTTCTAATGAATTTTCCTTGAAATATTGTATGTTTATGTGGCAAACCACCTAATATGTTGTCATGTTTTATTGACTAATTGAAATGAATACATGAATAAAAATTTACTTAGTGGTATCAAAAAATCCTCTAAAATCTATAGAAATAGGTCACTAATACCATGGTTAAAAAATTTAAATGATTGTAATTCATCATTTTGTTTTATTAAATAATTTATTGACTTTATTAGATAAATATGATTTATGTGAATGAAGTCACTTATATTTCTGACACTCAGGCATGGAAGCCCATATATTTTAGATAATCCATAATTGAATACCATATAATAGTGATACTCAGGCATAGTGTCTCTAATGATATTTTATATATGGTCATGGCTACCATAATAAAAATAGATAGATGGGGCTACTGTCCCTAATGAAATGGGATATAAAGGCTTATAAACCCAAATTATACGTGACAATCGGAAATGGAATCCAAAATTGAATGTGATATATGGGAATGGAATCCAAAAATAAATGTGTCAATAGGGTATGAAATCCACTATTGTGATTCACACCCATTGAATCCCATATGATTCATGATACGTAGCCCCAATTTCCTTAGGATTTCTATGGGACTCTCGTGACTATCCATTGATGCTGAAGTCATGTATTGGGTCCTAGATATTAGTAGTTTCTATATATATGGTCATAAGTTTCACAATCTATATAGACTATATTTATACACTAATATTAATATATATATATATACACTTACTCATGTTGTACCATGTTTAGAGACATCCCGACATAATAGGATGAATGTAATGTCGACCTATTGCCATTTTGCATTTAAAAATCACATGTTTATAGATTATATTAATTTTTTCATTTTTATACAAGAAAATTTATCATTTTATAAACATCAGATTTATTTTACTAGAAAAAATTTGTGGTGACCCACTGAGTAAATCCTATACCCTATTTGGAACTCTGGTTGTTAACCAAATAGATCTAATAGAAAAAGGATGGGTTAATGGGTAGCATCTGACATTGGAAGCCAAATTATTAATATACTAGAAAAGATCATGGGAGAATATAACTAAGATTATAATTTTTAGGATTGTTTTTCATATACCATTATGTTATACTATGAACAAGTTGGTATAGTCTCTCCACAAAAAAATCACAAAACCTCTCTCTTAGTTAAATGTATCAGGAATAAGGGAAGGCATTCATTATGCCCTATGGAAAATTGGGTTCAGTTAAATATGAGTGAAATATGTCTTGAACATCACAAATTAGTATTAGAGATTATTTATTCCATTTTTCAATCAATTTCTGAATGATATAGGAAACACAAAACATGATGGAATTTGTAAATGATTCATTTCCAAGTAGTATCTAACCCACGAATATGGGAAATCAAAAATTAGATTGTCTGGGATATTGATTTTTTGGTTTCACGTTTCTAAAATAATAATGAAATAACAAATAGGTAACAAGGATTAATTTTTATGTTCTATATTATTAGGAGTTTTACTTTACCTTGTCTAAATGAGCCAAACAGGAATCATCTCATTCATCGTTATAAGAACATGAGGATTCACATGCCATGAATATTAAATTCTTTATTCATATTACTTCAGGAATTACCTGAAAAATAATAATGGTTCATTAAATAATATATTTTGAAATGTGCTAATATAATTTTAGATATAAAATATATTCATTATTTAATGTGTTTTCACTAACATTAATGGTTATTTTCTATGTAGCTTGATGGTGTCACCTTAACTATTAAATTATGCATTGTTTGGCCATGGAACACTTGTTCAATGTTCTAAAATATTAAATGAATTTTATTAAATTATTTCTAATTGAAATTTATGAATCCTGTACTTATATGAATTGGGAATTGTAATTTATTTTATCAAATCAATTTCTTTAACCGATTACATCCAGATAATATATTTAAAGGACAAATTGTAGATAGCGGACATGATAATGTAAAATGGTAAAGGATATATCATTATAACATGGGAATAGAGACACATAAAACTAGATATTTGTATATATATACCTATAAATGTGTTTGAAAAGAAATAAATTTAAATTATTAAATATGAAATTGTTAATATTAAATGGGGATACCAAATAAACGGTATGAAATGTTTTACAATGAACATTGAAATTGAAACTCTATATAATCAAGACACATATACATGTTGTGAGACCTTGAACATGACTAATACTTAGTGGTGGGTTGTAGTCAGTGCCTCTTTTAATCCATATTATGTTCCTTATCCCCTATAACTAGACTTAAAAATAGGTCAATATGGGTGAATTTTTTATTTGAATATTATCTATAGTTACTATTATGATATTTCGGGTTCTATTTGTTTATGAATATTATTGGAGGTGTGATCATGGAAATTTTAGATCTATTATTTCATGACATCCTTGAGTCATAATCCAAGAAGGTGGCCACAATAATGATCTCTAGGTGGTGGACCATGAGGAATCCGAAATACCTCCAGATGTTCTATATAATAACATCCTATTATTCTAAACATTGGGACATATTAATAGTTATATGAGATATTTCTCTTGATTGTGTAGTATATTTAAGGAGCTCTAGGTCCTAACTTAACAATGAAATTTTTGATGTGACAATTATATCTGCCAAAACTATTTAGATTTTTGAGGGATCCCAAGGCTATTGATTTATGCATATAAGAAATGAAGTAGATATTCTAGTATTTATAGATTCCTCTAGATTGTAGGGTCATGATTGTGACCGATATGCCATGTGAATAAATGAAGAATTTGTTTGACATGATTATTCAGGCGATTCATCATTAAGGAATGTAACGGTTGGAAATATATATATCCTCCTATGATTAATTCTTTTAAATGATACTGTGATTTGACCTTGATGGGTTATTTGTGCACATGAATTAGAGTTATATGTATGTGATGAAATGTTATGATAATTTCAATGAAAATTAGTACTTCACACCTACAAATACCTAAGAAGAGTTGATGATGGTTAGATAATATGAGTATGGGATCATATATTCCATATGATCGAGGGTGAATGTATTTTGGTTGAACACTATATCTATGATATTAAATCAGACCCTCAACACTATAAACAAACATGATGGATATTGACAATGTGAGATAGGTTGGTTCCATTCAATTTCATGGAAGTCATTCTTTAAGTGGAAACAAGTGCCACATTGTGCCCTCACATTGGGGTAACCAAAATCAAATGACATCAAAAGATTATTTAATGGTGTATCGCTAGTTTTGAATTATAGGGAAGAAAAGGAAAAAGTATACGAAATATACCATTGAATTCCTATGATGTGGAAGGTTAGGGAATCCTCATTACATATTTGGTACTTTTCCATCTATTCTTAGTGGGAGAGGGATCATATTTGATTCTATATTAGTGATAGAATCATTAAAAACTCTCTGAGAAGGTAACTGGTGTACTACTAGCAAATTAGGCTGAGTATTTGGCCCTGGATGAGGTTGTCACTATTAATATATACAGTGCATGAAGAGTAAAACATCCTGGGATATATATGATATATTTCACGGGCAATGGTCTGGAAACATCAATGTGGTGCATAATACACTTGTTTAGTAGAAAAATTTGGATTATATAGTAAAATGTACATTTATAGTATCCTATACATTAGTATCAAACTTATTTTATATAGGTGATTCACATTCATTTATATTTTTAGAATGTATGAAAATAATTGATTAAGGTATAGAGTATTTATAAGTAATTATGTCACATAAAACACAATTAGGGGTTCAATTAGAGAGTGTATGCCAGTGCTAGGACCACACATTAATATAGGAGGGAGTATTTTACCTCTTTATACTCTAGATAATGTGATTTTACTTCATACTATGGTTGGAATGGTTGGAATCATACAATTATCAAGTTGATTTCTATCCCCAGATGGTGTCCATTAGATCACCAGTGGGGGGAACCAACATTCATAAGGGTTAATGTGTTATCTATTCATGTAAATTTGATCTTATGGAACATGGGATAAGTGAAATGATATTCAAGATAGGTAGTCTCTTTATGAGCCATCATGAAAAATAATTTATAGATTTTCATCTTATTTTGGATCATATTGGGGATTATTCCATCATTAACGATCTAGATTACCTTAGTAAAGAGAGATTGTGTAAACTATTGAGATAGTACCATGAGTGGGACTAGTTCTCATTCCTCCTTAACAGATAGAACTTATAATGCAGGAGTATCATAAGAATTAGGTAGAATATTTGTAAGATAAGGGTTTTATAAAACCCAATAATTATCCCTAGTTTTTACCTTCCCTTTTCCCTAGGATGTCATACCATACCCTTAGGATTTATATATATTAGCAACAATTTATCTAGTTAATGGTTAAGAACTAGTATTTACCACATCATATACATGATCTCTTCAACATTCATTATAAATCTAGTGTTTTCACTATGATTGAATTGAGGATGGGTTATCATCATTTACATGTTAGACCATTGAAAATAAATTGTACAAAATTTCATAAAATTTATTATATTTATGAGTATCCTATTATGTCATTCAGTATGAATCAAAATATATCAGTTTTATTATATCTAATGGATTAGGGTTCCACTTGTATCTATAGTAATTTGTATTGGTCTTCATCAATTAAATATCACTATAATATCCTACTCAAAACCACTATTCCAAACATACACAGATCTTCTTGAATACACTTAGAGAGCATACTATATATGTTAATCTTAGAAAATTAGAATATTATATAAATATGAAAAAATTCATGGGTAACATGATCTTATTGGCAGGGTAATTTTTTCCCATAGTAGGAGAAGGATATAGTTTCTATGAAGAACCCAAAAACATCATATATGTACAGTGTTCTTTAGGTACATATAGGTAATATATAAATATCATTTAGTATTTATCATGCGTGGAAGTTTATCTATTAGGATATCCTAATAAGGGTGTGTATTTTATGTTATCTAAATCCTTCGAGGAATCCTTTCAGTATCAGAAATAGAGGATGGCATCATAATGGATCTTCATTCATCGAGAGTCTCTGAGAATCTATACTGTTTATTTTGATGAATCATGCAATATACAAGGAGTAATTTTGTTATTGGGAGATTTGGTTATGGTTTAATGTCCCTGGAAGATAAGGCCTCATGAGAATAATTACCCAACACATGATATCAATCAAGATGATTTGGTTCACTCGTTACTTTTGGTGGGGAACTATCTGCTGGGAGAGATTTTAAATTTCTATGCATATAAAAACTCACCATGTATATATTAACTAATAATAAATTACATAATAGAAAAATAAGATGGGTATAATACCTACAATCATTCTATTTTGATCATGTATATATTCCAGGTAATGAAAATTCCTTTTTAGATGAATTGTTCTAGAAGACTCAGACACAGGTTGTGCGTGAGGATTATAGTGACCAGAAGATTATGGGCCAATTTTATAAAAGCACATAGAGTTCCATGAGTACAACTTGAAAACATTCAATATATCCATAGTATTTAATACTTAGCTTTTGGAATGAAGGATTATGACAAAACAATATATTCTTTAAGGCTTGGTCCTAGGGTTGAGTTATTTTGGTGAAGACATGATACTCAATGAGTTATTGGTGGGGATTTGGTCTTATGCATTCATGGAAGAATATAAGTGCCTATAAAAATAAAATAGGTGATTATGTGATCATCTCAAAACTCATTATGGGTTTTATATCCAAGGGTTTTAATGATTTTGTGTGACATAGACCTCCAGTATTGGTGGATAGTGATGAATATATTTATAGATGATTTTATCACCTTATGTTGCACCTATCTGTAAGTGAAAGAACAACACCAAAAGATAAAAAAAATTCTTTTCTATTTACCATTATCATATGGAAATGGGCTGAAATCATCATATACATAATTAAACAATTAAATAGTTTATATTGGGCAATTTACATTGTTTGGGTTATTATTGACCAACTTACGTTGTTTACCAACTTTCTACCTATCAGAGAGACCTTTTATGTAGTTCAGCGTGGGAAATTAGCACTCTTGTGTTTGTGTTCTTTCATAGTATTCCATATTATATCATATTAGTCTTTAATAATTTGATTTTTTAATTTTTTGGTAGGGGTTATAGAATGAACATATTATAGAGGTTCTCTTTAGAAAATACTTTCACCCCAAGACTGATTGGAAATCTGTGCACATGATGCAGATGTTTAATGACATGATCCAAAAATATGTCATTGATTTAGAAAACTCTTTGGATATGCCCACATAAATTTATGAGTTTTCCTAAAATAAATTCTTTTACTGATGTTTTAATAAGGATTTATATGTTTCATTATATATTAGGTCTCACCATTCAACTTTATACTAGTTAGAGGCAGGTGAGGAATCACAACTTCGACCTTGAATCATTTAATTGTAATCATAGAATGTATAGATTTTTGAGACTTATATTACTATAGATTAATCAATGTTGTAATCTTATATCAATTTTCATCACTGACCTTTTGATTGTGAGGTTGGACATTGGATATGTTCCAGTGTTTCCCCTATATAAGTTCATAGATAGAATCAGTGATAGATTAAGTTATCACCTCGCTAAATCATGCCCTTAGATATCATGGAGAGAGACCGACCAGTATATTACTAGTTTACATTAACTCAATTGTACTGGACCATGAACAATTCATACCATTAATCTTACCTACTCCATTATATATCTAACATATCTCATAAACATGACCCTGAAGATGTTGAATTGGAAGATGGTGCTTCCATTGAGGAGTAACATATCGAGATCATTGATTGGAGAATAATGTTTCCCATAGGATGGATATATCCTAAGTGTTATAGAGACCTAGATATGTACAAGATAATATTTTTTATAAGGAGGATTATTATCTTTTAATGGAGTTTTAGAAATTATATGATAATTATTTACCTCTTAATTAAGGAAAACTTGGGGATGAGTTGTTTTAATGAGGTAGAATATAAGATCATGGTTTTTAATCACAAGGTACAAACACTTTAATTTCATTATTAACCCCTTATTTTATTCCTTGTGGATGTTCTTGATGGAAAGAAGAATGGTTAGGGAGAGTTTTTGGATTGATTGGAACCCCAAGCCCAAAATTTTAGAAGGACCACATGGGCTGCATGGTTTGATTAATCTATATATCCTATAGTGAAGTGTTGTATTAAAATCAGGTATGGTTCTCTAATGAACTAATGATGGCCAAACAACAAATCTTGTAATTTATATGGTTTGGTATTAGGACAAATTTGTTGTGCATGGTTTTCCCAAACCATACGTTTTCCCTACCCGTAGTCCCTATTATATTGTAAAGTCAAATGGTTTGGCCAAACCACGGGGAAAAAATATGAACTCTTAACAAATGGGGATAAATACTGATGTTATCCTTACTTCTCTTAAGTATTCATTTTTTTTATCTTCTTATGCATACATGTCAGGTCCTACCCCCTTCTGGAGATAATTTATGGTTTCATCAAAGTATTTTATTCAGATTATTCATTTGTGCTCTCATTTTTTCACCATAAGTTGGGTTGGACAGTTAATAGTAATATATCAAATCTACTTCCATCATTTACTCATTTTTCCCACACTCATTAGAACTATTAAGAGGTGACCTAGTATATCATATTTTTAAAGAATTTTTATATTTCATTAATTTTTCCCATTTAATCTTAAATTAAATCATCAAAATGAATATAGAGATATGTTACAAGGTTTGTTAAATGGTATCACACTATTTCCCTATATCCGAGTCATTATATATAATGATCCATAATTCAACATTGTAGAATTTCAAAAAATTTCCTTAAATGTATATATATATACATAAACTAAATTATAAATCATTTTTGAATTACCAATAAAACCCATAATTATGGATGGGGGTGACCACCCTCTACATATACCACCCATTGAGGCATGATTATGAATTTACCATGAAACATTGAATTATTATATGGTAAAAAATGATTCTATCTTGATTTAGAATGATTACATGTTAAAATAAAAAACATGAATTAAATGTAATTTATTGGTAAGACTACATCACTTGACATCTATCAAATTAGTGTTTTAAGACCATGAATAAATAAAATGTAAATTATTAATATTCATCATTTGAGTTTTATTAAATCTTGACTGTCCTTAATTATATAAATGTGATTTTTGGTCTTTCCATCTTGCATATTTTTGATACAGTAGAATTAAATCCATTTTACTTTTAGTACTCATGATTATTTTGAATAGATGTTTGATACGTGGGCTTGGGATACCCAATGAATTTTGACATACAGGGATAGAGTCCCTAATTAAACTCATATCCTACCATTGTTTTCCCAAATAAATGTGATATATGCGAATAGTGTCAGTAATTAAATGTGATAACTAGGCATGTCATCAAAAATTGAATGCTATATACTATCATGTGATACAAAATTAAAAGTTATTGTCCAGCATGAAGCCCCATATTGTGATTTATGTGTATCATAAACTATATGTTTCATGAAACTTGAGAATGAAATAAATAGACATTATGTGAGACTCTTATGACTATCTATGGATTCATAAGTCACACATTTGGTTCTGGTTAGTAATAGTATCTATATATGGATAAAAAATAAATTTTTAATATATAATAGATATACAAATCTATATCTATTCATATGAATATATATACAAGATTACACATATCATATCATGTTTGGAGATATCCTAAATTATTCAGAAGTAGTCAATGATAGCCTGGTTTCTATCAAGAACTACGTGCAACCAAGTTGTAGTATATATTTCATATTAAATTATTATATGTTCACAGTGGTCATTTTATTGGAACCATCTGTATTTCACTATATCCCATTGGTGGTTTTCTACTGAGTATATTTGACACACTGTTGTAGCATTCAGTGGGTACCCAAATAGATAATACTGATGTTTTTTGGATCAAAGGTTAGTGTCGAGCATTGGATGACTTATTCTTTATATACAAGGAAATTCATGGGAGAGATGGTTTGAAATTATTCTCAAGATTAAATGGAATATAATTTTATTTATTTATTTGTTTCTAAATTATGATGTTTATACTAGTACCCATTTTCAATTTTTTATGTCACATGACATTAGAATGGTTTTATATTTTATATTGAATTATTATGGAAATATTTATTATTTCATAATGATTTATGATTTAACAGTTAATTGATTATAATATTTAGTCAGCTTAATATTATTATATACCGCTATTCTACATTATTCATATGAGGGTATAAACTGTAACACCCCAGGTAAATAAAGAAGATGACATTTTCACATTTATCCATATTTGTGAATAAAATATTAATATAACTTTAAAGGGGATGCTATGCTCTATGGCGTACCCAAAACGCAACAACGAGTTTCTTGGGAATCTTACGTTGCACTCTAATAATAAAATAATATTATTTTAAATTGTAGTTAACACCAAGCAGCTGTGTTGGATGGAATGAATATAACTAACTACAAAATGATTATATATGTTTGTGAAATATTTTTACTTTTTACAATAAATGGTAGATGATTAAAAATGCGAATGAATCCACTTTTAAGTGTAAACATTCTCATATTCATTAAAAGGTCGATTAACCGCCTTTTGATGGTGAACCTCTTTTAAATCCACTTTTGACAATTTTATGTGTTATATATGACAAAATAAAATTCTTATTTAGAATCAGGATATCAAAATTTACTTTCTGTAAATTTTTGGTATTTTTCCGAAAAAGTTCATTTTTTAATGAATAGTGAAAAATGTTGTATTTAAATTCAAAAACTCTTTGTAGTCTAATTTATTTATATGATTAGATTATCTTTTGAATTTGTTTTAAAGTGGAATTAGAATATATTTTTACTATTTAATCAAATAGTGTTCATTGGAATTAATTTCACTTTGACATTTGACTTATACTAGTGTCAATCTTTTGATATATATTGTTTCATAAAAACACGTTATTTGTTCTGAAAGCCGGAATTAATTATTAAATTAATTAATGTAACTTATATGTTATTAATTTGATAAAATATACATCATTTTTGAATTAGGAATATCAAATATAGCTTAGGGTGAATTTTTGGTAATTTTAGAAAATCTTCAATTTTTGATGAATAGTGAAACCACTAAGTGGTACTTATAAAAACTGATTTTCCATTTAAATGAAATTTTTCCACCTTTGTGTTTTGAATTTTAAAAATCCGACATACATGGTTGTCATTAAGAAGTAAAATGTGGTTCAATGGGATTAAAATAATTTTTTGGTGAATAGTAACTTATTAAGTTTTTAATCGCGATTAGAGGTAATTAGTGTAGTTTATGGTAAAAATAATATGTTAATAATATTAAATGACCTAGACACATGTCCTACCTTCATTTGATGAGTCATGGCCGACCCAGACAATCCATGGGCCAACATAGGGACCCCATGGAGCCACATTGGTTGAAAAATGACATAAATACCTTTTTATTTAATGTTAAAATTAAAATGTCACAAACATGAGTTTTTTAACTAAAAATTTTTTTACATGGGGTTATAGAAGTCATATTTTTGACTATAAATAGTCATTGGAAAGATAAAAGGATTTCCGACATCATAGTTTTTTTATAATATTTAGACATTAGATAAATTAAATTATTTATGACATCATGATGATGTAGCGATGACCTCATTATTTAACGATTTAAATAAAATGGAATGATAATGTAAAATCTAAGACCTACACATGTCCAAAAACTATTGGATGGGTGGATTTCGAACCCTTATCACCTTATCCTTGAAAAATATAAATGTGGGACCATTAAAATCCGAAACTCATTCTAAAGTAAATTAACATTTCTTTACATTCCAAGAGTGACCCTCCTCTCCTCTTATAAAAAGCCCCCATCTCTACCTCCTTACCCACACTTACAAAAACTTTGGTTCGGACAAACCCTACCAATTTTGTCTCTACACATCCCTCTATAACTCTTAGAAGCCTCACATTGGTCAGAAGTCTTCCCAAGGAAGCCTTTGAGCTCAAACTAAAGGGAGTTACCCGATTTTAAGGTAAAGTCTTTACTTGAGTCCTTTTGTTTTATTTTGCCTCTCCACCCACCTAAACTATTTTTATTCCTTTCTTTTGTAACAACACCAATATCTTCAATATAGTAGTATGTTTTTATGTTTATGATTCGAGCTACACTTACACACACCTTCGTCTAATGGTTAAAGAACACACTGTTTCTGTGGATGGCGAATTACTGCCTCACGAAACGATGATTGTTCACTCTTATCTTCACACCGTTCATGGTGGCCATTAAGATGTCACTATATTTATATATAATATATAATATGTTTATGTTTTTCTTAAGCTTCTGAATTTTTCATTAATGTAATACCATTATGGCTTCCATTATGGGTATACACGATATCTTCATTTTAGGAAGGGTGGACTACCGCCCCCTCAATGTGATTTGATTTATTAATACCATATGTGGTACGTATAAATGATATATTTAATGATATTATATATGATACAATACTTTAATTAAAATAATATTATGTACCATTTTGTTTTAACTCCATTAAATATGAAATAGAAATGGAAGTAGGGTTCATGCGTACGTACGGCTTACCGTCTCCATGAATGGTGAATTTCATTTCGTAACTCTAAATGTTATGTAATATTATAAATTCATGAATATACTAGATATATATGATATATATGATATCTAAATCATTAATACAATTCAGGATATAATAGATATTTTACCACATGAACAACTTGTAATTATAAATAGTTTATTTTTGTCTCAAGTACCAATGATCGTTAAAACGACTGTTATTAGCTCAAATAATAACATAGTGTTCATGACATGGTAATATGTGATATAAAAGGAATAATGAACTTGAAAAAGGTTTTTATGGAAGTAGAAATTAACTCAAGTTTATTATTCATGAGATTAAAGAACGATCGAGTCAAGTCGGACCCGAGGTAAGGGATCCTACTCCACTCTTTCTTTTTAAGTACACTCTTTTATGTCATTCCTTTTAAAGATAATATTTATTGTTATTGGGATGTTATTTTATATTAATGTTACTTTAAATATTATCTTCATATGATTAGAGACCCTACTATCTCTCATCAATCCATTATGTAAGTTTTAAGTGGCGCCGTTAGGCTGCCAAGTTTTCGTAAGAGATTTTTCATCTCACTTTTATTCCTGTGAGATTTATGCTACATTTGACAAAATTTCCTTTGAGTGGTGTATGTACTGGCCATTATCATACTCGTTGTGTAAAATAATTTCATTTATGAGTATTTAAATCAATGTTGTATTGTCCTTCTTTCGCGGGGTGTATGTTTTGAAAGATACCCATGTCGGTAAGGGAACCTTTCCCCCTCCTCCTTTTAACAGACTTATTTTGTTATGTCTTTTAATTAACATACTATTTTTTTGGGATATGTTCTTCTATATCCTTATTGATTTAAATTTTATGTCGGTGTCATGAGATACCCTTTTTATCTCTCATCAACTCATTTTCTGAAATTTGTAGTGACGTCGTTAGGCTGTCAAATTTTTGCAAGGGAACTTCTTAACTCAAATTTGATTCTTTGCGATAAACTTGTAATCCTTGAATATGTCGTTCTATGAATATGTGTGAATATTCTATGATTGTTTTACACTTAATATCCACATATATTTGGTGTATTCGTTTGTCACACACAATGATGTAATTGATTTATCCTTAAACGAAGGATACCGTCTTTGTAAGGGACTTCGTCTCAATCTCCTTTCATTGAGGAATATTTTGTTTTATACACAACCTTTTTTTTACGGTGTATAATCCCCTTTTACATTTATTCTTATTCAAAAGGAATATTGTTTTATATAGAGATTTTAACTAAACGACAAAAGGAATGTTTTTTTGTCGTACGTATGCGGCTACAAGGACTTCTCCGCCATCATGACCATTATTTGAGTTTCGGCTTCCTCTACAAGCCATATTTTTTTTAAAAATGAAAAATAAAAACTATGTAACAATTTTCTTGTATTTTGGTATTGAAAATGGTTTTCATAATGGTTTTTATATCAATGTGTTTTATTGATATCTTGTGCTTGAAATGTGGAAATATTATGTTTCCTTTATGCATGTATTATGTGGTATGATTATGTTATGGTTATTGGGAATTGTTATAAAGATGGGTGGTTCCATGATAATCTAAAGGCGGGTGAGCCCCCCGATATAGCTCTCCAATTCATTGGGTAACGCGAAGGAGTGAAACGTTAATGTTTCTCTGAAGAGATTTAGGGAATATACTGTGGTGGGTATTCCAAACGTAACCAAGATGGTTACTCCATAAGTAAGAATGTTATGAATGCATCAAGTTACCTTTTATGTCTTATGATTTCTATGATTTATTCATGTTTTGATGAGGTATGTTAAAGTGTCTATGTTTTATGGGTAAAGTATGATTTCATTCTTATGTATATATGAACTCGTGTTTCTTTTCCCTATTTTAATAACCCTTACTGATCTTTTTATGCTCATCCCAAGTTTTTTTGAAATGTTTTTCACAGGTCAAGGGAAAGGTACATGATATGATGATTGTGTCAAGGAATTGTCAATAAAGAATCCATGATTTATTTTTAATCATGTTTCCGTTGATGGGAAAAATGAATACTATCTTTTATGTAATCACTTTGTATAAATGTGGAATATAATGGAAGTTTTATGATCTAATTCTCTAGAAGTCTAAACCTGAAAAGATCCTCAATGTGTAATGTTGTAATAACTCAAGATTAAGTAATGTTTAAGGTTGGGGCCTTATAGTTGGTATCAGATGTCGGTTTAGATAACTTTAGAGGTTAGGGTATTCTTTAAGAATAAGTGACATTAACATAATGGTTAGGATTTCAAAAAGATTCCTAGTTTTAGATAAAGTGAATGAGTAAGTATATCATAGTGTTTATCTTCCTTATTAGTACATGATGGTTTTGTTGATATACTCATACTGACCTTTTTGTTTTTAGTAAATGGTTGGATCTAGCAGGCACCAAAGTAACAGTGGATGTGAAGGAAACTATGACAGTTTTTTGAGCGAGCAACTGAATGATATGGGAGATGCAATGAGAACTCTGGTGTTTATCCTCAACCAACTATCTGTAGTCATGATTGACCACCTAAACCTTGGTGATTTATATAAGTCATAATATATGTGAGAAACAAATCCCTACGGAACTACAGGTAACAATCATAAAGTTAAGTGTTTTCAAAAACCTATGTGTCAAAGATGTGGAAATAAACACCTAGGAAAATGTTTCAAAGGAACAAAAATATGTTATTCATGTGGAAATGAAGGTCATAAAGCAAGAACCTACAATGGAAAAATGAAGAATCTAGTGGACTCAAGGAAAGGGAAAAATTTTCTTCTTGAGGGATCAATTGAATGTTTTAAATGTGGTGTGCATGGTCATTATGCAAACACATGTCCTATTAAGAAGTTTTGTGAATGGGATCACCAAGATCGTACAAAAAATCTTTTACCAATACCTAATGCCATTCCGATTGAGGATGATGAAACTGACAATGACCAATCAAAGGTATGGATTATTTCATAACTTTTGTTTTCCTATTTTGGAATATTAGGATACGATTCATGATTTTTTTTATAGGAAAGAAGTATTTCATAATAAGTTGAAAAGGAATGGTTAATGGATCATGAGGAATGTTGAATGAGTAAGAAGTCAACATATATGGTCTTCCAAATTTATGGTGAAATTATTAATAGTATTAAGTCTCTTTTGATGATGGAGTTACATTAGATGACTTTTTATAGTATGTGTAACCCTGATGTTTAATATATGAAAGTTTTATTCAAGGAATAGTTATCTGTTCTTTTGTGGACATAGTTATAAAGAACCATTTGGGTTTATATAATCCTTACTTTTGTGGTAATCATGGGTTACTATATGTTATGATGGAAGTGAATGGCATGAGAAAAAATTGAGGTTAAATTATGTTATGGTTATTTTTGATAATTTTATCTCTTTTTGGGGCAAGATTAGAGAATTATATAGTTTGGAAAAAGGAAAACACATAGACCGTGTGGCAACCCGTCGTGACGGACAAAGCTGCAGGAATCAAAACCACAACCAATGTGCAACTGGTATTTATCGCCTACCACTGTACTATGTGAAGTCTCTGGTTATTATGAATTATTATTTTTAGTTAGATGACATTATGAATTAATAGTAAGTTGATTTTGGTTTATTTATGAAAATTATTAACCTATCATGGAGGATATGTGATTAGGTTAATTACTTTTCAATACGAGACTTTAGGAGCAACTGATGTTGTTTGGAAATAAATGTTATGATTTATCTTGGAAGACTATGTGACAAAACACTTCAAATATTTGGGTTTCAATCTTAGTTTTGTTTACTTTGAAGAATTTTATGGACATATTGTTTATCAAATGGTCCTCATTGAACTTTGGGTTTTGTAGGACAAATTTTGGAGATTAAGAAAAGTTTTTCTTTTTATAAAGGGTTATCCTTTTCTAGATTATCTGATCTTGTACTAACCTTTTTGGTTTTGGTTTTGGTTAGAGTCTAAAGACATGGGAAGTATATTGTTATCTTTTTTGGATTAGGTGATTCTCTAGAAATTGATTATATTACTGTTAATGCGAACAAGTCTTCCTAAATACTCATCTTTTGGAGAAAATATGAGTTTGATTATGGAATCTAGTAAAAGTTGAAAGTATAAATGACAAGTAAGTATGGTTCATTATGATTTATTTAAGCTCAAAAATAAATTCCTCAATGAAAAGTAACTTAAAACAAAAATGTTGTCTGTTAACATTTCCTACTGGGGAATCGAATACCGTTTAACCCATCACAAGTTTGTGATTTTCTTATGGTGAACTTTCTCCTAGACATGTTTACTATCACTCTCCATCCGAACATTACCCTTTGTTTTTTCCTCCATGTACATATTTTCATACTTGGAATCCTAGTATGGGTTAACTCGGGTGACCATTGTACTTATCATTCTTTATTTTAAAGTGATTTTTTTACTGACTCTTGTTCCGATGTGGGATTTTCAATGATGTTTCCAAGCCCAATTTTAAAATTGCGAGGACACAATTCCCAAAAGGAGGGAAGGATGTAACACCCCAAGTAAATAAAGAGTATTACATTTTCACATTTATCCATATTTGTGAATAAAATATTAATATAAATTTAAAGGGGACGCTATGCTCGATGGTATACCTAACACGCAACAACGAGTTTCAAGGGAATCTTATGTTGCACTCTAATAATAAAATAATATTATTTTAAATGGTAGTTAACGCCTAGCTGTTGTGATGGCAGGAATGAATAGAACTAACTACAAAATGATTATATATGTTTTTCAAATATTTTTACTTTTTACAATAAATGTTAGAGTATTAAAAATGTGAATGAATCCAAATTTAATCATAAACAGTCTAATATTCATTAAAAGGATGATTAACCTCCCTTTAATGGAGAACCTCTTTTAAATCCACATTTTTACAATTTTATGTGTCATATTTGAGAAAATAAAATTCTTCGTTAGAATCGGGATATCAAAATTTAATTTGTGTAAATTTTTGGTATTTTTCTGAAAAAGTTCAATTTTTAATGAATAGTGAAAAATGTTGTATTTAAATTCAAAACAAATTTTTAATCTAATTTTTTTATATGATTAGATTATCTTTTGAATTGTTTTTAAAGTGAAATTAGAATATATTTTAACCATTTAATAAAATAGTTGTCATTGGAATTAATTTCACTTTGAAATTTGACTTAAACTAGTGTCAATCTTTTGATATATATTGTTTCATAAAAACACGCTATTTGTTCTGACAGCGGGAATTAATTATTAAATTAATTAATGTAACTTTTATGTTATGAATTTGGTAAAATAGACATAATTTTTGAATTTGGAATATCAAATATATCTTAGGATGAATTTTTGGTAATTTTACAAATAACTTCAATTTTTGATGAATAGTGAAACCACTAAGTGGTACTTATAAAAACCGATTTTCCGTTTAAATGAAATTTTTCCACCTTTGTGTTTTGAATTTCAAAAATTCGACATAAATGGTTTTCATTAAGAAGTAAAATGTGGTTCAATGGGATTAAAATAATTTTTTGGTGAATAGTAACTTATTAAGTTTTTAATCACGATTAGAGTTAATTAGTGTAGTTTAAGGTAAAAATAATGTTTTAATAATATGAAATAACCTATACACATTCCCTACCCTCATTGGATGTGTCATGGCCGACCAAGAAAATCCATGTGTCAACATGGGGACCCCATCGAGCCACATTGGTTTGAAAATGACATAAATACATTTTTATTTAATGTTAAAATTAAAATGTCACAAACATGAGTTTTTTAACTAAAATAATTTTTACATGGGGTTATAGAAGTCTGATTTTTGACTATAAATATTTATTGGAAAGCTAAATCTATTTCCTACATCAGAGTATTTTTTTTATAATTTTTAGACATTAAATAAATTTAATTAGATTTGACATCATGATGATGTAGCGATGACCTCATTATTTAATGATTTAAATAAAATGGAATGATAATATAAAATCTAAGACCTACACATGTACAAAACCTATTGGATGGGTTTATTTCGAACCATTATCACCTTATCCTCGAAAAAAATCAATGTGGGACCATTAAAATCCGAAACTCATTCTAAAATAAAGTAATATTTCATTACTTTCCAAGGGTGCCCCTCCTCTCCTCTTATAAAAGGCTCCCACCTCTACCTCCTTACCCACACTTCCAAAGCATTTTCCTCAGCCAACCCCTGCCCATTTTGTCTCTACACATCTCTCTATAACTCTTAGAAGCCTCACTTTTGTCGGAAGTCTTCCCAAGGAATCCTTTGAGCTCATACCAAAGGGAGTTACCCGATTTTAGGGTAATGTCTTCACTTGAGTCCTTTTGTTTTATTTTAGCTTCTCCACCCACCTAAATTCTTTTTATTCATTTATTTTGTAACAAAAACAGTATCTTAAATATACTAGGATGTTGTTATGTTAAGGATTCGAGCTAAACTTACACAGACCTTCGTCTAATGGTTAAAGAACATACTGTTTCTGTGGATGGAGAATTACTGCCTCACGAAACGATGATTGTTCAATCTTCTCTTAAAACCTTTCATGGTGGCCATTAAGTTGGCACTATATTTATATATGATATATAATATGTTTATTTTATCCTTAAGCTTCTGTATTTTTCATTTATGGCATACCTTTATGGCTTCCATTTTGGGTATACGTGATATCTTCATTTTAGGAAGTGCGGACTACAGCCCCCTCAAAGTGATTTGATTCGTTAATACCATATGTGGTACGTATAAAGGATATATTTAATGATATTATCTACGATAAAATACTGTAATTAAACACTATTATTTAGAATTATGTTTTAATTCCATTAAATATGAAATAGAAATGGTCGTAGTGTTCATGCGTACGTACGGCTTACCGTCTCCATGAACGGTGCATTTTATTTCTTAACTCTAAATGTTATGTAATATTATAAATTCATGAATATAATAGATATATATGATATATATGATATCTAAATCATTTATAAAATTCTGGATATAATGGATATTTTACCACATGAACAACTTGTAATTATAAAGAGTTTATTTTTGACTCAAGTACCAATGATCGTTAAAACCACCGTTATTAGCTTAAATAATAACATAGTGTTAATGACATGTTAATAAGTGATATAAAAGGAATAATGAATATGAAAAAGGTTATTAAGGATGTAGTAATTAACTCATGTTTATTATTCAGGAGATTAAAGAACGATCAAGTCAAGTCGGACCCGAGGTAAGGGATCCTACTCCTCTCTTTCTTTTTAAGTACACTCTTTTATGTCATTCCTTTTAAATCCCATATTTCTTGTTATTGGGATGTTATTTTATATTAATATTACTGTAATTTTTATGTTCATATGATGAGAGACCCTATTGTATCTCATCAATCTATTATGGATGTTTTAAGTGGCGCCGTTAGGCTGCTGAGTTTTCGTAAGGGATTTTTCATCTCACTTTTATTCCTGTGAGATTTATGCAACATTTGCCACAATTTCATTTTAGTGGTGTATGTACTGCCTATTATCATACTCATTGCCTAATATAATTTCATTTATGAGTATTTACATCAATTTTTTATTGTCCTTCTTTCACGGGGTGTATGTTTCGAAAGATACCCATGTTGGTAAGGGAACCTTTCACCCTCCTCTTTTTAAAAGGCTTATTTTGTTATGTCTTTTAATTCACATGATATTATAATGGGATATGTTCATATATATCCTTATTGATTTAAATTTTATGTCCATGTGATCAGATACCCTTTATATCTCTCATCAACTCATTTTCAGAATTTTGTAGTGACACCGTTAGGCTGTCAAATTTTTGCAAGGGAACTTCATAACCCAAACTTGATTCTTTTGGATAAACTTGTACTCCTTGAATATGTCATTATATGAATATATGTGAATATCATCTGATTGTTTTACACTTAATATTCACTTATATTTTTTGTATTAGTTTGTCACACATAATGATGTAATTGATTTATCCTTAAACCAAGGATACCGTCTTTGTAAGGGACTTCGTCTCAATCTCCTTTCATTGAGACATATTTCGTTTTATTCACAACCTTATTTTTATATAAACCCCTTTGACTTTATGCTTATTCAAAAGGAATCTTTTTTTATACAAAACTTTTAACTAAACGACAAAAGGAATGTTTTTTTGTCGTACCTATGTGGTGACAACGACTTCTCCACCGCCATCACCATTATTTGACTTTCAGCTTCCTCTACAAGCCATAACTTTTTTTAAATGAAAAATAAATACAATGTTATACTTTTCTTTTATTTTGGTATTGAAAATGGTTTTCATAATGTTTTTTATATCAATGTGTTTTATTGATATCTTGTGATTGAAATGTTGAAATATTATGTTTCCTTTATGCATGTATTATGTGGTACGATTATGTTATGGTTCTTGGGAATTGTTATGAAGACGGGTGGTTCCGTGATAAACTAAGGGATGTTGAGCCCGATATAGCTCTCCAATGCATTGGGTAACACAAAAGAGTGAAACTTTAAGGATTCTGCGATGCGATTTAGGGAATATACTATGGTGGGTATTCCAAACATAACCAAGAGGGTTACTCCCTACATAAGAATGTTATGAATGCATCAAGTTACCTTTTATGTCTTGTGATTTCTATGATTTATTCATGATTTTATGAGGTATGTTAAAGTGACTATATTTTATGGGTAAAATATGATTTCATTCTTATGTATATATGTACTCATGTTTCTTTTCCATATTTTTATAACCCTTACTGAGCTTTTTATGATCATCCCATGTTTTCTTTGAAATTTTTTTCACAGGTCAAGGGAAAGGTACATGATATGATGATAGTGTCACGGAAGTGTCAAGAAAGAATCCATGCTTTATTTTTAAACATGTTTCCACTGATGGGAAAAAATGAATACTATCTTCTATGTAACCACTTTTTTTAAATGTGGAATGTAATGCAGGTTTTATGATCTAATTCTCTAAAACTCTAAACCTGAAAAGATCCTCAATGTGTAATCTTGTAATAACTCAAGATTAAGTAAAGTTTAATGCTGGTGAGTTATATAAACTCCCCAACATACTGTTATAGACCATCACTGCTAGATGAGAGTCTGCAATATACAAGGCGGAATGCTTCATGAAATATGGCATATAAATTTCAATTACTTATGAGTGAACTGAGTCAAAGACCTCACAATTATGAACCAACGAATCAAAAAATGTGTCTATGATACATTTATTTAAATTTTAATGGAATTTAGAATATTTACATAAGTGCAAGATTAATGTTAAGAGGAATTTATGGGGCACAATGAAGTTGTGGTGGTTTGAATCAATAAATACATTTGATGATTTAATTTATCATTAAATTAACCCATAAGACTATTTATTGTTTATATAATTATTAAAATCACATCCCAACCACACTTGTATGTAAATATAGGTATGTAAATTAGGACACATTTGATTTAAATGGTCACCCCTAATGTGGGTGACTATATCCTTATTGAGGATACCCCATTCAATCCATGAAAACTAAATATGATATGACGTATATACAATTGATTAAACTACTACTAGTGTCCTTATATATCCTAAAAGGTAATTAAAATGACTCTTATTAGTTATAATGTTTTTTAATTTCTGTTGTGCTATGATAATGTAAGAATAATTCCTAAACATAACACAAAATATTTTTAATAATTTCTATATTGATTACAATATTTATCTATTATGACTATAATTGGTGTTACTAGTTCATTAGTTTGTATTACACCATCTAATGATACTGAATTAATGTCTAGTATTCTTCCATCAAGTGCACCTAAAAACCCAAATCATTTTTTTGGTTCAATTTTTTGAGGGAACTCTATCCATTAGTCCAATATATATCACAACATTGTCCATTATCTCTTCCCAATATATGTTTTTCATAGTTGGAAACTCTTAATCATCCTCTAATAAAATATTTTGAACTATAAATTTTTTAGGATGCTAAATAGTGTTTCTTCATAAGGTATATGTATGTTATTAAATATCAATGCATCTAGAAGAAAATGTGGGATCTTAAAATTTAAATTTTATATTTTCCCACACATATAAACCTCATTGGAACCATTTCAAGCATGTAAAACATTTTTATTTTTTTTCCTGAAAAACATTTAAATAGTCACACTTTTTGTACTTCCTTATAACCCAATTATTTTAATGTATATTTAAATAACATCCTAGAATATGTTTTATAATGTAATTTACTATGTATGTGTAATTCACATCAAAACAAAATCAATAAAATGTAACATCAATGACTTCATTAAGATGTTCTCCATACAGAGAAATTATCCACATTCCATTGAAATATTTCAAAACTCCCCCTTATGATGGTCTAAAAAAATTTATTACTATTTGTATATGATAATATTTTCATTTGATGTACTCAAAAAAGTTTGAATGATGTAATATATTTGATGTGTTTAAATATATTCATCCATCCATACCAAGTTCACTAAATCATAGTAAAATACTTGGTTCATCAAACTCAAACCGATATATATTCAAAGAATAATAAATTTGGTGATATTATATTTATTTTTCTTGTGAACATTTTTACAATTGGTCATTGACTAATCAATTTGAATTACTAAACTCATCTTGGAAAATACATTGAACGTTTTGTTTATCTATCCGATATAAGTCAACATGATGGGAGAATATATATCTTATAATTTTTTATATCTCATATCCATTATTTTCTATTAGATATTTTTAAAAACATGGGAACCAAAATTATAGATTTTTATTTTTACAATTCAATTTGTCGAAACATAATAGAAGTATGTCTGGTGGAACTCTATGAATTTGGTAGAAGTAAATTATTGACATTCCCAAAATATCTCTCTCAAAGGTAGCAGTTGGTTTGTTTAACAATTATTGATCATAAATATTTTGTGGAAATAGAGTGGAAACCTTCTAAAGACATTTATTTGATTACTAGACATCATAACACTCAATATGATACAATTTTATAACTATATATCTAGAGATATATTTGTTTGTATTTTTGATGGACTAGAAAAATATTCATCTTCTTAAGTAACAAATCCTTTATCATATAAAACATATTTGATTCAAACATTGTAAGAAGAACTTGATTCATTATACATAATATATCATTAGCCACAAGAACTTTATTACATTAAACATTGTAATGTTTTCAACATTATTACATTGTAACTTGAAAATTGTACTAATGGTCTTTATCTAGATACATAATACGTGTAGAAAATTCATATTTCTCTAGCTAGTATACTTGATCAGATTGAAATTATTCTTGTCTATTAAAACAACAGTTATGAATTAACCATATCTTAACTCAAAATCATACTTCTTCTATATTATGTATACTCAATTGGGTTCTTTATTATATTGTCATTCGTATTTTAGGAACATGATGATTAGTGCTGAACTATCTGACATATTAAGGAAATATTATTTACTCGGTATGAAACATATTATAAAAAAACATTAGCTACAACATATGACGAATATTTCATAATAAACCCACAAAAGATCATTCATTATAGAAATATAAATACGTTAAAAATAAGTATTTTTAGAATAAACACAAAAATAATTACAAAATCAACTCCATGGATATTCATTCTCCAATATTCAATTTTTAAAATGATTTTATATTTTTTAACATCTCTTTTCTCAAACATTTATCAAATAACAACCCTTCTCATAGGGAGTAGAGAAATTACACTACTAGATAATGTAATTTTACTAATGTATTTTCATCGATCACTAAAATGAATGTTTGTTTCCATGATAACATAAACTCATAATTTTTATAATAACAAAATATTCAGATTAATAAAATATAGAAATAAGAGTTTGTACGTCTTCTATAAAAATTCTAACTCTTCATCATCTTTGATAATAAAGTCCAATGGATAATGGGGTTACATCATTAACTACATTTATAGTTCATTATAGGAGGTTTTTCATATATTTATATCCTTAATTCATCAAATATTTCAATTTGGATCGGCTTGGTGAAGATACAAACGATTTGATATTTTATTCATATATAATTTAGAATAAAATATCCAATATAAACATCATTATTAATTAAAGGTATTTAATGATAATTTTATTTGATCTAGAGTTTTTAACATGTTTCTTTGGAACGATCAATGGAACATTGATTATCTCAAAAAATATTCATTGATTTTCCAATATTCACCTTGAAATCATCCAATACGACTTTCATCCATATCATTTAGCTACAATATTTATATGTTGTAAAATATTCAATATATTAACTTCTCATGGATATTGACCTTTGTATCTTACTATATTCGCTCACATAACTATCTCCAATGAAGAAATATCCTCACAATGATTATTTAAAATCATTAAAATCACATGCCTTATTGCATTAGTGATATCAATAAATATCACCCCTTACATATTCTATATATAAAAGCATAATTTTATTCCTTTATATTATATAACTATTATAATATATGCCACCATGTGGGATTACATTGTATCCCCCTAATATATTTCCAAAAATAGACAACATATAAAATGGATAGTGTTGATTATATAGATAATATTATATTCCTATCATCTTATAATTTTTTTCCTAGTTACAAATTCACATAGATTCATTTTAACACACATCATAATAATTGATATATGTTTAGAAACATTTTTTGAATATACTATTAGAATAAAAATTAGCAAAAAATTGGCATACATTATCTATGATAGAATGATTTATATTCTATTTTTTTAATGTAAATCCATAAATAAGGTTCGATCTCTAGGAATTAACATCTTAAATTTGTTATTAATTTTCTTGTAAAATTATTCACAATTTTTTATATGATTCTCCAAAAAAATTATATGATCAATATAAGAAATGAAAATATGGGTATTTGTGCTCATATCCTTCAGAAAAAAGAATCTATCAACATTTCCATTAAAATATTTCAACCACTTCATGACATATACTAGGAACAAGGTGAATATTTCAATTTGTATAATTTTTTATTCAATTTATAAATCCATTTTCTATTATTATCATGTACTAATCCACTATGTAGCATTATATAAACTAGTTCATCAAATTCTACATTTTAAAATATTACTTTACATCCATATGGAAGACTTTGTAATTTTTAGGAGGAGAAACTTACAATAATACCCATATATTATTATTGCATAGAATAAAGGAATAAGATAATTTAAACTAAACACCTTCCACCTCTAGGAAATCTTTTCAAAATATCTATGCATTT
This sequence comes from Viscum album, assembly GCA_963277665.1. Lineage (NCBI taxonomy): Eukaryota > Viridiplantae > Streptophyta > Magnoliopsida > Santalales > Viscaceae > Viscum > Viscum album. Next base: position 1,399,970,452 of record OY728150.1, read on the forward strand.
TTATCCACATTTTTATGTATGTTTTGATTTTTTAAACACCCACTATGTGATTTTAATATTAATTTCATTTTATTGAGAAATGAGATCCTATGTTTCCTTCATATAAATTTGATATAACTTTTTATTCATCACATTTAACAACACATTATGAACAACTACCTCTGAAACATACTATGGTTCCACTTATGAGATAAGTGACATATGATTCTCAAATATCAATTTACATATTTTCTATATGGGAAAATTTTGATTTATACTAATTTTAATAGATTCAGCCATTTTTTAATGATTATAAATTAGTTATTTTCATCATGTATTTCATTCCACATGACTTGAATGATGTGAAAATGGTTGAAAATTATTAAGCTAAAAGTGAATTTTATTGTCATTGAATTCTATTAGAAGTCACAATTCTATATTATGTGATATATTACTTTTCATATTCAATGATATTTTCTACATTGGATTAGATTTTAATAACTTTCACATCAATAGAATTGAACAACTTATATTGTCCATTATTCTAACAGTTGTAGCATATTCCATTTTACTAATATCCAAGGAAATTTATTAGATATTCCTTTTCATCATTATTTCTATAATTTATATTTGTTATAATTATTAAGTTAGAACACCAAAACGATAATGTATTTTAATGAAAAATTTTACTTACACCACATCTCATCGAGATTCATGTTTTACAGTGGAGAAAAAGATTATATTTTGTAATCATTATTTTAATTATATTTTCCCTATAGAATAACCTTAAATGTTAATAGTCATTGAGAATCCTTCTTCCCATTAAAACAGATCTACAAGTTTTATGTTTGTTGACTCTATTTTATTAATGTGTGGGGATAACTATATTGGTGGTTCATTCGATGTTTACTAATATAGGACTCAAAATAGGAACATGTGTTCTTTTTTCAATTATATATTCTATAATTATTATCGATACACACCACAATTTATAATCAGTACTTCTAATTTTTTGTAATGACTCTATATCCACTGATTTTTGATTGATAAAATTTCCAATAATCTAACTGAGGACAATAATTAATGTAATAAATTACATACCACCATTATTGGTTTCTGTCTTATTATACCACCAAGATTGGAGTATATAAGATAATGTGGTCTGGTTGATTTCATTTAATCATTCATTTGTCTTTCATTGACTATCATTCATTTCAGACATGTTTTAAAAATATAATCACTTTTTCGATTAATATTTTCCCAACCTATAATAAAATCCTCCTTATTAATTATGATCAAATATTTTAGGATATGATTTATATTCCCCTGGTTCCATTACATGTTTTCATTCTTAGTGAATAAGTAAAAAAAATTACAATGATCTCTAATAGTTAAAATATTATTGATGGTGTAGGTTTCAAATGATGTAGAAGTTTTTATTGGTAAGAGCTATATTAAAATTTAATTTAATATTTGATTTCCAGAATGTATAAGTGAGGATCATTCACATTAAATTAATAAATAATTTTCTTAGATATAAAGAGAATCAATTCCATGTTTTTGGATCTATTTTTCATTAACATTTTTGATATTCTGAATGATCCTTTTCATTTTTGCATCATTATAATGTGAGGATCTAATGGTATAATCATTCTAGTTGTGATCCTCACATTATCTTTTGACCTAAATGAAACAAAAAATTATTTTTAGGTTCAATAATTATGAATCAATTATAATTCATCATTTGTATTTATCATTGTACATAAAACGTTAATGAATCTATGTAACGCCCTAACCCCAATTACCCAAAATCAGTGCATTATTACATAATGTTGACCTCACCTGTTTTGATAATCCCAATTATGTGTTCATATATTATGCTATTCTCAATTACTGATGATTTACTTTTTAATTCTTTCAAATCAGTGATCAAGTTAATAATAATGCTTAAATAATCTCTGATTTATGTTAATCTCGATTATCCTTGTTTATACAAGCTTTGAAACAATTCTAAGTCAATTAGATGTGGTTTGCATGATAGCCATAGCTACTGATAGCCAGAGCTACCGATAGCCAGAGCTACCGATAGCCAGAGCTACCGATAGCCAGAGCTACTGATAGCCAGAGCTACCGATAGCCAGAGCTACCGATTGCCATAGATACCGATAGCCAAAGAGCTACCGATAGCCAGATCTACCGATAGCCAGAGCTACCGATAGCCAGAGCTACCGATAGCCAAAGAGATACTGATTCACAAAGAGCTACCGATGCACAAAGAGCTACCGATGCACAAAGAGCTACCGATGCACAAAGAGATACCGATGCACAAAGATCTACCGATGCACAAAGACCTACCGATGCACAAAGAGCTACCGATGCACAAAGACCTACCGATGCACAAAGAGCTACCGATGCACAGAGAGCTACCGATAAGAGTTTGAAGAGCTACCGATGGAAGATCCCTACACCGAGTCAACCGTACACGTCTACAAACAAACGGCTACCTATAATGAACAGCGGAGTCAAATCCTATATCCTCGAACCTATTTGTCTATTATACTAACGGTTACATTTGTTACTTTTGATGCATTTAATGTTATTAAATTATTTGTGTTTCCATTTCAAGAAACCGTACTAAGTACAATCAAAAAACATAATCATTCCTCCTCAGAAAAACAAAAAGAAGCAGCATAAAAAGGACATCGTACATGTATCAAAAAGAGCGAGAGACACTAGACCAAAAGAGATCAAGTACACAGAACATACTGATGATCAAGCTCAAAATGTGCCAAGAACAACTGGAGAACTTGCACTCACGAGACTACTACTACCAGCCTCCAGAAAATAGAGCATACATCGAGCAATCTATGCTATAGAAGAACCACACAAAACTCATCATTCTTTGAGCCGACAAGCAAGCTGAATGTGGAAGTCAAGGAAGCAGATGGTACTCTGTTTTCCAGACAAAAACCATAAGAAGACTCAGAACGAATTCTAATCAACAAAAGCAGTCGAGAGCTGCACGAAGATCACTAGAGCCTTTTCTAATCTCTAAATCTTTATCTCTGTGATTTAATTTTTACATTACGAGCAGTGTGTGTTATCTGTTGTATTTTACACACATTGTCTCCTGAACCTTAACTGGAGGATTTGAAAATTCTCACTCACTATCTTTTCATTCTTTTTCCCACTGTGGATAGTGGTAGAGGTTGTGTGTGACCTGGACAGCTGGTTGCTATTGTTTTGTTTCCCACGGATAATAGTGGTAGAGGTCTTGGACCTGGACAGTTGTAAACTGTTGAACCCCGATCTAGGGTGTGGATCATCCTTATATAAACTTTTGAGAGGACTAAGTCTCGACTTGAGACTGAACCTCTGGGTTAACTCTTCTCTTTTTTTAGTTAATGTTTATATCCATACAATACATATCTATTTCATATTCCGCTGCTATTACATTGAAATATAATTTATTTTCAAGGCTACTTTGATAGTTAAACTCGCAAGTGTTTGTATTTATTGTAAACCATTAAGTTAGTTTCAAAAGTTAAATTAATCATAAGATTAAGTTAACTGAGAACTAATCAATCTTTGAGAAACTAATTGGACCTTTATAATCTATATAAATTCACTACAATTTAATATGTTTTTGAAATTGGGGGATTTTAATAGAACTTGTTTTTAGCAGAAATTTTAATTGGGACTCAATTCACCCCCCTCTTGAGTGTCCACTCCGACCAACATTTGGTATCAGATGATTTATTAATACCATCTAAATTACTCTGTTTTCAACTGTGATTTTAGTTGTATTTTAATGTTCTTAAAATTTCTGTTATTTCTAAATTTTTATCTATTTAAATTTTGTTTATAATGGATAATATACTTGAGGGTGCTGCTACTAACCGTCCACCTTTCTTTAATGGAAATAACTATGCTCAATGGAAACTTAAAATGAAAATTCATCTAGAAAGCATGAGTTTTGATATTTGGACTGCTATTGAATCTGAATATAAAGTTCCCACTACTGATAGATCTACATGGGATGAACCTACAAAGACTGCTTACAATAATAATTGTAAAGCTATGAATGCTCTGTACTGTGCTCTAGGAGATGAAGAATTTAATAGAATTTCTGCATGTAAAACTGCTTTTGAAATTTGGGATACCTTGGCTGTTTCTCACGAAGGAACAACCAATCTTAAAGAAATGAGATTAAACACTTATACTATTAAATATGATAATTTCAAAATGAAGCCTGATGAACCTATTTCTGACATGTATCTCAGGTTCAATGAGATAGTAAACACAATGTGCTCACTCGGAAAGATTGTTCCTGCAAAGGAACAAATTATGAGAATACTAAGATGTTTGCCAGATAGATGGAGAGGTACATCCGTTTCAATTAGAGAATCCTGTGACATTGGAACACTGCCTGTCAAGGAGTTAATTGGTAAGCTGATGATGTATAAAGAAGAGCTTAAAGTAAATAAAGAAGAAGATGAGGAACCCAAAAGAAAATCTGTAGCATTTAAAACTACTGCCTTTAAGAGTAAAGACAAGGATAAACTACAAATGGAGTCTGAGAGTTCAATGAGTGAAAATTCAGAATCTGACAGTGATGCCAAGATGGCTCAAATAGCCAGGAGATTCAAGAAGTTTTATATGAAAAAGAAGTTCTTTAGGAAAACGAATTACAAAGGAAAGTATGATCAACAAGGCAAATGGAAAAAGGATTGGAAGAAGGCTGACAGGACTGATGAAGTTGTCTGCTATGAATGCAAGCGAAAAGGACATATCAAAGCAGACGGTCCAATGTTAAAATTCAAAAAGAAATATGATTACAAAGACAATAAGTACAAGAAATCCATGAAGGCTGCCTGGAGTGCTTCAGAAGACAACACTAGTGAATCAGAATCTTCGTACTCTGAAAGGAATCGAGCCAACATGTGTTTCATGACAAATACTTCTGAGGTAACATCTGACACTCCTGTTTTAAATTCATATTATTCTGGAGATGATTATTATTCAGAAAACATGTCATAATCTGAACTATTTGAGTACTGTGATATGTTGGAAGAAACATGTTATGAGCTTAAAGACAAATACAAAGGTTTAAAGAAACAGTATGCTTTAAGTGTTAAGCATAAATCTGATCTTGATATAGAAAAGGAAAAGAATGCTCAACTACTAAAGGAAAATACAGAACTGAAACTGTCAAATGAGAAACTTAGAAAGGACTTAGAAAAATTCACAAATGGAAAGGATGCTTTAACTCAAATTCTAGGAAAGCAAGTTGCACCTAGATATCCTACTGGTTTGGGATACCATCCTGGACAGAGACAGTTCACTAGAACCCGATTTATTCCTAAGTCTGGAAAAAATTCTGCTAGTTCCAGTTTGGAAATTCATATGCTTCAACAGGTTGTTCACATGGTTATAGACCAAATAAAGTTTATCTTTCAAAATCTGTTGTTTCGGTTAATTGTATGGGACCCATAAAACAAATTTGGGTACCTAAGGCCCTGATTGCTAACCTATCTGGACCCAAGAAATTCTGGGTACCAAAGTCATTTCCTGTTTAAATCTGTTTTATAGGAGATCTGCTTGAAGAGCTGTCACAAGAAGATATGGTATTTAGACAGCGGGTGCTCAATACACATGACTGGAGATTATTCTTGCTTCAAGAGCTTAACAAAGGTTGATGGAGGTCATGTCACCTTTGGTGACAACTCTAAAGGAAAAATCATTGGCCTAGGCCAGATTGGTAACACTGACTCAGTATTAATTTCTAATGTTTTATTCGTTGATGGACTTAAATATAACTTGCTTAGTATTTCTCAATTATGTGACGATGGTTTCAATGTCAAGTTTGAAAATGACTCGTGTGATGTTTTTAACTCCAAAAACTCTTTAGTATTTTTTGCTCTAAGGAATGAAATTTTTTATGCTGTTGATTTAAATTCCTTAGCCAAACAAAATATTTCTTGTTTGAATGCTTTTCATAAAGAATATTGGCTATGGCACAGAAGATTGGGACACTGCAACATTCACTCACTTAGAAAACTGGCTAGGAAAAACTTAGTTAGAGACTTACCTAAATTAGAATTCCCAAATGACAAAGTGTGTAATCCCTGTCAAAAGGGAAAACAACACAAAGTTTCTTTTAAATCAAAGAAATAAGTCTCAACTTCTCAACCACTTGAGTTGGTTCACATGGATTTGTTTGGACCATCATGAGTTTCTAGTTTAAATGGGAAGCATTATGTCTATGTCCTTGTAGATGACTTTTCTAGATATACCTGGGTATACTTTCTAGCTCACAAAAGTGAAGCTTGTCCTTACTTTATTAAATATTCCAAGTCTGTAGAGAACCTTAGTGGACTTAATATTAAAACCCAAAGAAGTGATCACGGTCGTGAGTTTGAAAATCATGAGTTTGAATCTTATTGCTCACACAATGGCTATAGTCACAATTTTTCTGCCCCTAGGACACCCCAACAAAATGGTGTAGTATAAAGGAGAAACCAAACCCTTCAATAAATAGCTAAAACCATGCTCAATGAATATGAACTGCCTATTTACTTTTGGGCTGAAGCTGTTAATACAGCTTGTTATGTTATCAATAGAGTCTTGATCAGACCTTTTCTTAAGAAAACCCCTTATGAGTTGTGGAACAATAGAATGCCTGAGGTAAATTACTTCATAGTTTTTGGTTGCAAAGTCTTCACACTTAATACTAAAGATAATCTGGATAAGTTTGCTCCCAAAAGCGATGAAGGAATTTTTCTGGGTTACTCTATTTCAAGTAAAGCTTATAGAGTTTTCAATAAGAGAACCAAATGTGTGGAAGAATCTGTTCACATCAAATTCGATGAAACTGATCCATGTGAGCCTAAAACCTCTCTTGAGAATCTTGAAGAAGAATTGTCTATTCTGGACCTTAATGATAAATCTAAAGAACCTGTTATAAAAACATCCAGTTCTGGACTTTCTCCAGAATCTGCTTCTGTTGAACCCGAACCAATAGATGAATCTGAAGTTTCTAGTCCAACCTTTACCAAATCGACAAAGATTCTAAAGAATCATCCTTTAGATGCTGTTGTTGGTAATCTTGATAGAGGAACACAAACTAGAGATTCTCTAAGGAACCAGCTCGAACATCAAGCTTTTTTGTCACAGCTAGAACCCAAAAATATCAATGATGCTATCAATGATGAATTCTGGGTAATAGACATGCAAGAAGAGTTGAATCAATTTGAAAGAAACAAAGTCTGGGAATTAGTTGACAGACCCAAGGACACCTTGACTATAGGCACAAAATCGGTTTTTAGAAATAAAGTTGATGAATCAGGAAACATAGTTAGAAACTAAGCTAGACTAGTTGCACAGGGATATAGTCAAGAAGAGGGTATAGACTATGTAGAAACTTTTTCACCTGTAGCTCGACTGGAAGCTATTAGGATCTTACTTGAATATGCATCACATCTGAATTTCAAGTTATATCAAATGGATGTCAAAAGTGCATTTCTAAATGGTTTTATAATTGAAGATGTTTTTTTGGAACAAACCCCTATATTTACAAACCCTCATTTTCAAAATCATGTTTTTAAACTTTCTAAATCTTTATATGGTTTAAAACAAGCTCCAAGAGCTTGGTATGATAGACTCAGCAATTTTCTTATTTTAAAAGGTTTTACTAAAGGGATTGATGACCCAACTTTTTTTATTAAAAGAATTTCTAAAGATGTTTTAGTTGTACAAATCTATGTTGATTATATTATATTTGGATCTTCTAAACACTCTTTATGTACTGATTTTTCAAAAATTATGCAAAATGAATTTGAAATGAGCTTAATGGGAGAGCTTAAGCATTTTCTTGTTTTTCAAAATTTTCAAACTAGAGATGGAATTATTTTAAATGAAAGTAAATATACAAAAGATCTTTTAAAACGTTTTGGATTGGATAGCATTAAGGAAAATGATACACCTATGAGTACTACATGTAAGTTGGATATAGATGAAGTTGGGAAACCAGTGGATCAAACCAATTACAGAGGTATGATTGGAAGCTTAATTTATCTTACTGCTAGTCGACCAGACATTATGTTCAGTGTATTTATGTGCACTAGATTTCAAGCTAATCCTAAAGAATCACACTTACTGGCTGTTAAAAGTATTTTTAAATATCTTAAGCATACTGTACATTTAGTTTTGTTTTATCCAAAAGGACAATCATTTGACCTAACTAGCTATTCAGATGTTGACTTTGCTGGATGTAAGTTATAAAGGAAGAGCACATCTGGAACATGTCATTTACTTGGGAAATCCCTAGTGTCATGGTGTAGTAAGAAATAGAACTCAGTTGCATTGTCTACTGCCGAAGCAGAGAATATAGCTGCCGGTAGTTGCTGTGCACAAATTCTGTGGATTAAACACACTTTATTTGACTATGGATTTGAGTATAAACATGTTTCAATTAACTGTGACAACACTAGTGCAATAAACATATCTAAGAACCCTGTATCTCACTCTAGAACCAAACACATAGATGTAAGACAACATTTTCTGAGAGATCATTATCAAAAAGGTGATATTACTCTTGAATTTATTGGCACTGAACATCAATTGGCTGATATTTTCACTAAACCTTTAACTTCTGATAGGTTATGTTACATTAGGCACGAGCTGGGGATGATCAATTCTCACCGATGTTGAAATTCTCACCGATGATCAATTCTCACTGATGTTGAAATTCTCACCGATGATCAATTCTCACCGATGTTGAAATTCTCACCGATGATCAATTCTCACCGATGTTGAAATTCTCACCGATGATCAATTCTCACCGATGTTGAAATTCTCACCGATGACCAATTCTCAACGATGTTGAAATTCTCACCGATGACCAATTCTCACCGATGTTGAAATTCTCACCTCTGATCAATTCTCACCGATGTTGAAATTCTCACCGATGATCAATTCTCACCGATGTTGAAATTCTCACCGATGATCAATTCTCACCGATGTTGAAATTCTCACTGATGATCAATTCTCACCGATGCAATGTTTTAAAACTTCTGTCTTCTGCCATGAATATGAATCGTTTTTTTGTTTTTTTACTTTATTAATTTATTTATGATTCCTACATGATAAAGCTAATACTAAACCGCTTCTCACTCCACCAGACCCAAAACCCTTCACCTTTGAATCCTAGCTCCCTAATCGACTGAGAACCCTAAATCCGGGATGGAAAAAACCAAGATTCCTGCCAGCAGAGATGACAGTGTAGAGCCTAAAACAAAAAAGCAGAAAGTGCAGCAAGAAGCTCGTGGAAGTAATGTCAGAACTAGGTCGGGAAAGAGACCAGTAAACCCTCATTTGCAGAATAGAGATATTGTGATTGAAAAGGAGAATTGCGAAGATTGGCTGCTACCAAGCAAGTCATTGGTGCTTGCAATTCTGGAAGATCAGAGATGGGTAGATTGTTTTTAATATAACAATGGTCCCTACTACCCGATGTTAGTGAAACAGTTCTACGAATTCGAAAGCTTCGAGAAGTCTAAAAATCAGGATCGGGTAAGTTCTTTTTTAAATGGAAAAGAAATTTCGTTTTCTTCAGTAGAGTGGGAAGAATGTTTAAAAGTCCCACATGAAGGTGTATCCGGGTATGTCTCAAGAGCAATTCCACCTACCAGTAACATCTTTGACTATGAGACCGCTTTAAAAGAGCTAACAGATAATGGAAGTCAAAGGTATGTGGTTGCTACTGAATTGGATGGAGAGAACAGACTGCTTTTCAAATTTGTTCTACATGTTTTGATACCGAGGAGAGGAGATTTTTCTAATCTGAGATATCAAGATATTTATCTTCTACATCTGTTAAGACATGGTGTGAAAGTTAATCTGTGCAGACTGCTGTTGAGTCAAATGGAAGACATGATTAGGCCGAAATCAAAGACTAATGCTTTATTCTTTGCCAAAATGATCTCTGTGATGATAAAAGTGAAAGGGATAGCTGAGTCTCAGGATGAGACAGTTGTAGTTAAGAATAACATCTGTATCACTACTACATTTTGTAAGTACATGAAAATCAATTGGAACCCGTGGAAAGGAGAATGGGTCAGTGATGACCAGAAGGTGTATGATATATTTAATCCTGTGGATTATCCTTCAAGGCCAAAGGATAATAGAGATCCAGGATTAGGATCTGATGAAGAGGACCCCGAGTACAGTGATGAGTCAGAAGAAGAAGAAGAAGAAGAGGAAGAAACTCCTATGGATATTGGAGGAGATCCAGACTTTCCCCCAAGTCCTGTTACTGAGTTTGTATACTCAAGAAAAGGAAAAGTAGAGGAAGTGTTATCTATTCATGAGGAAGACCAGCCAGTTCCTCAGCAAGAAGGAGAAAAAGAGAATGTATCTGAATCGTCTGATTCTGCTAGGTTGAGTCTGAGTCCATTGACTGAAAACTCAGTTGTGCCTACTGATGAAGTAGAAAAAGAAAGAGAAGAAGCTATACCAGTTTCAGAAAATCTCCTTACTGCTGCTGAGATGGAAGTTGTTATGGAATATTCTGATAAAGAAAGACCAGCATAGAATGTAGATGTTGTACATAAGAATGCACCCATTGAGGGGGAGCATCATTCCAATCTTGGAAATGTTACAGTAGCTGTTGAGATTGAAGACTGGGTAGAAGACCCATGTTTTATAGTCTGTGGTTTGTATTATCCTGATTCGGATAATGAAGTATCCTTGAATAGACCAAAGATCAGTTGTGACATCAATTCCGAGTTATTACCTGATGATGTGGTCCGAGTACATGATTTAGATGTGCTGAAAGAAAATCTCAAATTCAGTTTTGTAGAAGAAGTAAAGACAATGGAATCTTTTTTAGTTTCCTCGATTCAATCAGTCTTGAATGATTCATTAGTAAGTTTAGCTTCTGCAAGAGTATCTACTACAGTTGCTCCTACTGATTTTGTTACAAAGTCTGATCTCGAATCCCTGAAGCATGAGCTGAAAGAATCCTTCAGTGCCTCAGTTACTGAGATGAAGCACTGTTTTCGTGAAGAAATGAAGTTGTTAGAACAATCTCTTGAGCTTTCTCTTGCTTTCAATCTGTCAACTTTTATGGGTGAGCTAATGGAAGCTGTCAAAGAGTGCCAGACCCAATCTTCTAGAATAGAAGCAGATCTTGAAGCCTTAAAGAAGTCTGTTAATGCTTTAGATTCTTACATGAGCTCAAAGCCTCAAGCTGATAAGGATTTAGCCTATGTGAAAAGTGTTGTAAGCCAAATGGTCACAGTATTTGAAGATTTCAAATCTCTTATAAAGGATCATGTTAAAAATCAGGACTCTCAACTGCAAGCTCTGATTAGTGGTTTGACCAAAAGTTTCGATGAAACTGTATCTTTCTCGGTTGGTCCTCTAGCTTCAAAACCTGCATTTGATTTTATCAATTACGAGCTATGATGAAGGAGGAGCTTGGTTCTATATCAACCAGTGGCTTTGTGGACTCATCAGATCTAAGCCGAGTAGTGCTCTCTACAAGAGATTCAGTCAGGGAAATAGTGACAATCGTCCACAACCATATGAAAGAGGCCTCTTCCTCTCAGGAGAAAATCAAGAACAAGGTGGATTATTATTTCCAAAGGATTTTTACCAAGAAACAACTCACCCATCATTTCAAGCTGATGTTGGAAAACATGAAGTTACCCCCTGTCACTCAAGCCTTCCGAGAACAAGTGAGCAAGATAAGACAACTGACTCCTGCCTTAGAAAAATTTATGGAGAACGAAGATGATTTTATATCTGCTATGGAAAGAGGGGGAGGAATCATTATGGATTTCAGAAATCTGTTGCTGCCCTTTTTTCATGTTGATGCCAGACCAGTTATTGTTCCTCCTGCCTTGCCTTCCTCTGCCTCTACTGAGTCTCCAGTCCAGATGACTCCTGCTCAGGCCATCCGAAGCCTCACACCTATGATCACTCATCAAACTTCCCAATACAGGCCAGGCACTGAATCAGTGGCTCAGCCTCATGTGATCATTTCTGGGATTCCAAAGCCCTCACTCACATCCTCACCACCTGCCTCCTCTTCTGATCCAAAAGTCAAATCTCATGTTGAAGATCCGGATTGCTGAAGTGGCCAGGCTGTTTGATAGGAATTTTTTTCTTCTTTTTTCTATTCTGTTTATGTAAGTTTTCTCTGGTCTAATAAAAATGCTTTTCTTTACACTATCTCTGTTTCTCAGTTTTCTCTGTATGCTTTCCCACATTTTGATTATCACAAAGGGGGAGAAAATTATAAAGGGGGGAGAAAATATAAAGAGAGGGGGGGGGGAAATATCAAAGGGGGGAGCAATTTTGAGCCTTTGCTACTATTCTTACCTTTCCATTTTTGGTACCAATTCTTTCACAGCTTATCTCTAATGCTATTGTATTTAATACTTCCTATGATAATTTTTGATCTATTTCATTCTATCACTATTTCCTCTATTTCCTCAAATTGCTTTCTTTGAGAAATTAGAATATAAACGTTATATTCTCTTATACTATATTCTCACTATTTTTGGTCATATCATAAGTTGTGATTATCAAAAAGGGGGAGATTGTTGACCTCACCTATTTTGATAATCCCAATTATGTGTTCATATATTATGCTATTCTCAATTACTGATGATTTACTTTTTAATTCTTTCAAATCAGTGATTAAGTTAATAATAATGCTTAAATAATCTCTGATTTATGTTAATCTCGATTATCCTTGTTTATACAAGCTTTGAAACAATTCTAAGTCAATTAGATGTGCTTTACATGATAGCCAGAGCTACCGATATCCAGAGCTACCGATAGCCATAGCTACTGATAGCCAGAGCTACCGATAGCCAGAGCTACCGATAGCCAGAGCTACCGATAGCCAAAGAGCTACCGATAGCCAGAGCTACCGATAGCCATAGCTACCGATAGCCAGAGCTACCGATAGACAAAGAGCTACCGATGCACAAAGAGCTACCGATGCACAAATAGCTACCGATGCACAAAGAGCTACCGATGCACAAAGAGCTACCGATGCACAAAGAGCTACCGATGCACAAAGAGCTACCGATGCATAGAGAGCTACCGATAAGAGTTTGAAGAGCTACCGATGAAAGATCCCTACACCGAGTCAACCGTACACATCTACAAACAAACGACTACCTATAATGAACTGCGAAGTCAAATCCTATATCCTCGACCCTATTTGTCTATTATACTAATGGTTACATTTGTTACTTTTGATGTATTTAATGTTATTAAATGATTTGTGTTTCCATTTCAGGAAACCGTTCCAAGTACGATAAAAAAACATAATCATTCCTCCTCAGAAAAACAAAAAGAAGCGGCATAAAAAGGACATCGTGCATGTATCAAAAAGAGAGAGAGACACTAGACCAAAAGAGATCAAGCACACAGAACATACTGACGATCAAGCTCAAAACGTGCCAAGAACAACTGGAGAACATCCACTCACGAGACTACTACTACCAGCCTCCAGAACATAGAGCATACATCGAGAAATCTATGCTAAAGAAGAACCACACAAAACTCATAATTCTTTGAGCCGATAAGCAAGCTGAACCTGGAAGTCAAGGAAGCAGATAGTACTCTGTTTTCCCTACAAAAACCAAAAGAAGACTCAGAACAAATTCTAATCAACAAACGGAGTCGAGAGCTGCACGAAGATTACTAGAGCCTTTTCTAATCTCTAAATCTTTATCTCTGTGATTTACTTTTTACATTACGAGCAGTGTGTGTTATCTGTTGTATTTTACACACACTATCTCTTGAACCTTAACTAGAGGATTTGAAAATCCTCACTCACTATCTTTTCATTCTTTTTCCCACTGTGGATAGTGGTAGAGGTTGTGTGTGACCTGGACAGTTGGTTGCTGTTGTTTTGTTTCCCACAGATAACAGTGGTAGAGGTCTTGGACCTGGAAAGTTGTAAACTGTTGAACCCCGATCCAGGGTGTGGATCATCCGTATATAAACTTTTGAGAGGACTAAGTCTCGACTTGAGACTGAAACTCTCGGTTAACTCTGATCTGTTTTTAGTTAAAGTTTATATCCATACAATAAATATCTATTTCATATTCCGCTGCTATTACTTTGAAATATAATTTATTTTCAAGGCTACTTTGATAGTTAAACTCGTAAGTGTTTATATTTATTGTAAACCAGTAAGTTAGTTTCAAAAGTTAAATTAATCATAAGAATAAGTTAATTGAGAACTAATCAATCTTTGAGAAACTAATTGAACCTTTATAATCTGTATAAATTCACTACAGTTTAATCTGTTTTTGAAATTGGGGGATTTTATAGAACTTGTTTTTAGCAGAAATTTTAATTGGAACTCAATTCACCCCCCTCTTGAGTGTCCACTCCGACCAACACATAACATTGTCATGATGCAAGTAATCATGTCCTGAAATACTTATTAGTTTAGTATCATTGGAATTACTAGATACATACATATGTTTTACGTTACATCATGAAATAAAAAAACATTGTGTCCCATTTTAACACCAATATATACCTTATCCTATTCATGTAGGTTAATTATAACATACCTCTTTGAAACCTGGGAAAATTAAAACATAAAAAAGGGTGTGGTCTGATTCTTAGTAAGGGTAACAATATAGCGAAAAATATCATAAATAAGAAAAAAAATTAAGGAATTGTATAAGACTAAAACATAAGGTTTTTAAACATAATGATTATTATAATATAGAAAAGGTAAATCAAATAATTACATTTCCTTATTCTCATGGATATTATACTAGTCGAATAATCTCATGTTATATCAATAGACAATTTCATAATGATGAAATTCAAAATTCATGACATCATATCTATATAGTCAAGGCCTCATGCGATAACTACATATAAGATTCTGTCAAGACATTGTGCCAAGACACTACATTGTCTTATGAGACATATTTATGAATCGAGGAGATATAGAGAACTTCACCAATAACTTAATAAATACAATGCATTCATCATAGGAAAAGTTTAAAACATAATCTCTACATTTGTATTAAAACTAGCTTATGAAATGTCAATATTGTAACCACAAACCATGAATGGCATAAAAATAGCACATACATAGTCAAAAATAACTCATTCAATACAATATTCATGATTTTATAATAATAAATCAACCTAAATCAAGAATAAAATATAATGAAGTATATTGAAATAGAAGAAAATAGTCATTAAAACAATTTTAGAGAAATATCCCTTTTTTCTGGAAAACATTTAAATGTCAGACTATTTATCAAAGAAGTCGTTTAAAAGATATTTTAGAATCAATGTGTATCATACAAATTTTAAACCATTAAAATGAATTTTTATTTAAAAACATTCATTTCAATATAAATAAATACTTAAAACCATTTTTAAAATGTGGACACTAATGATAAATATTTAGAGGAATAAATATTTAAAACATTTAAAACAATATTTTTGTAAAAGAGTTACTATCCAAATAAAAGATTCTTGAATACAAGTAATTGAGGAACAAGAATAATAAAAACATTATAATATCATGACAATAATTTTATTCATGATATTATATGTTAATGGACAATATATACACAATTGAAATGTTTATTGGTTCATAACGGCAAAGAGGTCCCAAAGGAATATAAATTGAAATGTAATACCTTATAAAGATTGTATCCTTAGATTGAAAATAAACCATGAAATAATTATTTGTGAAAAATATAAATACACTCAATATAATTGAATATTCAGTGTAAATCAAATAGGTTACATCCACACATTTTCTTGTAAGTACAAAACCAATGACTTGAATGTTTAACTCAATGAATGGAAATTGAGTTATGATTACCCATAGAAAGTTCATATCAATGGAATGTGAATTTATCAATGGAGTTATTTTGTGTATCCATGGTAAATATATATATCTGGGAGTTTATATTACTACATAAATATTAAATAGTGATTCCACACATAATCTTGGAGTAAAATAATCAATGAAATATGTGTAAACTCTAATGAGTGGAAATTGAAATTTGAAATTCCCTTACCGATTTGGTAACTTATGAAACATACTAACCATGAAGAAGTACCATAAAATTAAGATGCAGATACCCATAAATGAAATTATATTACATAGAGAATACAATCATGGGATGTACATAAACCACACAATATGAAATTGTGGCAATATCCCATGAATCTCACGAGAATAAGAAGTGAGATGAAAACCACTTACCTTTTACTTTTCCTTAGTATACTATAGGTTAACCAGTTGTATAATTTTAAAATAATTTTTATTAAATTATACATGAACCATGTACATAAATATTATATCTTGTACGATATTATAATATTCCTTTATTAATGATATTTTAGTAGTATCATTGTTTTGGTTGTTAACTGATTCAGTTTCATTTATATGTTTTTTTACGTAAGTAATGTTTGTTATGTATAGGATGTATTTGATTGATATCCAGAATGATAATATGTTATTAAAAAATATTTTTAATCATAAAATTAAAATTATTCTTGAATGATTATGATAGTGAATTAATCTCATCACTATTGTAGAGACTGTAAGAAGTACGTACGCACGCATGACAATATCATTGGTTTGATGGTGACATCGTGTATAATTGGATGGTATTTCATATATAGAGAATCATTAAAATGTTCTATTTACTATTTAAATTAGTAATAATCATGATTATACATATCCAAATATTCATGTGTTTGAATAACAAACTACACCACGATGTGGTGATGGTAAATCATACGTATGCACGTATGGTGACGTTGTCATTTATAAGATGGGGAGAATAACGAATATGTTTGTACACTATTTATAATAACATCATAATATGTAAGAGGTACATGAGTTATTATTTTTATATTTAAACAAAAAAGAATGAGGAAGTGGAAGAAGAAAAGAACTTGAAAGAGGTTGGTGAAATTATTACCTTTTCTTCGGGTATTTCTATTTGATTTGATAAAAAGAGCTCCGTAGGATGGAATTTTGATAAATGTAAGGACTCTTGGTTGATGTGAGGGATGTTGGGAGGATATTTGGTAGGGTTGGGCCGATCCAAATGTCTTTGGAGGTGTTAATTTAAGAGAAGGGGATGTACCCTTTTATAAGAGAGGTAAGGGTCACTTTAGGAAAACAATGAAATATTATTTTATTATAAAACATTTTAGTTTTATAATGGATACATAATGATTTATTTCTAAGATAAGGTTGTTATGGGGGGATATTATTTCAACCAATAGGTTTTTGAAAAGTTTAGGTCGCCATATTAATCATATCATTTAGATTTAACTATTAGTTAAATAGTTTATCTTTTATTGTGTCATCTTATATTCTTACTCTATATGGTAAATAAACATACTCTAAACTTCCAAGAGAACCTCAAGTGGTCCAATAAGGTCATATATAATATTAATCAAGCCATTTTTCTAAACCTTATATTTTTAGGAATATTATATCTACCAATAATATAGTATTTGTTTTTACAACTCATTTATGTTGATTTTGACATTTTTTAGTATTTGGTTATTGTGAAACTCATAACAGCATGATTACTTCAAAAAAATTATTCAATCAACCCTAACATGGAATATTAAACTGAAAAATTAGTTTAATTTATCAAAAGTCTCAAATTACATTTATTTGAATATTTATAATATCTATTATTTTAATCATTCATTAATAATGTAATTACTACATCATCATTATGTCACATATAAAATTAATCATTTAATGACAAGAATTTTAAAATAAAATACCATTCTATAGGAAATATATTTATCTTTCTAATGATAATTTATAGTCGATTTTATATTATGTATATCTCTATATTAAAAATATTTTAGTTATTACAATTTGAATTTAACACTTTTAACTCTTCATTAAATAAAATAATAATAAATGTCCTAATCTAATCCAAGTGGAACAAAAGAATAATAGATTATAGGTATTATGTATCTATATTTAATTATAAATAATAAAATAAATAATTTTTTAAATAAAAAGGCAATTTTTAAACAATAACACATTGTTTTTTCACTATACATCAAAAATTGAATGTTTTTATAAAAATACCAAAAATTCAGCATAAGATAATTCTGATATTCCAAATTAAAAAATGAATTCTATTTTATCATAATCGAAACATAGAAGTAGGATTAATTAGTTTAAAATTAATTCCCATTTTCAAAAACAAAAGGAAGGTTTTTATGAAATAAAACTCTCAAAAGATTCACATGAGTTTATGTCAATTTTAATTATGAAATTACTTATAATGAACAACATTGTATTAAATGATAGAAATATAATCTGATTATACTTCCGAACTATTGAAATTAATTATTTATCACTATAAATTATTTCGATTAAAAAAGTTTATTTCAATTAAAATTTACTATTTTTCATTATTCATCAAAATATGAATTTTATCAGGAAAGTACCAAAAATTTATCAAAAATAAAATTTAATGTCCCTATTATAAAGAATAAAATAATTTCATTAAATTTAATATATACAAGTTGTCACAACCCGTCCTCGGGGCCCGTGCCGTGACTACCCCAAGCCTGCCTTCCATAGGCCAGGGGCTGGCGACTAGTACCAAAGGCGTAAATCCCGATAACTGGGAAGGCATTGCCTTTATAAAATTAAACAAAACACCACAGAGTACAAGTGGAAGTGCTAAAAAGTAAATGGGCCAGAATACAAACCCAACTAAAAGTACAGCTAAAACTGAACGAAAGTACAACAGAAAAATAAAAACAACTAGAAGAAAGGAAGAAGCTCCTGGGTCATCCTCCTCGGATCCTACCAGATGGGTAGGTATAGATAGCACAGCTCCTGGATCGTCCACCACTGATCCTACCTGAAGGGTAGGTACAAATAGCGCATCTCCTCAATGATCTCGCCCGTCAACCCCCTCAGAGTGTCGTCTTGTCGTGAAGTCCACCTCTGGATACTGACTCGTTGTGTAGTCCACCTCCAGGTACCATCCAGTACTCGAACACTCGGCCTCCGTCAGGACTGCCCGTCGTCTGCAACCAACACAACGAGGTGTGGGCATAGCCCGTGCAGAGGTGAGTATAATGATACTTAGTAGGGACCCCGAGACCCTCAAGGTCTCAATAAAACCAATAAGGATAACCACAAAGAAGATCTCAATAGATAACCTCTACTTAGGTATATGACCATACATATACCTAAGTTATCAAGTACCCATCTCAATCATGAGGAAACACAAATATTATGAAATCAGCGGATAACCACTACCAAGTTATATACCCAAACATATACCTAAGTTTTCATGTGACCCATCTCAATCAAGAGGTAAACACAAAGGTCATAAACTCAGCTCAAACCAGGACTTTCATTATCGAAACCGTAACTGCTAAAGGGCCCCGTATCTGGAGTGTACAGTGGTCCTGTCACGACTCCGAGGTACTGCTCACTAACCTAAGACTACTGAGGTACACCTCCTGTCGAGTACCGCGGTTCAGCCACCCAAACACAGTAGTGCTTCCCGCAGGGGTATACCACCCAAACACAGTAGTGCACACCCCCTAGTAGCCTACATAGGTACTATCCGGACGATTACCACGGGTCTGCACTGTCACACAGGTAGTGCTCCGTCTACCATGGGTCTACACCCAAACAAAGTAGTGCTCCGTCCACTGGGCTAGTCCACTCACTCCAAGTCGAGTTGGTCAAGCAGTCGGCAGGTCTCTGTCAGCTACACGGTCTTCGTACTCCGCACGCTCATCTTTGGAAGGGTCCGCTCGACAAGCTACAGGTCAATACTCCAAGTATCGAAAAGTCCCACGAAGAAGTATCTCAAAGGACGGCCTCATCACACTACTGGAATGTGGGTTTTTCCCAACAGTTACATACCAACGGTTTGATAGAACCGTTGGTAAATGATTAAAATAGAGGTTTTTTCCAACGGTTTCTTAGAACCGTTGGGATAGCTTGGTTTGGGAAAGTTTTTCCCAACGGTTGCCTAGAACCGTTGGGATAGGCCTTGTTTTGGGGAGTTTTTTCCAACGGTTCCTTAGAACCGTTGGGGTAGGCCTTGTTTTGGGGAGTTTTTCCCAACGGTTCTAAGGAACCGTTGGGATAGACCTTGTTTTGGGGAGTGTTTCCCAACGGTTCTAAGGAACCGTTGGGATAGGCCTTGTTTCGGGGAGATATGCCAACGGTTTTAAAAAACCGTTGGCAAAGGTTTTCCCCAAATCCCCAGCAGCCCGTTCTCTCCCCCATTCGCGTTACAGAGCCCTAATGGGAGCAGCAGCAGGCGATTTTGGAGTACTGCCGGCCGGACCTTGAAGCTCTTTTTCAGGTTCTTCTTCTTCTTTATCTCAAAAAGGTATTCAAATGTTTGGATAGTATTGAAACTTATTTTTATTTTTCCCTTCAGTTTAGGCGATTTTGGAGCTACTTCCGGCGCCTAAGGGTGAGTTTTCTTGAAAATTCCTTTTTGGATTTTACCCTTTGAACATGGGATGTCATTTGTGAAAGGTTATATAAATCGAATTGATTGTTCGATTTATGAATTGAATTGTAAATTAAATTAGTTAAGGGTATTTTATGGTTTGCATTCCCCTTTAACACTTATATTTTATGTTACCATGTTAGATATATTATAACTAATGCATGTGATATCTTTATAGTCTTGTTAGGAGTGTTATATTAAAAATTCCCATGTGAGTGCTTGAATTTTCCTTGAATTTCTAGCCATTATGAATTATGTTGAGACCATGATATGGAATTGATTGATTAAGCAAGAGAATATCATTATCTTGTCATTACAACATGAGTAAATGATGCTTCATTCTTTTCAGGTTATTATTTGATTGAGTCGCCATTTTGAGGTGAGTTGTATTAAATACCTTTGTTTTTGACCTTGGTATGTTTAATGAATTGTTTAAATGAAATGAAATTCATTAAAGGATTAATAGTAAATAGTGATACATGGATTCTATTAGGATGTCAGGTATATAATCTTGTTTCTATTAACTTATATGCTTTATGTGATAAATGGATTCATAGTGGAATTCCACGGATAGACTCATTTCTTTGAATATTGATTAAGCCATTGGTGATACATGGATCCAAGGGAGGGATTCCATAGATAGACTTATTGAATGTAGAATTATATTCCAATTGATACATGGATTCTTATGATAATTCCATAGATCAACTTATCGAATGTAGAATTATATTCCAATGATATGCGTCTTGTGTGGTTGTGGTGTGGTTTATGTGTTTTATTGTAGTAGTGAAGTGTGTGATTATGTAGTTAATGTGAACCCATAGGTTGAGTATTTTGTGCTATCTATATATCATGTATTTTTATGTTATTTCTACACATTCCCAACCAGAGTTGGATAAACTTACCAACGATCAGAGGTTTTGAGTTATGGGTATTTTTTCTAATATCTAGGATGGTGGTTATATGTTTGGATAGCTACCATGTCTTCCCTACTCTTCCTTAAAAAGTGATTTACCATGTGTTTTTAGGCAAGATGCGATGTGATTGTCCATGTGTCTTCAGGTGAGATGTACTATGATTTCCCTAGTGTTTTTCGGTGAGGTGTGATGTGATAAGGCTATAATAATATGTGGCATGTGGTTGGGGTCATGTATGGTAGGAGGATGGCACAAGGTTGATGTTATTCATGTTCATGATACCCTACTAATATGGTTATGGGATGATTCATGCTGTTATGTGATATAACACATTAAGTTCTTGTTGGTTTTACATTTTTTCAATAACACATTTGTATGTTTTTTTGACATGTGTAGTTGATACCTTGATTATTTTCTTCCTTTATCGTTTACTTAAATGTATTTTCTATTATAGTTAATGCCTATTGAATTGTTTATGACAAAATGACTTATATAAATTCTTTTTACAGAATGGACAGAAGTTGGATGTATGAAACCGATCGGATCTCAGACGATTTTCAAAACAATTTGGAGAGCTTTATAGATTTTGCATTTCACAATGCTTCAGATAGTGGTCGCATACACTGCCCATGTTCCAATTGTGTTGGTAGACCTTGGTTGAGCTGTGAAGATGTCAGATACCACATAACCAAAAATGGGTTTCAAGCAAACTACTTTCTGTGGTATCACAATGGGGAGAAAACGAAATCTAAAATTGGTGATGATCGAAATGAGAAGACTGGAATGGAGAATTTGTTAGATGATCGGTTTCCGTTTATTCGTCATCATGAAAAAGAAAAGATTTCGACTCAAGAAGACTTTGATATGAGGACAGCTGATGCATCTAGTGAAAATGATGATATTGATAAGGTGAAAAAATTGAATGATGCTGCCACGACTCCAGTATATCGACAATGCGATAAAATGAAAAAGCTGGAATTTTTAATCCGATTATTTCCTGGGAAAACTATGTATGGGATTTCTAATACAGCAATCGATTACATTCTTACCCTCTTGAAGGATTTACTTCCAGATGATGCAGATATTCCCTCAAACCACTATATGGCATGGAAGTTAGTTGAGGAACTTGGATTTTCAAGAAACAAAATTCATGCTTGCCCGAAAGATTGCAGTTTATTCTGGGAGGAAACCGCTGAACGAAATGAATGTATAAAATGTGGCACGTCCCGCTGGAAGTCAAAATCTAATGGAACACCATCCGGCGTTCCACAGAAAGTAATGTGGCACTTTCCATTGATCCCCAGACTCCAGAATCTTTTTATGTCTGATGTCATATCAATAAAAATGAGATGGCATGATACCGAGAGAAAGAAGACTGATGATGAGTTGGTTCATCCTGCAGATGGATTTGCATGGAAGAGATTCGATGCTCGACATCCTGATTTTGCAGCTGACATGCGTAATGTGAGGCTGGGTCTTTCATGCGACGGTTTTAATCCGTTTGGGCAGATGCTTACTTCGCACAGCACATGGCCCGTTTTTATGCACATTTATAATCTTCCCCCATGGTTGTGTATGAAAAAATCTTTCACTTTCATGAGTATACTCATATATGGTCCTTCTGATCCCGGCATTGATATTGATGTATACATGCAACCTTTAATAAAAGAGTTGAAGCTTCTTTGG
This sequence comes from Viscum album, assembly GCA_963277665.1. Lineage (NCBI taxonomy): Eukaryota > Viridiplantae > Streptophyta > Magnoliopsida > Santalales > Viscaceae > Viscum > Viscum album. The sequence continues at coordinate 1,399,993,589 of OY728150.1, forward strand.
GATGTGGGTGTGCGCACATACGATGCATGTTCGAAAGACATATTTCAGATGCGCGATGCGCTTATGTGGACAATCAATGATTTTCTGGCTTATGCAATGATGTCTGGATGGAGCACGAAGGGGAAACTGTCATGTCCAGTTTGTATGAAGAATACACGATCCAGAAGACTGAAACATCGTTGTAGTTTCAGTTTTATGGGACATCGACGATTTTTTCCAAAGGATCATCCATATAGAATGAATCGTCGAAGATTTGATAATACTATAGAGACCGATGATCCACCTCAGCGTATGTCTGGAACTGATGTGCTTAATGAATTGAAAGATTTCAGTTTTTCATTCGGGAAGGGTCAAATGAAATCTGGAAAGAGAAAGAATGTTTCCACAGAAACCTGTTACAATTGGAGGAAGAGGAGTATCTTTTTTGATTTGCCTTATTGGTCAACCAATTTGCTACGTCATTGCTTAGACGTAATGCATATTGAAAAGAATATATGTGAAATGTTGCTTTCAGTTCTTCTAAATGTCAAGGGGAAGACAAAAGATGATTTACGATCTCGACGTGACTTGGTGGATTGGGGCATCAGACCAGAATTGCATCCTGTGCGTATCAGTGAAAATAAATGGCAACGTCCATGTGCTTCTTATGTGATGACACCTACTGAAAAAAACAATTTTTGGAAGTATTAGAGACTATTAGAGTTCCTGATGGCTATTCAAGCAACATATCTAAACGGGTCAATAGAAGAGAGTTGAAGCTAAAATCTTTGAAGACTCATGATTATCACGTTCTACTGCATGAGTTGCTTCCAATAGCAATCCGTCATCTTTTGTCCAATAATGTAAGGGTGGGTGTTATTCGGTTGTGCCATTTGTTTAGAGATCTTTGTGCTAAGAAGTTGTCCAAGTCTTTCTTGCAAAAAATGTTGACAGATGCCCCATTAATTTTGTGTGAGTTGGAGAAAATATTTCCCCCATCATTTTTCACATGCATGCTGCATCTGACTGTCCATATTCCAAATGAAATACTTCTCGGAGGACCTGTTTCTTTTCGTTGGATGTATCCAACTGAAAGAAATATGTTCACATTAAAGTCTTATGTTCGAAACAAGAATCATCCTGAAGGTTCTATCGTGAACGGTTACTTAGCTCAAGAATGTATGGATTTCTGTTCAATGTATTTGTCTGATCTTACTACAAGAATGAACAGACCAATGAGAAATGAAGAAGAACAATATGAGAAAATTGAACCCAGTTTTCCATCACTTCCTCAAACAGGAGGAATTCATGGATCATATACATTGAAGACATTATGCCATGAAGAGCGGGAGATGGCACATCGCACAGTTTTGTTCAACTGTGATTTGTTCGATGACTATATCAGGTAACAAAATTGAATATGTATATATCTTAAATATATATCTGTTAAACTATTCATATTTTTTATCTACAGGGAACATAAAACAATGATAAATAGGAAGCATCGTTCTTTATCTTTGAGAAGGAGAGAGACTTTGCATAGCAAAGAGTTTTCTGCTTGGTTAAAATTGAAGGTAAAAATATTACTGTTTAAATTAATTATTTCAATATTTACTTAAGTTTAACTGTCATTTATATTGCAGGTATTGAGTTTGTCTGCTGACTCTGTCTCTGAGGAAATAAGAGCTTTGGCTTTTGGTCATAATACCGTGGTTCGTGACTGTAAATCAATTGTTATCAATGGGTACAGATTTATTGTCACTGAACAAGCCAAAAACATGATAACACAACATGATGGTATTATGGTTACTGCCACAACAGATTGTTATGCCAGTGCATCAGATAGTAGACCGCGACTTGAAAATGTGGGTTATTATGGAGTCGTTGAGAAAATAATAATATTGGATTATTACTCTCATGGACGAGTCACAATGATGAAATGCCATTGGTTTGATTCGATGACGAGACATGGCACATTTATTGATGATTGTGGATTTCGAGTAATTAATATGACCCGCACTCTTGCAGATGAAGAACCATATGTGTTGGCATCAATGGCTAAACAAGTTTTTTATGTCAAAGATCAACTTCAACAAGAATTTGGTGTCGTAGTTGAAGTAATTCCAAGACATATTTTTGATGATGCTGATGATGGAATTGACACTGTCCCTATTGCCATTGGAACCAATCCATTTATTTCTTTTGATGACTCCAATAGCTCAATTGTCAAAGTTGATTGTGAACCTGAAGTTGTGGTTGGAAATATATAGAATCATTCATCCATGTTCTCAATTCTTTTGGTTTACCTCGAGTTGGGTTGTTAAGGTTGGTAATATTCATATTTATTTAGTATTGATCACAAATATGTTTTAGCTGACTTGACCGTTATGTGAATTTTCAATGTTTATTGGTTGCTGTTTTATTTGAATTGCATTTTCTAATTTGGAATTGAACTGTATTCAAACCAAATCAAACAATATTTCTAACTTGGTGAACATTACAACTTGTATGTTTTATTAAATTAATTCAAGATCTTCTAAAACAATTGATAGCTAAATTACCAATGAATCCCATCATTCCCTCATATATTTAGTTTTTTGGTTTACACATTAATTTTCTTTTTCTAATTAATTACATATTTGTTTTCCAATGCAGGAAATGAAGCCAATTGAAGAGAGACGAAGAAAAAAAATGGCGGAGAACAATCGTCGGATGGAGGAGATGGGAATTCCACCATTAGTGCCTACAGTGAGTACTTTATTTCATATATATATATATATATATTTACAGAATATATAATGTCATGTGATTAATTTTTTTTGTAAACTTTTTTGTAGGATCCACCATTACGTCGACAGTTATTCGACGAGGAGCCTAGTACTGGTCCTAGTACTCAGGCCGGTGGTACGAGGAGGGTTCGTACCAGAGGTGGACTATAACGACCCACACTTTACATACATTGTTAATACTTCAAAAATTGAAGCACACTTATTACAACATATGACAAAACCACAAAGGACCGTATAGGTATAGTGTCTTTAGAAACTGGGAAACATAAACAACTGGTTCATAAATCTTCTACAGTGAAAATGAGATCCCCATAATCATAACATAAAACTTGAATCTTTGTGGCGTGTACACATAATCATGGAAAATCATTTCTTGTTGGTCATGACTCATTGCCAAGACTATCTTAGTGGACAAAGTCCCTTTCTGAACCGAGTTCACTCCTCGTTTCAGTCCTGTATCACTGAACCGAAATAACCTTCCGTTCCAGCCATGTCTATCTCATGAGATATAAAATCATTACCCAATGCATTGGAGGGAGATATAGGTCCCACCCATCTTATAATGAATCCTTTCTTATGTGTGCCACATAATCATAAAACATGCATCATCGCATAACACATGTAACAAAAATGGGATTCTTGAAACATCATGACATCATAAATCAATTCATATATGATAAAAGAATTCATAAACATAATTCCATCACAACATAGTCAAACCAATGTAAAAATATGGATAGAAACAGAACCCTTTATTATCTTAGATGGAAAATAATTTTGATAAAACACTTGAATTGAATTCTTGAGGAAAATATCCTTTCTTCTTCAAAAACATTTTTCCTTTCATAACATGTCATACAACTTTAAAATAAAAGAAGTTGATTAAAAATAAACTTGAAAAATTGTAAAGGAAGCTTCTTTGAAGTAATGTTTTAAAAATCCATTCATGCCGTATAAGTTAAAAAAAACATTCTTCGTACTTTTGTCGGAAAAGTCAAAAAGTACCTCGTACGGAAAAACGACAAAAGATTCCTTTCATACGTATTACTAAAAACTCACCGAAGGGTAAAAATGGATTTAAACAATTTTAGTTGGATGGAAATAATATTACATATTGATAAAACATAGATGTGGATGATAAAATACACCCCAGTAAATACTTACGAATAAACAATCTCGGATAAAAATGAGATTGTGATATTTCCCTTACCTTAGGTCCGATTAGCTTTGTACGTGTCCGAAGCTCCTGTATAATGGTTTAAATAATGTTATTGACTTATTCCAGAATCATACATATTTATATGATATCATATATGGTCATATTATTAGCTTCTTGTTAGTAATATTTCATTGTTACTTGTTACTCGGGTCTTTATAACTTTTTGTTCTTATGCGTGTTTTGTCGAATAAATTCTTATTCTTATCTTTAGGTTATAGATAATTCATTTCCAGAATGGTATTTGTGTATTATATACCATATTCATTCATTCAATTCATTTATATAATCATTATGAAATGAAGATCATGTAGAACGAGTCGCATCACATCGTGGAGACGGTATTCCGTACGTACGCAGGAGTGATGATATCATTCCTATGATCGTGGAATTGTATTGGAGTATATATATATTATTTCAGTATCAATATTACTTCATAATAATCATATTTAGTTACTCATTACACCATTATAACCATCCTTGTAAGGTGATGGTGGAAAATAGATTACACCACGGTGTGGAGACGGTATTCCGTACGTACGCACGCGTGGTGATTTCATTTTTCCGTAGGATGGATAGAAGGTGAAATAGGGTTGTTTCATATTTATAATAACATATCATTATGTAAGTAATACTGATGTTATTACTTTATCATGAAACAAATAAAGAAGAAGAAGTTGAAGAAGAAAGAAATTGAAAAGATCGGTAATGGATATTACCTCTTCTTTGGAACGCCTCTTTGAATCCTCCACTTAAGGAACTAAGATTGGTCTTTGGAGAAGACCAGGACCTCTAGGATTATTCTAGGGAAGTGGAGAGGAGAAAATGGCAGGGGTTGGCCGAGATTGAGTGCTCAATTTGGTGTGAGGAGGAGGGGGAGGAGGTGCCCTTTTATAAGGGAGGAGAGGGGCACCTTAGGAATATCTCAAAATATTATTTTATATTAAAGTCAAAATCAGTTTATAATGGTTCCAAAGGGTCTTATTTCGAAGATAAAGTGGGGAAGGGTCGAAATCCTATCAACCAATAGGATTTAGACAAGTTTAGGGTATTATTTTAACCTTATCAATTAGATTTAACTCTAAGTTAAATAATTTAACTTTTACCATGTCTTTTTGTTTTCTTTCACTATATGGTTAATACACTTACTATAACATGCCAAACGAACCCCAAATTGTTTATTATTAAAATATATATCCTTATATAAGTCATTTGGCCGAACCTTAGATTTTTAGGAATAAAATAACAATTAATAATATAATATTTGATTTAAAAACTATTTTGTGTCAATTTTGACACTATTTGATATATGATTTTTGTGAAAGTCATAAAAGAATTATATGTTCAAACCAAGTTGATTAAATCAACATTAATATATCATAGTAACCTATAAAATTAGTTGAATTCATAAAAAGTCTCAAATTACATTTATTTTGGTGTTTATAACATCAATTATGTCAATATTTCATTAATAAGATAATTACTGCATCATCTTTGTGTCATAAATAAATTACATTATTTGATGTCTAAAAATTACAAATAAAATATCATCATGTAGGAAATCTTTTTAGATTTCTAATGAATATTTACAATTGAATTTATCTTATGTATAACCCCATATTAAAAATGATTTACTTATTAAACTTTGATTTTAACTATTTTAACCCTTCTTTAAATAAATTAATAATAAATGTCCTAATCTAATCCAAGTGGGCCTAAATGGTCATATTTTATTCCTAAGTTTGTTTTTGGTCGAATTACACTTGTCCAATAGAATTAGGACATGTGTTAGGGTAATATTAACATCATATTTACCCTTAGTTACCCTATTTACTATTAACCGCGGTAAAAAAAGTAAAAAGTTACTATTCACCAAAAAATTATTTTCATCTCATTGAACCACATTTTAGTCCTTGATATTAACCGTGTCTCTCGGATTTTCGAAATTCCAATCACAGAAGCGGTAAAATTCAGTTTTATGCAAAATTCAGTTTTTAACCTACCACTTAGTGGTTTCACTATTCATCAAAAATTGAAAGTTTTCAGAAAAATACCAAAATTTCACCCTAGGCTAATTTCGATATTCTGAGTCCAAAAATGAAGTCCATTTTGAAAAATAAAATTTATAAAATTTCAAAAAGTGGTTATTACTATTCATAACGGCTAGTTTTAATAGTATATTGTTGTTTAGTGAAACTCGGTATTGCGTACGACGCAAGCTATCGAGGAAGGTCACGATTGCGTGTAAAGCAAGCCAAGCAAGTGTTGTGTAGAAAAAGATTCCTTTGATGATTTATATAACATAAAAGTCTCGGGTGTTACATTCTACCCCCCTTAAAAGAATTTCGCCCTCGAAATTCATCACTTTGTAACAAACAGATGAGGATACTTCTCCCTCATCATATCCTCAAGCTCCCATGTAGCTTCTTCAAGTTGGTGGTTCCTCCATAAAACTTTCACCAAGCGAGTGGTCTTGTTTCGTAGGACTTTTTCGCTACGATCCAGAATCTCTATCGGCTGTTCTTCATAAGAAAGATCTAGCTCCAGCGGTACAACTTCTGAGCGGAGTACATGTGAAGGATCTGGTATGTACTTTCTCAGGAGAGATACATGGAACACATCGTGAACTTGAGAGAGATTCGGTGGAAGCGCCAATCGGTAAGCTACCTTCCCAACACGATCCAGTATTTCGAAAGGACCGATATATCTAGGGCTCAACTTCCCCTTCTTTCCAAATCTCATAACCCTCTTCCAGGGAGATATTCGTAAGAACACTTTATCACCCACTTCAAACTCTAGGTCTTTTCTTCGGTTGTCGGCATAGCTTTTCTGTCGACTCTGAGCTGCTCTTATGTGTTGTTGAATAGATCTGACCTTTTCTGCCATTTCATCAACGAGATCAGGTCCTAATAGCTTTCTTTCCCCAACTTCATCCCAGCAAGTTGGAGTCCTGCATTTCTTTCCATAGAGAGCTTCATAAGGAGCCATTTGAATACTAGAGTGAAAGCTATTATTATAAGAAAATTCCACCAAAGGTAGGTGTTGATCCCAACCTCCTTTGAAATCCATAGAGCAAGCTCTCAACATATCTTCTAGGGTTTGAATTGTTCTCTCAGACTGACCGTCTGTCTGGGGATGATAAGCAGTGCTGAAACTCAACTCTGTATCCAGAGTATGCTGAAGACTTCGCCAGAACTTCGAGGTAAATCTCGGATCTCGATCAGATATAATAGAAAGTGGTACTCCATGCAATCTTACCACTTCCTTTACATATATCCTGGCAAGCTGATCTAGAGAGAAATCCTCTCTAATAGGAATGAAGTGTGCAGACTTTGTGAGACGATCAACTATGACCCAGATAGCATTATTGCCTTTGGATGTTTTAGGAAGTCATGTGACAAAGTCCATAGTGATGTTTTCCCATTTCCATTCGGGTATGGGTAATGGTTGTAACATCCCCTTAGACTTCTGTCTCTCAGCTTTAACTTGTTGACAAACCAAGCATCGAGAGACATATTCAGCAACATCTCTTTTCATGCCATCCCACCAGAAGTACTCTTTCAGGTCCCTATACATCTTCGTGCTTCCAGGATGAATAGAGAATGAAGAACTATGAGCCTCATCCAGCAGCTCTTTCTTTAATTCGGGGATGGGAGGAACACAAACCCGATTCCTGAACTTTATTATCCCATCACAATCAAGGTTGAATTCAGGAACATTTCTCACCTTCTTTTGTAACTCGACATCTTCTTTCTGTGCCTCTTTAATCTTCACATGTATAGATGGTTGAACATTCATTTGAGAAAGATAAGATTTTTCCCCTTCCATTATAATTCCAAGATCCATCCTTTGTAAATCCATAAATATTGGATCTTGTGTGATCCTCATCATGGATAAACTAGCATGGTCTTGTCGACTTAATGCATCTGCCACCTTGTTTGCTTTCCCAGGGTGGTAATGGATTGAGCAGTCATAATCCTTAATCAGCTCCAACCATCTTCTTTGACGCATATTCAACTCCTTTTGTGTGAAAATATACTTTAAACTTTTATGATCAGTATAAATATCACACCTTTCACCATAAAGGTAATGCCTCCAAATCTTTAATGCAAAGATTACCGCAGCTAACTCCAAATCATGTGTTGGGTAATTTTGTTCATGGATTTTCAACTGTCGTGAGGCATAAGCTATCACCATATCATTTTGCATAAGAACACACCCCAATCCCTTCTTGGATGCATCACTGTAGATCACAAACCTTTCTCCACTACAAGGCAGTGTGAGCACAGGTGCACTGGATAACCTTCTTTTCAACTCCTTGAAATTCTCTTCACATTCCTCTGTCCAGACAAACTTAACTCCTTTCCGAGTCAACTTGGTGAGTGGATTAGATAATCGTGAAAAATCTTTTACAAAACGTCGATAATATCCAGCCAAACCAAGAAAACTTCGGATCTCAGTTACTGTTGTTGGTCTTGACCATCTTTCGATAACCTCTGTTTTTGCTGGATCCACAGATATCCCCTCTTTTGAGATTATATGACCCAAAAATGCAACTTTTTGAAGCCAAAATTCACACTTGGTAAATTTGGCATAAAGATTCTCCTTTCTCAGGGTCTTCAATATAATTCTCAAGTGATCTTCATGCTCTTCCTTGCTCTTTGAATAGACAAGAATATCGTCTATAAAGACTACCACAAATTGATCAAGATAGTCTCTAAAGACTCTATTCATTAGATCCATGAAGATAGCAGGGGCATTAGTAAGACCAAATGGCATCACTATAAATTCATAGTGTCCATACCTTGTTCGGAAAGCCGTCTTTGGTATATCCTCCCTTTTGACCCTTAATTGATGATACCCTGAACGAAGATCAATCTTGGAAAAGTATTGAGCTCCGCGTAGTTGGTCAAATAAGTCATCAATGCGTGGGAGAGGATATTTGTTCTTGATAGTGATCTTGTTAAGTTCTCTATAATCAATGCAGAGTCTCATTGATCCATCTTTCTTCTTAACAAATAGAACAGGTGCTCCCCAAGGTGACGCACTAGGGCGTATGAATCCCTTATCAAGATTCTCTTGGACTTGCTTCTTCAATTACTGCAACTCAATTGGGGCCATTCTATAAGGTGTCTTTGAAATAGGCAAAGCACCCGGTACGAGTTCTATTGAAAACTCAACTTCACGATTTGGTGGAAGACCCGGTAATTCCTCCGGAAAGACATCATCAAACTCCCGTACAATGGGCATATTCTTAATCGTGAGTTTCTCACCAACCATTTGAGATAAATAACCTTCATTTAGTGGGATCAATACCCATAAGATGGAAGAAATTTCCACTGGAAGGTTATGTTCATCCTTGCATTGGTATACGATCGTAGATTGATCTGGAGTATGAAATGTGACTTCCCTTCTTTGGCAATTGATATGAGCTCCATGTAGAGAAAGCCAATCCATGCCAAGAATCACATCAAATTCCACTAAAGGAAGGATCACAAGATTTGCAGGAAGCACTTTCCCACAAACTTCGATCGGAGAAGAATTATAAACTTTTGATGCGATTGATGTGCCATTAGGTGTTGTCACAGCTAACTCAACATCTAATTGTTGAGGTAGTACAGTGATACCCTTAGAAAAGTATTCAGAATTAAAAGAGTGGGTGGATCCAGAATCAAATAAAACATTTTCTACTTTAGAGTGGATGGTAAGTGTACCTTTCACCACATCGTTATCGTACTCCACATCGCTGATAGAAATTGCATGTGACTTTCCTTTGTCTTTAGCTTTAAGAGTTTGTTGACGTCGACCATCATCATCAACCCTTGGATTTGGGCATTGATTGGCATAATGCCCCATCTCCTTGCACTTGAAACATTGAAGTGTTGTAGGTTCATTCTGTGTATCCCTTCCTTTGTTTGCATCATTAGACATCTTCTTCCCATTATCACGGCATTCAAATGCCCGATGACCTTCCTTTCCACATTTAAAACATTTACTTGTCCCTTTAAGACAACTCCCTCCATGTTTCTTTCCACACTTTGAGCATAAGGGAAAGTTCATCTTCTTTTCCGTGTGCTCTTTAGATTTTTCTTTGAATTCCATCTTCCTCTTCTTATCAAACCCATGTGACTGATGGGTTACTCCAATCTCCATCTCGACTTTGAGAGCACATCGAACGATTTCCTCGTAGCTATTGAAGTCCCTTATGGCTAACGCCCTTCGAAGACTTGGTTTTAAGCCACTAAAGAATCGATCGATCTTACTCTCGGGTTGGATAATAATACCAGAAGCGTACCTTGCCAGTCTTGTAAAATTTGCTTCATAGATACCAACAGATTCATCATCCCTTTGCTTCAATTCAAGAAACTCTTTCTCCATCTTTGTTCGGAGAATACGAGGGAAGTACTTATTGAAAAATAAGTTCTTGAACTCGTCCCATTCCATAGACTCAATTTCATCCCTTTGCCTCGTATTCTTAACAAGATTCCACCATTGATCAGCATCTCCTTCCAAACGATACACTGCTAGGATGACTTTATCATGTTCAGAACATTGAAGAACTGAAAATATCTTTTCAGTAGTACTAATCCATTATTTAGGAACTAATGGATCAGTAGACCCGCTGAAAGAAGGTGGACGCTGCCTCATGAAGGATTCAACAGAATGTTGCTCCCTCCTTTGCTCGTTTGGAAATCCTGCATGATTCATAGCTTCAGAAATTTGTGTGAGCATGGCTACAAGATTTTGCATTCCAGCTCCCATATCGTTTGGTTGCTCAGGGGGACAATCATTGCATTGCCCATCGCATTCCGCATTAACACGGTTCCTTCGGGTTCCAGCCATTGACTAAAACCAAGAAGAATAGTGTGAGCAACACTAATTATAATAGGAAACCATATAATTCAAGAATAAAATTTTCATGCTTATGGTCTTATCCTAGGTTATTCAAGGCCATTTCTAAAACACTAAGATTGTGTACTATGCTTAGACTTATCCTTAGGGTTCTTACTAAGGATTTCACATCCTAGTTTCCAAAGGTTGACTATACCTTTCCTCTGATACCAACTATAACGACCCACACTTTACATACATTGTTAATACTTCAAAAATTGAAGCACACATATTACAACATATGACAAAACCACAAAGGACCGTATAGGTATAGTGTCTTTAGAAACTGGGAAACATAAACAACTGGTTCATAAATCTTCTACAGTGTCTCCCATTTATTTCATCATATCTAGGGTCCCTTTTAGCATATTCTACTTAATATCCATCTTCCTGGCCTGGGGAAAAGAAAACATAAAAGGGTGACCTCAAATGCTCAGCAAGGGCAAATAAAGGAAATAAAAATCATATCATATCTTTTTGAAAATTAAAACCTGCAAAAGAGATCATAATATCTTAACATGGAATAAATCATAGAAGTGAAAATGAGATCCCCATAATCATAACATAAAACTTGAATCTTTGTGGCATGTACACATAATCATGGAAAATCATTTCTTGTTAGTCATGACTCATTTCCAAGACTATCTTAGTGGACAAAGTCCCTTTCTGAACCGAGTTCACTCCTCGTTTCAGTCCTGTATCACTGAACCGAAATAACCTTCCGTTCCAGCCATGTCTATCTCATGAGATATAAAATCATTACCCAATGCATTGGAGGGAGATATAGGTCCCACCCATCTTATAATGAATCCTTTCTTATGTGTGCCACATAATCATAAAACATGCATCATCGCATAACACATGTAACAAAAATGGGATTCTTGAAACATCATGACATCATAAATCAATTCATATATGATAAAGGAATTCATAAACATAATTCCATCACAACATAGTCAAACCAATGTAAAAATATGGATAGAAACAGAAACCTTTATTATCTTAGATGGAAAATAATTTTGATAAAACACTTGAATTGAATTCTTGAGGAAAACATCCTTTCTTCTTCAAAAACATTTTTCCTTTCATAACATGTCATACAACTTTAAAATAAAAGAAGTTGATTAAAAATAAACTTGAAAACTTGTAAAGGAAGCTTCATTGAAGTAATGTTTTAAAAATCCATTCATGCCGTATAAGTTAAAAAAAACATTCTTCGTACTTTTGTCGGAAAAGTCAAAAAGTACCTCGTACGGAAAAACGACAAAAGATTCCTTTCATACGTATTACTAAAAACTCACCGAAGGGTAAAAATGGATTTAAACAATTTTAGGTGGATGGAAATAATATTACATATTGATAAAACATAGATGTGGATGATAAAATACACCCCAGTAAATACTTACGAATAAACAATCTCGGATAAAAATGAGATTGTGATATTTCCCTTACCTTAGGTCCGATTAGCTTTGTAAGTGTCCGAAGCTCCTGTATAATGGTTTAAATAATGTTATTGACTTATTCCAGAATCATACATATTTATATGATATCATATATGGTCATATTATTAGCTTCTTGTTAGTAATATTTCATTGTTACTTGTTACTCGGGTCTTTATAACTTTTTGTTCTTATGCATGTTTTGTCGAATAAATTCTTATTCTTATCTTTAGGTTATAGATAATTCATTTCCAGAATGGTATTAGTGTATTATATACCATATTCATTCATTCAATTCATTTATATAATCATTATGAAATGAAGATCATGTAGAACGAGTCGCATCACATCGTGGAGACGGTATTCCGTACGTACGCACGAGTGATGATATCATTCCTATGATCGTGGAATTGTATTGGAGTATATATATATTATTTCAGTATCAATATTACTTCATAATAATCATATTTAGTTACTCATTACACCATTATAACCATCCTTGTAAGGTGATGGTGGAAAATAGATTACACCACGGCGTGGAGACGGTATTCCGTACGTACGCACGCGTGGTGATTTCATTTTTCCGTAGGATGGATAGAAGGTGAAATAGGGTTGTTTCATATTTATAATAACATATCAGTATGTAAGTAATACTGATGTTATTACTTTATCATGAAACAAATAAAGAAGAAGAAGTTGAAGAAGAAAGAAATTGAAAAGATCGGTAATGGATATTACCTCTTCTTTGGAACGCCTCTTTGAATCCTCCTCTTAAGGAACTAAGATTGGTCTTTGGAGAAGACCAGGACCTCTAGGATTATTCTAGGGAAGTGGAGAGGAGAAAATGGCAGGGTTTGTCCGAGCTTGAGTGCTCAATTTGGTGTGAGGAGGAGGGGGAGGAGGTGCCCTTTTATAAGGGAGGAGAGGGGCACATTAGGAATATCTCAAAATATTATTTTATATTAAAGTCAAAATCAGTTTATAATGGTTCCAAAGGGTCTTATTTCGAAGATAAAGTGGGGAAGGGTCGAAATACTATCAAACAATAAGATTTAGACAAGTTTAGGGTATTATTTTAACCTTATCAATTAGATTTAACTCTAAGTTAAATAATTTAACTTTTACCATGTCTTTTTTTTTCTTTCACTATATGGTTAATACACTTACTATAACATGCCAAACGAACCCCAAATTGTTTATTATTAAAATATATATCCTTATCTAAGTCATTTTGCCGAACCTTAGATTTTTAGGAATAAAATAACAATTAATAATATAATATTTGATTTAAAAACTATTTTGTGTCAATTTTGACACTATTTGATATATGATTTTTGTGAAAGTCATAAAAGAATTATATGTTCAAACCAAGTTGATTAAATCAACATTAATATATCATAGTAACCTATAAAATTAGTTGAATTCATAAAAAGTCTCAAATTACATTTATTTTGGTGTTTATAACATCAATTATGTCAATATTTCATTAATAAGATAATTACTGCATCATCTTTGTGTCATAAATAAATTACATTATTTGATGTCTAAAAATTACAAATAAAATATCATCATGTAGGAAATCTTTTTAGATTTCTAATGAATATTTACAATTGAATTTATCTTATGTATAACCCCATATTAAAAATGATTTACTTATTAAACGTTGATTTTAACTATTTTAACCCTTCTTTAAATAAATTAATAATAAATGTCCTAATCTAATCCAAGTGGGCCTAAATGGTCATATTTTATTCCTAAGTTTGTTTTTGGTCGAATTACACTTGTCCAATAGAATTAGGACATGTGTTAGGGTAATATTAATATCATATTTACCCTTAGTTACCCTATTTACTATTAACCGCGGTAAAAAAGTAAAAAGTTACTATTCACCAAAAAATTATTTTCATCTCATTGAACCACATTTTAGTCCTTGATATTAACCGTGTCTCTCGGATTTTCGAAATTCCAATCACAGAAGCGGTAAAATTAAGTTTTATGCAAAATTCAGTTTTTAACCTACCACTTAGTGGTTTCACTATTCATCAAAAATTGAAAGTTTTCAGAAAAATACCAAAATTTCACCCTAGGCTAATTTCGATATTCTGAGTCCAAAAATGAAGTCCATTTTGAAAAATAAAATTTATAAAATTTCAAAAAGTGGTTATTACTATTCATAACGGCTAGTTTTAATAGTATATTGTTGTTTAGTGAAACTCGGTATTGCGTACGACGCAAGCTATCGAGGAAGGTCGTGATTGCGTGTAAAGCAAGCCAAGCAAGTGTTGTGTAGAAAAAGATTCCTTTGATAATTTATATAACATAAAAGTCTCGGGTGTTACATGGACATAGAGCTGCGCGTGCCCGACTAGACCCTGCCCCTCCCACTGACATTTCAGCCTTCCCAAATTCTGATCCCGGTGTGTCGTTAGGGACACACGGGATATTTAGACCTCCCATGTTTTCGCTACCTTCTGCATCTTCTGCCCCATCATTTTCACATCCCATGATGATTCCCACTCCCCAGTCAGCATCAGGTCATATAGTTGTTCCATCTTCTTTTCCTTCTACTTCTGTCTCTCCGAGCTTTTATATTCCATCGTCTTCGACTCCTATTCCACCAGAGGGTGTTCCATCAGGTTCTGTGGATCCGGCGCCACTCATTGATCAGACTAGCACAGGTATATTTATAAAACCCTATCAAATTTTTATAGCAATATTTATTTTCATTATAACATGTTTTGATAAAATATTTGTTTTTCTTTCATGACAGATACATCTACTGACAGGAGGCGGGGGCGGGGCCGTACACGCATGCGTTCGGTGTGGAACTGTCGCACACAGGTTATGGTGGAATATAATGAAGACAATCAGATGGTTGAGAAAACAGGGCAGCAATGTCGGAGTTTTATGACGACGCTTGCCAAATACTCCGACATCATTCCCGTCAGCCCGCTGTCGTGGAGACATTTGCCACATGAGGTCAAAGATAGAGCTTGGGCAGAGATATGGGTAAAAAAATTTGTTGTATTTAATGCCATGAATTTTTTTTGTATTTATATAAATTATTATTTTCATTTCAGCTTCGATTTAATTTTCCTAATGGTGAGGGTGCACGACTAGAACGTCTAAAGGATTTAGGCGAGCTTTGGAGAGCCTACAAGCATGAGTTGTATATTGGCTGGCGTGCTAGAGTTGGCACTGAGTTAGAGGCGGTACCAGTCGCGGATGATTGTCCTATAGAGTAGTATCGTCAGATGATTACTCATTGGACGAGTACCCAGTTTAAGGTATGAATTACATTTGAGGTATTTAAATAATAACTTTCAAGTTTTTCATTAATATTATCCTTTGCATTATCGAATTTTATTTAGGAATCATCTGGAAAAAATAAAAAAAACATTGATGCAAAAAAATACCTCCATACACTAGGACGCACGACGATACCGGATCATGAGAGGCAGCAGGTATGACAATTGTTTATAAGTTTTCTTTACGACTTACATTTTCTTTTGTTTCCTCAATTATTTAATTATTTTCTAAAGTCTTTATATAAATTTTGTTTTCAATGTCATTGTAGAGGCAACTAAAAAATATTGAAGGACGTGTGCCTCGAGCAAAACTGTTTTGCTCGAGTAGACGAAAAAAGGATGGACGTGCTGTCAACGAAGCGACTCAGCAGCAGATTGTAAGTTTTAATCTGTTGATTTTATATTTTAATATCTATTTCGTAACTTAATATTATATTTATATTTGTAACAGGATGCTTTAGAGGCCCTCGATGCCCAAGAAGCAGACAATTTTGGGCCATCTGATCACTTACATCAGGTGTTGGGAGATGATCATTCTGGCAGAGTACGCTGCCGACCTAGGATAGCCCCGACGAGGTATTGGTCTGCCTCAGGTACGAGTTGTAGTGCCACCGAGCTGCAGCAAGTTAGGGCACAAGCAGAACAGGCTGAGAAAAGGGCCACAGAGACGGCAGAACAGTCTGCTAGGGAAAACAGTGCATTTATGAAATTTATTGAAGTTCTACGTCCAACACTTCCAGCAGAGGCCAGCCCAGCGATTGATGAATACATGTCGTCGATACATTCTATATATGGTGCACCAGGTGGCAGTTCCAGTGGTGATCAGGCCGATGTCCAGCTTGAAGATGATGATGGCGAGCAGTCTGATGCGGAAGAGGAGGGAGATGAGGAGGGCGAGGAGGAGGGCGAAGGCGAGGAGGAAGGCGCTGTGGAGGGTGAGGACGATGAGGAGGACGATGATGAGGGCGATGATGATGATGATGATGGAGATGGTGATGCTGATGTGGGACATATTTATTTGTTACATTTTTGACTTGAGATTTGATGTTTATTCTATTCTAGTTGTTGGTTTTATCTAGACTTGTAGTATAGTATTGGAGTTGAGTTATTTTTATATATTGTCTATTTTTATGGATGTTGTTGTCTTTTAGTGGTTGTGTGTTTGAGAACTCCCTGGACAACCCCCCTCATTCTTGGACCCTGGACAACCCCCCCCCCCCTCCCCCTTGGACCCCGAACACCCCCCAAACACCCGCCGGACAGCCCCGCGGACAGCCCCCTGGACAGCCCCCTGTACAGCCCCCAACCCTCCACCCTGGACCCCGGATAGCCCCCCGGACAGCCCCCCTGATAACCCCCCCCCCCCCACCCTCCCCCTTAGACCCCGGACAACCCCCCAAACACCCCCCGGACAACCCCCTAAACAACCCCGGACAACCCCCTGAACAACCACCGGACATCCCCCTCAACAACCCCGGACAGACCCCGCACAACCCCCCACCCTCCTCCTTGGTCCCCGGACAGCCCCCCGGACACCCACCGGACAGCCCCCCCGGACAGCCCCCCGTACAGCCCCCAACCCTCCACCCTGGACCCCGGATAGCCCCCTGGACAGCCCCCCGGACAACCCCCCCACCCCCCCCCTGGACCCCGGACAACCCCCCACCCCCCCCCCCCTTGGACCCCGGACAACCCCCCAAACACCCCCCGGACAGCCCCCTGAACACCCCCGGACAACCCCCTGAACAACCCCCTGAACAACCCCCGGAAAGCCCCCTGAACAACCCGGACAACCCCCTGAACAACCCCCAAACACCCCCCGGACAGACCCCGCACAGCCCCCCCACCCTCCTCCTTGGTCCTCGGACAACCCCCCGGACACCCACCGGACAGCCCCGCCGGACAGCCCCCCGTACAGCCCCTCCACCTTCCTTAATTTCATTAGCTCTAAAATGTTTCATAGCACGATCAACTAAAATCTAATCCATACTAAATATGATATAAAAATATTCTATATGAATTTCCATAAGATTTTAAGTGAAAACAAAAAGTGACATACGAAAAACTGACCAAACACATTCGAAATGTGTTGATGCTTTAGGAAAACGATCCATGGTTCATATGTGACGTGTACGAGTCATCCCCGCCTCAATCCGAGACGCGGTGTGGTCGGAACAACTCAAAGTGTATGTCTTTTGTTTCAAAAGGACATCATTTTAAGTGAAAACCATCAACTGGCATACGGAAAACCGGCCAAACGCATTCGGATTGTGTTGATACTTTAAGACAACGATCCATGGGTCATTTGAGACGTGTACGAGTGAACCCCGCCTCAATCCGAGGTCGTCCGCTATGAATTTGACCGTTGGACGCCCGTTTTGGCCGTTTATGACACCCGAACTGCGTTCTCGGTCACCGCGGGCACATGTCATGTCCGATTGATATGCCGTCTGCTCGACCACTTCAGAAATCACTCACCCGTATTTGTCGTCTGATTTCAGGCCATTCCGACATCGTTCGGCCCGTTTGGACCCCCCTCACGCGTGTTTACGAAGTGCACGCATCACATAAAACAAGAATATTGAGCCATACCGGGAAAACCGCACATCCGATTGACGTGTCGTCTGCGCGTACACATCACAAATAATAATTAGAATGTTTCACGGTGGTTTCAGGTGAATCTTAGGTCGTCCGCTATAAATTTGACCGTTGGACGCCCGTTTTGGTCGTTTATGACACCATAACTGCGTTGTCGGTCACCGCGGGCACACGGCACGTCCGATTGATGTGTCGTCTGCTCGACCACTTCATAAATCACTCACCCGTATTTTTCGTCTGATTTCAGGCCATTTCGACATCGTTCGGCCCGTTTGGACCCCCCTCACGCGCGTTTCAAAGCGTGCACATCACTTAAAACACGAATATTGAGCCGTACCGGGCAAACCGCACGTCCGATTGACGTGCCGTCTATGCATACACGTCACAAATAATAATTAGAATGTTGCACGGTGGTTTCGGGTGAATCTCTGGTCATCCTCTATGAATTTGACCGTTGGACGCCCGTTTTGGCCGTTTATGACACCCGAACTGTGTTCTTGGTCACCGCGGGCACAGGTCATCTCCGATTGATGTGCCGTCTGCTCGAACACTTCAGAAATCACTCACCCGTATTTGTCGTCTGATTTCAGGCCATTCCGACATCGTTCGGCCCGTTTGGACCCCCCTCACACGCGTTTACGAAGCGCGCACATCACTTAAAACAAGAATATTGAGCTTTACCAGGCAAAACGCACGTCCGATTGACGTGCCGTCTGCGCGTACACGTCACAAATAATAATTAGAATGTTTCACGGTGGTTTCGGGTGAATCCGAGGTCGTCCTCTATGAATTTGACCATTGGACGCCCGTTTTGGCCGTTTATGACACCATAACTGCGTTGTCGGTCACCGCGGGCACACGGCACGTCTGATTGACGTGCCGTCAGCGCGTACACGTCACGAATAATAATTAGAATGTTTCACGGTGGTTTCGGGTTAATCTGAGGTCGTACGCTATGAATTTGACCGTTGGACGCCCGTTTTGGCCGTTTATGACACCATAACTGCGTTGTCGGTCACCGCGGGCACACGGCACGTCCGATTGATGTTCCGTCTGCTCTAACACTTCATAAATCACTCACCCGTATTTTTCGTCTGATTTCAGGCCATTCCGACATCGTTCGGCCCGTTTGGACCCCCCTCACGCGCGTTTCGAAGCGTGCGCATCACTTAAAACACGAATATTGAGCCGTACCGGGCAAACTGCACGTCCAATTGATGTGCCGTCTGCGCGTACACGTCACAAATAATAATTAGAATGTTGCACGGTGGTTTCGGGTGAATCTATGGTCGTCCGCTATGAATTTGACCGTTGGACGCCCGTTTTGGCCGTTTATGACACCCGAACTGCGTTCTCGGTCACCGCGGGCACAGGTCATGTCCGATTGATGTGCCGTCTGCTCGACCACTTCAAAAATCACTCACCCGTATTTGTCGTCTGATTTCAGGCCATTCCGACATCGTTCGGCCCGTTTGTACCCCCCTCACGGGCGTTTACGAAGCGCGCGCATCACTTAAAACAAGAATATTGAGCCGTACCGGGCAAACCGCACGTCCGATTGACGTGCCGTCTACACGTACACGTCAAAAATAATAATTAGAATGTTTCACGGTGGTTTCGGGTGAATCTGTGGTCGTCCGCTATGAATTTGACCGTTGGACGCCCGTTTTGGCCGTTTATGACACCATAACTGCGTTGTCGGTCACCGCGGGCACACGGCACGTCCGATTGATGTGCCGTCTTCTCGACCACTTCATAAATCACTCACCCGTATTTGTCGTCTGATTTCAGGCCATTCCGACATCGTTCGGCCCGTTTGGACCCCCCTCACGCGCGTTTCGAAGCGTGCGCATCACTTAAAACACGAATATTGAGCCGTACCGGGCAAACTGCAAGTCCGATTGACGTGCCGTCTGCGCGTACACATCACAAATAATAATTAGAATGTTGCACGGTGGTTTCGGGTGAATCTCTGGTCGTCCGCTATGAATTTGACCGTTGGACGCCCGTTTTGGCCGTTTATGACACCCGAACTGCGTTCTCGGTCACCGCGGGCACAGGTCATGTCCGATTGATGTGCCGTCTGCTCGGCCACTTCAGAAATCACTCACCCGTATTTGTCGTCTGATTTCAGGCCATTCCGACATCGTTCGGCCCGTTTGGACCCCCCTCACGCGCGTTTACGAAGCGCGAGCATCACTTAAAACAAGAATATTGAGCCGTACTGGGCAAACCGCACGTCCGATTGACGTGCTGTCTACGCGTACACGTCACGAATAATAATTAGAATGTTTCTCGGTGGTTTCAGCTCAATCCGAGGTCGTCCGCTATGAATTTGACCGTTGGACGCCCGTTTTGGCCGTTTATGACACCATAACTGCGTTGTCGGTCACCGCGGGCACACGACACGTCCGATTGACGTGCCGTCTGCGTGTACACGTCACGGATAATAATTAGAATGTTTCACGGTGGTTTCAGCTCAATCCGAGTTCGTACGCTATGAATTTGACCGTTGGACGCCCGTTTTGGCCGTTTATGTCACCATAACTGCGTTGTTGGTCACCGCGGGCACACGGCACGTCCGATTGACGTGCCGTCTGCGCGTACACATCACGGATAATAATTAGAATGTTTCACGGTGGTTTCAGCTCAATCCGAGGTCGTACGCTATGAATTTCACCGTTGGACGCCCGTTTTGGCCGTTTATGACACCATAACTGCGTTTTCGGTCACCGCGGGCACACGACAAGTCCGATTGACGTTCCGTCTACTCGACCACTTCATAAATCACTCACCCGTATTTGTCGTCTGATTTCAGGCCATTCCGACATCGTTCGGCCCGTTTGGACCCCCCTCACGCGCGTTTACGAAGCGCGCGCATCACTTAAAACACGAATATTGAGCCGTACCGTGCAAACCGCATGTCCGATTGACGTGTCGTCTACGCGTACACGTCACGAATAATAATTAGAATGTTTCACGGTGGTTTCGGGTGAATCCGTGGTCGTCCGCTATGAATTTGACCGTTGGACGCCCGTTTTGGCCGTTTATGACACCATAACTGCGTTGTCGGTCACCGCGGGCACAAGGCACGTCCGATTGATGTGCCGTCTGCTCGAACACTTCATAAATTACTCACCCGTATTTGTCGTCTGATTTCAGGCCATTCCGACATCGTTCGGCCCGTTTGGACCCCCCTCACGCGCGTTTCGAAGCGTGCGCATCACTTAATACACGAATATTGAGCCGTACCGGGCAAACCGCACGTCCAATTGATGTTCCGTCTGCACGTACACGTCACAAATAATAATTAGAATGTTGCACGGTGGTTTCGGGTGAATCTCTGGTCGTCCGCTATGAATTTGACCGTTTAACGCCCGTTTTGGCCATTTATGACACCCGAACTGCGTTCTCGGTCACCGCGGGCACAGGTCATGTCCGATTGATGTGCCGTCTGCTCGACAACTTCATAAATCACTCACTCGTATTTGTCGTCTGATTTCAGGCCATTCCGACATCGTTCGGCCCGTTTGGACCCCCCTCACGCGCGTTTACGAAGCACGCGCATCACTTAAAACAAGAATATTGAGCCGTACTGGGCAAACCGCACGTCCGATTGACGTTCCGTCTGCGCGTACACGTCATAAATAATAATTAGAATGTTTCACGGTGGTTTCGGGTGAATCCGAGGTCGTCCGCTATGAATTTGACCATTGGACGCCCGTTTTGGCCGTTTATGACACCATAACTGCGTTGTCGGTCACCGCGGGCACACGGCACGTCCGATTGACGTGCCGTCTGCGCGTACACGTCACGAATAACAATTAGAATGTTTCACGGTGGTTTCGGGTGAATCTGTGGTCGTCCGCTATGAATTTGACCGTTGGACGCCCGTTTTGGCCGTTTATGACACCATAACTGCGTTGTCGGTCACCGCGGGCACACGGCACGTCCGATGGACGTGCCGTCTGCTCGACCACTTCATAAATCACTCACCCGTATTTGTTGTCTGATTTCAGGCCATTCCGACATCGTTCGGCCCGTTTGGACCCCCCTCACGCGCGTTTCGAAGCGTGCACATCACTTAAAACACGAATATTGAGCCGTA
This sequence comes from Viscum album, assembly GCA_963277665.1. Lineage (NCBI taxonomy): Eukaryota > Viridiplantae > Streptophyta > Magnoliopsida > Santalales > Viscaceae > Viscum > Viscum album. The sequence goes on from OY728150.1 coordinate 1,400,015,917, forward strand.
CCGGGCAAACCGCACGTCTGATTGACGTGCCGTCTGCGCGTACACGTCACAAATAATAATTAGAATGTTGCACGGTGGTTTCGGGTGAATCTCTGGTCGTCCGCTATGAATTTGACCGTTGGACGCCCGTTTTGGCCGTTTATGACACCCGAACTGCGTTCTCAGTCACCGCGGGCACAGGTCAAGTCCGATTGATGTGCCGTCTGCTCGACCACTTCAGAAATCACTCACCCGTATTTGTCGTCTGATTTCAGGCCATTCCGACATCGTTCGGCCCGTTTGGACCCCCCCTCACGCGCGTTTACGAAGCGCGCGCATCACTTAAAACAAGAATATTGAGCCGTACCGGGCAAACCGCATGTCCGATTGACGTGCCGTCTGCGCGTACACATCACAAATAATAATTAGAATGTTTCACGGTGGTTTCGGGTGTATCCGTGGTCGTCCGCTATGAATTTGACCGTTGGACGCCCGTTTTGGCCGTTTATGACACCATAACTGCGTTGTCGGTCACCGCGGGCACACGGCACGTCCGATTGACGTGCCGTCTGCGCGTACACGTCACAGATAATAATTAGAATGTTTCACGGTGGTTTCAGCTCAATCCGAGGTCGTACGCTATGAATTTGACCGTTGGACGCCCGTTTTGGCCGTTTATGACACCATAACTGCGTTGTCGGTCACCGCGGGCACACGACAAGTCCGATTGATGTGCCGTCTGCTCGACCACTTCATAAATCACTCACCCGTATTTTTCGTCTGATTTCAGGTCATTCCAACATCGTTCGGCCCGTTTGGACCCCCCTCACGCGCGTTTACGAAGCGTGCACATCACTTAAAACACGAATATTGAGCCGTACCGTGAAAACCGCATGTCCGATTGACGTGCCGACTACGCGTACACATCACGAATAATAATTAGAATGTTTCACGGTGGTTTCGGGTGAATTCGTGGTCGTCCGCTATGAATTTGACCGTTGGACGCCTGTTTTGGCCGTTTATGACACCATAACTGCGTTGTCGGTCACCGCGGGAACACGTCACGTCCGATTGACGTGCCGTCTGCTCTACCACTTCATAAATCACTCTCCCGTATTTGTCGTCTGATTTCAGGCCATTCCAACATCGTTCGGCCCGTTTGGACCCCCCTCACGCGCGTTTCGAAGCGTGCGCATCACTTAAAACACGAATATTGAGCTGTACCGGGCAAACCGCACGTCCGATTGACGTGCCGTCTGCGCGTACACGCCACAAATAATAATTAGAATGTTTCACGGTGGTTTCAAGTGAATCTCTGGTCGTCCGCTATGAATTTGACAGTTGAACGCCCGTTTTGGCCGTTTATGACACCCGAACTGCGTTCTCGGCCACCGCGGGCACAGGTCATGTCCGATTGATGTGTCGTCTGCTCGAACACTTCATAAATCACTCACCCGTATTTGTCGTCTGATTTCAGGCCATTCCGACATCGTTCGGCCCGTTTGGACCCCCCTCACGCGCGTTTACGAAGCGCGCGCATCACTTAAAACAAGAATATTGAGCCGTACCGGGCAAACCGCACGTCCGATTGACGTGCCGTCTGCGCGTACAGGTCACGAATAATAATTAGAATGTTTCTCGGTGGTTTTAGCTCAATCCGAGGTCGTCCGCTATGAATTTGACCGTTGGACGCCCGTTTTGGCCGTTTATGACACCATAACTGCGTTGTCGGTCACCGCGGGCACACGGCACGTCCGATTGACGTGCCGTCTGCGCGTACACGTCACGAATAACAATTAGAATGTTTCACGGTGGTTTCGGGTGAATCCGTGGTCGTCCGCTATGAATTTGACTGTTGGACGCCCGTTTTGGCCGTTTATGACACCATAACTGCGTTGTCGGTCACCGCGGGCACACGGCACGTCCGATTGACGTGCCGTCTGCTCAAACACTTCATAAATCACTCACCCATATTTGTCGTCTGATTTCAGGCCATTCTGACATCGTTCGGCCCGTTTGGACCCCCCTCACGCGCGTTTCGAAGCGTGCGCATCAATTAAAACATGAATATTGAGCCGTACCGGGAAAACCGCACGTCCGATTGACGTGCCGTGTGCGCGTACACGTCACAAATAATAATTAGAATGTTGAACGGTGGTTTCGGGTGAATCTCTGGTCGTCCGCTATGAATTTAACCGTTTAACGCCCGTTTTGGCCGTTTATGACACCCGAACTGCGTTCTCGGTCACCGCGGGAACAGGTCATGTCCGATTGATGTGCCGTCTGCTCGACCACTTCAGAAATCACTCACCCGTATTTGTCGTCTGATTTCAGGCCATTCCGACATCGTTCGGCCCGTTTGGACCCCCCTCACGCGCGTTTACGAAGCGCGCACATCACTTAAAACAAGAATATTGAGCCGTACCGGGCAAACCGCACGTCCGATTGACGTTCCGTCTGCGCGTACACGTCACAAATAATAATTAGAATGTTTCACGGTGGTTTCGGGTGAATCCGTGGTCGTCCGCTATGAATTTGACCGTTGGACGCCCATTTTGGCCGTTTATGACACCATAACTGCGTTGTCGGCCACCGCGGGCACACGGCACGTCCGATTGACGTGCCGTCTACGCGTACACGTCACGGATAATAATTAAAATGTTTCACGGTGGTTTCAGCTCAATCCGAGGTCGTACGCTATGAATTTGACCGTTGGATGCCCGTTTTGGCCGTTTATGACACCATAACTGCGTTGTCGGTCACCGCGGGCACACGACAAGTGCAATTGATGTGCCTTCTGCTCGACCACTTCATAAATCACTCACCCATATTTGTCGTCTGATTTCAGGCCATTCCGACATCGTTCGGCCCGTTTGGACCCCCCTCACGCGCGTTTACGAGACACGCGCATCACTTAAAACATGAATATTGAGCCGTACCGTGCAAACCGCATGTCCGATTGATGTGCTGTCTACGGGTACACGTCACGAATAATAATTAGAATGTTTCACGGTGGTTTCGGGTGAATCCGTGGTCGTCCGCTATGAATTTGACCGTAGGACGCCCGTTTTGGCCGTTTATGACACCATAACTGCGTTGTCGGTCACCGCGGGCACACGGCACGTCTGATTGACATGTCGTCTGCTCGACCACTTCATAAATCACTCACCCGTATTTGTCGTCTGATTTCAGGCCATTCTGACATCGTTCGGCCCGTTTGGACCCCCCTCACGCGCGTTTCGAAGCGTGCGCATCACTTAAAACACGAATATTGAGCCGTACCGGGCAAACCGCACTTCCGATTGACGTGCCGTCTGCGCGTACACGTCAAAAATAATAATTATAATGTTGCACGGTGGTTTCAGGTGAATCTCTGGTCGTCCGCTATGAATTTGACCGTTTCACGCCCGTTTTGGCCGTTTATTACACCCGAACTGTGTTCTTGGCCACCGCGGGCACATGTCATGTCCGATTGATGTGCCGTCTGCTCGACCACTTCAGAAATCACTCACCCGTATTTGTCGTCTGATTTCAGGCCATTCCGACATCGTTCGGACCGTTTGGACCCCCCTCACGCGCGTTTACGAAGCGCGTGCATCACTTAAAACAAGAATATTGAGCCGTACCGGGCAAACCGCACGTCCGATTGACGTGCCGTCTGCGCGTACACGTCACGAATAATAATTAGAATGTTTCTCGGTGGTTTCAGCTCAATCCGAGGTCGTCCGCTATGAATTTGACCGTTGGACTCCCGTTTTGGCCGTTTATGACACCAGAACTGCGTTGTCGGTCACCGCGGGCACACGGCACGTCCGATTGACGTGCCGTCTGCGCGTACACGTCACGAATAATAATTAGAATGTTTCACGGTGGTTTCATTTCAATCCGGAGATGCGGTGTGGCCGGCACCACTCAAAGTGTCCATCTTTTGTTTCAAAAGGACGTCATTTTAAGTGAAAAACATCAACTGGCATACGGAAAACCGACCAAACGCATTCCGAATCTGTTGATAATTTATCCCAACAATCCATGGGTCATATGTGACGTGTACGAGCCAACCCGGGATGAATCCGAGTCGCGGTGTGGCCGGGATAAGTCTAAGTGGCTCTCTTTTGTTTAAAATGAACACCATTTTAAGTACATACGGAAAAACGAGCAAACGGATTCGGTTTCCATTGAAACTTTAGGAGAACGATCCATGGGTCATATGTGACGTGTACGAATCAACCCCGCCACAATCGGAGACACAGTGTGGCCGACACCACTCAAAGTGTCGGTCTTTTGTTTCAAAAAGACGTCATTTTAAGTGAAAATCATCAAGTGACATACGAAAAACCGACCAAAGGCATTCGGACTGTGTCGATACTTTTGCACAAGGATCCATGGGTCGTATGTGATGTGTACGAGTCAATCCCGCCTCAATCCGAGGAGCGGTGTGGCCGACACCATTCTAACTGTGTATCTTTTGTTTAAAATGGACAGGATTATAAGTGAAATGAACAACTGGCATACGCAAAACCGACCAAACGCATTCCGAATCTGTTGATAATTTATCACAATGATCCATCAGTCATATGTGACATGTACGAGCCCACTCGGGCTCAATCCGAGTCGCGGTGTGGCCGGGATCAGTCTAAGTGGATCTCTTTTGATTAAAATGGACATCATTTTAAGTACATACGGAAAACCGACCAAACGCATTCGGTTTCTGTTGAAACTTTAGGAGAACGATCCATGGGTCATATGTGAGGTGTACGAGTCATCCCCAACTCAATCCGAGGCGCGGTGTGGCCAACACCGCTCTAACTGTGTATGTTTTGTTTAAAATGGGTAGGATTATAAGTGAAAAGAACTGGCATACGCAAAACCGACCAAACGCATTCGGTTTCCATTGAAACCTTAGGAGAACGATCCATGGTTCATATGTGACGTGTACCAATCATCCCCGTCTCAATCGGATTCCACATATAATTGTCATCTAAATTTTAAATTGAATTATATATGAATTATGTAGGTTTATGAATTGTAAATTAATTATGGATGTGTATAGTTTCAGGATCCATTATATGTTAAATGTGTATGAATTTGTTCGTAATTGTATACGTATGTTTTAGTTTATTACAGGTACAATAGTTGGATCGAAAATGAGGTGAGAATGAGGCCTGATGAGATGAGAGGTGGCTGATGTACAGAGGGGCTGTGCAAATTGCAGGCTGCTGCAATTTGCAGCCTAGGGTATGCCAACGGTTTTAAACCGTTGGCATAGAATCTTAAAAATATGTTTTTACCAACGGTTCATTGAACCGTTGGTAATAACTCTTTTCCCAACGGTTTAGAACCGTTGGGAAAGAGTTCATCCAAATGTATATTTTGTTTTCCCAACGGTTTGGGAGTTGGGAAAAACTATTGATTTTTCCCAACGGTTTTTGAAAACCGTTGGGAAAAATAGTGTTCTGAGTTTTGCCAACGGTTTGACAACCGTTGGGAATCTTTTTTAGTATTTTTATCCTCCTATACCAACGGTTCACTGTAAACCGTTGGGAAAAGTTTTTCCCAACGGCTTACTTGCCTACGGTTGGCAGAACCGTTTGTATAACATATACCAACGGTTCCCCAGCCTTTCCCAACAGTTCTAAACCGTTGGGACATCCTCTATTTCCAGTAGTGTCATAGGGGTCTCATGGCAACAGACGGCGCATCAATTGGATGCCAAGTCTGTGAGTTATTAGCCTTTTCGTCCTAGGGTCACAGTTGGTTTCGTGGGCGAACCAACCCGGCCGTATCTCAACTATACCCCGAACTCTCATAGGTTATACTCATAGGGACCGCTTTTCAATGTGATCACCAACGCCACTGACTGTTCGTCAAACGAACGTCTGGTCTGAAAGATATCAGTTTTTCCGTTCCAAGGGCCCGGTTAGATTTCAGGTACAATCCAACCAGGCCATTATCCAACATAAACCAAAACTCAGGAAATTTTTTCCAAAAGTTCCGTCTCATCAAGAGAAATTCAACGAGACAGACGACGCGTCAATCGGACGCCCGGTCTGTGAGTTACTGGCTTTTTCGTTCCAGGGGCCCGGTTGGTTTCATGAGCGAACCAAACCGACCACACTCTGACGGGGTCCAAACCTCCATAGGAGTAAGCCAAAAGTATCATCTCATCAAGAGTAATTCAATGAGATGGAAAATACGTCAATCGGACCCCTGGTCTGTGAGTTATTGGATTTTTCCTTCTAGGGGCCTGGTTGGTTTCGTGAGCGAACCAACCCGACCACACTCCGACGACATCCAAACCTCGAGCGGAGTAATCTAAAAGTTTTGCCTCATCAAGAGTAATTCAACGAAGTTGACAGCACGTCAATCGGACGGTCGGAGCTCAAGATATGAGTGTTTCCGCTCCGAGGACCTGGTTGTTTTCGTTTACGAACCAACTCAGTCGAACCCAAAGTATTCTGAAACCATTAGTGTGATATACCGAAACGACTGTGTCGATCCAAGGAACGCATCTCAATTGACGTTTTGTCGATCGGAGGCCCGTAGCACAATTTATAGGTGTCTGACTGGAAACGTTTCGGTATTAAGGGGTTCGGGCCCGGTCCGACCCGGTCCGATAACCACAGGGTCGACCCGAACCAGGTCTAGGTCCAGCCCACTGGGGCGCGGCCCAGCCCGGCTGGTGCGGCCCAACCCGTTATGTGTGGCCCGGCCCTGCCTGGCCTAGCGGACCGGCCAGGCAGCCGGCCCGGCCTAGGCGCGCTGCCCAGGCGCTCGGCCAAACGGCTGACCCATTGAGCGTGGGGGGGGGGGGGGGCTTTGAGCTAGCCGTCGGGGGTTCGTAACCCCCAGCCTTCCTTTGTCCGGCCAGCCCGCTTGGCCGGCCGGTTTCTGCCACCATGGACCGGCGACGACGGGTCCCCTCTTCTCCGACGCCGGCAGCCCGGAATCGGCTGCTGGTCACTCTGCTCAAGCACGGCCCAGAACCGGCCACGACCTTGGTTCATCCGGCGTGGTGTGACGGCGCCGCACTCCTCCACCGCAGCCCCACTCTGGCAGTGGTTTCTTTGGGTTTCTCCGACGCAGCGCGACAGTGTCGCGTCCTTGTTCGATTTCACGGCGCGACGCGATGGCGCCAAATTTTCTTGCCGCACGAGCCCGCGCGGTGCGACGACACCACACCATTCCATTCCAAACCATATTAGAAACCAACTTGGATAATGGAGGAGGGTCGTCCGTGTTTGTGCGGTCTGACCCCCTCTCGTTAAATGACAGCAATTGGTCATATTCCACGAAGAACGTCAAAGTAGTAATCACGAACAAAATAATTAACATAACCCATACCTCTAGCGTAGCTTGAACGGAGGTTCGTCGAATGAAGATTCGTCACAGAAAGAGACATCATGAAAGAAGACATCGTCGGCGTCGCGGTATGAGGCATCGCGGTAGGAGACGTTGACCTCCGAGGAATCCGGCGTTCTTCACATTCTTCGCGTTCTTCGTGTTCTTCGACGAAGAGGATGAAGAAACTCAAGTCTCCCGTAGATTTTCTCCCACATCTCTCAAGCAACAAGCCTCCAACCCAAAATAAATTAAGTCCCTTACTTATTTTATTAACACAACATAAGGTTTGAAATTCAAGAGTTTGAAATTCAAACACTCACATTAAACACACTTCATTAATATAATAAGTTATTAAAACATAAGTTATCAAATTAAATTGTGAGTTGAGGGAGTTAAGGAATGTGAAGGGGTGGGGTTTTTTTGGGCCCCACCACTCTCATAACCTTCTATGAGAAGTTGGGTAGTTACCCAACTTCCACCCAAATATTAAATCCACTTATAGAAATTAATAAATGTAGTTAAATTTTTATTCTATCTTCCACAATTATTATCAACCACTCTAAAAAAAATGCAAAACCGGAAAAGGTGTTTCTACAATTACCAGCGCTACGGTTTCATCGGTGCCCTCAGAATTTGATTCCGAGTAGCGGTTCAAATGTTATAAATTCTCGCTCATTCATTCACTGAACGTACCCGAGCTAAACTTTGTATAAAAATGATTCTGGGGACACCGGGCTTCGGAATCAGGCGCGGTCAAGAAACTCCGTTCTTGTAAAATTCCAAAGAAAATTAAGAAACAATTTTCCTTGAAATTTCCGGGTCTTTACATTACTCCCACCTCAGGGCTTTACGTCCCCATAATGCTTTAACACAAACTAGGGATACAAATGTGGTACTGAGCACGCATCTGAGACTTCCACTCCCATGTGCTAACTTGGAGGTTTCCATGCTGCCAAAGAACGTGACGAGAGGAATCGACCATCCTCTTAGGACCACCCTTGTCGATCCTCAATTCCCAAAGGAATCTCAGCATAAGTCGCCCTATCATCGATGTCCAACCCCCTGAGATCGATGATGTGTGAAAGATCATGCACGCATATCCTCAGTTGAGATACGTGGAAATCTTCATGCACCGGGTGAAACTGAGGTGGATGGGTCAAGCGGTAAACCACCATGCTTACCCATCTAAGGACCTAAAAAGGTCCACTGGACCATGGAGATAACTTTCCGCCATGGCCACATCACCGTAAAACTCGTCGAGGTGAGACCCATATAAGGACGTGATCGTCATCCTCAAACTATAGAGGTCACCAATTCCTGTTAGAACTAAAAATCAAAATGACTACTACCACGAGGGTAAGGTTGACTGACTCAAGAGTGATTGGTCGCACCCTCCTGTGCATGAGTTTATCATGTGCTGCCTGGGGTTTCCTTTTCGCCGACCAAGGAAAACCCATCCTGACTTTTTCCTAATACCGTCAATTTGAGTATGAACAGTTATTGCCCATTCTATAATCAAACTAATGTCGTAAGGCCTTGACGCTGCCACCAAGAGATTCCAACCGAAACTCTCGCCTCATGGGTCAGACCACACTATCAGCGTAAGTGTGATTATCGAGTCTATCCCAAGGTATCTCCAGACATGAGGGTCAAGTACATGGCTCACTAGAAACTCTAGGTCTAAGACATGATTTTTGAAAGAAAGGAATGATTCATATTGACGTCTGTTACTACAGCAGCTAGTAGTGGACATAGACTGTCCCTTTAATCATTTTTTGAGCCATTGGGTCACACTCCTTGACTGCATGCAGCTGCACTCTTCCTCTACGCTCTAGCTCCCTGAGCCTAGCGGGGATAACTAAGGTGGGTGGTTGTAGCATGTTAAGATGTACACCACCTCATGCTGCTCTCCTAGATCTACCTCCTTGTCTTCTGCTTCGCACACTCAACACTCCTTAAAGCTTCCTCTTCTTGAAACATTTAACAAACTTGAGTCTCTAAGAATGGCGCCAGATTCATATTTATTACTACATTGTGTAGTCTTCATCCGCTCCTGGATGATCTGCACCTTCTTTGTCTATGATCTGGATGAGCTACTAAAATTTCTCCTTTTCCGAAAAGAGAAACACAGTCTCATCCACTAGATGAGCCATGCTCATTTCCTAATAAAGTCAATCCTAACATGAATTATGTATTCATGCCCTGGATGACGTCGTAAAGCCTCGACATAAGTACCAAGAGATCCAACTATCACTCTCTCCTCCATGGGTCAAGTCACACTGTCGGCATCAGTGTGTTATCACTGGGTCTCCTCCAGTAGAAATCTCGAAAGTGAGGGTGAATTTAATAGACTTAACTGGGACCACTCAGTATCAACCAAACAAAGGGATAGGAAAGCAAACATCACAAAGATAAGTGTATTTTTATTATTTCATATCATAGTACAAAGACATGAAAACAACAGCAACATGGAACTAGAAGTATAGGGGACTTATACACTAGTTCCGCTCCTATACACTGCTCTGCTGTTGCTCAAGCACCCGCTTCTATTTCTGCCTCAGTGGCTCCTCTAAAGCCTGGAAATCAACTATACGAGGAGTCGGACAGTCATGTGCTAGGTGACCCTTCTTGTCGCATTCATAACACTTTATGATCCTCGTACGACTGGCTATGGTCCTCTTGGACCACTGAATCATCTGTCTACTGCCCACAGATGACTCAACTACTGATCGAAATACACGCGACAAAGGCAGAAGCTCTTGAACATGCTCGGGGTGTAGATCTACTGGCACAAACTCCACCATGAAGAAGGTCTCGAAGTCTTCCCATGTGAAGGTCATCCCTTCATAAAACTGGAACAAGTGGCTCCACCACCTGCCTGTTGCTGCCTGAAAAAGGTTGGCAGCAAAGATCACCATGAAGTCTGCTGGCGTCCCCACTAGCCTGAAGACTCTCACCACAGCTTCCAGAAAATCCTCAGCCGCCTGCGAGTCCGTCTCTTCCCGGAACCTGGGTGGCCTCTCGCTCTGGAACTCGTGCATTGCGCTCATGTGGCGTGCATCATCTAATGCTAGGGCTTGGGGAATCAGTGGCCTAATGTATATTAGTACCACTGGTGCCTCCACTAGTGCTGGAAGTACAAGAGGGCCCTTTACCGAAGCCTCGTCGCTTGGCAGGCTGTCAGTACGCACGTCCCTCTGGGATCTAGCTGGTCATCCATGAAAAGGTATCCTGAACGAAACATACATGAAACAGTTAAATGATTTATAAGTGGTGAGCTGACCTGGTTTGAGATGACTTTTCAGAAAAAACTTCTGGAAACACACACGCAATCAGTGTTCTCGTGCACAAAGTTGAAAATTAGTTGTCAGGGTCCTAGTGTATGGATACGTCGACTGTCCACACCAAAACTGGACTCCCTAAACTGAAAACCACACTCGGTACTCTTAACACTATTTCTTCATAGAAAGAATAAAATATCAGAGATATAAGCTCTACGGTAGAACTGACTCCTCTGATACCAATTTGTCAGGACCCGTCCTCAGGGCCCGTGCTGTCACTACCCCATGCCCGCCTTCCATAGGCCAGGGGATGGCGACTAGCACTAAAGGTGTAAATACTGATAACTGGGAAGGAATTGCATTTATAAAAGTAAACAAAACACCACAGAGTACAAGTGGAAGTGCTGAAAAGTAAATGGGACAAAATAAAAACCCAACTAAAAGTACAACTACAAATGAACGAAAGAACAACAGAAAAAGGCAAACAGCTAGAAGAAAGGAAGAAGCTCCTGGTTCGTCCTCCTCGGATCCTACCTGAAGGGTAGGTACAGATAGCACAGCTCCTGGATCGTCCACCATTGATCCTACCTGAAGGGTAGGTATAGATACCGCATCTCCTCAATGATCTCACCCGTCAAACCCCTATGAGTGTCGTCTCGCCGTGAAGTCCACCTATGGATACTGACTCGTCATGTAGTCCACCTCCGGGTACCATCCAATACTCGAACACTCATCCTACGTTAGAATTTCCCATTGTCTGCAACCAAAAAAATGAGGTGCCGACATAGCCCATGCAGGGGTGAGTATAACGATACTCAATAGGGACCCCGAGACCCTCAAGTTCTCACTAAAACCAACAAGGATAACCACAATGAAGATCTTAACAGATAACCTCTACCTAGGTATATTCCCATACATGTACCTCAGTTATCATGTACCCATCTCAATCATGAGGAAAATCAATGATTTTGAAGTCAACGGATAATCACTACCCAGTTATATGCCCAAACATATACCTAATTTATCAAGTGACCCATCTCAATCAAGAGGTAAACACAAAGGTAATAGACTCAGCTCAAACTAGGATTTTCATTATCGAAATCGTAACTGCTGAAGAGCCCCATCTCTGGAGTGTACAGTGGTCCTATCACAACTCTGAAGTACTGCTCACTAACCTAATACTGCTGAGGTACTCCTCCTGTCGAGTACCGCGAGTCAGCCACCCAAACATAGTAGTGATTCCCTCCAGGGTATGCCACCCAAACACAGTAGTGCACACCCCCTTGTAGCCTATAGAGGTACTCTCCGGATGAGTACTGTGGGTCTACACTGTCACATAGGTAGTGTTCTGTCCACCATGGGTCTGTACCCAAACAATGTAGTGCTCTATCCACTAGGCTAGTCGACTCACTCCAAGTCGAGTCGGTCAAGCAGTCGTCAGTTCTGAGTCGGCTACACGGTCTTCGTACTCCGCACGCTCGTCTCTGGAAGGGTCCGGTCGACGAGCTACAGGTCGATACTCCAAATATCTCAAAGTCCCACAAAGAATTTTCTCAAAGGACTGCTTCGTCATAGGGGTCTCAACGCAATAGACGGTGCATCAATCGGACGCCCGGTCTATGATTTATTAACCTTTTCGTCAAAGGGGCCCAGTTAGTTTCGTGACCAAACCAACACAGTTGTATCTCAACTGTACCCCGAACTCTATAGGGTATACTCATAGGGACCATTTCTCAACGTGATCACCAACGCCACTGACGGTTCGTCAAATAGACATCCGGTCTGAAAGATATCATTTTTTCCATTCCAAGGGCCCGATTGGATTTCGGGTACAATCCAACCTGGACACTATCCAACAACAACCAAAACATAGGCGAAGTATGCCAAAAGTTCTGTCTCATCATGAGAAATTCAACGAGACAGACGGTGCGTCAATCGGACGCCCGGTCTGTGAGTTATTGGCTTTTTCGTTCCAGGGGCCTGGTTGGTTTCGTGAGCGAACCAACCCGACCACACTCCGACGACATCCAAACCTCGAGCGGATAAATCCAAATGTTCCATCTCGTCAAGAGGAATTCAACAAGATGGACGACACGTCAATTGGACGCCCGGTCTGTGACTTATTGGGTTTTTCGTTACAGGGGCCTAGTTGGTTTCGTGAGTGATCCAACCTGACCACACTCCGACGTTGTCCAAACCTCAGGCGGATTAAGACAAAAGCTCAATCTCATCATGAGGAATTCAATGAAGTAGACGGCATGTCAATCGGACATCCGGAGCTCAAGATATGAGCGTTTCCGCTCCGAGGGCCCGGTTGGTTTCGTGTAGGAACCAACTCGGACGAACCCAATGTATTCCAAAACGATGAGTGCGATATACTGGAACGACCGTCTCGATCCAAGGATCGCATCGAAACTGACGGTGCGTCGATCAGGGGCCCATAGCACATGTTATGGGCTTCCGACCGGAAATGTTTTGGTATTAAGGGGTTCAGACCCGGTCCGATACCCCCAGGGTCGACTAGAACTGGGTCCGGGTCCGACCTGCTAGGGCGCGGCCCAGCCCGGCTAGCGCGGCCTGGGCGCGGCGCGCTGGGTGCGCTGGCCAGGCGCTCGGCCAAAGGACGGAGCCATTGAGTGGGGGGGGGGGGGGGGCTGCCCCTGGTTTTGTAATCGCGGCCCCCAATTAAGGGGGGGGGGGGGGGGTGGGGGGTCGTTGAGCTGGCCACCAGGGGTTCGTAACACCCGGCCTTCCTTTGTTCGGCCGGCCCGCTTGGCCGGCTAGTTTCTGCCACCACGGACCGGCGACGGCAGGTCCCCCCTACTCCGAAGCCTGCGGCCAGCTCAACAGCCACCAGTCACTCTGCTCCACTGCGGCCCGGAATCGGCCGCCGGTCACTCTGCTCCGCCGCAGCCCGGAATCGGCCGCCGGTCACTCTGCTCCTCCCTAAATGATGATTGTTCAAAATTATTTTAACACCTTCAAATGTGGACATTAAGATGTCACTATATTAATATATGATATATAATATGTTTATTTTTTCCTTAATATTCTGTATTTATCATTTTGGGCATAACTTTATGGTTTCCATTATGGGTAAACGCGATATCTTCATTTAAGGATGCGCGGACTACCGCCCCCTCAAAGTGATTTGATTCGTTAAATAACCTATGTGGGACGTATAAAGGATGGAACTATGATATTATATATGATATTATAATGGAATTATAATATAGCTTTATATCATTATGATTCCATTCTATAAAATATGAAATAGAAATGAATGTAGCGTTCATACGTTCATACGGCTTACAATCTCCATGAACGGTGAATTTCATTTCTTACCTCTAAATTATTATGTAATATTATATATGCATGTATATACTGGATATATATGATATATACATCATGATTATAATTCTGGATATAATGGATACATGAACAACTTGTAATTATAAAGGGTTTATTTTTTACTCAAGTACCAATGATCGTTGAAATGACCGTTATTAACTTAAATATTTACATAGTGTTCATGACCTGGAAATAAGTGATATAAAAGGAATAATTAACTTGAAAAAGGTTCTTAAGAAAGTAGAAATTAACTCAAGTTTATTAATCAGGACATTAAAGAACGATCAAGTCAAGTCGGACTCGAGGTATGGGACTTCGTCTCAATCTCCTTTCATTGAGGAATATTTTGTTTTATACACAACCTTCTTTTATATGGTGTATAAACCCCTTTGACTTTTACGTTTATTCAAAAGGAATCTTTTTTATATGAAGCGTTTACTAAACAACAAAAGGGAATGTTTTTTGTCGTACGTATGTGGCGACAATGACTTCTCCGCCGCCATGACCATTTTTTGAGTTTCGGCTTCTTCTACAAACCATACCTTCTTTTTAAAAGAAAAATAAATACCATGTTTTACATTTCTTTTATTTTGGTATAGAAAATGGTTTTCATAATGTTTTTATATCAATGTGTTGTATTGATATCTTGTGATTGAAAGGTGGGAATGTTATGTTTCCTTTATGCATGTTTTATGTGATACGATTATGTTGTGGTTCTTGGGCATTATTATGAAGACGGGTGGTTCTGTGATAAACTAAGGGTGGGTGAGCCCGATATAGCTCTCCAATTCATTGGGAAATGCGAAGGAGTGAAACGTTAAGGTTTCTCCGAAGAGATTTAGGGAATATATTGTGATGGGTATTCCAAACGTTACCAAGAGGGTTACTCCCTACGTAAGAATGTTATAAATGCCTCAAGTTACATTTTATGTCTTATGATTTCTATTATTTATTCATGATTTGATGATGTATGTTAATGTGCTTATGTTTTATGGGTAATGTATGATTTTATTATTATGTATATATGTACCCATGTTTCCTTTCCATATATTTTTTATATCCCTTACTGAGCTTTTTATGCTCATCCCTAGTTTTTTTGAAATGTTTTTCACAGGTCAAGGGAACGGTACATGATATGATGATAGTGTCAAGGAAGTGTCAAGAAAGAATCCATGTTTATTTTAAATATGTTTCCATTGATGGGAAATAAGAATACTATCTTTATGTAACCACTTTGTTTATATGTGGAATGCAATGAATGTTTTATGATCTAATTCTCTGAAACTCTAAACCCAAAAAGTTCCTCAATGTGTAATCTTGTAATAACTCAAGATTAAGTAAGGTTTAAGGCTGGGGCCTTATACAGAAGTAGTAAAATTATGTTTTATTCAAATTTTAAAATACTCATAGAAGGGGGTTAAAAGATGGTAAAAAGTTCAATAAAATTTTATATATCTAATTTGATTATATAAAAAATATAATGAATCACAATGAACAAATATATTTATTATTTATCAATATTGACATAAATAATTAAAATAAATAATTATTAAAAAAAATTCAATTTTTAAACAATAGAGTAGTGTTTTTCACTCTTCATCAAAAATTGTATGTTTTCAGAAATATACCAAAAATTCACCCTAAGTTAATTTTGATACTCAAAATTCGAAAATGAATACTATTTTATAAAATTAAATACATAGAGGTTACATTACTAATGTTAATATTTATTCACATTCTCAAAACCAAAAGGCATGTTTTTTAGAAGTAAACACTATCAAAATATTGACATGTGTTAATGTCAAATGTAAATTTGAAATTACTTATAATAACCTACATTGTTTTAAACGATAAAAATATAATCTTATTATACTTCAAAAACATTAAAATTCATAATTTAATCTATAAATTATTTTGAATAAAAAATTTGTTTTCAATGAAAAATTAGTATTTTTCACTATTCATCAAAATATGAATGTTATCAGAAAAGTACCAAAAATTTGTCCAAAATAAATATAATTGTAATGATTTTAAATAAGAATTTAATTTCCTTAAACTGAATATATACAAGAGTAAAATATTGGTTTTAAAAAGGGGATTCCATTAAAAGGTGGTAAAATTGATTTTTTTACATCTTTTATAAGAAAAAATGATTTTGTTTTTATATTATGTCTAAGAATCACATAATATAGATTCTAAAATTATATGGAGTATATAAAATTCAAAATTTAGTCAATACTATTTGTAACTTCTTTTTAACGGTTTGATTCGTTTGTCGTGGTGTGCTCGAACTCGATGTTGTGTGTAGCGCAAGCTATTGAATATACTATAATGGGTATTCCAAAAGTAACCAAGTGTGTTTCTCCCTATGTAAGAATGTTATGAATGCCTCAAGTTACATTTTATGTCTTATTATTTTAATGATTTATTCATGATTTGATGAGGTATGTTAAAGTGATTATGTTTTATGGGTAAAGTATGATTTCATTATTATGTATATATATACCCATGTTTCCTTTCCATATATTTTTTATATCCCTTACTGAGCTTTTTATGCTCATCCCAAGTTTTTTTTTGAAATGTTTTTCACAGGTCAAGGGAAAGGTATATGATATGATGATAGTGTCAAGGAAGTGTCAAGAAGGAATCCATGTTTGTTTTAAATATGTTTCCATTGATTGGAAAGAAGAATACTATATTTATGTAACAACTTTGTTTATATGTGGAATGCAATGAATGTTTTATGATCTAATTCTCTAAAACTCTAAACCTGAAAAGATCCTCAATGTGTAATCTTGTAATAACTCAAGATTAAGTAAGGTTTACGACTGAGACCTTATAGTTGGTATCAGAGGTCAGTTTAGATAACATTAGGAGTAAGAATTATATTAAATGATTATGAAAAATTATTGTTTTTTTAAATGATATAGCATTTGAAGATTACAATGTTGCTTTATCTAAGACATGTTTGTTTAGAATGGTTTTCCGTAGAGGAATCATGGAAGCAGTGCTAGGAAGGCATACAGAAAGAAATAACCTTCCAAATCAGCATCCTGAGATGGTCAGAATTGGAACTGAATAGTTTGATGCAGTAATGGAGCAGTTGAATCAAGCGATAAATGGCGGTGGTATCCATACACGAGATCCGCCAGATCAACCGCAGAGGAACATGTCAGTGGTGGAACATTTTATTAGGCAACATCCCCCATCAATCAGAGGATCATCTGAACCTGTGTTAGCGGAAGGGTGGATTAAATCACTGGAGAAGATTTTCGATGTCATGGGGTGTTCAGACAATCAAAATGTTAATCTTGCTATTTACCGTTTGGAGGGTGAGGCAGATCAGTGGTGGTCTATGGTTAAAAATATCAGGGACACTGATGAGATTGATGCTCTTGACTGGGATGAATTCAAAGGTATGTTTCTTGAAATGTATTTTCCTAAGGCTGTTCGACATAGGATGGAAAATAAATTCTTGGAATTTAGGCAAGAGGAAGACTCAGTGGCTACCTATGAAGAAAGGTTCACTCGATTGGAAAGGTATGCTCCAAATTTTATCCGAGACCTTGATAGTAAAATCAATCATTTTTACTCAGGATTAAAGCCATAATATCGAAGGGAATTAGCTTCTCATGAGTTTAAAAGTTATGAAAAGATTGTTCGATGTGCTGAGAAAGTGGAAATGGAGTTTCTCGATGATCAAGTGTTCTATAAAAACCAACAGAATAAGAGACAAGGTGGCAGGAGAAAGGGAAGAATTCTTCAAAAAAGTCTGATGGTAAGAAATCCAAGTTCCCAGTTTGTGATAAATGTCGCAAAAGGCATGCTGGGGAATGTCTTCTGAATTCTGGAAAGTGCTACCGAGGCGGTAAGATGGGACATAAGGCTCGTGATTGCACTGAAAAAGATCAAGGTGAAGGTAAGACCAAATTTGATTTACAGTTAGTGAAATCTTTTAATTACAATGAGACGTGTCACTATGCAAACGAGTTTCCGACAAAGAGCTTGAGTGACGGGAAGCAGATGTTCCGAAGACCGTGTTCCATACAAGATATGGCCATTATGAATTTGTAGTAATTCATTTTGGGATAACCAATGCACATGCTGTATTCATGGACTTAATTAATAGAATTTTCCATGAGTTCTTGGATAAGTTTATGGTGGTTTTTATTGATGGTATTTTGGTGTTTTCTAAAAGTAAAGGGGAGCATGAAAGTCATTTAAGGGTTATCTTGAAAACCATAAAAGAAAAGAAACTGTATGGAAAATTCAGCAAGTGTGAGTTTTGGTTGCAAAAAATTTCTTTCCTTGGTCACATTGTTCATAAAGATGGGATAACTGTTGATCCTGCAAAAACAAAAGTTGGGGAAGACTGGCCAAGACCCACAAATGTAACTGAAATTCGTAGATTCCTTGGTTTGGTAGGCTACTACCGAAGGTTTGTTAGAAATTTTTCATGGTTATCTAGTCCAATGACAAAGAAAACTCAAAAGGGTGTTAAGTTTATCTAGACAAAAGAATGTGATGATTGTTTTCAGGAAATGAAAAGAAGATTGGTGAATGATCCAGTTTTGGAACTACCTTCCAGGAATGGTGAGTTTGTTATATACATTGATGCTTCATTGAAAGGACTTGGTTGTGTCCTAATGCAGAATGATCTGGTAATTGCTTATGCTTCACGTCAGTTGAAAACTAATGAGATAAATTACCCTACACATGATTTGGAATTAGCTGCTGTTGTTTTTGCTTTAAAAATTCGGAGGCATCATTTGTATGGAGTAATGTGTGAAATATATACTGATCACAAAAGTTTAAAGTATATATTTACTCAGAAAGAATTGAATATGAGGCAATAGAGATGGATATAATTAACCAAGGATTATGATTGTACAATTAATTACCATACGGGAAAAGAAAATAAAGTGACTGATGATTTGAGTCGGAAAAGTAATACTTCAATAGCAATGTTTAATTTGGAACATGATCCTTTGGTTAGGGATTTGATGAAATTTGGCATAGAAGTTGTTGGTGCAGGAAGTTCTTCTGTTTTTTTCAGGTATCAGTGAGATCATCTCTATCAGATAGAATCAAGCAAGAACAGAAGCAAGACAGTGAGTTGCAGAAAAAGGTAGAGCTGGTTCAGAAAGGTATGTTTCCTGAATTCAACATTGATAATGATTGCGTTTGGAGATTTGGGAAGAGATTGTGTGTGCCTTGTGATTCATAGTTGAAGAGGGAGTTGTTATGTGAAGCTCATAGTTCTCCGTTTTCAGTTCATCCTGGCAGTACTAAGATGTATAGAGATCTACGGGAGTATTACTAGTGGGATGGAATGAAAAGAGATATTGCTGATTTTACTGTGAAGTTTTTGACTTGTCAGCAGGTTAAAGCAGAGCGGAAGTTACCGAAAGGGATGCTTCAGCCTTTACCAGTTCCAGAGTGGAAATGGGAGAATATATCCATGGACTTTGTTTGGGATTACCGAAGACATCTCGAGGTAATAATGCAATCTGGGTTATTGTTGATCGCTTGAATAAACCTGCTAATTTCCTTGCTATATGAGATAATTTTTCCCGAGATCAACTTTCCCGTTTGTATCATAAAGAGATAGTCAGGTTATATGGATTTCCCCTCTCCATTGTATCTGATCATGATCCCATGTTCACTTCTAACTTTTGGAATGGCCTTCAGAAGTCATTGGGTACTAAATTAAATTTTAGTACAACATTTCATCCTCAATCAGATGGGAAGTCAGAATGAATAATTCAGACCTTAGAAGATATGCTACGAACTTGTTTGATGGATTATCAGGGTATTTGGGACCAACATCTTTCTTTGGTTGAATTTTCATATAATAACAGTTTTCATTCCAGTATATAGATGGCACCATTTGAGGCGTTATATGGGAAGCGGTGTCGAACTCCAGCTTTCTGGGATGAAGTGGGTGAAAAGAAGTCGATGGGACCAGAATTGGTAGAAGATTTGGCAGAAAAAGTTCATCTGATACATAAACACATGAGAACAGCTCAGAGTAGGAAGAAGAGTTATGCGGACAATAGGAGGAAGGATCTCTCTTTTGAGGTAGGTGATCATGTTTTTCTCAAAGTATCACCATGGAAAAGTGTGATGCGATTTGGTAAGAAAGGAAAGCTGAGTCCAAGGTTCATTGGACCATATGAAATTCTGGAGAGAGTTGGATCAGTTGCTTACCGAGTGGCTTTACCTCCGAGTTTATCTTAGGTACACAATGTTTTTCATGTTTCAATGTTGAGAAAGTATATGCCAGATCCATCTCATGTTTTGAGTCCCAAGGTAGTTCAGCTGGAAGAGAACCAATCTTATGAGGAACAACCCGTCCAAGATTCTTGACCACAAGGAGCAGGTGTTGTGAAATAAGGTGATTAATCAGGAAATGGTTTTGTGGAAAAACCACATGATGGAAGAGGCAACATGGGAATCTGAAAATGCAATGAGGGATAAGTACCCCCATTTATTCGATAAGTAAATAAATTCCGAGGACACAATTTTCTAAAGGGGGGAAGGATGTAACATCCCAAGTAAGTAATGAATAATATATATTTTTATCTATATCTATTAATTAATTAGATAGTGTTTTAAAGGCTTAAAATGAAAATAAATGCAATCTTATGCAAGGAATACACTAATATTTTTTAAAAAGATTGGTTTACTGCCTTTTGATGGAAAATCATTTTTAAATATATCTTTTGACAATTTTATAAGCAATGTTTGTCAAAATAAACTTATTCTTTATGATTGGGACATCAAAATTTACTTTGTGTGAATTTTTGATATTTTTCTGACAATGTTCATTTTTAATGAATAGTGAAAAATACTGCATATTACATCAAAACTGCATTTTAATCTAATTTATTAATTTGATTAGGCAATCTTTTTGAATTGGTTTTAAAGTTAAATTAGAATATATTTTTCTGACAATGTTCATGCATACGTACGGCTTACCGTCTCCATGAACGGTGCATTTCATTTCTTACCTCTAAATGATTATGTAATATT
This sequence comes from Viscum album, assembly GCA_963277665.1. Classification (NCBI taxonomy): domain Eukaryota; kingdom Viridiplantae; phylum Streptophyta; class Magnoliopsida; order Santalales; family Viscaceae; genus Viscum; species Viscum album. Next base: position 1,400,036,904 of record OY728150.1, read on the forward strand.
ATAATTACATGTATATGCTAGATATATATGATATATACATCATGATTATAATTCTCGATATAATGGATACATGAACAACTTGTAATTATAAAGGGTTTATTTTTTACTCAAGTACCAATGGTCGTTAAAACGACCGTTATAAACTTAAATAATTACCTAGTGTTAATGACATTGAAATAAGTGATATAAAAGGACTAATGAACTTCAAAAAGGTTCTTAAGCAAGTAGAAATTAACTCTGGATTATTATTCAGGACATTAAAGAACAATCGAGTCAAGTCGGACCCAAGGTATGGGACTTCGTCTCAATCTCCTTTCATTGAGGCATATTTTGTTTTATACACAACCTTCTTTTATATGGTGTATAAACCCCTTTGACTTTTACGTTTATTCAAAAGGAATCTTTTTTATACGAAGTGTTTACTAAACGACAAAAGGGAATGTTTTTGTCGTACGTATGCGGAGACAACGACTTCTCTGCCACCGTGACCATTATTTGAGTGTCGGCTTCCTCTACAAGCCATACCTTCTTTTTAAAAGAAAAATAAATACCATGTTTTACTTTTCTTTTATTTTGGTATTAAAAATGGTTTTCATAATTTTTTTATATCAATGTGTTGTATTTATATCTTGTGATTGAAAGGTGGGAATGTTATGTTTCCTTTATGCATGTTTTATGTGATACGATTATGTTGAGGTTCTTGGGCATTATTATGAAGATGGGTGGTTCCGTGATAAACTAAGGGTGGGTGAGCCCGATATAGCTTTCCAATGCATTGGGTAATGCGAAGGAGTGAAACGTTAAGGTTTCTCTGAAGAGATTTAGGGAATATACTGTGATGGGTATTTCAAACGTAACCAAGAGGGTTACACCCTACGTAAGAATGTTATGAATGCCTCAAGTTACCTTTTATGTCTTATGATTTCTATGATTTATTCATGATTTGATGAGGTATGTTAAAGTGCTTATGTTTTATGGGTAATGTATGATTTCATTCTTATGTATATATGTACCCATGTTTCCTTTCCATATTTTTTTATATCCCTTACTGAGCTTTTTATGCTCATCCCAAGTTTTTTGAAATGTTTTTCATAGGTCAAGGGAAAGTTACATGATATGATGATAGTGTCAAGAAAGTGTCAAGAAAGAATCCATGTTTATTTTAAATATGTTTCCATTGATGGGAAAAAAGAATACTATCTTTATGTAACCACTTTGTTTATATGTAGAATGCAATGCAAGTTTTATGATCTAATTCTCTAAAACTCTAATCCTGAAAAGATCCTAAATGTGTAATCTTGTAATAACTCAAGATTAAGTAAGGATTAAGGCTCGTGCCTTATACAGAAGTAGTAAAATTATGTTTTATTCATATTTTAAAATACTCATAGAAGGTGGTTAAAAGATGGTAAAATGTTCAATAAAATTGTATATATCTAATTTTATTATAAAAAGAATATAATGAATCACAATGAACAAATATAATTATTATTTATCAATATTGACTTAAATAATTAAAATAAATAATTATTCAAAAAATAATCAATTTTTAAACAACAGAGTAGTGTTTTTCACTCTTCATCAAAAATTGAATGTTTTCAGAAATATACAAAAAATTCACCCTAAGATAATTTTTATACACAAAATTAGAAAATGAATACTATTTTATAAAATTAAATACATAGAGGTTACATTATTAATGGTAATATTTACTCACGTTCTCAAAACCAAAAGGCAGGTTTTTTAGAAGTAAAAACTATCAAAAGATTGACATGTGTTAATGTCAAATGTAAATATAAAATTACTTATAATTACCTACATTGTATTAAATGATAAAAATATAATCTTATTATACTTCCAAAACATTAAAATTCATAATTTACTCTATAAATTATTTTGAATAAAAAAGTTGTTTTCAATTAAAAATTAGTATTTTTCACTATTCATCAAAATATGAATGTTATCAGAAAAGTACCAAAAATTTATCCAAAATAAATATAATTGTCACGATTTTAAAGAAGAATTTAATTTCCTTAAACTGAATATATAAAAGAGTAAAATATTGGTTTTAAAAAGGGGATTCCATTCAAAGGTGGTAAAATTTATTTTTTAACATCTTTTATAAGAAAAATGATTTTTTTCTTATATTATGTCTAAGAAACACATAATATAGATTCTAAAATTATATGGAGTATATAAAATTCAAAATTCAGTAAACACCATTCGTAACTTCTTTTTTAACGGTTTGATTCATTTTTCGTGGTGTGCTCAAAATCGATGTTGGGTGTAGTGCAAGCTATTGAATTACTTTGAAGAAAAGAACTTACTTTGAAATCTTGGGGTGTTACAATCTCTCTTGAATTTCTAATTATTTAGAGGGAGGGTGAAAAAAATAATTTAAGAGAGAATTTTTTTCAGTGATATTTCTATATAACTCGATTAAACTTAAACTACATACATAACCATCTATTTATATACTTAGGTTTTAGGTTAAAATATTATTTAATTTCATTCTAGCATTTAAATATTAAAATAAAAATTATAAAACCCTACATCATAAAATAATAATATTATTAATATTATAAATATTTTATGGATTTTTCAAAGGTGTATAATGATGAATATAAATTACCTAATTTAGAATAATCATTCATCATCGAACAAGGTCTTGGTCTGATCAAACACCTCAAAATTTTTTGTATAAACAAATAAAATCTTGTAATGAAATAACTTGTTAACATAAAAATAAATATTTATTAAGTAATTAATGTAATGAATAAATTTAATTTATTTATAATCCCATTATTAGTAATATATTTAGTATATGAGATCAATATATTATTAATAAAATCATTCCTTGGTCTTGAGAATAATTAATATTTCATTAATTAAATTCAAATATAACTTAATTGAAATCATGGTAAAGTCGTTGTGCATGACCCATTAATATTTTTTCTCATTATCATCTTGAACTCCTGTATAATTTTCATGATTAATGTCTACTAACAGGTAAAAGAAACCCAAAGATATAACTTAATATCCCATAGATAATAACCATAAATGAATGGTCACTTAAAATATAGTCCATTTTTTAAAATATTTCATCAATCATGTTATAAATCCATGTGTGCAATATATCAATCATGGAATGTTGGGAATAAAAACATCATTACACTATGGAAATGAAACTTATTTCAACGGTTTTATTCCAATTAATGGGCTGAGATATCAACTTCCATAAATATAGATGAAAAAAATACTTCGTCTATATATCCAGTATTACGATATCATTAGATACATTCTTAACATACTCTATAATCACATATATTATCATTTGTGATGTTAATGAGAATAGTCCTCATCCAATAACATGTACCCACACATCATCATCTATATATTATGTTCCCTATCATAGTAAAATTATCCAATTATAGATCAATAATAAAAATTTATTCATGGAATTTCATGGTTCTCTTCATACTGGTAATCATTTATAACCATATCAATATCGTAGATACTATAAGAAATTATCACCATAATGTTATGTCAAATAAAAATGAATACATCAAAAGATATTTTATGTTAATATTCACTTATTTGAATATAAATGTACTCTTAATTTAAAAGTAGTGGGTTCTAGGAACCAAATATCAAAAACTCTAACATGAGTTAGAGATAACTACTAATGATCAGTTGGACATCACTTGAATAAATAATTTTTCATAGTGTGGCTGAAGGTGCTAGGCGTACAACATTTCTATGGATATGGTTGGAAATTCCTTGAGTATAAATAGTGAATTGGTTTATAATAAAATTACACTCTTTAGAAAATTCCACATGTAGTCATGTAACCATATATTCTCCAATTTTTCCAATATTTGAATCCCAACATACTATCTAAATCCAATTCCAATTCTTGTCATAAAATGATAAATCAATTTAGTAGGGTATGTCCCAACATTAGAAGATATTTTATCTAAAACCACTTCATAAGCTATATCAGAGGCCACAATGTACTTTAATATTGTAGATTTAGATATCCTTGGAAACAATATTTTTTTCATTAATATTAACAAATATTTCTATGATACAATATTAATTTGATCTAAGTGAAGTTAGGTTTTAAATTACCATAATTAAAAGTATTCCTGATTCTCTAAACACCATACATTCTTCTATTAATGCTTTTTAAATGTACCATCAGGTCGGTCTGACATGAATTTTACATAAATATGATCATTCTATTTGATATAAAACTATTATTCTTTATTCATTAGAAATAAAAAATTCCTCTATATATCTTATGAAATGATAAAATTATTGGAAATTAATCTTGTGAAATTATTTTAATCTACATAATAACTTCTTATACCTATAAATGTTCATATGAAAAGATTATATTAAAAAAATTATACTATATAATTAATACAACATTTATATTTCAATAGAATGTTAATATATATATATTATAAATAGATTCAATAGACCCCCTAATCATAGTTTCTACTTTAAGATACACTTTGAGCAATATAATTTCAGTCTTAATAAAAAGGAATGAAATACTTTTTTTCATATATTATCAGCATTTTTATCTTGAAATCAAAAAAGTATCCCATAAACCTATTAGAGACACATATCACTCATTAGTAATGAAATCAATATTCTATGATCATTACAAAAGAGATATTTATAAATGAATATATGAAACCTGCATATCAAATTTTCCTTTTTTATTATCATCGACACTTTTAGTTACTCACTCTTTACATATTTCATAGAGTATCAATGTTTTTCACATTATGTAGACATCTTCTATAAGGAATAATCAAAATGATGTTGGCATTAAAATCAATTTCCCAAAATGATTACCAAGGAAATATAATATGACATGTATATTTAAAAATCTATTTTAGACATGATGAGTTGTATGTTTTTTTATTAAACTGAATCATTAAATAATATATAATTCTATATTGGTAGTGTCATGTACCATCCATTTCCATTTTATCTCGAATAATTATTATCAATATCATATCCTAGAAACATTAAAAATATGGAATCCCCAAATATTGATACATAGAGTCCATTACATTAATTTATACATAGTTTTTAACCTTAAGAAATTACCATTTTATGATTATTTGTGGGAATATTTATTCTAAATGAATAAAACATGTATCACCCACCATTTTGATCATAAAACGCCTAATTGGTTATAAATTCAACATAGCATTTTACCTTTAAAAACTCCCTCGACTATGCTCAATGGATTCCAGTATTTCAAAACCAACTCATGTATATCCATATCCTTAACCAATAGAGTTTATTTATTATCCCACTATCATAATAGTGATATGACTTTATGAGGGAAATATCTTCAATCTTGACTATATTTTAATATCCTTAAAACATCTTTGATCATTAACATTGATGCACAGTGTTTGGATGTTCCCCTATAGAAAAGTCCATCTTTTTACAAAAGGTTTTCAATACACACTTCTGCTAGTATTATAATTTAATTTTGTTCCATCAATTTTTGATATGATATCCATTACACAATATAGTTTTCATATGTTTTGATTTCTCACTACTATTTAAAAAATTATTCTTTATAGGGATAATGGAATATTTTGAATATATATGACAGTCATCATTGATCTTCCTTTTACTACCAGCATGAAATAAATGTATTTAAAGTAATGTGATTTTGGGGTAAATTTTACTCCCAATATAAATTCAATGATTACTTATAAATGTCATAATCTAGTAGAACATATTAGTTATTTTTTTTTACCAAGTTCACTCATTTTCTTCATTGTGTATTTCTAAAATTTATCATAATATATGTGATGTTACCTTAAAATTTTGATTTTTTGACATGGATATATTAAACTTAATCTATATAATTTATGATATAACTTTATTTAAGAAGATTTATTTATCTGAAACCGGATATGAAATTTATTTCTATATCCATTATTATAGTTCAATTGAGTCAAACATACATTAATGAAAATAAAAAAGTCATCTAATTTTTGACTTATTTGAAAAAAAATCATATTTACCTAATTGGGTAAGTGTCCTATGTTTTATATTCATCATTAATTTCAATAGATATTTGTAATTAATGAATTATTGAATTAATAGATTATTAATAATATACCATAAAAACTTTTATTTTAGAAATAAATTGTGTATCATAGTGTATAGTAGGAACTAGAGAATTTTTTTTTAGTATAACATATTAAAACATAATTAAATTCAATCTTGAAATGATAATCAAAGAAATTCCTTGGACGAGATAAGAATCATCATTTGTACAATTTTTTGAGTTCACTCCAAATATTTCTATTATTAATTTTTATCTGTTTTTAATTACATGTATGTTATAATCATATTTCATTTAATACATTAGTAGGGAATAGAAATGTGATGAATATACCTTGAGTGGTTATACAAGTTTCCTTCTTTAAATAATTGCAATTTTTTTCAATAGTCAATTATTTCAACATAAGTAGAAAATATACTCTTATACGCTCTTATAGAAATTAATTTTTAATCCTTGATGGATTCATAAATTTATGATTTGGATTTATATTATTCTTCAGATATTATGCCATTAATTTTAAACTTTTTATGAAATGGTGTAAACGAATAAGTTTCAAACAGTCCTTATCTTATTAGTGAAGTATGGACCAATGTTTACTAAGATACATATCTATTAATTATTCTATTATTCAAAAAATGAATGTAATATTTATATTATGGACAATGAGATAATATTAATATATATTTTATTATCCATGTCGAATCTGAATTTTTCAAACTAGTCAATGCACCCCCGTATTTTAAAATAATAATAAAATTTTAAATTTACTTCTTCCAATTTTACACTAATTAATTTATTAATGATTCTTATTAATTTCAAAACATTTATTCTCTTTCTCTGTATTGGAAATGAGATAACATGGTGGAATAATCCATTTTGTTATGTTGTATCATCTAATTTATGACAATGATGATAGTATAGAAAATTGACAAAATAAGCATCATGCAAAATATATCATAGGCATAATTTTCACCATATATCAGTTTATAGATTTGAATAACAAAAGAATGGGATTTCTGAAATGAATATAATCATTCTTGTAATAATTCATCATATAAATTACTCTACCATATCAAGAAATAATTACATGTACAAACAAACTCTAATTTCATAAAAGACTTCACTTCCATTAATTTTATTAATTACATTTTCTAAAAAATATAAAATTAATATTATTACATAAAATTAGAACAAATTATTTAAAGAATAATAATAATTAATTTTATTAAATCACTCAATATTTCACCATGTCCTAATCACTCTTAATCGAACACATAATTTTCTATTTTCCAGGAAATTCAAGTGGATCATATCCACATTAACCTTCTCATATCCCAAACATGGTGTTGTTATAATTTTTGATGGAGTTTAGGTAGTAAGATATTTTCTTACCATGGGATTTCAAATCGCAGATCCATTCAGTAGAATCCCTAATTTTGATAAAATAACTTGGATTTTCTTAATAGTTTCCCCCAATTTACATCATCGATTGTGGGGGATACATGTAACATCCCATGTAAATAATGAATAAATCATTTTCATATTTATTAATATTTATGAATTACATAATAATTTTACTTTAAATGGGTTTCTATGTTCGATAGCGTGCCCGATACGCAACAACGAATTTCTTTCAAATATTCAGTTGCACACTAGTAATAAAATAATATTATTTTAAATGGTAGTTAACACGTAGCTTTTCTATTAGCGGGAATGAATATAAATAACTAAAATATGATTATATATGTTTGTTAACTATTTTTACGTTTATCCAATAAAGGATAAAGGCTTAAAATACGAGAAGAATTCAATTTTATGCATAGATACTATAATATTTACTAAAAGGTCGAACTATCGCCTTTTGATGGTGAACCCTATTAAATATGGTTTTGGTCACTCTTATACATTATATTGGATCAAATAAAATTCTTCTTTAGAATTGGGACATCAAAATTTACTTTTTGTAAATTGCTTGTATTTTTCAGAATAAAGTTCATTTTTTAATGAATAGAGAAAAATGTTGTATTTTAATTCAAAACCACTTATTAATATAATTTATTTATATTATTAGATTATATTTTGAATTGGGTTTAAAGTTAAATTAGAATATATTTTTACCATTTAATCAAATAGTGTTCATTGTAATTAATTTCACCTTGAAATTGGACTTAAACTAGTGTCAATCTTTTGATACATATGTTTCATAAAAACACACTATTTGTTTTGACAGCGGGAATTAATTATTAAATTAATTAATGTAACTTATATGTTTTTAATTATTCAAAACAGACATAATTTTTGAATTCGGAATATGAAATATAGCTTAGCGTGATGTTTTGATATTTTTTTTGAAAAGCTTCAATTTTGGATGAATAGTGAAACCACTAAGTGGTACTTAAAAAAACTAATTTTTCGTTTAAATGAAATTTCACCAGCTCTATGTTTTGAATTTCAAAAATACTATATACATGGTTTTCATTAAGAAGTAAAATGATGTTTAATGGGATTAAAATAATTTTTTGATGAATAGTAATTTTTAAGTTTTAATCACAATTAGAGGTAATTAGTGTAGTTTAAGGTAAAAATTAGGTTTTAATAATTTGAAATGACCTAGACACATGTCCTAGCCTTATTGGATGAGTCATGGACGACCAAGACAACCCGTGGGTATATTTTTGGGACCCCATGGAGCCACATGGGTAAGATAGGGACATTAATGCCTCTTATTTAAAGTAAAAGTAAAAATGACACAAACATGTATTGTTTTACTAAAACAATTTTTACATGGGGTTATACAAGTCATATTTTTTTACTATAAATATTCATTAGAAAGATAAAAATATTTAATACATCTTGGTATTTTTGTTATAATTTTTAGAAATTAAATAAATTAAATTATTTTTGACAACATGATGATGCACTGATTACCTCATTATTTAACAATTTAAATAAAATGAAAAGATAAGGTAAAATATAAGACCTACACGTGTGAAAACCTATTGGACTGGTGGATTTAGAACACATATCACCTTATCCTCGAAATATATAATTTTTGGACCTTTTAAATCCGAAAAACATTTTATAATAAAGTAACCTTTTATAACTTTCCAAGAGTGCCCCTCCTCTCTGCTTACAAAGCCACCCACCTCTACCACCTTACCCACACCTCTCAAGCCTTTGGCTCGGCCAAACCCTATTCATTTTTTCTCTACACATTCCTCTCTTACTCTTAGAAGCCTCACTTTGGGCATAAGTCTTCTCAAGGAAGCCTTTGCTCTAAAATCAAAAAGAGTTACCCGTTTTAAAGGTAGTGTTTTCTCTCGTGTTATTATGTTTTATTTTGCTTCTCCAACCCCCTAAACTCTTATTATTATTTTATTTTGTAACAAAACCAGTATATTAAATATAGTAGGACGTCTTTATAAGAAGTATTTGAGATACACATACACACACCTTCATATAATGGTTAAAGAGCATACTGTTTCCGGGGATGGTGAATTTCTGCCTCACGAAACGATGATTGTTCAATATTCATTTAATACCTTCAAAGGTGGACATTAAGAAGACACTAGATTAATATATGATATATAATATGTTTATTTTTTACTTAATATTATTTATTTTTTCATTTATGTCATGCCTTTATGGTTTCCATTATAGGTAAACGCGATATCTTCATTTTAGGAAGTGCGGACTACCGCCCCCTCAAAGTGATTTGATTCTTTAACACCATATGTGGTACGTATAAAGGATAAATTTATTGATATTATATATTATATTATACTATAATTATGATATAGCTTTATATCATTATGATTTCACTCCATTATGTAAGAAATTAAAATGAAAGTAGCGTTCATGTGTACGTATGGCTTACCATCTCCATGAACGGTGCATTTCATTTCTTACCTTTAAATGATTATGTAATATTATAAATGCATGTATATACTAGATATATATGATATATATGATATCTAAATCATGAAAATAATTTTTGATATAATAGATATTTTACCACATGAACAAATTGTAATTATGAAGAGTTTATTTCTGACTCAATTACCAATGATCGACAAAACGACCATTATTAACTTAAATAATTACATAGTGTTCATAACATGGTAATAAGTGATATAAAAGGAATAATGAACATTAAAAGGTTCTTAAGAAATTATAAACTAACTCAAGTTTATCATTCAGGACGACAAAGAACGATCAAGTCAAGTCGGACCCGAGGTATGGGACTTCGTCTCAATCTCATTTCATTGAGGTGTATTTTTTTTATACACAACCATATTTTATACGGTGTATAAACCCATTTTAATTTTATGTTTATCCAAAAGTAATACTTTTTATACGAAGCGTTTTACAAAACGACAAACAAGAATGTTTTTGTCGTACATATGCAGCGACAACGACTTCTCCGCCGTCGTGACCACTATTTGAGTTTCAGCTTCCTCTACAAGCCATACCTTTTTTTAAATGAAAAATAAATTCCATGTTTTACTTTTATTTTATTTTGGTATTGAAAATGTATTTCATAATGTTTTAATTATATCAATGTGTTGTATTGATATCTTGTGATTGAAATGTGGAAATGTTATGTTTCCTTTATGCATGTTTTATGTGATACGATTGTGTTATGGTTTTTGGAAATTGTTATGAAGACGGGTGGTTTCATGATAAACTAAGGGTGTGTGAGCCCGATATAGATCTCCAATTCATTGGGTAACATGAAGGATTTAAATGTTAAGGTTTCCCCGAAGAGATTTAGGGAATATACTGTGATGAGTATTCCAAACGTAACCAAGAAGGTTACTCCCTACGTAACAAGGTTATGAATGCCTCAAGTTACCTTTATGTCATATGATTTCTATGATTTATTCATGATTTGATGAGGTATGTTAATGTGATTATGTTTTATGAGTAAAGTATGATTTCATACATGGACTAATTTTTTAATTGCGTACTTTTATATCCCTTACTGAGCTTTTTAAGATTATCCCAAGTTTTTGAAATGTTTTTCACATGTCAAGGGAAAGGTATATAATGTGATGATAGTGTCAAGGAAGTTTCAAGAAAGAATCCATGTTTTATTTTAAATATGATTCTGTTGATGGGAAAAATGATTACTATCTTTTATGTAACCACTTTTTTTAAATATTGAATGTAATGCATGTTTTATGATCTAATTCTCTAAAACTCGAAACCTGAAAAGATCCTTATCATGTATCCTTGATGTAACTCAAGATTAAGTGATGTTTAAGGATGGGGCCTTATAGTTGGTATCAGAGGTCAGTTTAGACAACCTTAGGTGTTAGAAAATTATTAAATTATGAATTAATTTATGGTATGATTGAAATGATACAGGATTTAAAGATTACCATGTTCATTCCTAAGATATTTCTGTGTTCAGAATGGTTTTCCGTAGAGGAAACAAAGAATCTATGTTGGGACGACATCAGGAGGAAGACAATCTTCCAAATCAGCAACCTGAGATGGTCAGAATTGGATCTGAATATTTTGTTGCAGTAATGGCATATTTGACTCAAGCGATAAATGGTGGCGGTATCCATTCACGAGATCAACTAGATCAACCGCAGAGGAACATTTCAGTGGTGGAACATTTCATGAGGCAACATCCCCCATCATTCAGAGGATCATCTAACCCTGGCTTAGCTGAAGGGTGGATTAAAGAACTAGAGAAGATTTTCGATGTTATGGGGTGTTCAGACAATCAAAAGGTTAGTCTTACTATTTAATGTTTAGAGGGTGAAGTAGATCAGTGGTGGTCGATGGATAAAAATATCAGGGATGCTGATGAGATTGATGCTCTCGAATGGGATGAATTCAAAGGTATGTTTCTTGAGAAGTATTTTCCTAAGGCTATTCGACTTATGATGGAAAAGCAATTCTTGGAATTGAGGCAGGAGGAAGACTCAGTGGCTGCCTATGAAGAAAGGTTCACTCGATTGGCAAAGTATGCTCCAAATTTTATCCAAGAGCATGATAGTAAAATCAATCGTTTTTACTCAGGATTAAAGCCCAAATATCTAAGGGATTTTGCTTCTCACAAGTTCAAAAGTTATGAAAAGCTTTATCAATGTGCTGAGAAGGTGGAAATGGAGTTTTCCGATGATCAAGTGTTCTATAACGATCAACAGGAGAAGAGGCCGACGTGGAAGGGGAAAGGGAAGAATTCTTCGAAAAGGTCTGATGGTAAGAAAACTAAGTTTCCAGTTTGTGATAAATATGGGAAAATGCATTCTGGGGAATGTCTTCTGAATTCTGGAAACCGCTACCAATGTGTTAAGATGGGACATAAGGCTCGTGATTTCACTAAAAAAGATCAAGGTGATGGTAAGACCAAATTTGATTTATAGTAAGTGAAATGTTTTAAGTGCAATGAGATGGGTCATTATGCAAACGAGTGTCCGATAAAGAGATCAAGTGATGGGAAGAAGTTAGAATACAAGTAGTAAGGGGTGGTAAAATCCTTTGCAACTACTTCAGTAGATGTCGGGATATCAAATGAATTTGTATTAGGTACATTGTTTGGTTTTTCAGATTATGCCACTTTGTTGTTTGATTCGGGGTCTACCCATTCATTCATCTCTAAAAACATTTCTATTAAAATGGGAATACCATATCAGGAAATGACTCCTGAACATTTGGTAAAAACACCTGGGGGAAATGTTTAGGAAAAAAGAATTTATAAGAATCTTCCTATTCTTATCCGTGGAAAGAACCTACTTGAAAACCATATTATTTTTCCTCTAGTAGAGTTTGATGTTATACTGGGCATGGATTGGATTTCTATTTATGAAGCTAAGATTTACTGTAGAGATAAATAAGTTTCTTTTCAGAATGACTTTTAGTTTGTGTACAATAATGAACCCTTACTGTTGATACCATTTCAAGAGGATTAGAAACATGTAAAACATGGAAATGAATTTTACCTTGCACATATTGTTGAAAACAAGCGAACTGTTCAGATTAATGATGTGTCAGTGGGATATGAATATCCTCATGTCTTTCCTGATGAGTTTCCTGGAATAATACTAGACCAGGAAGTTGAATTTAATATTGAATTAGTTCCGAATGCTAAGCCCATTTCAAAATCCCCTTATCAAATGTCTCAAATTAAACTTTTAGAGTTGAAGGATCCATTGCAAGATTTATTAGAGAAAGGATTTATTCGACCTAGCACATCACCATGGGGTGATCCTATTTTATTTGTTAAAAGGAAAGATGGTTCTATGAGACTATGCATTGATTATAGAGCCTTGAATAATATCACATTTGAGAATAAGTATCCTTTGCCTCATATTGATGATTTGTTTGATCAGCTCCAGGGAGATCCGTTTTTTTCAAAGATTGAACTGAGATCGGGGTACCATCAGTTGAAGGTAATGGACGAAGATATTCCAAAGAACGTGGTTCGAAAATGATATGGCAATTATGAATTTTTATTAATGCTTTTTGGGCTAACCAATGCACCTCCTGTATTCGTGGACCTTATGAATAGAATTTTCCATGAGTTCTTGGATAAGTTTGTGGTTGTTTTCATTGATGATATTTTTTTGTTTTCTAAAATTAATGAGGTCCATGAATTTCATTTAAGGGTTATCTTGAAAACCTTAAAAGAAAAGAAACTGTATGGAAAATTTAGCAAGTGTGAGTTTTGGTTACAAAAAATTTCCTTCCTGGGTCACATTGTTTCAAAAGATGGCATAACTGTTGATCCTGCTAAAACAAAAGATGTTAAAGAATGTCCAAGACCCACAAATGTAACCGACATCTGTAGTTTTTTTTGGTTTGGGAGGTTAATACGGATATTTTTTTGAAATTTTTTCACAATTATCTAGTCCAATGAATAAGCTTACTTGGAAGGGTGTTATGCTTATATGGACAAAATAATGTGGTGATTGTTTTCAGGAGTTGAAAAGAAGATTGGTGAATGCTCCAGTTTTGGAACTTCCTTCCAGGAATGGTGAGTTTGTTATCTACAGTGATGCTTCATTGAATGGACTTAGTGGTGTCCTTATGCATAATGATCAGGTAATTGTATATGCTTCACAACAGTTGAAAACTCATGAGGTAAATTACCCTACACATGACTTGGAATTAGCTGCTAATGTTTTTGCTTTAAAAATTTGGAGGCATCATTTGTATGGAGTAATGTGTGAAATATATACTGATCACAAAATTTTAATGAATATATTCACTTAGAAATAATTGAACATGAGACAGAGGGGATGGCTAGAATTAATCAAGGATTATGATTGTACAATTCATTACCTTCCAGGGAATGAAAATAAAGTGTCTGATTCTTTGAGTTGAAAAAGTAATTCTTCATTAACAATGTTGCATTTGAAACATGATTCTTTGGTTAAGGATTTTATGAACTTTAACATAGAATTTGTTAGTGCAGGATGTCCTTCTGTTTTGTTTCAGGTATCCGTGAAATCTTCTCTATCAGACAGAATTAAGCAAGCACAGAAGCAAGATAGTGAGTTGCAGAAAATGGTAGAGCTGGTTCAGAAGGGTAAGTTGCCTGAATTCAACATTGATAATTATTTTTATTTCAGATTTGGGAAGAGATTGTGTGTGCCTTGTGATTCACAATTGAAGAGAGAGTTGTTATGTGAAGCTCATAGTTATATGTTTTCAGTTCATATAGTTAATATTGAGATGAATAGAGATCTTCAGGAGTATTACTGGTGGGATGGAATGAAAAGGGATATTGCTGATTTTATTGTGAAGTGTTTGACATGTCAATTGGTTAAAGAAGAGTGAAAATTACCAAAAGAGATGATTCAGCCTTTACCAGTACCAGAATGTAAATGGTAGAATATATCCATGGACTTCGTTGTCGGATTTCCGAAGACACATCGAGGTAATAATGAAATATGGGTTATTGTTGATCGCTTGACTAAATCTGCTCATTTCCTTGCTCTACGAGATTCTTTGTCCCTAGATCAACATTCTCGTTTGTATCTTAAAGAGATAGTCAGGTTACATGGAGTTACTCTCTCCATTGTATCTGATCGTGATCCCAGGTTTACTTCTATCTTTTTGAAGGGCCTTCAGAAGTCGTTGGGTACTGAATTAAATTTTAGTATAGCTTTTTATCCTCAATCAGATTGGTAGTCAGAATGAACGATTCAGACTTTGAAGGATATGCTATGTGCGTGTTCGATGTATTATCAGGGAAGTTGGGACTAACATCTTTCTTTGGTTGAGTTTTCATATAATAACAGTTTTCATTTTAGTATACAGATGACTCCATTTGAGGCATTATATGGTAAACGGTGTCGAACTCTAGCTTTTTGGGATGATGTGGGTGAAAGGAAGCTGATGGGACCAGAATTGGTGGAAGAGATGGCAGAAAAAGTTCAGTTGATTCAGAAACAAATGAGAACAGCACAAAGCAAGTAGAAGAGTTATGCAGATAACCGGAGGAAGGATCTATCTTTCGAGGTAGGTGATCATGTTTTTCTAAAAATTTCACCATGGAAAAGTGTGATGTGATTTGGTAAGAAAGGAATGTTGAGTCCAAGGTTCATTGGACCATATGAAATTCTAGAGAGAGTTGGATCAGTTTCTTACCGAGTGTCTTTACCTCCGAGTTTATCTCAGGTACACAATTTTTTTCATGTTTTGATGTTGAGAAAGTATATGCCAGATACATCTCATGTTTTGAGCCCAGAGGTAGTTCAGTTGGAAGAGAATCTCTCTTATGAAGAACAACCAGTATAGATTCTTGATAGTAGAGAAAAATTGTTGCGAAATAAGGTAATTCACCAGGTAAAGTTTTTATGGAAAAACCATATGGTTGAAGAGGAAACAAGGGAATCTGAAAATTCAATGAGGGATAAATACCCCCACTTATTTTGAAAGTGAATAAAATTGCAAGGACGCAATTCCCAAAAGGGGGGAAGGATGTAACATCCTAGGTAAATAAAGAATAAATCATTTTCATATTTATTAATATTTACGAATTAAATATTAATTTTACTTTAAAGGGGTTTCTATGTTCGATAGCGTGCTCGATATGCAACAATGAGTTTCTTTGAAATCTTACGTTGCACACTAGTAATAAAATAATATTATTTTAAATGGTAGTTAACACGTAGCCTTTGTTTAGGCGGGAATGAATAGAAATAAGTAAAAAATGATTATATATGTTTGTTAACTATTTTTACATTTATCTAATAAAGGATAATGGCTTAAAAGACGAAAATAATTCAATTTTAGGCATAGATACTCTAATATTCACTAAAAGCTCGAACTATGGCCTTTTGATGGCGAACCCTCTTTAAATATAGATTTGGAAACTCTTATACATTCTATTGGATAAAATAAAATTCTTCTTTATAATTGGGACATCAAAATTTACATTGTGTAAATTTTTGGTATTTTTCCGATAAAGTTAATTTTTTAAGGAATGGTGAAAATGTTGTGTTTTAATTCAAAACCTCTTTTTAATATAATTTATTTATATTATTAGATTATCATTTTAGTTGGTTTTAAAGTGAAATTAGAATATTTTTTTACCATTTAATCCAATAGTTTTCATTGGAATTAATTTCACCTTGAAATTGGACTTAAACTAGTGTCAATATTTTGATACATATTGTTTCATAAATACACGCTATTTGTTTTGACAGTGGGAACTAATTATTAAATTAATTTATGTAACTTATATGTTTTTAATTTTTTAATATAGACATCATTTTTGAATACATAATATCAAATATATCTTAGGGTGATGTTTTGATATTTTTCTTAAAAACTTCAATTTTTGATGAATTGTGAAAAAACTAAGTGGTACATAAAAAAAACTGATTTTTCGTTTAAATGAAATTTTACCACCTCTGTGTTTTGAATTTCAAAAATCCGACATACATGTTTGTCATTAAGAAGTAAAATGTGGTTTAATGGGATTAAAATAATTTTTTGGTGAATAGTAACTTTTAAGTTTTAATCACAATTAGAGGTAATTAGTGTAGTTTAAGGTGAAAATAATGTTTTAATAATATGAAATGACCTAGTCACATGTCCTAACCTTATTGGATGAGTCATTTCTGACCATGAAAACCCATGGGTATATTTTTGGGACCCCATGGATCCACTTGGGTATGATAGGGACATTAATGCCTCTTATTTAAAGTAAAAGTAAAAAATGACACAAACAAGTATTGTTTTACTAAAACAATTTTTACATGGGGTTATACAAGTCATTATTTTTACTATAAATAGTAATTAAAAATATAAAAACATTTACTACATCATGATATTTTTTTATAATTTTTAGAAATTAAATATATTAAATAATTAATGACACCATGATGATGCAGCCATTACCTCATTATTTTAAGATTTAAATAAAATGAAAAGATAATGTAAAATCTAAGACCTACATATGTCAAATACCTATTGGATGGGTGGATTTCAAACTCTTATCACCTTATCCTTGATATATATATTTTTTGGGCCTTTTAAATATGAAAAACATTTTATCATAAAGTAACCTTTTATAACTTTCCAAGAGTGCCCCTCCTCTCCTCTTATAGAAGGCCCCCACCTCTACCACATTACCCACACCTCTCAAGCCTTTGGCTCGGCCAACCCCTGCTCATTTTGTCTCTACAGATCCCTCTCTTACTCTTATAAGCCTCACTTTGGGCATAAGTCTTCCCAAGGAAGACTTTTAGGTCAAATAAAAAAGAGTTACCTATTTTAAAGGTAGTGTTTTCTCTTGTGTTTTTATGATTTATTTTTCTTCTTCAACCCCCTAAACTCTTTTTATTCACTTATTATGTAACAAAACAATTATCTTCAATATACTAGGATGTTTTTATATAAAGTATTCTAGACACACTTACACACACCTCCATCTAATGG
Source organism: Viscum album (assembly GCA_963277665.1). NCBI lineage: Eukaryota > Viridiplantae > Streptophyta > Magnoliopsida > Santalales > Viscaceae > Viscum > Viscum album. The sequence goes on from OY728150.1 coordinate 1,400,054,923, forward strand.
TTAAAGAGCATACTGTTTCTGTGGATGGCGAATTTCTGCCTCACGAAATGATGATTGTTCAATATTCTTCCAACACCTCCAAAGGTGGAAATTAAGATGACACTATATATATATATGATATATAATATGTTTATGTTTCAATGAAGCTTATTTATTTTTCATTTATGGCATACCATTATGGTTTCCATTATGGGTAAACGCGATATCTTCATTTTATGAAGTTCGGACTACCGCCCCCTCAAAGTGATTTGATTCGTTAACACCATATGTGGTCTGTATAAAGTATAAATTTAATGATATTATATATGATATTATAATTTAATTATGATATACCTTTCTATAATTATGATTTCACTCCATTAAGTAAGAAATTGAAATGAATGTAGCGTTCATGCGTACGTACGGCTTACCGTCTCCATGAACGGTGCATTTCATTTCTTACCTCTAAATAATTATGTAATATTATAAATGCATGTATATACCAGATATATATGATATATATGATATCTAAATCATAAATATAATTCTTGATATAATAGATATTTTACCACATGAACAACTTGTAATTATAAAGATTTTATTTTTGACACAATTACAAATGATCGACAAAACGACCATTATTAACTTAAATAATTATATAGTGTTCATAACATGGTAATAAATTATATAAAAGGAATAATGAACTTGAAAATGTTCTTATGAAAGTATAAATTGACTCAAGTTTATTATTCGGGACTTTAATGAAAGATCGAGTCATGTCGGACCTGAGGTATGGGACTTCGTCTCAATCTCCTTTCATTGAGGCATATTTTGTTTTATACACAACCTTCTTTTATACGGTGAAAAACCCCACTGAATTTTACGTTTATCCAAAAGGAATATTTTTTATATGAATCATTTTACTAAACTACAAAAGGGAATGTTTTTGTCTAATGTATGCGGAGACAACAAATTCTCCGTCACCGTGACCATTATTTGAGTTTCGGCTTCCTCTATAAGCCATACCTTTTTTAAATGAAAATTAAATACCATGTTTTACTATTATTTTATTTTGGTATTGAAAATGGTTTTCATAATGTTTTTATTATATCAATGTGTTGTATTGTTGTCTTGTGATTGAAATGTTGAAATATTATGTTTTCTATTATCCATGTTTTATGTGATACGATTATATTATGGTTCATGGGAATTGTTATGAAGATGGGTGGTTCCGTGATAAAATAAGGGCGGGTGAGACCGATATAGCTCTCCAATGCATTGGGTAACATAAAGGATTTAAACATTAAGGTTTCTCTGAAGAGATTTATGGAATATATTGTGATGGGTATTCCAAACATAACCAAGAGGATTACTCCCTATGTAAGAATGTTATGAATGCCTCAAGTTACCTTTATGAATTATGATATCCATGATTTATTCATTATTTGATGAGGTATGTTAATGTGATTATGTTTTATGAGTAAAGTATGATTTCATACATGGACTAATGTTTTCATTTCGTACTTTTATATCCCTTACTATGATTTTTATGCTCATCCCATGTTTTTGAAATGTTTTTTTACAGGTCAAGGGAAAGGTACATGATGTGATGATTGTGTCAAGGAAGCTTCAAGAAAGAATCCATGTTTTATTATAAATATTATTCCGTTGATGGAAAAAATGAGTACTATTGTTTATATAACCACTTTGTTTAAATGTGGAATGAAATGCATGTTTTATGATATAATTCTCTAAAACTCTAAACCTGAAAGGATCCTCAACATGTATTCTTGCAGTAACTCAAGATTAAGTGATGTTTAAGGCTAGTGCCTAATAATACACTCCTATAAGTAAGATGGTAATGTATACCCCTAAACATAGAAAATATATAAATTAAATTTATGTACCCCAAAATGTGTGTATAGATTCTCATTTTTTCTAATTAAGACATTGAAATATATTATGATGTATTTTCAAAGTTATGTGTTGAGAAGAAGAGCGATTTCGAGTCCTGAAGAAGACAGAATTAATTTAATAACTATATTAATTATATGTTTTAATATTCATGCAGAATAATTAAAATAAAATTAGAAATCTCCAAAATTGTTTTTTAATAAAAAAGATGATTCCAAATTTTATTCCAGATTATATTTTTTACTTTAGGGACAAACAAAAGTAGATTGACATCAGACGTTCAGATGAGATTTCTATTATTGATTTCATTATGTGGAATAAAAATTTAATTTATTTATTTAAATAATTTAATAACAACGACCTAATTTACTCTATAAATACATTGATTTTAGAGAATATCTATGGTTATCTACATAACATAATGAACATTAAATGTATATTCCACCATTCTTCATTGGTGGATTGGGATCAGATGATGACGAGTGGTTGAATCAGGTTTTTCTGGATGACATCGAATGTAGGGGATCTTCGTCATGGGTGGTTAATGCATCTATCATCAAAGAACAATCCTATCATGATTTATGTAACGATTATCCCCCCACTTATTTATTAATTAATAAAGAATTAATCTTGACTCATCATTATTTTCATGGAAATTACATCCTTTTAATGATACTTATTGGTGAATAAATTTATTATTCAATTTATTATATATTGTTATTAATATTTATAGCCCTTTATGGCCAAAATGAAATTATTTTCATAGAAAACATCTTAAATTATGTATATTAACTTTTTTTGTCTATATTAATCATTTCATATTCATGTTCATCGTCATTTTCAATTTTGATTATGGTGTGTATTTATTGGGTGGGTTTGAGTGTGATCCAAACACTAGAGTTTTGAAAGATTCATGGGAAATAAAGAGTTTTTCAATAAAATTAAGGATGAGGATATATTGTGGGATTTAGGTGATGAATCCCACAGATATAAGATCCCACAAAGAGTTTTAGTGATAAGCGATGAATGATTTATTTGTGGGATTCGAGTGGCGAATTAGAACTTCAATTTCCAGCCATAAGAGGGAATAAAGCGATGAACTGATGAGTTTTGTACTAATTTCATGTTCTTAGTGGGTTGATTTTAATGTGGTGAATCTAGATCAAGAAAATTCATTAGGATTTTTTGGTTCTATTAAGAACTCAATTACACATAGATTATTTTGAAGAACATAAAATGTGTTATTATTTGGTTTTGGAAACTAGGGTTTTTTAGTGAGTTAAATATAATACATTCTGTGGAACCCAAAAATTAAGTGTGACTCGATTTTGGAAGCCTGATTTTTTCCCCAGGAGTACAACGACATAGAACTATCTAGACACATGAAATGTACTATAACATGACCACTGTACCTGGGAATGGATATGGGTGTACAATAAGGCCTTGAGTGACTGAGCTATTTTGTGTATTACACATACACTATGTGTTGTTCTCCAGGGCTAGTGAGTCATATAATTTATTGGAAACAACCAGGAAGTGGATTGGGTCCAATTCCTTATTGAACCCATGTACATTGTGTACGTCCATCCACAACTTATACCTACCATATATTCCATATTTTGATTCAGATTTTGGCTCGTGTGTAGCCCAACCCAATTTATTTCCATGTAGAAATTAATGGTGTACATAATTGTGGATATAGAAAAATGATGCAATAATTTTAAAGAAAGACCCTTGTTCAGGAAGATCTCAATAACGACTGTGACTAAACATTTTCATTAGAGTGATATTAGATTGGTTCCCCCATATAGATAGCCTATGGGTCCATCAAAAATTGAGTGGTACCACCTAATGGACTAGGTTTTGGGTCCACTGTCTTTAATGTTGTAACCCCTTGTAGATTAGTGCATGGTTCTTCAATCTATTGACTGGTACCCATATAGCTTAGGAATGAATCCTATATATACTCATTGGTACCCCACTTATGAACTATGGTTTCGGTCCTGCACTTACTAAGTGTTACCTCCTAATGGACTTGGTTATGGTTCCTCCCTCAACCTACTGAGTGGTACCCCCTCACGCTAAGTGAATAGGGTGAATGTATGCTACCTAGTTAGTGGTACCCCATGATAAACTATGGTGTGGGTACTCATCATACTGTGTGGTTCCTCCCCAAATAGACTAGGGAGTGGGTCCAAAAACTACTGAGTGGTACCTCGTAATGGACTAGGATGTGGGTCCTCATATTAGTGAGAGGTAACCTTATAGGACTAGGGTGTGGGTCCTCTAGTTGAGGATTGTTCTCCAATTTTGTTCATCATAGTTCCTAGGTGTGGTTTCTCTATAGTTATCAGTTAATAAAGGCAGAAGAGATTCTTGGAATAATTAATCGACATTCAAAATTATTAGAATTCCCTTTTACAAAGAATTCAATATGATATTGATATCATATTTCTATCTTATCTGTATCTGTTCTGTAAGAATACATATCCAATTTGGATAATATTTGTTTTAAAATTTTATTTGGTTTGTTTATTACTTCATCTTTCAAGTCATATATTTATTCCCCTACATTTTTAAGGGAATCCAGTGGGGTATGTATACACTCATAGTTTAACAAGATTTTACTAAAATTCTCTTGCCTTATGATGAAAATTGACAGGTTTTTAGTGATTTGAAATTTTCATATTGATACTTAGGTTCAGTTGACCATGTAATATTGTTAGTTCATTGATATCTTTAGATGGGATATCTTAACATTTATTTTTATATATTTCCATTTTGAGTCATTTTTTCTAGTTTGGAATGTATTTCCCCCCTTAAATTTCATATTTCACCATCCCATAAATCTTTATTCCCCACATATTATTTCATGTTTGGTTAATTATCTAGATGTTGCTGCCATTTATTATTATTCCACTTCATGTTTGCATTGATATGGATGGGAGAATCCATACATGTACCATATTAAAAGGCCTCCCATTTAGTTATGTCTTCTAGGTCATTTTATTATCCTCGGACCAATAGGGACAGGATTAGGGTAGTTGATTCTCATTCCGCTACCAGTGATATGGGCCTTAGTGAGCTTGGTTGTGACATATTGATATCAAAATTTGATCAACCTCCGGATAGTTTGTGCAGTTTTGTTCCCTAATGTGGTTTGATTAGGAACATAGGGTTACAACTTCATAGATTCTCATGTATGGATTTCTGGATAGGAATCCCAGTGTTAGGGGGTAGTTAATGTATCCAATCCCCAAGAATAAAAATAAATTATTATCAAAATGCAATACCGAAATATTAGTTATGAGGAACATGGGTACATGGAATAAATATGATTAAGTAATATGAATTTCCTTTTGTAGAAAAAGTCCCCAACTATATATGTGCATTAGATGGTGGACCTTTATTAATACATTTTTCCAGATAACTCAATGTAGGTATCCAACCAGATATTAGATTCTAGATCATGATGATAATAATATGAGTTATGTGGCATTGGTTCTAGGGCCATCACACAAAGTATTTCCTCTATGTTAGTAGGTGGTAGCAATCATGGATCTTTATTTGAATATTATACTAGTAAAGCAGGCCGCGGATGGGCATGGGATTATATCACTCCATCAGTTCTAAAACCATTGGCCATAAAAGAATCATAGTGATATAATCCTCTAGGTAGAAAATGATTGGGTTGATTCATTGATATGAGTTATCAGACTTGTGTGGACCACGAATGATAAAATGGTAGTGTTATAATCTAGTCATTTTCATAGAACATCCGGACCATGGTTGATATCATTAATCTAGATACATTATGAGTTGAAACACTATTGGTATGAATTATTGATGAAGTTTTGTGATGATTATTAATCCTCATTATTCCACTCAAACTATATTTATGATCTTCCAGAGCACAAGAATAGAGGGTTGATAGTTTTTGAGTTTGTTGAGAGGTTCCCTTACCTAACATTATAATCTATTAAAATAATTCAATATTGTTACTTTTAGGCATGAATGTTAATTAAGTGTATTCAGGGAGAAATTATTTTCAATGTTGTATCATTATGAATTCAATCTATGGCCAGAGTGTTAGAGAAGGAAATAGTGATAAGGAGAATCTTTTTTGAGGTAAGACATATATATTAGGAGATATTAGTAGGTTACATATGGTTGATTCATCTATATCATTTTTCATGTTCCAGTCGAATGTTTTTTTGCATAGGATATCGGCCCATGACTAGACTCAGGAATATTTTCATTATTCTTATAGACCGTATAGAGTATAGGGGAATCATATGGAGGGAAGTTATAATTAATGTGTGAGTTCACATGGACCATGATTTCCAAAACCATCATGTTTTGGATCATAGAGAGAGTGATAATGAGATGTTGATAAGATGGAACACCATATCTGTTGTCATGCCATGATCATAGATCTTCCAATCGAGGCCACACCAGGGTGGACCCTTGGGAGGATGAATTGGTAGAGGAGAAGGTGGTGTTCTTAGAAGAGGTGTTACTTGTGATGGATTCATTATGAGATTATTCTAGCACCACCACAATGATTCCAATGTTAGGATCATTGATCTTTTGGATAAGGGAGTGGGCATCTGTAGTCTACAGGGGATTATGACCTAACATATCATGAAATTATTAGAGGAAATGTTTTTGTTTATTATAATATTAATTTAGCAAAATTAGATATATGAGAGAATAATTCCATCATCTCCTTACTAATATTTCATGAGTTAGGTCTCCTAGTTCAGAAGTTTTATCAGTATCTTTTCATTGGGGTATCTACGGGGAACACATCTCAGAAAACATTCATTTTTTAAATTGTAAGATATCATTTGGTGGATAGATTTTTTCATTATAACTATTTTTTTCTCATTATCATACCTTATTACATCATATTGGTATTGATTGGTTGTCTATATCCCAACACCAGATTGATAATCACCATAGTTCTTTCTTATTTCATCAGTCTGATGGTAAGAGATTCTCCTCTAATGGTTATATATATCTCATGGTGAGGGGATTTGTTCTTTTAAGTAGGAAGATGAATCCCCTCACCCGTTAATGGGTGATTTTATCAATTATTGAAACATTATATTTATGAATATGGATTATTTTAGGCATGTAAGATTATATGGATGTCTTTCCTAAGAGAATTTTGAGACATTCCATCAACATGCACCCATGTTCCACAATAGAAACATCTATGGCATATTGATTCTTCCCAACTAGGATCTAGAAGATAATGTAGTAGTTGTCAGGTCATTAATAGAAGGGTCTTATCTGACATTTCATTACCTAGGGAAGTTCTAGTGTTGTTCATAAAAAATTCATAAAGGATAATGAGGATTTATATTAATTACCAGCACTTTAACCATTCCAAAATTGTGAACAAGTACAAATTTCCATGGATATATGGACTCATTGATTAGTTTTGAGGATTTAGTTGGTCCTCAATGATAAATATCAGGTTTTTTTAACATGTTTTTAGTGTTCATGAGGAATATATTCTAATGCTGAAATTCAGATATCTCTATATACACAATGAGTTTCTAGTGAGGACTTTTGATTAAATTAATTCACATTTTTGGATTATGGATATGATAAATTGTATTATATATAACTAATTGTACTTATTTTTTTTCATATTTATTGAGGACATACACATCTAATGTATATACATAGAGGAGCATTTACTACACTTGATAATGGTCCTAAACATTCATCCTGATCACTATATTTATAGAAGGATCTTTTTGTTCCAATTATGGATCCAATATGTTTAGTTTCATGGGAATTATAATTCTGAGAATAGATTATCATTTTAATCAATTAGGATTTATGTTGTGGTTTCTTGGAAGCCATGTAAGAGTTTGTAATAGGTACATGGTTCTCTTGGATTTTTGGTGCACTGCATGAGATTTTCCGTGGAATTCTCAAGGATTTCATCCCCTTTGACCACCTAGATGTGGAAAGGGTATCCATTTATCTAGACAAAGTAGTTTGAAAGAGAATTTGTGGTGTTTAGGATCACACTAATGAATTATTAAAATTAAATACTATTGGAGTAGGGCATGGAGTATATATTTTATTGTGATCCATCTTGATTTGGTATCAATTTTATGTTGATGTGCATATAGGATGTGATCAAATATAAGTTCAATATGTTGAGACATCAGGATTAGAACTATGTAAATTACAACCTAGAGTTAGTTTTAGTATTATTTGTTCTAAGGGTGTCGAGTTAGTATATTTTAGGAGAGATTATTTCATTTAAAATAGAAAATCAGTGTCTCAAATATGAATTCATGTAGATATATCTAAGCCAGATACAAAGTCCCTGGTTGGACTTCTTATGGGAATATAACATTGAGATAGTCTATACTCCTAGGTCTGGAAAATGGTGAAATATTCCATTAGCACGATGTCCCGTTCTCACCTAGTGGAGGAGATGTCTCAGAGTTTGACTTTGTCGTATCATTACCTAGTAGTCGGGGATAACAAAGACTATCTACAGTTGATGAAATTGGCTCCTCCACTTATCCAATGTTTGATTGAGGATTTATTTAGAGATTTGAACTGTAAGGTATTATGTTACCAGATTTCCTCGGAATATTCACTAGATGGATTCTATGAAGTATGTAATCGCATCATCCTTTTCATGGGAATGAAATTTCTTCCAGTCATGACGTGATTAGAGTTTACGAGGGATTTAAAAATTATCCATTGACTATACATCATATAGATTGAATTTTGTACAAGGGTCTTTAATGAAAATCGTTATGGGAAGGAATGAGGGGGATTTTTCTTGAGTTCATATACTAGTGTCTCACATGTCCAGAAGTGAAAGGTGAAAACCAGGTTCCATTAATTTGGTTATAGGGACATAAGACCCCATGGTGGAAATTAAATGGATTATCCAGGGTAATTGTAATAAGGATTCTGTGATTAGTGAGAGACCATTATGTTATCTGGTTGATATTTTAAAAACATACCAAGTCAGAACATTTCCTTTATATCGTTGAGTGAAGTGTATGAGAGTGTTTTTAATTTTTGTACATGCATGAGTTCATACACCTTAATCATGATTCTTTGATGATTATGTTCCTCTATGATGTGTCATCTATGTCATTGTTGGGGATGGGACTACATGTGACATCTGGACAATGTTGAATATGTATAAAACTTTTAAACCATATATAGACAATATAAAGAGCACACTCACTAGGTGTTTGATGATATATTAGTGGATTTTATATTATAATTTGTCAAGACCATGGAGGATAAAATTTCTTTGGTAGATTTTTCTTATAATAATAGCTATCACATTAATATACATATTAAAACATTAAAGAATTTAGAAGGGAGACCATTTTGGTCACCCTTATACAAGACTTATATTGGATACATATCACTGTCTAGCCAGAGATTGTCAAAGAAATAATGGGGAAGTTCTAAGTGATCAATGAGTAACTGAGGAAAACCTAGAGGAAGAAAAACTATTATATTGATCTATGTTGTAGATCCATGGGGTTTGATCAGGGAGATATCATTTTGTAGAGAGTCACCCCATGATGAGGGTTACTATGATTATTATAGTGGAGAAAATAATTCTATGAGGACCAACATCCCATTCCAGATCCTGCAATGGTTTAGAAAGGTTTCATACAACATCTCCTTACCCCCACTATTTGAACATGTTCATAGTGTCTTTCATATGTCATCTATGTGGGGATGTTTTCATTAATCAACATATATTATTGCCAAGTAAGAGCTATAAATCGTGTATGTGGACACATTCTTAGAGTATCCAGTGTTAATCAGTAATCCCTTTTTTCATGTCATTGTTGACAGACCATTCCATTATTTCTTGTGTTTTTTCTTTATAGAATCATATATGTGAGCTTCCAGGAGTGGGAGTGAATGGTGGAGTCTTAGTATCCATACCATTTGATTTGTTTTTTAATTCTTGGGGATGAAAATTTTAATGGGGGATTAATTTAAATAATTTATTTTATCATATGAATTAGAAATATTTTAGGAAATATATTCAGAGATAGGCACTAAGACGAAATGTGATTCCATGTCCCAATGTACTATGATTATTTTATGAAAATATTTGATATATTTAAGATCATACATGTAAATATTTTTAAGGAAAATTCAATATCTCCATGATAGAGTCTAGGATTTAATATCCGAGGTAAAGTTTGAATTTGAAGCACAAGATTAACCCTAGATGAAACCTGATGTTGGTTAGTACTGGAAATTTGAATGAGGCATCCACTAACAGTTAAGTCAAGTAAATTAATTAATTAATTAATTAATTTAGTACATATGACCTAATATCATCTATTAATATATCTTTATAGTGAATCTTTGGGGATGGATGCATAACCCTGGAATCATTGAGAGAAGGTTCCACTATTTTTCATTTGTTCAAGATTGAACAATGATATATTAATGAATCAATATATTTTGATAGAAAGTGAATGAATTTGACCTTCACCATTGATGTAGAACGTGTAATTCACCAATGAATGATTCGATATTTAGGTAGGTCATGAAATTTATTGGTGCCCATTATATATTCAACTAATCGAGTAGTAATCATAAATTTTTTTGATATCTTGGAAATTTCCAAACAAAGCATGATATTTGTTGATAAATTAATTTATTATTAAATTTTTTAACTATTAGTATTCTCTCTTCCCCATGTTTGATTACCTTAATATATATTTTCGTTTATAATTCTTGTACAATTATTATTATTACCTTTTTATGGTGTTATTTTCTCTTTGATATTTACATTCTTCACCATTGGCATATATAGTCTCGGTTCAGCTTTATGGGTAGATTTGAATGCGATCAAAACCTTATATTAATGAAGGATTCATGTTTAATGAATGTGTTTTATATATAAGGATGGATTAATACATATTATGGGATGATTGTGATGAATCCAATGGATCTTGGATTGAAAACATAATGTTATCAATGGGTAGCGCATGACGCATGTCTTGGATTTGACTAGAGGACCCAAAATCTTATTTTCAGCCACTAGAGGGACTAGATTAATGAAAAGATGAGATTTAAAGAACTTTTTCCTATAAAATAAGTGTATTTTATGGTAGATATATTGGGCGTTGAAAATGTGTGATGATTTTGCACTTTTTATAAAAAAATATAACTATACACCATTTGCTATGAAAAAACATGACCTGTATTCCCCTAGATAAAATGGAGAGGGTTTCTATTTGAATTAAATATAATGCACCATGTGGGATTCCCACATTATAAATTAAATATTAATGGTGTCCTAACAAATACTTTGAGAGTACGAAGACAAAGACACATCCAGGAAGATTCCATGTACTAGTACATGTTCAGTTCACCTAATCACTACAAGGAGAACACGTGTAGGCCATTGGTGGATAAGACACACCGTGTTATATACATAAATATTTTTTATATCAACATGAATAGATATCTATGTAATTTTTTAGAGACATTAATATAAATGAGGGGTATGCAATCTATGTAGAAGCCTTAAAAGTTTTGGACTTACCTATTCAACTTCTACCCATCATATCTTCTTCATTTGGACATGCATTTTTTGTTTTTATGTAGTCCATGCTATGTGTTAATAACATTTAGAACGAGATGTTTTCTTTATTTGTGTCTATTTAGATACAATATAATATATTCCAAGCTTTATTTTTATTAAAGAAGTATTCGATGCTGTTAGTGATTAGGAAGGATCTTCAAAGAGGGATCTAAATGGTACCCCCTTAATGAAAAGTGGGGGGCCTATATCTATTCTATGGTACTTCAATGATAGACTAAGGAGTTTTCTCATTATATATTTATTGGTACCCCTATATGTACAATGGTGTGAGTCCACTATTTAATGAGTGGTACCCCTCCCCCATGAACAATCTAGGGAATAAGACATCTCCCTACTAAGCTGTAAACCCAAATAGAATATGGTTTGGGTACTCTATCTACACACTATGTGGTTCCACCCAAGTTCAAGGGTTTGGGTCATTTTACTGCTATGTGGAACCCCTGATGGACTATGTTGTAGGTCCTCTATCTACTGACTGGTAGCCCCCGAATAGACCAGGGTGTGTGTCCTGTATTTATTGAGTGGTACCCCTTGAATGGTTAAGGAATGTTAAATATACCTACTAAAACTTTTCTAGCCCAATGGACTAGGTTTTGGGTCCTCACATGGAAATTGAAACCCCTAAACTATGATGAATAATTTTCTAGTGTCGTTTCTCTACATGATTACTACATCAGACCAATAGATGAGATATTTTGCATCATTGATAAACCATTGAATCTTTTGGTAGACTCATGCACTATTATATAAAGATACCCTTTCTCTCACTCTTGGGTTTCATTTATGTACATATATATACATATATATATATATATAATTTTTTTGAGTGGATTATACGTTATATATTTGGGTATATATTACTAATTCTATCATGTTTTACATTTATCACCTCTAGTTTTCATAGTGTCATACAATGTATGTATATAATCTACCTTGCATAAGATGGTCCCTAGTGGGTTGTATATTTTCAAAATGATTCAAATGTAAGATGTGATTTTAGAATATTATAGGGATATACCTGTGTATTTGACTATGTATGGTTGTTGGGGTATGATGATCTATAACAAATTAGTATCATTATTTATTATAATGAAATTTTTAAGATGGGATATATGTTCATGTTTATAGTTTATTTACACAGATGGAGTTTTTTATTTCATTGTCACACTTTCCTGTGTACTCTATAGGTTATTTCATTCATGGATTATTTTCTAAATGTTATAATATTTTATAATTATTACTCCACACTTCTTTATTGAGATGGTTTTTTGCATGAATATAGTTACCTTATTAAAGAACCACCCATTTTAATTATTTCTTTTAGAGATAGCTACCTTTCTATGCCCTATAGACTTGTGATTAGGGTAGTTGTGGCATGTAATTCTATTATCCAAGAAGTCCATAGTTGTTCTTGTCATCATAGTCGATTGGTCAACCACATAGTTATATGGTATTCATTCCTAATCAAGTAGTGGAACCCAAATTATTACTAAAAATATCATTGAGTGATTTCAATTTATTGTCTATAAATATAAAAGTGTTATATATATAAGAATACATGTTAATGGAATGTATATTTTACTCAATTAATTAGTCATATTAGAACTAAAATATTAATAATCTATTGATTTAAATTATATCTTCCAACATTAATTCATTTATTTACACTATTGAAAACATGCATGCATAAAAAATAATGCACAATAGATAAACAAATAAATAGTAAATAAACTGGTCAAGAGTCTACATAAAATTTTATTTATTGAGAAAATAATAATTCATAATAAAATATTTTTGAATATATCCTCTTAACGGACCTTTCATGAGATACAAAATTCCACCAGTCCAGCTATGTATCAAATATTCCAACACCATTATTGATACATCTTGAGTTTCCTCCTAGTGCTTAGGGATACTATATTAACATAATTTATTTATAAATCACTTATAGGTAATGAGAAAAAGTATTGGTGAATGTCTATTAAAAAAATAACCATAGATATGCAGCTCTGAAATAAAAGTGGAGGGATGTGTGACCCAATGTCCATGAAATATAATTTGATATTTAATAATTCAAAACCAACACAATATATTAAATTAAAATATGAAACACATAAACATCTCTTGATCGGGATCAAAACATTTTATATATTCATTGTATAATTAAAATTTAAACTGGTTAAAATTAATTTGTTATCCATTAATTATTATTTTGATAAACATGATTACATTTGTTTATTTATCAAATAATTAATTAGTTTTATTTTTATCTTAGGGACAATGTAAATTATTTTTTTGAAACCCATATTAATGTAATTCATGGAAAATCAAAGGTATAATCCATTATTATTGACCTACCCCCAAAAATAAGTTTCTTAATATATTTTATAATATAATCATTCAATATTAAAAAAATTAATGAAATGATCAATTAAATATGGTTTTGACGTTGAAATTATCAATTTATTTTTTTCTAATTATACCATTAATTTTTTGAATAAAGTACATGTACTACACCAATAGACACCATATACCTCTTTTTATGTGTATCTGAGTTATAATCCTAGGGATTCAGCATGTTTACTTTGCCATAATACACAATGTGTGCAAGCTAGCTACTCTTTATGTATCCACATGCTATGTTGCTGGGATAAATTTCTTAGCTTATGTGTGTATCTTGGATGTGATACATGAAGTGGAAAAGCTATCTACAAACCATGTGGTCCAAATTACATGTGTCTTTTGTTCTCAATGAATGGATAGTTATATCCTTTAGATACAGTAAATGTTTAACTAAACAGTGTGTACCTCACACACATATTGTGTATGTCAAAAATTCTATAGGCTATATATCTCAAATGTTATGACCATACATAATGAAAGCATGTATTTTATGATTTAAATCTCTAACCCATGTAGAATACATGACATGTACACCAACAACACATCATGTAATCTGACATCTTGTGGGCTAGGATTGCCCAATCAATGTATGGTGTTTAATAAACACACCATGTGTAATTAATTTCTTAGTGTATCATTTATCTCGTGATACGTCCTGGTGATTCCCACATGGATACACGACAGGTACTCTATCTACATGTCTTTTATCCTATTGGTACCTAACAAAACATTTAGCAGCAAATATATTTTAAGACGTTTATGAATATTAAAAATGAAAAAAATGATTAATATACAGAAAAAATTTCAATTTAAATAAAATTAAAGAATCATTTTAATGAAAATAAATATTTAACCATGGTATTATATAAATCAGCAATAAAATAAAAAATTATAAATATTAAATGATAGCCTTATGATACCACTTATTGGTTCTAGGTGTAGTGTAACTGTACTATTGTGGGTGATATATTAAAATTACTCTTAGTATTTTGATACCTAGAACCAAGAGAAAACATCCTTCATATTTAAATTATAATTTATGTATTTCAGTCTGATGTAAACAAAAACATTTTATCAGGATCATTTCTCTGATTATGTTGTTGATTTTATTAAATACACTATTCAAATTGAATTCATTGTAATATGATGATCCAGGGGTGGAATCCCTCTAGTGGGGATCCACATGTGTGCCTTTTTTCTCCGAGAAACGCCAATTGATCTCCATGTTCTAGTACATCGAATCAATAAACTTACATCATTTCTATTTATAACTCATTTTTCAATCTTGAAGGAATATCTCTTCTATTTTTATATATTCTGACACAGAGAGAAAATGGAGATTGAGGGATAAATAATAGTGTGAAACAATTCTCAATATTTATATTAACCATACATAATAGGCATAACCATCAATTTACTGATATAGGATTTAGTTTAGAATAGTATTTAATTTCAAAATATATCCTAAATTATATAATAACCATTAAAAATAAAATTTCATAAAATAGTAATAATTACATTAATATTATATTAAAGTGTGAAATAAAATTATTAGATATTAATATTATTTTCTGGTTTGAAAATAAATATTATTCCCCAGACATGATCTTGGTCCTTTTGAAGTCCTCAAAATTCCTTTCATATATGAGTAAAATATATTTTTCTCTTAAATAAATATCTTATTCAAAAACCATTAAATATATATTTATTTAATATTTAATTTAATAAATGCATATATTCAATTCAAAATATGGTAAAAAAATATTTATTTAATTTATAATATAAATAAAACAAGGATAAAATTATTCTTTGGGTTTAAGAGTAATAAATATTCCATTAATAAAATTTGGATACAATTTAATCGACTTCATTGGAAACACATTTTGTGTGTCCTTATAGGATTATTTTAATTAGAATCAATTGGTATTTCTTAATTTCCAATATTACTATCTAGAAATGGGTCATAGAATCTAAGAGAAAGAACATAATGTCTCCAAAATGATAACATCATACAAATTCCCAATGTGTAACTTAATCCCTTGGCAATAATATATCATAAATCATGATGTCACTACATTAATTCAACTTGCATGATCAATACATCTTTATTATAATATTTTTATTATCTATTTCATTAAACCATATCCATGGAATTTAGTGTGATGGTTCTATTTCAATCAAACAGATGAAAGATCAATTTCTATAAATATGGAAGGGACAAATCCTTCCTAAAATTATCCGTTAATTAAATGATATCTGTGATGCACCGAACATCAGATACGTCACAAAAAATATATTTCATCCTGGTTTTCATTATGAAATCAATGTGTGTGAGTCATGGAAAGCATTAATGATGATATTAATATCTAAATACTATTACACATGACCAAATATATGATTATCCATTAAAACGTCTTGGTGAATTCCCAATGGAAGGTATACTCTCATAATATATCATATTGGAGATTACCATGTGCTAAAGTCAAAATTCGAATATTCATTTTCTTATGATTAATCACACCTGGCTATATATATGGTATTTTCCCTCTCATAGTTTGTAATAAGACTGGTGAACTATCATAAAAATAGCACCATGTCATTTCATGGTTCTAATCTTATTTGGGAACTACTATGAAAATATCAATGCAACATACATTATTGAATATTATCAAAAAATATTAGGAATATGCACAATCAATATGTGATATGATATTTTATTTTATTTTTCACTTATATGAATATACATGTAATCTAATGTACTAAGTAATAGGATCTTGTGAATCAACTCAAATAATTGGTTATTTCCCCATTATTAAAAACATTTACATATTTTAAAAATTATATTATACATTAATCCTTCTGTAGAAAATATTCTTACCATCATAAAAATATTGGATAAAACATAATAATTTTTTCATAAGACCATAAATAAATAGAACACCATATGAATCAATTTTCAGAGACTCAATTTCACACCTTCTAATTCTTCTTATTTCTTTCAGACTATTATTTAATAAGTTATTTAATCATCCTTGAGGTTCAACAATGATTATTAATATTATTATATCCATTTTCATATGTGATGAACAACCACTATTAACAATCCATTGTTTATTTAACTGGGTTTATTTTAGAGCATTATCAACAATAAGATATTAATAATCAATGTTATTCTTTATAGCTTCAATTTCATGTAAAATATAAATAAATTAAAAAAATTGTCAGACATTCTTCAATAATTTAATTTTTTTCACTCCTTCTTAAAAAATCATCCATGAAGAAAAAATTATTGTTCCTTTATAACATTCTAATTTAATATAACCTTAAATTGTTACAACCATTTCATCAAATATTTCTCCCCATAATTTCACCACTACTCCTAGAGATATATATGTCATGGAAAAAAGTATTCACCTTATTCCCAAATATAACATAACACCAAAAAAATATTTATCCAATGAATTTGAATTTATTAGAGGTAATGGTTTTGGAATAGGAAACATAAGTTGGGAAAAGATGAAGAAACCATTTATAAGAAATAAATAAATTAATTAATAAGAGGTATGGATTTTGAGATTGATGTATGAGTGCCAAAAAAATTATGATTATGAATTAATTTGTGTATTCATTGTACATGTTAATTTCATTTTTTTAAAAATAATATGTTTTAGTGATATGATGGATGATTCGACAGTTTTTTAAATTAATAAATGAATTTTTCCAAAATAAGTATAATGTTATGGTATCAAAATTTAATGATATATATATTTAAAATATATCCTTGGATGATCATCATATAATCAACATCACATTATAAATTTAAATATAAATGTTATAATATAGAATAAAAAATGTTGAATAGGAAATTTCCTTCAATGTATATATAGAAAAAATGTAAGATAGTAATTGATGATGAAGTTAATGACTCTCACACTAATGATGTTATATATTAATATTTTGGTGAATTTGTGTTATTTTTTTCAAAAGAGGCTTAAATTGTTAAAAAATGTATAAATAGAGCTTTCAATTTATTTTATTTGTCTTTGGAGTCTCTGAAAATTTTGGTGAAAATTATATTTGAATTATGGAAGGTGAAGATAGTCATGAAATGGATAGAAAGTTAACAAGATCTCTTATGAGGAGGCCATTTAAATGATTTTTTCATTTTAGAATGGAATGGATATGTAATTATTAATAATTAAAAATATACACATTGTGAGAAAATATGAAGAAGTTGATGTTAGTGAATTTGAGGATGAAAGGTCCAGAGGTTATGTTGATGAAAAAGCACATATTAACATTTTTAATTATGAAAAAATTTCTAGTTTTTAATGAAGTGGTTTTGAAGAAAAATAGAGATATTATAAGTATTTTATGGTTAATATATTGTTAAGTTAATGAATTTAAAATAGTACTATATTTTAAAAGGATAACATGAACCCAATAAAAGTATATATTTAAAAAAATGAAGATTATATTCTGGAAAAAATAACCATGTTACTAAATGTGACTGATGATATGAAGATGTTTCATAATAATTATAATAACTTCAACATAAATATTGATAAAATGATAATGGTGATACAGATAGAGTTTTATATTTTTCAATAATGTTTTTTGATGTTTATCAAGGAATAAAAAGAATCCAAAAAAATAATTTATGAAGATGTTGAATGTATATTAAAATTTAATCCTGGGATGGATAAAAAATCAACCTCATAGATTAACAACAAGGATACACATGTTTAAAAGAGAATGAATGTTTAGATGACCATGTCTGTAGAAAATATATGTCAATATAAAAATATAAAAAAATTTATGACTTCGCAGTCTGAACCAAATTCATTTACAACTATTGAGAAATGTTAGCAAGAGATAAAATATAAACTAATTTAGTGGCATTCAGGAGACTACCAAAAAACTGGTGTTTAAATTTTTTGGCCAGATTTTGGAAATATTTTTTTTTCAAAATAGGTTCACAGTTTAGGACACCAATAAATTTACAGTGTGAAGTATTCTTTCTATGGTTGTTTTTGGTACTATGGAGGATTTGGGATTATGGGAAAAAAATTAATTTTTCAATCATCAATAGTAAAATGATTTTCTAATGAAATTCAATTATTTTTTATGGCATGTAAACCCACTCAAATAATAAAATCTAATTAAAATATTTTTAATATTCAATATAGATTACATACTATGCAAAATATTTTCAAAATATATGCTTAACCTAGAAATCATCCTAAATTGTCACGACCCGCCCCTAGGTCCTGATACAATACAATCCAATGTCATCCTTCCCTATACTTGGGATTTCTGACTAGCACCGAGTTGACATATACCAAAAAGTGAAGGCATTTTCCTTTCATCCTGTACATATGAACAATGATCAAACTATATAAACTAAATAAAAAGTAATGGACGAATGTCATTGAGACAACTACTAAGAGTGCAATACCAAATGAACAATAAAAATTGCTAGAATACAAACCCAAAAACCAAAAAAAATTAAAACTACCATTCACTGTTCTTTTGAGACCTAAATGAAATAGTAGGTGATGGGTAGTTGACTGTAGCCATAGGGGTATGCCCATCTATACAGTCTAAATGAGCACCACATTGTCCCAGACCACCATGGTCTCCGTCGAATCATCGATCACCTAAATGAGGCACAACACATGTGCGCGAATCCTATGAAAGGGTGAGTAACACAATACTCAATTGGTACCTCAAACCCTAAAGGAATGACCAGAAAGAAAAATCACAAAGCAAGTCCACAAAGAAAGACCACAGAGAGAAGTCATCTCAAATAAGGTATAATTCAAGGTATATAAAGTAAAATTATCAGTTGTCAAGATGAATCATCATGTAATGCTGAGGGAATCATTCTTTATGAGTCATTGAGGTTCACTCAGCTACTGGAACACAGAATTATACTCCGCTGCTACACAACGGTGGTCCATTGAGCTACTGGACCACTAAGGGCCACTCGGCTACTCGACCACTGAGGTATGGTCAGATACTGGACCACTGATTTTTTCTCAGATTCTAGACCACTATGGTCTGCTCCACTACTGTACCACTCTGCTCTGTTGACTACTAGTCCACTGTGATCTCCTTGTCATATCCTTCATGTCACAATAAGCGGTAAGATTTCATCACCATTGTGTGTTTGAATCCAAGAGAATCTACTCCTAAATCCCTCGATCATATCTCAAATACCACGAAAAATAAAATGGATTAAATTCAAAGGACCTTCTCTTTGAAAGGGTCTCAATTCCATAAACATCGGGTAAATTGGATGCCCAGTCTGAAATATATTGTCTTTTTAATAAACAGGTGTCGGTTTCATCCTATCTCGGTATAACAATTTTGGACCGACCCAACCAACCTACCCCTGGGTTCCCACATGTCGTGACCTATGTCATTTGACCCGACCCCTACCCGCTTGGGTCTGGCTTGACCCTGTCTAACCATTCCCAATGGCCATACTCATTAAGCCTTTCTAGAACCGAATAGTTTCGGTCTTGTGTCTAACCTTCTGGGTCAACTAGTGACCCGATCTACAGTATCCTACTCAGGCCACCCAACTGCCCTATTTACTGCACTGGCATGGCCCACAAGGGGGGGGGGCACATGGGTCCAGACTTGACTCATGTTGGCTTCCGAGTTCGCATAACAATGTGACCGGTTGAAGAGGGTAGTCTCATTCCTCATGTGGTTCAACGGGGACCACTAGCCATCGCCTACCATGGGCCACCTCGCGGGCCACACTCTTTGATGCGGTTCCAGTGTTGGCCACGACCTCAACTGCCTCGGTGCACTACCAGGTCATGCTGACTCCCACCCATGGCTGTCGTGCTAGTAGTTCTTTCTACGGGCCACCAAACATTCTCTTGTGGTATGTTTTCCAACCTGCGGGAACCTCCAGGATCATGGGATCTTCATCATCACTACTATGAGTTCAAGTTTTTCTCACCATTGATCTGGGGGTTCAGTCACTAAGAATGTGAGAACTCCCACAATGTAGGGATCCATGACCTTTTTAGGTCATCCTGACCCCTCCTCAGAAGTATTAATAAACAAATTTGATGAATTTTTAAGAATATAACATAGATATAATTTCCTATAAACCCCCGCATGAAAATTCTCATGTATCGTAATGATGGACGATCCAATGGTAAATATATTAGTGGTTATAACCCAAGTTAATTTTTTATGATAAAGAAAGGGGTGGGGGAGGAAATCACATTGAAATATGACCCCCTACCTGGGAAAAAATAGATTGTTCAAGGTCGATCATTTGTTATTTTCAGTTGATCTGCTCCCCCAAATTCACTCTTTGATGATGTTTTCACCACTTTCTGATTCTCAAGGGTTTGTCAATGGAGTGGTTTCATTCTTCGTTCTTTAGATGAATTTTAGGGTTGTTTTTCAACACAGAATCCCTATTTAATTTAAAAAGTAATGTTCTATATGCATTGTAGAATCCCACACTGATTCAATAATGTATAACATTAATGAAATTCTGCTTTTTCGCATCACCGCATTGAAGTATTGACGTGACACTGCAAAAAGATAAAAGAAATTTAACAAAAATATTCAATGATTATTTAATTTTTTTATTATAACATCAAAAAAATTGGCATTCACCCTTGACTCACGCCCAGTGATGTATGGATTCATCTAAGTGAATAAAACCCTCAAGAGCTCAATGGTTCTCTCAGATTTCAAATCTGAGTTCCCATTCATTAGTTATATGGATTTGAAAATAAAATAATTTGAATTCAATTATTTTATTTATGGCCAAAAACTAATTTCCACTATTGTCCTACGATGGAAAATGTTAGTCTCTTCCACAGAGAATTTTGATGTCTTTAGTTCAATGGTGCCCTGAGATTTATGTTCTAGGAACTGTTTTAAATGTTAAAAAATCCAACCCATGTGATTATTTAATAAATAGTAAAAAATAGTAAAAAAACATTACGACACCTATAGGCCTCGGAATCATGTGTCATCTCAGAGCCTAGTCTTTAAATAATCCAATTTAATATCGAAATTTTTTACATAGAATTATGAGGTATTACATTACTTTCTTCTTTAGGGATTTACATACTAGTAATCCAAAATAAGGACTAATCAAAAAAATAGGGGTGTTGAGCACATATATGAGCCTTCCGCTCCCATGTTCACTCCAAGATATTCCTGTGCATCCAAAAATAATAAACCATAGGAATCGATCATCGATGAAGAATCCTCTAATTATGACCCTCTATCTCCAATGGGTACTCCATGAATTTATCCCCATCTTCTATCTTCATATTGATGTGGTTGATTTTGTGAGAATGGTTGTGCACGTATCTCCTTAGTTCAAATATGTGGAAGAAGTCGTGAACCCTCTCTAACTACGGTGGTAGATCAATGTGGTTTGATAACTCTCCCACTCTATGCAGTATCAGGAAATGTCAGAAAAACCTCGGAGATAACATACCGCCATTTCTAAATATATATATATATATATATCAGTGAGGAGTGACCCATAAGAATACGTGGTTCCCCTCCTTCATCCCCTAGGGTCTCTGTTGCCTATAAGAATATGAGTTCTTTCAACTCTATACCGTTTTCATCCCCAATTGGATGACCTTCATCTTATCAATGGTATATCTTGTACCATATATAGACCCATGAGTGTTGACTCCCCTTGAATTTTCCAATGTAACGGTGACCTTCACGGTCATACATATAGTTCCTCGAATGGTTACATACCTATGGTGGAGTGGTAGTTATTGATTTACGTATACTCCTATATGGTATGTTGTCCTCCTAACTACAACCAAAATCTAGAATTCATGTGTGAATCTTTTCCTCCATGTTTCGTATGGTCCTCTTAGTCTAAACATCTATATGTAGGTTAAAGGCTATGCTCAAGATTAGCTGAGTCCCAAACACCTCCAGAAATTCCTTCCACAACCAGGATGTAAAGCATGCATCACAATCTGAGACTATAGTATATGGATCTCCATCGAGTATAACTATATCCTACATGTATAGGATTATAAATCCCTCTATTAAACCACGCTCTCGAATGGGTATGATGTGGGATGAATTGGGGAGTCAGCTAGTGATCACCCTTGTTGTTTTTTCCCCCTAGACATACATGGTAAGCACATCATGAACTCCATCTATAAGTCATCCCACTTCTACTCTGGTACCACTAATGGTTGTGTCCATCCTGCTGGAACATAGTTCTCATTCTTTACTTTATCTCATGTGAGGCATCTTGAGAGAATCATTTCCACTACCTTCTTCATCCCCAACTACTATTATTGATGTTAGAGGGCACGGTACATCTTCATCACACCTAGATGTTCCCCCAAAGGGTGTGTATGGAACATTCTTAATAACTCATCACAAAACACCAAATTTACTGTGGTGCGTCCTCTGAAATGGATAACACACTCCCCACCTATAAAATATCCATCAATGTATTGATCTGTGGACATCATGGCACATGTAGTCTCACAGCTGGTATCTCCAAGTTACACCTCCTTGACTAAATGTAAGAGTGTAGTGGAATCTACCATAGACAGATGAAAAGTTGTCTCCTCTATATCCATGAAGGATCTCTGAAACACGGCCAACTGCTCTGATACCTCATTCAGTAATTTTGAACTCAATCTCCTACTGAGAGAATCTGCCACCACATTCCCATTCCCAAGTGCATTGATTATCGTGATTTCATAATCCTATAGTAACTATATCCAAAACAATTGACTCAAATTTATGTCCTTTTTAGAAAATATATACATGATACTCTTATGGTCAGTGTAGACTTTGAATCATTCATTGATAAGGTATTTTCCACAAATCCTATTTGCGATGAGTACCACTTCCTAATAAAGGTCATGAGTCGCATAATTCTACTCATGGGCCTCAATTTTCCTTTTCCATAATCAATTACTTCTTTCCCTTGAATTATGAAACAACTAATCCCATTTCATGATTCCATACAGAACACCACATATTTGTTGCTATCTTCTGAAAACATCATCATACGGGCACTAATCAAGCTCTATCTCAGCCACTGAAAGATCAGATGGCATCTTTATATCCACAAGTAGGGTTTTCTCTTATTTTTTAATTCATACATGGGTCCCACCATTATATAGATGTTGGGTAAAAACCTCGGATTGTACCCATCTAACCTAAGGAAACTCTTCACCTCAGTAACCCTGTTGGGGGGTTCCCGAGCCAGAACATTCTCAACCTTCACTAGAACCACTGAAACAAAATACCTTGTGATTACATGTCCCTAAAATTGAACCATTCATACCCATAACTCATATATCGAGATATTTATCTAAATATAGTTCTCTTAGAGTGTGTCCAGAACCATCCTCAAGTTTATTGTATGATCCTCCTCGGATTTTGAATACAATAAGATGTCATCGATAAATACCAAAACAAATTGGTCTATGTACGACTGGAAGATCTGGTTCATGAGTCCCATGAACACTTAAGCGGTGTTTTTCATGCCAAATAGTGTCACTGGGTACTCGTGTTGTCCATTGTGACATATAAAATCCGTCTTTGATATGTCCTTATCTCATAAAAAATGTTGGTGATAGCATGATCTGAGGTCTATCTTAGAGAACCATCCCACTCCCTTCATCTAATAAATGTGGAATCAATCTTCATTAGAGGATAATTTTTCTTCATAGAAACCTAGATCAGGTGTCAAAATCCCATGCATAACCTTAAGCTTAGGTATGCCTTATAGTAAAACAATAATGGGGATGCCAATTATTAAATGTTAGGCCTCACAAACCCCTTCTACTTCAAGTCCACCAAATGTACCCTCGACTACTAGTGCTCTGTGGGAGACATCCAATATATAGGTGATTATATGGGTGTCTTTCCAGAGTACATATTAATGGATTAGTGCACCTCTTTGCAAGGAGGTAGACTTTGAACATCTTTTGGAAAGTCATACTTGTACTCATATACACTTTTAGGAAACAATGGACTCATCTCATTCCCTATAATGAGGGACATGTTATCCAACTAATGTGTGATTTGATATACTCTCCTCTAATAATGTCTATCCTGAATAGCAAGAATTCTCTATTCACTAGTAAAGGATAACCTGGTTTCATCTCTTTAGACACATAGCACCCTATGCCTAAAACAACCAATCTGAGGAAGGAATGTGGATAAGTAGTCTATACATAGAATGATATCGTATGGCATTGATTCTTCTACTAGGATATCCCAACAGAATATCTCACCACCAAGAGTAATCTTGCACGGCCCGAACCAGTGAGCTATTGTCGAATTTCTTCCCTTATGAGCCTGTTATCATATGGATTGAGCCAACAGATAGAACAAAATTTCAATGCTCCGAACATGGTCTACAAAAAGAAAATATTGATTGGAATAAGTGTTTATAAGAACCGATCCTTATATTAATAAGACACATATCATACCTAGTATCATCTCTGGGACATCGGGACCATAGTTTTCAATTTCCTCAAGTTAAGCTAACCCTTATCCACCTGCTCGTAGATCCCATTGTGGACCACAAGGGGGTGGTGTTGGATGTAGAGACCCGAAGCTTAACGTACATGAACATTACATTACTTTTTCGGAATACTTAGTACATAAAACACACACACACACAAGGATCGTAATAGTTTAGTGTCTTTGGAAACTCGGAACGTAATCTTCTAATCGTGGTGAAATATCTTCAATATCTCCCATAACGATATTACCTTTTTTTACCTAAAACCTTTCTTTATATCCTGGGGAAAAGAAAACATAAAAGGGTGAGCTCAAATGCTCAGAAAGGGTAAACAAAAGAAATATCAATCACATCATATACATGAGAACATAACTTTTGGAAATCTTAACCTGCAAAAGAGATCATAATTTCATAACATGGGGTAAATCATGAAAGTGAAATGTAATCACAATAATTATAACTTAAAACATGAAACTTTGTGGCATTCACACATAATCATATAGAATCATTTCTTGTTAGTCAAGACTCATTTCCAAGACTATCTTTGTGGACAAAGTCCCTTTTCTGAATCGAGTAACCCACGTTTCAGTCATGTTTCACTGAACCGGTATAGCCTACCATTCCAGCCATGTCTATCTCATGAGATATAAAATCTTTAGCCAATGAATTGGAGGGAGATATAGGTCCCACCCATCTCATAATGATACCATTCTTATGTGTTCCACAAAATCATAAATCATACATCATTTCATAACCCATGTAATAAAAATGGGAATCTTAAACATCATGACATCATAAAACAATTCATATAAGATAAAGGAATTCATAAAAATAATTCCATCACAACATAATCAAATCAGTTTAATAATAGGGATAAAAAAATAACCCTTTATTATCTTTGATGGAAAAATAATTTTGATAAAACACTTGAACTCCATTCTTAAGGAAAATATCCTTCTTCAAAAACATTTTTCCTTTCTTAACATGTCATACAACTTTAAACTAAAAGAAGTTTATTAAAAATAATCTTGAAAACTTTTAAATTATGCTTCTTGGAAATAATGTTTTAAAAATCCATTCATGTCGTATAAGTTAAAAAAAACATTCTTCCCGTACTTTTGTCGGAAAAGTCAAAAAGTACCTCATACGAAAAACGACAAAAGATTCCTTTCATATCTTTTACTAAAAAACACACTGAAGGGTAAAATTGGATTTAAAAAAAATTTGTAGGTGGATGGAAATAACATTACATATTGATGAAACATGAATGTGGATGATAAAATACACCCCAGTAAATTCTAAAGTATAAAAAATCTCGGATAAAAATGAGATTGTTATATTTCCCTTACCTTAGGTCCGATTTGCTTCGTAAGTGTCCGAAACTCTTGTATAATGATTTAAATAATGTCATTGACTTATTACAGAATCATAATCATTGTTATTATATCATATACGGTTCACTTATGACTTTATATTACCCGTTCTTTTGTAAATTCATGTTAAAGTATCGTTTTGGGTAAAATCGACTAATTTGTCGTTCGTGTTTTAACTTGTAATTATTCATAAGATTACTTAGATCATTATTACTTAATTATAGAATATAAATTATGATTTATATATAATATATATTCAGAATATACATATATATAATGGATTGATAAATGGAAAGAAATACACCGTTCATGGAGACGGTAGGCCGTACGTACGCATGAACGCAGTTTTCTTTTTATTATTGAATTGAGTGGAATTAAGTAGATGACATACATATATATACACATAAATTCAGTACCTTTATAATGTCATATATTTCATTATTATTTATTATATATACTTTATAATCATTCTTAAATGGTTAACATGGAGAATGAATCTCATCGCGTCGTGGAGACGGTAGTCCGTACGTACGCACAAGCGATGATATCATTTCCATAATTATTGAAATGAATTCGAGTGGATGATACAATATATCATAATCAATACGATGTTCTAATAACTATGTATAGTTATTATTTACACCATTATACCCATCCATGTAAGGTGGTGGTGGAAAATAGATTACACCACGGCGTGGAGACGGTATTCCGTACGTACGCACGCTTGGTGATTTATTTTTCTGTAGGATGGATAGATAGGGTTGTTTCATACTTATAATGACATATCAGTATATGAGTGATACTGATGTTATTACTTCATAATGAAACAACCTAAGAAGAAGAAGTGGAAGAAGAAATAAAGATGAAAGAATCAGTAATGGACATTACCTCTTCTTTGAAGTGCTTCTTTGAGACCTCCTTTTAGGGCACTAAAATGGGTCTTTGAAGAAGACCAGAACCTCTATGATGATACTAGGGAAGTGTAGAATTGATTTTGTCCGGGGTTGGCCGAGCTTGAATGCTCAAATTGGTGTGAGGAGGAGAGGGAGGAGGTGCCCTTTTATAAGGGAGGAGAGGGGCACCTTAGGAATATCTCAAAATATTATTTTATATTAAAGTCAAAATCGGTTTATAATGGTTCCAAAGCATCTTATTTAGAAGGTAAAGTGGGGATGGGTCGAAATCCTATAAACCAATAAGATTTAGAAAAGTTTAGGTTATTATTTTAACCTTATCAATTAGATTTAACTCTAAGTTAAATAATTTAACTTTTACCGTGTCTTTTTGTTTTCTTACACTATATGGTTAATAAACATACTATATCAAGCCAAAAGAACCCAAAGTTGTTTATTATTAATATATGTAATCATATCTAAGTCATTTGGCCGAACCTTAGATTTTTAGGAATAAAATAACAATTAATAATATAATATTTGTTTTAAAAACTATTTTATGTCAATTTTGACACTATTTGGTACATGATTTTTATGAAATTCATAACAGAATTATATGTTCGAAAAAAGTTACTTAAATCAACAATAACATGTCATATTAACCTAGAAAATTAGTTTAAGTCATAAAAAGTCTCAAATTACATTTATTTGGGCATTTATAACATCAATTCTGTCAATATTTCATTAATAAGACAATTACTGCATCATCTTTCTGTCAAAATAAATGATAATTAATTAATCCCTAAAAATTCTAAATAAATTTCTATGATGTAGATAATTGTATTAGATTTTTGGAGACTATTCATTTTCTAAGTTTCATGAATTTTATCACTAGATTAAAATTATTATACTTATACGATTTAAGAAAGTGACATGTTGTCACATTCTTTGGTTTTAATAATAATTAAATTACTTTCATTGAAACAATTTAATTAAATTAATCTAATTCGACCCTTAGGTGATATGGGTCGTTTTTTAGTCATCCAATAGGATTTTGACATTTGTTAGGGTAATTTTAAAATAATATATTTACCCTTAATTACCCGATTTACCTTTAACTATGGTAAATAAAATTTACCGTAGTTACTATTCATAATTCCCAAAAATAAAAAGTATCCTATTAACATAATTTGGACCCACTGATTCCAAATATGGAATCCATTTTTTAAAATTCAAAACACAGAAGTTGAAGAAATTAAATTAAAATTAATCCCGTTGTCGAATAAAAACGGGTTTCTGTTTAAAACATTGCAAAAGATTGAATTGATTTAACCTACGAATTCAAGGTAAAATCAATAATAATGACATACATTATATTAAATGGTAAAAATATATTCTATTTATACTTTAAAACCATTCAATATTATAATTTAACCACATAAGATATTACGATGAGAAAAGTTGTTTTTAATTAAAATATAGCGTGTTTTTACTATTTATTAAAATGTGAAAGTTACCAGAATAATATGAAAAATTTATCCAAAGTAAATTTTTATTTCTTGATTCCAAAAAAGAATTTTATTTTTTCAAATTGAACTTATAAACATGTGAAAAACCAGATTTAAAGTGGGTGCACCATCAAAAGGCGGCAAAACTGCATTTTTTGAAAAATACTTATTTTACCCGAAAAATTTATTTTGTTCTTATACCATGTTCTAGAAATTTGTAAGATGAATAATAATGTTATAAAATTTAAAATTTAGTTAATACTATTCATAACGGCTAGCTCATGACAATATTATAATAATATAACATTGTTTATTAAAACCCGGTATTGCGTACAAACACGTTATCGAGGAAGGTCGCGATTGCGTGTAATGCAAGCCAAGTCAGGGTTGCGTGTTGTGAAAGAATCCTTCGTTGTTTTGTTTAACATAATCCAACCATATTTCATTTATTCATTTAATATATATATATATATATACTCAATTTTGTGTAGAATAACTATTATCAAAATTGTGTGTAACACGGTCCAAGAAAAGTGTTGCGTATACTACAAGCTAATACGGTGTTGCGTATAGCGCAAGGTAATCTTGGTGTAGAATACAACATAAGACATTAATGAAATTAAAATAATATTTTTCATAAAATCTCGGGGTGTTACATTGGAAGTACCTCATACCTACGCCCACCTATTTCTGCCCATCCCACTCCTCTGACACATATTCCACTTGGACAACCACCATGTCCATGTCTCTATCGTTGTCTTAGAAGTCCCTCTACTGTTTTTAGTTCCCATGTGTGGTGAGTTGGGATATACTGAGCCATGTGTCCCTGTCCACTGCAAGCGTATCATACTCTACTCAAAAAATTAATTCCTCTATCTTGGGAGGCTTGTACTACCGATCTTGAGTCCTTTTTTCATCCCCCAAAATGGTCTATCCCATTTGGGCCTATGTGTCATCTATCAACTACCCTGTATGGATGACTCATCCACTTGTCCCTCGGTGGATGCTCCTACCGTCGATGCCTACTCTATGAGGAATATCTCCACTATTAATGCTCATTATTACACCCCTTCCTATGTACAGATGCTAAGAGAAGTCATTGAGGTCCTAATTTCCCATTGGAGTCCTTACTCAATGGTTCGGGCCCCAAATAAAGGGTCATGTACCATATCCGTATATTAAAGGGAGACGTATGGGAACATTATCGAGTACTCAGCCACAGCCAGGTTCCCTCCTATTGGTGAATAAAATCTTATATGAACACTGATGGTAAATTTTTATGGAAGTAGATAGCCTAGATATGTTTCTCAAAGTCCGACTTGGTGAGGGTTTCCGCCTCTTGCTTCTAGATCGTTCAAATCCATCATGTCCCAACCAACTATGACAGAAGGCTCAGGGATAGAACTGAAATATGGTCATGTGGAATCCTCAAAAAGATAAATACTCTTTTAACCACCTACACCTAATCCATATTTACTTGAGAATCAATATATCCCTTGAAAATGGGAGGTCTTAGTCTCTGAAATTCATGACTGGAACTGGGCCTATGTGTGTCCTCAACCATTACAGCTGTTAGTAACAACTGACCAATGAGTGGTGGTATTGCTGGGAAAACCCCTGAAGGTACCATCTTGGGAAATAGTTTATATTTCAAAGCATCATCACCATGTGGACCACCAACATTCTCACACATTGAATCATGGATGGTTGTATACATGGAGGAATCTAGAAATTAATAAAGATAATTCAGGATATAGATATCATACCTAGTGAGGTGACTTTGACTCGGAATGATCATGAGAAAATATGAAATGATTTCTTCAACCAGTGTTTTAATATACAACATTCGAAAGCATATTTTAGGGACGTGGTGTATGGATACTTTAGTCATCGCACCAACACTAACCTCCATATCCTGAAATCCGAACATGAGACACTTAACGCAGTTTCCCCATAAAAACTTTTAAACTCTTAGTTCTTTTGGTAGAACTGACCTTCTCTGATACCACTTTGTCTTCACCTATCGCCCATGTCCTATGTCATGACTTCCCCAAGCCTGAATTCCATTGGATAGGCGCTGGACACTAGCACCGAGTAGGCATATCCAAAAAATGGAAGGCATTTACCTTTAAACATGTTCACATGAAAAAATCACAAACTATTGTATGTAAACAGAAAGTAAAACAAAAATATCACTAAGAAAACTAATGAGAGCACAGAACAAACTAATCATGTTGAGGGGCATATATACCATCCCAAAACCACAAAATAATTTAAAAATACCACAAACTGTCCACTAACGACCTTGTATAAAGGGTAGGTGAAGGGTAGTTGTCTGTAGTTGTAGAAGTACTACAATCCCTCCCATCTCATTAAGATCCACATGGTCCCAAACCATAATAGTCTCTGTTGAAGATTTGATAACATAAAAAATACATGACATGTGTGGGAGAATCTCATGCAGAGGTGAGTATCACAATCCTCAGTTGAGACCCCAATCACCAATGGAATGACCACAATGAATGACCGCAATGAAAGACCAAAAGAAAAGACAGCTCACTCAAGGAATAATTCATGGTAAAGGAAGTAATATTATCAGTCATAAAGCTGAAACATCTTGTAAAAATGAGAGACTCACTCCACACGAGTCAATAAGGTTTTCACGGTCTGCATCGCTATTCGACCACTGATCTTTGCTGAGCTACTGGGTCACCGAGTTACGCTCGGCTACTGGACCACTGACATCTGCTCAGAAAATAGATCAACGAGGTCTAATCTGCTTCTGTAATACTAAGGTCTGCTCAGATACACCACCACTGAGGTCCACTCGTCAAATCCTTTGTGGAACAGCTAGCCATAGGATTCCTTCTTTCTAATACGCTTGACTCGAGAAGATTCTACTCCTCAAGCCATAGGTCATATCTTGACGGCCAGAAAAACAATCTTGGAGTATATCCAAGGGATATTCCAATAAAAGGGGTGAAAAATCCATAGACGGTGCATCATTAAGATTCCCTTAATGAAATAAATTGGGGTTTTAGTACATAGGGGTCAGTTGCGTCCGGGCCCGGTCTGAATTGGTTGGACTGACATGACCAACCGAGCTTGGGAATATTTCATGACCCACCCTATTGAGGCTGATGCGACCCGACCCGCTTGGATATGGAAGAAACCGGTCTGGCCTAGCCCAATAGCCAAGTCCAATGGGCCTTGTTAGACCTTTTCTGGTTCAGCCATGTGTCCAGCTCGCCAGGTCACATAGTGACCTGGTCTACATTCTCCAGCCAGGTCTGACTTAGTTAGACCCGTTTATTTCCACCTATGCTTAACAGGGTCCCAGTTTCTTCTCTATCTCGGACAACATTAGTGGGCCAGCTCATCTCCCACTTATCCTGCCTAGTGGCCCAATTTCCTATACTGGGCCAGCCCGTGTCAGGGGGGGGGGGGGGGGTGGCTTGGGTCCTATCCGGATGCCAGTGGGCATCTGGATTCACACAGCAATGTGGCCAGCTGAGGCCATCCACCTCCCTCTACATGTAGTCTTGTAGAGACCACATCCTAACATATCGCACGGCCTGCCCCATTGGCCATTACCATTAACATGATACCCAACCGGAACCGCCCCCTGCACAACGACCTCCACTCCCTCCAACCTTTATCCACTACCAGTAGTGGCGTGTTGGTAGTTTCTTATGAAAGAAACCATAAATTCTTCAATGTTTTATTTTCTGGACTACAATATCCTTTTGTATCCTATGATCTTCTATGTCTCTTCTACGTGTTCAAGGTTGCATCACCATCGATCCAAGGGTTCGGTCATAAAGAACATGAGAATGCCCACAAAATAGGGATTCATGCCTTGTTTGTATCAGCACGATCCCTCCACATCAGAATTCATAAACAGATTTTCAGAAGGTTTAATAATCCCTAATTAATTTAATTTCCGATAACTCCCCACATGCATATTACCATGTTCTGCAAATATGAAAGATCTGTGGGTAAATGTGTTAGTGATATTAACCTGAATTTGTTTTTTAGGAAGAAGAATGGGGGTGGGGGAGGTAATAACATAGAAGAATAAACCACTACCACATAAAAAATACACTTTTCTAGGAGGACCATCTTTCATTCGAGGAATTGTAAGGTTGTTTTTCAACACGAAATCCCTGTTTAATTAAATAAGAAACATGCGCTACGTATTGCAGTGTCACCACGCTGATTCATTAATGTAATTCATTAATTAGATTCTGCGTCATCTCACCTCTACATTGCATCGATGTTGTGTTACTATAAAAAGTTAAAAGAAATAAAATAAGCATTTCCTACATTTATTTTATTTTTCTTTAAAACCTCCAAAAATAATCATTCACCCTCACCCCACACTGGTCGATGTAAAGATTTTCCAAAGGGAAGCACACCCTCATGAGCTCAACGATACTCTTGGATTTCCTATACAAGTTACCATTTATGATATATAAGGATTTGAAAATAAAATAATATAGAGTCAATTATTTTATTTACAAACAAAAAATACATTCAATTATTGGTCTATTTCTGCCAATGTTAGGCCCTTCCTAGGTGATTCCCAACACTCTGAGTTCAATGGTGCCCTTGGATTTTTTATCCAGGCACCAGTTTAAATGTTACAAAAAACTACCCTTAGGATGAATTAGATGTCATTAAAAATAGTGTGAAAATACCTTGTGGTCACTAAAGTCCTCGGAATCAAGTGTCTTCTTAGATCCTGGTCTCAAAATAATCCCATTTATTTTTTAAAACATTTACATGGAATATTTCTGTATTACATAAATGATGCATTGTTATTTTATAGGTATAATAGTTTTATAAATAAAATTAAAATAGTCGCATTTGAAGGATGAAAAAATAAAAGATAATGCCTTGGTTATTGAGTAAGTTCTCAAATCTATAAAATGGTAATGACATTAGATACATGACTGTGGGTGTTATTCATATATGACTCCATATTTTATGTTTTTAATAATGTGAATTATTACAAATAAGATACATTTTTCTTGGATATTATGGATCCCATAGAATCAAAGTCATTAGATATTCTATCATTAATCGATAAAAGATAAATTCCAAAAGAGCCATATTTGTTGATGGCCTGAGATAGTACTAAATAAATATTTAAAAACTCATATATTGTTGTAATATTATTGGTTTCTAAAAAATGATGTATTGTTAAATCAATAGATGATTATAATTTTATTTCATCAGGGTAAAAAACCTATGGAAACTTGTTTCAAGATAAAAATTCCAAAATTAGTTTCTTTTTAAGAATAATGGAATAAAATCATATATGTATAAAAAATATGAGGTATGAATGTTAATAGAACATGTAATTTTTGAAAAATGTATAATGTATTCATTGTAATTAAAACATGAACTGTTTATGAAAGTAGTTTTTTTCTACATTGTGGAATGGGGTAATTACAAAATAAGTACATAAAATGATGAGATAAATTCAACTAATCTCTTACAAATAATACATTATAATATATGCGGTACATTAATAGTTAAATTTACATATGAATATAAAAACAAATTATGTTTAAATTATTAATTTTTCAATAATTCATATATTAAATTTTTGTTACAAAACTCACAATCTCTTAAAATGTACAACAGTTTTAGAGAAGTCAAGAAAAGTATGTGGATATTTTGTAATTATTATTGAAAATAATAAAATTGAGGTATATTGAAAATTTATTATTTTGAGATTATATTTAAAATAATCTATTTTATCATGAATTTACCTTCATATACACACTACAAAAAATATAATGTTTCAAAGAGGTAAAATATAAATTTTGTCATGATGGAAGAAATATGATGATTGATCATGATACTTATTTATTATTATTTTTGAAATATATTTGATTATTAGTTAATATTTAGAATCATTGTTTTATAGTCAAAACTCTGATATGACTTCTTATAATATGTATTACAAATAAACCCACATTTGAAATAAATTAGGGAAATTTAATATCTATGAATAATGAATGTAAAATATGAAAACAATGATATGTTTGATGAAATAGGTATTGATGGATTAGTTTTTTGATACCCATAAAATCATAGATTATATAAGTGTAATAATAAATAGAATATAAGGATTTTTTAATCTACAAATGTGAACATAGTGGAATATTCTTATAGAAGTTTTTAATAAATAGTAATAGAAATAATGGAGATTGAAGATAATGTTTTTATTATTGAAAATAATAACAATTTTTATAACATAGGTAAACATGATAAAAAATTTCACCACAAATATTCTGACTCAACTATTTGAATTTATGATTAAAAATCTAATTTTTCTCATCATATACCTAGGATGTAGGTGTATGTCTGTTACATCATCGGAGATCAAGGACAATGAGTTCAAAAGTAAAATAACATCAAGGTAAGATCTGAAAACATCCTTATATTTATAGTTTGAGCCATGCCATGTTGAAGAATATATAGAGAATAAAGATAGGATTTATTCCTTTAATAAGGATATGGATTTGGTGTAGAGGAATGATATATGGGTCCTTATAACCAATAAAAAGATAAAAAATGAAATTAGAACAATGTAGGTGTTTATTGATAATTTGAAAGAAGAATGTGAATTTATAAAAAAAGAAGGGTTTTAAAGGATACTCTTATGTTAGAGGAATTTATTTCTAGTACAGCTTTAATAAAGCTATGATACTTGATACCATTTGAATATTTCTTGAAATGTTTGAAAAAAAGAAAAAATATATTTCATATGGATTCCAAATATTATTTCCATGATGTGGAGAGATACAAAGATGTTTATATGAATAAATAAAATGGTTTCTTTCATTATAAAGAATAATGTTTTCATTACATGTTAGATAAATATTTATTTGGATTAAAACATTCTCTATGTGTTATGTTCTCTATAATGAATAATTTATGAAAGAGGTTAATGGTTATAGAAGAATAATTTGTAGTTACCTCTACAAAATAATTCAATAGGGGACACACAATGTGATTATTTATTTTGATGAAATCATGTTCCCATAGACTGATAAAGAGATTTTTAAATAGTAAAAACATACATGAAAATATAATATGAATTGTCCATTCTATTAGAAACGAGAAACCATCATATATAAAAAATATATCACAATGAGATGCATATTTTACTATCTCACAAGAATTATACTAAATAAATCTTAAATAAGTTCATTATAAAAGATTCAAATCCATTTTATATACAGATTTTATTTGGAACAATGTAATTAAAATGTTTTAATGGAATGGATGTTGATTCTATATAGTTTAGAATGTTTTTGGAAGCCTAATATATCTAAGGGATTTAATGGTATATATGGAATATTTCAATATATAGTGAGAAATATATATATTTCCACCATTGAAATCCCATGTTATGTATCAAAAAAAATCATTGATATGTCAAAATAACATTTTATTTTGGAATAAAATATGAAATCATTTAAAATATAGATCTGTTTGGTTAAAAAAATAAATATTGTGAAGGTTGTGACACTAAATGAAGATCTACATTTGGTGGAGTTTTATTGTTGGGATAAATTTGTGAACATTGGAATACAAATAAGAAAAATTAATTCAATCTAAGTAATTTATATGGTGATTATTTGAAGTCCACTGAAGCTGAAAATTGTTTAATGTTTATGATAGGACATGAGTATGTTTTCATGGTTGATGTGAAATTTACCCCTTTTATTGGGTTCTGATAATCAATGTGATATAAATACCACTATGAATACAATTAAACATTATCATTATAAGAAAAAGAGTATAATGTGTTACCTTATCTAATACCCCATTTAATGAAATTAACTATCCTTGATTTTGTCACTACAAGGATGAATTGTTTTGATATATCCTCTAAACAATTAACAAATGAATAAAATTCAGAAACATTTATTGATCATGGGTGTACAACCTCCATCTCTTCAATGATATGTTATGTGATATGTGTCACCTCTCTCATCCTTTCATTCTATTATGTTTTTAAATTGGTATAAAAGATGAAATAGAAATCAATAAATTGATATATTAGTTACATTTTGAGGAAGATAACATATTAACATTGAGATATTAAATTGAGTGATCGTTGATTTTAGTGGATATGAATTTCATTAGGATTTTATTGAAGTGGTTTTACAGATAGTTTTTAACGAGGTTAATGTTTTTTTATATTGAGTGTTAAATGTAGAAGATGAATTTTGAAATGATATTAAGAAAAGATTTTTTAATATCTTCATAATGAATCCATATTATTTTTTATCAATGATTATTGATTTATTTACAGATTTCTGTCTAGAAGGATTATAAATTGTGGATAAGTTATCAATTTAATGAATAAAAACATTTTAGTGATTAGTGTTCCTTATATTCCAAAAAAAATGAATATGGAGATATTTTCCTAACCAAGGGGTTTTGATGTGTTAAAAAAATATGGTTGAGAATTGTGAAATATTTTTATCTTTTTTTTGGAAAAATTAAATATCAATTTATTATTGGTAAAATGGTCTAGCTGTATCAATCACGTTCCTTATGATAAGAGAATAATATTTTTTATTAATTTTTAATTCCATCTATACGGAAATTAATTAAAGAGTTTTAGGACATGACTTCAATAAATGATTATCAATAGATAGAGTCCAATGAATTAGTTTTATGAAACAGAGTGGGGATTTGTAGGTTTCCCTATTTTAATCACATATAATAAATGTTTGAGATTTAAAATTAATAAATTATTTTATATTGGTAATGTATGAAATATTAATATTATTGAAAGTTTTATTTATCTAATATTTAATATGAAAGGGGATATTGAGGTTAAACAATACAATTTTTATGTTTGAAATATTGTGAAATAAAATAGACTAATGTTATAAAAAATGTTTAAATGATATATTGTTCAAGAAAAGATATAATTATGTTTCATTATTAAACACTAAAGTTTTTTGAATTAAATTAGTTGTAGTGGTACAATGATTTATTCAATATAAATATATTGTTTTTGAAAATTAGTGAAATTTCAATGTTGTATCGAATTGAGGACTCTAATAAATGTTATTAGATAAAGTTTAACATATTTTCAAGTGAAATAACATCCTCAAATAGAATTATATTCATAGGTTAATTGGGTCTAAAATCCCAAAAACATCATATTGAGTTCACCAAATAAACAATTTTTAATGTGAATCTATTGATGAATTGTAGTGATTCAATCTGGTAAAAAAACATGTTCTTTAAAAAATCATTTCAAATGATGTTCATTGGTCACATGAATCTTATTCTAACAAATATTAAAAAATTTACTATTTGGTGGTTATGCTATTCAATGTTTTACCATACATAAGGTGTGATATTATGTTTTACCCAACCAAAGGATCAAATATCATTATATCATTTTTGTAATGATAGTGAATATGATAATGCAATGGTGGGTTTTCAAGTCTCCAAATATCATTACATAAGGGTTATGATCCTAGACAACATTTATGTAATAATGATGATTAATTTAAAATAGAAGATTTATGTTAATCCCAATTATATCATGATGTATTAAAATAGTTGTATATTTATACGACATTTCCAAATATGGGCACTTAAATTTGAACTTGAATTTTCTAACTGAAAAAATTTTCCTTCCATATTTGTAGGAATAAATATAATATAAATAGATGAAGGTACCATATGAGGTGGGAAAATTATTATCCTCAAGAGAGATAATGTATTAGTCTACATTACGTTAGACTGAGGTTACTAGATGGAGAATGGATTAGATAAAAAAAGTCCATAAGAAAGTCCTATATGATGATATTTTTCTCATATGTGGAACAAAATTAAGAGAAATTATAACATTAGAGAAGGTAATGTGGGAATAATTTTATAGAAGAATAATGAAAATATATTAAATTATTATGGTGAAGTCTCTATAGTTATTTAAAAAACACTATTATATCTGTTATCTATGCATTATACACATGTTTCTTAAAATACCTATAGTTCAACGAATGTGTATAAATATTTCATTCTTATAGTAACCACATAAATGGTTATTTTTAAGTGGTTTATGTGGTCTTATATGACTTCCAAATAATTCCAATTGATTCTATTATTATTGATTAGTAAACCATGAATATATTGGGATCATGTGGTTTTTCATGGTTGATAGCATTCTGGTAGAGTCATTTCTCCATAAATGAAGGTGAACAGAAATTCTTAACAATGATGTCCTAAAAAGATAATATCATTTATTCACCCCTAAACCTATTAGTGAACACATATATTTGTATTAATTCTCTCAAATATTGGTGGTCATGTTTTAGTATTTTCATTTATAGTTTTCTTGATAATCCTCAGTGGGGTGGTCATCCATCTTCATTGGAATCTTACACCATGATCATTTATGATTTTATTTGAGGTAAGGGATTAAAATATTCTCTTTAGTTATTAAATATTATGTAGGAACTATCATGTTACTATTTTCATTTGGAAAATATATTGAAGTGTCATAACAAAGTCATTGAAAATGAATAATAGAACAAGAAGGTGTGATATACCTATTATATGTTTATTTTTTATATAATGTTGATAAAATATTATTACTTTAAATTTATTAATATGTGATACTATGGAACACTTATCATTTTATTATATAAAATTCTTCATTAATAATTTTATGGAAGATATTAAATAGAAGGGTAAGGGAGTAATTAATAATGTTATGAAGTGTTTATAGGAGAATTTTTGATCAATGTTAATGTAGTCGCTACAGTAGTTCCTTATTCAATAGTTAAGTTATTGTAATATATTTTGAGTTTAGAAGTTAACAAAATATAGTGTTTTTACTTAGTTATACTTTCAATGTTAATATTTTTTTAATGATATGATGGATTTCATAATAGAAGGATTTCCTATATTATTAATTAAATAAAATATTTTGGAATCAACATAATAAAAAAAGTAAGCTATCAAAATAATGATAATGAATATGGAATAGAGAATAAATCTTTTCTTGCATTTAATTATATGATATGATTGAGGAATGGTTGATTTATAATAAAATGATAGTTCCTTTTGTTTATTAATGTCAAAAATTGTGGATACTATCATAGTTATATCATTTTTATTTATATAATATTATATTATAGTTTAAATGTTGTTGTTCTAGTGGTTGAGGAGATGAGTATATATTATTATTCTTTTGGACGAAGATGACTATGATAGGGATTATGATTGGTTGATGCTAAGGTAGTTTTGTTATGGTGTGGTAATTTTTGTTGTATTTATGGTAGTAATGATGTTTTGGATGATAGATTGATTTCACAAGTAGTGTATTTTATTTGATATAGGTGAATTATAGTTTCATGTAATATAAAATGGTATTTAATTATTTGAATAATTAATGGGAATGTGGGTATAAATGGTAGATAGATAAATGATTGAATTAATGAATAAATTAAATTTTTAGTAGTTATTATGATTATAGTGAAATAATATATTTTTATTTTGAATTAATTAGTATATAATGGTTATGTGTTATGTAAATTAATGATATTCAATGTGTAGATTTGAATGATATAAAATTTGTGAAAGTTATAATACATATTACATATTGAATTTTTTGTAAAAGATAATAATAATTTCATTAATATTGAGGTTTTAATTAGAAACATGAAAATTAATGGAATCATTTAATGAAATTTACTTTTAACTAAAATTCATGTAATTAATTTATGATGATGAAATTATTTCATGATTACTTTTTTAAAACAGTGGTGTGACAAAATTGAATTAGTTTTGGTTCATGCCAGTGATAAGGGCGGTAAATGACTTGGAATATACTTATGTTTGTTATATTTATAGTGTCTAGTGATTGGTATTTTAGCTAACTTAGTTATCTATGCTATTATATATACATTTTAGGGTTTTTTATTTCTTAAGAGACACCACTAAAGTTATGAAACATGACTAACACCCATATGTGGTCTCAGGATTCACGTGATCACCCAAATATATATTATTTTGAGGATATATAGTTGATTCATAATGATTAATGCTCCATATTTGGGTGGGGGTGGGTGAATCATTATGGTCTATTTTTTTACTAATAAAAACATTTCCCCATATCTTACCTCATCGCCAATTATTTAAATTGATCCCACTCTCCTTTTCTCACACCTTCATTATTCATTCATGTAATATTAAAATGAAATAGAAATAGAAATGAATAAAACAACATTTTTATTGGGTTCTTCATTAATGTGGATGACTAAATCCTCTAGGTATAGTGGTTATTCCCCCCCCCCCTCAAATCTAATATTATATTATTAAAATAACTATAATAATGGTATAACCTTGAAAATGTATTCTCTATAATAAAATGATACATGATAGGACATAAATTTTAAACACTCCACATCAACCATGTATTCTATTTCATTGACAAAATTCATTTGGATCCTCCTGAAGTATCATCAGTAATAAGAACATGTATCTTATGTGGAATTAAATAAATCTAATATCTTTTATCATATATGTAGTAATAAAAACGGATTACTCTTGTAAAATAATATCAATGGACTATTGCATTTATTCATTAATCATAAATAGATGAATCGTTAAAATAATCACAACAAGATATATTACCACTTGAAAAATTATTATAATGAATAATTATAGTTTAGTATGATTATTTTCTCGATGAAAAGAGATATAGTATAAATAAAATATAATTCATTTTTGTCTTCTTATTATTTTTCCCCATCAATGAATATTAATGATACATCAACAACTATAACATTGGTTCTCTCTTTTTTTAAGACACGTGAGATTAACTCGTTATTATTAACATCATTTATCTCCCAATTATTTTCTTCTTTCTAATCCTCCTTATCCTTCTCCTTCCTTTATAGACATGATTTTTAAGAGTATTCAGTAACAAATATCACAATATTTTTCTCTAGACTAGACTTCATATTCTTATAATATTTTATATTCACCAAATTAGCTAGATATTATTTATAAAAAATTTATTATAAAAATTCTATAATGATCCACACACAGATCTTCTCGATATCCCCATTTAATTTATTAATCATTTTATAATTACTATATCACTATAATATCAAAAAAAAATTCTTATGGACTCAAATATTTTTCAAAAAATGTATATCTTTTCATATGAAAGTAGTTGTAAATATTCATAGGAAATTCTCTTATTTTAAAAATATTCATGATTACAAATATTCATCCTTGATATCCCAAAAATATCAAAATATATTCTATTAATTTATTTTAATTTTATTAAGATATATTTTCTTGAATCATAATTAATTAACAATAATATTTTTATATTTATTAAATAAAAAATTTCTCTAAATGATCACATTTATTTCTTCTTCAAAATTATAATTTTGGAAAATAAACATCCAGAACACCCAATTATGTTCGGTATAATTCTCACATATGTAATAAACATTTATTTATAACTTATGTATCACCCTATGGAATCATTAATATCCTTCAAGACCATTGGGAATCATTTTGGTATCTTAGAAAATATCTATACATTTCTAAATTATCAATATTCAAATCATATTTATTCTTATATTTTGATATTTATTTATGATCTTGAAAATTTTAACCATTGCTAATAAATTATAAGGTAATAATATATATCCAACCATTCATTTATTTTATCACTCATCAGCCATTTCAGGCCATCTTGATCAACCATTATGTTTTC
Organism: Viscum album; assembly: GCA_963277665.1. Classification (NCBI taxonomy): domain Eukaryota; kingdom Viridiplantae; phylum Streptophyta; class Magnoliopsida; order Santalales; family Viscaceae; genus Viscum; species Viscum album. The sequence continues at coordinate 1,400,097,946 of OY728150.1, forward strand.
ATTCGTAAATTAGTTAAACCCCTATTTGTCACCTGCAATGTGTGTAATATATATATTTCAATTGAAATATCTTGAAAACCATTACATCTCAAGGGTGATTTTCTAGATTTATTGTGAACTATTTAATTTATATTCAAATTTAATCTTATATATCATGTACATTTCAAATATCTGATAATCTATAACAAAATATTTTACCATCATTATCTAAATTCATAAACTGAACACAAAACATATTTAATCATTTTCATTACATCTCAATCCACTAAAACTTCTTACAAATCTCATTTTTATATCATTAATGTTTACAATACTATATATGATATATGAGAAAACTCTTAACGCTTATGAGATATTCTAAGAGTAAAAAACATTTCTTGTACTTCAAAAATCATCATCAGATATTCCGTAAGAGTCATCCATTTAACATTAAACTTAGTGATATGATAATAATTTGTATCAAACAACATATTTATTTTTCCTAGATTCACATAAATATAATATTCATAAATCTTCAAACTGCATGGGACTCATCACAACTTGTGATCTTATCGTTATGATTGAAAATAATTTCCATCCATATTAGTTTAGCATAATAAATATATAGTGTAATATTATACACAATGTAAAAGAATTCATATCATCTCATCTATGTCTTCCAATACTTAGTATAAAACAAACATACATGAAATATTTTAAGGAACTCATATAAAATTATTTTCCAATAGATTTGATCTTTAAAATAAACATCAATGGAAGTATATCAATTTATTTTTCATATGTGTAATGGAAGAAACTCACATCCAATTCAAAGTAACAAAATTCCAGTATCAAAGGTGTTTCATCAATCCACGTGATATTTTCATAACTCAGTCAATAATACAACCTTTATAATTTACTTCATTCTATCATATCATCAAAATGATTAGGTATATTACAACCATCACGAGACACTTTTCTTAATTTATAAAAAAATCATTCTTATTAACAAATTTTATATAAAAAAATGAAACTCAACAAAATGTTTGTTTTACAATATCATATTTTTAATTTTTTACTTATACCAATATTGGGAATACATTTAAATATTTATGTTTCATTTCCATCCCTATCCTAGATATAGATAATAAATACTAATAATAATAAGAAAGTGTTGTAAAAATTAAATTAAATCTGTAAGATATTTGTTATTAAACAAAATATAAATATATGAGAAATTCTCTATTTAGAGATCATGTGGGAAAAATTTAAGAAATAATTTAGTCGTTAATCATTCATGAATAATACAATGAATCGTAATTCCTTACATAGTGCCTCTTTATTAATATTTTCTTAAAGAATAAATTTTTTTTCTATATATTCTTAGGAAATTTTAATGTTAAATTCCTTTAATTATATTAATGAATGATTAAAATAATTTAACGAAACCATTTGTATTTTTTAGAAACCATCCTATAGATTTATTTGTTTTCAAGAAAATAATATATTAAATTTATCCCTTAATAAAATAATAATAAATTCATAAAGATGGAGGATGATATAATATACAGACATACATTTTCAATAATGTTATTTAGGTGAGTTTTCTAGAATAGAAAATTTCCATGAAATATTAGTTTCTGGATTATTTCTCAAATACACCCCTAAATGGATGCACTAAAAATTCACATCAACATAGTTTATATTTTTTTAAAGTCATGCTACAAGATACCAAATGTTGATATCACTCCATGATGGAATCTACCATTATGTATGGAAGAACAATTTCATATTTCTTAATTATTTTCTCCCACTTATCAGTAAATCAGCTTTAATTACAATTTAAAAATATATAATACACTATATTAGAGAAAAATTTGGAAACAGTTTGATCATTAGTGATTGAAACCAGGTTGAGTGTTTCTTCTAAATAAACATAATCCTTTCACTTGACATCAAATTTTGGATAATCATATATTTTTGTTCATTTATAATTCTATATTTAATTATTAATTCTAATCTTGTTATATATTCTATATTCAACTACTTATTTATGTTGAATACTCTTATTGTACATTATATATCAATTAATATGTGTATATTTTGGTAGGATTTATATTTCATTTTTCATTTCTTCATAATCTTGTAATATGAACTCTAAATATTTTTATATATGTCTCAATTTATAACATTCCAAATTAATTCTAATGATCTTTTATGTGATCAATTTTTTGATGAACTCTCATGAAATTTATATTCAATAAATGTTTCCTGTTTAATTTTCACACATTCTTATTTGTGTTTTTTTCAATTTTTTTCCTTCCCAATTCATCTAACCAAATGATTTTAAATTCTTTGGAAACATGCTATGCTTTTATAAATAAACCATTTTGTTTCTCAAGAAATCCTTTAACCTGTCCATCATTTTTTAACATAGATTATCATTATTCATTTCCTTTTATGTATGCATCTGTAAATAGTAACATGGATGAATAGTTTTCAAATTTCAATAGTGTTTCCTATTTTACTACAACCTAAATAGTTTCTTATTTATAACCTATAATTTTTTTATTATGAATTTCTTTTTTGAAATTTTTTTTTCTTAATTAATTGATATTACATACCTTTATATCTTATCACATTCTGATTTGGCATTTTTCCATCAGAAAATTCTTTAGAAATATGTTCTGTTGATTTTTAAAACAAATTGTCTTCTCTATGAACAAAATGATTGAAATTTTTACATTGATTACCCATAATACAATACTTATTTTAGATGGAATTTTTCATCCATTTCTTAGAAATTCATTGAGTTCTTGGGATAGAATTTTATGAAAATGTTTAAGGTACTTAGGCCTAGATATTTCAAATAAATATAAATAGGAAACAAAAATTTTTTTTCTCATTTGATTTTTATTCTAGATATTGTTTGTAAATATCTATTTTTTATGGAACTCCATTTTTCTATTATATTATTTGTGTAACATTATTTATTTCACTTTAGAATATCCATCATAGATAAAATAGTGGACTTATAACAACTTTTTTCAAATATATTTTTATATATTTTTATTTCAAATCAATATTGAGCATTAAAATAAAATAAAAAAATAATAATTTTCTTGAGTGGATAGAATATCTTTTTGGTTTTCTATTTTAGGCCACTCAAAAAATGTTTTGTGGCCCTTATTTATAGTAGTTAAATAACATTAAATGTAAGACCTTCCAGATTATAATGTTGCAATTTTTTCTATATATCTTTTCTGTGATATTAGATAAAAAAACTTCATCATGTATTTATGATAATGAAAATTGAAAATGATATAAAAATCATACCTATATAAAACTATTGAAGATAGATATTTCCATCTATGTGAACTAGGTATCTGAGGCATTGATATTCCATCCCTCTCATGGATTATTTCCCTTAGATGTTTTGTAGATTCCCCAATTTGATTTGTATTAATTATATATGTTTTATATAAGTACATGAAAAGTTATTGTATGGTCATTTTAGTTTTTTTAGGTTTTCAATGTAATGACCGTAAGGTCTATACAACCACTTTAGCGAATTATTTATTTTTAAAGGGAATATTAGATTTCACAGGGGCATAGTTTGTTTTGATGAGTAATGGTCAACTAAAATAATTCCATTCAGTCGATTCATTGATCTATTTGTAACGGTATAAAAAGTATTCATATAAAATGGAATGAAAAAATACAAATTTTTTAGAGCTAGTATCCCTTCCATGATAGTTAGGGAAGAATTATATCAGATGTGTAATGGTTGAAGATAATTTTGTCACTATGTTTTAGTAGTTGAAGACTTTTTTAATCGTAGGAACATATTTATTCATATTTCATAAGGCTACCGATCAATTTTTTTGGAAACATAAGGCTAATAGCCCCAAAAATAAGTTCTCACTTCTTTTATAAGAGATTTTTATGGGAACCTTTTAAACTATTATTTTATATAAAGATCGTAATTAAATTACACTACCCCTTTATGTTTCGTCTTGACATAGTGTTATGTTATCAAGTATTTACAGGAGTTAAATAAAGTTAATAATAGATATATGAAAGTGATATTAAATTAGTTTTACATAATTTTATTTAGTGAATTTTATGAGTAAATTCAATAATATTTTCAATGTAAATATTCCTAAGACATTATTGATTCGAAATTATTACATTATAGTTCTTGTTTTCAAGATAATATATTCTATGAGTCTTTTTTAGAAATAATCTATCAATAGTGTTTTAAATATTTCATGTATTTTCAAGAATGATATTTCTAGAAATATAAATAGTAATTTTTTTTTTCAATTGAATGTGGAACATAATAATTCAATTATCACATTGAAGAATAATTTTCTAATTCATCGTGATAATTTAAAATAATATTAGAATGAATCCATGACTTAACAATTGTGAGATTAAATTATATAAATCCTACAAAAATTCATAGATATTTTTCAAATGACAATTGTAATAATGTAACGGAAATATTCAATTAATATTAATAATAGTAAATGAAGAAAGTAAAGTGTAGATTACTTTGAACATGTGTAACTGGTACTCTAATACATCACAAAATAATACGTTACAATAATATAAGACATAATATAATTATTGTGAAATGAAGAGAAATAATACAATGTTCTTGCATGAAGGTGGATGATTATATAGTTATTTGTGGTATTTATTCAGAATAATTTTTTTATATGTTATATAAGGTTGTAACTGGACAATTCCATTAGTTGTATAAGTTAAATTTATACCATTGGTTGACTTCATTTTGATCATAATAAAAAAGATCTATGTTTGGCATAAAAACCACCCCAAAACATTTACATGGTCGTCATTATAGGATTAAAATATCATCAATAAACATGTTCCTTCAATTTCTATTAAAATTGGTTGCAATATTAAGAGATCATTATAGACTAATCATGAGTATAAAAATAGATTTAAATAATTTTTCACATTGATTGACCCCTATGAGTGTGTATAACAAGTTTTGGTATCAATTGATTTGTACCAAATACTTTCTTACACTCTGGTTTCAATGATTTTTCTTTTATGGATCATCACAATTCTATCAAAATAAAATGAATTCCAACCTTTGATATAATGGATTCAATTTATGAAATGAATGGATAATATGATAAAATATTTATTCTTATCTACATGTAATTGGATCTCTTCAATAAGTATTAATTCTGTATGATTAATACCTTGTATGGACCTTTGATGAAAATAAATTTGAAAATGTTTGTAAGGAAAGAAATTTTTTATTATTGAGATTTTTAATAAATAGCTAATAATTGTTAGGTGTGAATAAATAATAGTTCTATTTCATATAATATTCTATATATTTAAGAAGGAAATATTATGGTGAGTTATGAAATTATATAAATTAATCCGTAATTGTTTTACAATTTTATAATACTAGAGGCTGAAACTATTGATTAATTCATTAGTAATGTAAATATGATCATAAATACTGTAAAAGGGTTCAGAGAAACCATGGAAGCCTCTTTTATACTAAAAAATCTTATGAGAATCATGATAGTTATTTTTTTTGTGATGATCTGAACACAAGATGATATATATATATATATATATATATATATTAAGTAGAGAAGAACTCAACATTACTCACATTAACTATTAAATCAGAAGAGGATATTCATGAAAACGAAATGGAAAGATAAAAATGGAAATTTATTTTATATACTTCAAATATTTGGAAATTGAGGAAAAAAGTACTAACTTGGAAAATAAGTATACATGTTTGTGTGTGCCTAAAATCTTTTTTCAATTTTAGTAATTATTGACAACAAGTGTTTGATCCATGTTTAAAGGAAATATATATTTAAAATTACTTAATTGTGGTAATGTTGGCCACTTTTCAATTAACTATCCATTGATATTTGAATGAGAAAAAAATAAAGAGTTATCCTTTAGAAAGTTCGTTCTATTATACTATCATATTAACAATCCAATGTGATGTGGAATATTTCACCAATTTTCATTAGATGTAACATTGTATTAGTTTAATAATTTATATTTAATATTAATGAAAATAATTATTAATAATATTTTAATGAATTCACTCAATGAGTGTTAATTGAATAAAATAAATCATAGGTGAACACATCATGTCAAAAATATAAATAAAATGGTTAGTGTATAATGGAAGAATGAGATAATACTAAATAATATACATTGAAAATAAATCATAAGATGATTTCCAATTTAAATGGATTCTTAAGAGATGGAAACACATTATTAAAAATAGTATTATACAACAAAATTAAAATTATAGATGAAAAATATAATATTTTCAATGGAATATAAATTCTAGAGTATGATATTGTAATAAAAAGAAAAATCCATGAATACATGAATTCTATCATTATGTATGGGATAATAAAATTAAAAAAATAATATGTTAGAATGATGAAACAATGAATCTCCATTGTTAAAATAATGGAAATTATATTAATGGATAAGGGAAATGTTATAAAAAACTATTAAAAGATGATAATCTAATAAAGATAAAATATATTTAAAATTTTTAAAAATTATCTATTATGATTGGAGATTTAAAAAAAGAAATATGTGAAATATTCAAATCTACAAAAACTAATGGATTTAATGAAATAATAGAATATAATCAATATTTTAAGGATATAAATCCATAAAATGTTCTTTATAACAGAAAAATATTCATGAAGAAATACATAAAATGAATTTTGAGAGATCTACTCATTTAAGGGAATTTATTAAAGAATGATGTAATACCATTCATAATAGTATTTTTATTATAAAAGATTATTTTAGGGGTTAAATATGGTGTTTTGGAAGTTTTATCCTTAAGGATAATATATTCTAGTACAATTCTTCTCAACCTATATGGATTAAAGATAAGGAAACAAGGGGGAGATTTTATGAAAAATTATGAACTAAGCATTGAGAGAAATAATATGAAATGAATATTAAAATTAAAATTACTATCAAATATATGTAAATATTATTTGGAATATGCTAAGAGGAAGGTAACATCTCAGATGCATGTGTTTCGTTAATCCTATCAAAGTTGAATATATTTAATTTTTTTTATGAAAACTAGAATTAGGGGTTTTTTGGAAAAGAAAAATGAGTTTGGAGTTTCATTTAAAAAACAAATAAAAATATACATTGATTATGGATAGTGGGTGTTCTTATCATATGATAGGTAATCCAAAAAATCATTATAATTTTGAGAAACAAAAGGGGTAGTTTTAAAATTTGGTATGAATTATCAATAAAGATTAATATAATTAGGACAAAGACATTGGAACAATTTAAATCATTTTATATACTACATTACTTGTTGAAGGATTAAATTATAATCTATTTCATTAATCACAACCTTGAAATGTTTTAAATGTGTTTATTTAATGAAAAATTGGATATATAGTTAAAATGATATGAAATGGGGTAATTGATACTAGTGGTTTGAGAACCCAAGGGATACATTCTCATGTTTTAGGAAAAAATATTTGTTACCTCTAAACTAAACACTAAAAATATGAGTTATTTCATTGAAGTATTGTAAAAATTATTTAATATAATATAATGATGTTGATCGATGAAATTTATATGAAATATATTCCCTTATCAAAATAAAACAAATTCATTATTTTTAAAATTTTATGAAAGATAATATTTTAGAAAAAAAATTGGGAGTTGAAATTATTACAAAAAATCTTCTTGATCCAATTCCGTAAAATTTCTGTGGTCTTCTGAAAAATAATTGAATAAAATTGTATAATATATCATCTATTTTACAGATGATTTTATAAGGATTCAATGCATAATGTTTGTGTCACAAAGAAAACATAGGCAATATAAATATTAATGAATTTTAGAGGGTTTGTAGTTATGAAAATAGAATATCATATCAAGAGATGGAGATCAAATAATGGGAGTGAAATATAAAAATATATAATTCATTGAACATCCAAAAAACATGGGATGAGACCAAAGTATACTGCTCCATACAAAATAATTTATAATTTTGTGGATAAATTGAAGAATAATAGTCTATTTGATATAGATAGAATTATATTGTTAGCGCATGATACCTCATTTATTACCAATTAGAAGATAATACCACTACTAGAATAATTTAGAAGAAATGAATCTTCATACCAATCTTAGACATAAAATCCTATGTGATTTGTTTAAAAATAATCAAATACCAAAAATTCATGGATGATCAGAAGCTCATTTTTTATCATGTACAAGTAAATAAGTTGAGGAAACTTTGATTAAAAGGTTCGAGATGTAATATTTATAAAGTATACAACACCATAATATCTTATTTGTGTTCTAATAAAAAATCTAACAAAATAATTTGTAGTGATTATCTCCCAGTTTTGGATGATGAATAAAAAATTATGAAGACATTCATTGTAAAATATGATTTTAGTGTTTTCATTTCAAACCCCTTTGAATAAAGTGTAAAAATCACATAGATTTAAATTCAATATTTTTGGTACAATGAAAAATATGTAAGGTGGATAAATATTTTTTATAATAAGAACTTTTTTGGGTATTAGTATCATGGTGTGTAGATAAAAGGGGAGATCATGACAGCTACATATTGTAGTCATTTTTTAAAGATAAAACATAGATAGTCGGGGAATATCTTGATCTTAATGAGTGTTTTTAGGCCACTGATGAGGAATTATGAAATACCAAAAGAATTGAATATTTGAAAATTATTCCCCAACCCATTAAAAATAATGTGTTTGAAGATAAATCTATTTTAATAAAAAAAATTGATGAGAATGTGATGTAGATAAAAAAATTCAATAATAGTATACAAGTGATACTTAAAAATCATTGTGGATGAATTTGAAGAAAACCATGAGTCAATATATAGTCATGATTCGATCATTATATTTCATAGAATGTAGCATAGAGAAACATATAAAATATTTTAGATTGATGATAAATCGTCTTTTATAAATTGATTTATTTATAAAGATGTTTCATGTGAACATCCTAATGTTTTCTTATTAGATTCAGAATAAAAAAATATTTTTTAACTAAACTAATCCCCTTTTGGTTTGATGTATCCAAGACCATAAAATTTTAATATTTATTTGTATAAAAAAGTATATTTTTTTATAAAAGGTACGTTGAAGAAATAAATATCTAAAAAACAAAAATATAATTAATTTTTGTTATTATTTATTTTTATGATATAATATTTTATAGTAATTAATAATGTTAATGTATGTTTTTCACAATGAAGTTAAAAAAATTATTGTAATGTCAATTATGGTAGGAATATCTTTCTTATTAGAATTAAAAATTTTCGAAAACAAAAAATTAAAATTTTCAATCTAAAGAAAAATATACAAAAGTTTTTTCAAAGAAGATATACATGATGTAAGATAGTGGAGTGACGACACAAATTTATGCGGTATTATAGATTATTAGGGACGGTGAATAGAAAACTATCAATGATAATAATTTCAAAATTATGATGGGAAATCAATGTGCTTTACAACATCATGACTTTACATTGTATATATTTTCAACCTTTATTTATGATATCAAAAAAATCCTCAGTATAAAATCATATTTTGTGAGTAAATATGATCTTTAGACATAGTTAAAACACATTCAATCATGGGTTGATATATAAAAATATTGGTGACAAAAAAACTAATGGTATTTTCTGATGTTGACTAGTAGGTAAAGAAGTTGATAAGAAATCAACATCTGATGGAGTATTTTTTTTACTGAAAATTGATGTGTTTCATGAAACTAAAATAGGAAACCATAAATATCAATAAGGAATATAGAGTATGAATATGTGTTTGGAACAAAAATAACCATAATCGTTATAGAGATAAAGACATATCTAAATGAAATTGGTGATGAAGCATATTATTTATTGGTTATGTTTTGTGACAATAAGACTTCAATTAACCTATTCAAAAATCTAGTTCCACCATATAGATCAAAGTACTTTGAGATAAAGTAAATTTCTTAAATTATGATACCGAGGATTGTACTCTAAGAATAGAGTTTTTTCTCTCTAAATAAAATTTCTATTATATTATTAACAAACAACTAACAATCGAATTTTTCAATAAGAAATTGTATCTAATGGAAGTGAGATCCACCATCTCTTATTAAAGATTGTTTTTTAGATTTATAATTTTTTTTGTATTTTTAAAACATATAAGTACATTAAATTATGCGGGGAACTTATTCTTTAATATATTAATTTTTATAATGAATGTATTTTTTGTTATAAAAAATGAATTGATTCAAAAAGTTATTGATCATTATTTTATTGAGCATAATAATTTTTATGGTTGAGATAATTTTTTCTTAAGAACATTATTGTTGAATTATTTAATCATCTAATTATTCAATAAAGAGAAAGATCATTTAGAAATAAATATAATTGAGTTTTATAACTTGGATTTTAGATGTTTGACATGAACTTGAGTTATTTATCTATTTTAGTTTATTATAAATATTTGTAAAATAAGTATGTGGTTTTGATGTCAAATCTATAGGGTGATGTTGTTGGGAATTTTCTTTCATAGATTTTAATTTTTTCTAAGTACATTCATAGTGGGATGATTATTTAACATCACATCATGATTACTTCAACATGAAGTCATATACTATTGATTGATTTTGATACCTATAAAAGTGTATATTAGATAAATTCTTACATATTTGTGTAGTATATGATTAAAGGATTGATGTTGTCATGAAACGCCTTCACCAAAAGGAGGGAAGGGTCAGCAGATTACCAGGCCCTTCCTAATTAATGATGAATGAGAGATAATGACCCCCTAGACCTGCGTTCAATAGATCCCGGAGTGGCGACTAGCACCATGGGTATAGAAATTTCTAACAAATGGAAGGCATTGACCCTTTTTGTTTTATAGGATCAGGAGATAAGATGATGAAACTCAACAACAACAAGATAAAAGAAAAGTAAAGCCAAAAGTAGACCATTCCCAAATTCATGTTCCAAAAGTAAAAGCCACAAAGTACAAAAAGTGACTACAAAGGTAAATACCAAAGAAGAAAAGTAGCAACTGAAACTGCCCCAAATGTCTGAGCTAGTATGGTCCTGCGTGATCTCCGAAGGCCTCTTGGAAACCTGAAAGCAGTTTTATATACGTAGAGTGAGTATACAAGTACACTCAGTAGGGAAATCCAAAGACTCTCGGGAAAAAGTGGGGGAACGTACTAATGTCCTATGAGAAAAAGGAGTAAACAAAACACCTATCAAGGTAAATTATCCTCCCAAGCCTCACCAAGTCACACTCCCCAAATAATGCAAGTCAAGTAATATATATAATTAGAGCAAATCGATGTTTGGGTACACCTCACAACTTTCCCACTTGTTATTGAGACATCCTACGCATTAGTCCAATCCTTCCATTCTCAATGTAATCCCACTGCCACACCCACCCGCACACACCTGGGCCACAACCACACGTAGTACCATTGCCGAATCCCACCCACAAAAAATTGGGCCACAACAACCACCACCACACCCGAAGACACCTATGATAGAAAATTCACTGCCATGCCCGAAGACACCTGGGCCTCATCTCAAAGACACTTGGGAAACCACCTGCCGCACACACCTGGCCAACCACCACACTACAACGCTCGAAGGTTATTGAGATAATAATGGACCTCAGGCCATCACAGCTTGCTAGAAGATACTTAGGCTATCCAGGAAAGGGAGCAGAAAAGGATCTAATAACCAGCCACTAATAATAGTGTCGGAAAAAACACACTCCCCCATGAAATGGGGGTGTTCGGCACTAAGTTCTCAACTTGGGAGGGGCGTGAATAAGAAACAAAAAACTATAATATATGCATAGTTAACAAGAACTCACCCAAAGTTAGGTTTTTTTTTCTTCAGACAGCCTACAGATCACAACAACGCTCATGTCCGAGTCACAACTCTCGCCAATAAAACCCATTTTTCCCATTCTTGTTTTCATGTTCAGTAATAATATTCAAATAATTTTATGCACTACTGGGAAACTAACACTATAATCATAACCAAGGAAAAGAAACCAACCAAAATTCAATTTACGTATCCACATCTGGTTCTCTAGTAAAGTCACAACAACAAAGGAAAAGTGAGAACCCTCGAAGTCCTGGAACCAAACAACCCCCAGACACTGCCTCGTGTCCCCTCCCCCAAAAAGGTTTTTCATCAACAGAGGATCCTACGCCAATTCGTGATATAAACAAGGTAACCACCTGGTCTCAAAACTCACAAACACTGAATCCATAAAAACATGGGATCCCATCAGACACAAAGCAGGTCCACGCCTATATTTTCAGATTTATAAGATTAAACACACTCCATGATTTCAAATTTCGTGTGTTTTGATCGAGAGTTATCACAGAAGGGTTGATCCTGGTGCTTTCAATTTATTTAGTCGGGTATACATGATTAACCAATTTAATATTCATAGCAAGAGTCTATAATTACAAAACAATCCATTTAAAACATCATGAGGGGTTCATTAGTGAACAGACAATGACCACAAACAGCCACGATTTTCAGAATGCGTTAGCCAGCACAACTCCGAATGTTGATTTTAATATAACAACATCAACGATCACAACCCCGATTCATTCTTTATAGGATTCGTTCATTATCTTTAATTAGGTCTGGTTAATTAAATTTTACAGAATCAAAAGCACGCCCACCCCGCATGATACATAAAAGAGAGAGGCGAAGAGGAATTCCCTACATTTAAATATGATCGACGTTTAGGCCGGGCGCCGAACTTTACGGATAACGATGTGGCTCGCCCGACGCACCAAAATCTATTCATGAAAATCCACTATCGAAGAAAGAAGAAACCATACCTAACCCTTTATCTTATAAGGGTCGTAGATAGTTGAGAAATGAACGGGAAACCGCGTAAGGAGTGGAGGTCGTGGGTTGTCCATGTGGACCCACTCATCATTAAAGGGGTCGGGTGGTTTAAACCAACCCATTAATTCAATAAGTATTTAATTAAAACTCGTATGGGCGTTACAGGTCTTTAAAACACCCTCAAACATGTCAAAATATTTTTTAAAACCCTAATTGCACAAGAGGGAATGCCATTGGAAAGAACTCGCGGGGTATGTCAGAGCCACCGGTGGCTGAGGGCTACCGATGGGTCACGGCTACCAGTTGGCGAAAGCTACCAGTAGGCCAAGGCTACCGGTAGGCCAAGGCCACAGGTAGGCCAAGGCCACAGGTAGGCCAAGGCCACAGGTAGGCCAAGGCTACTGGTAGGCCAAGGCCACCGGTAGGCCAAGGCTACCGGTAGGCCATGGATACCGGTAGGCCTACACCGCCGTGATTCCCAGACCATAAAACCCAACACGACATTTTCTCATAGTAAAGGATCCCCACAAAACCCAGGCCGTTACATCAGATACCTGTTAAACAATTCTTGTCCCCGAGAATCAAAACAAACCAGAATGAAAGAGAAGGTCCAAACAACAACCTCCAAAGATACCTCTTAGATGTGAACCCCTGATAACTAAAAACAATTCCCTGACATGAACCAAGAAACAAACCATGCCAAAATGACTAGGCATGTGGGTTTGAGAGTCTCCTCCCCCATGTCAAGATATTATAGGCTTTGGGTGGCGCTGACTTTCCCGCACGGGTTTAATCACATCCAACCTAATGCGTCTTGATTAGGGGGTGGGTTTTCTCCTCCCCCATAGCCAGGTCTTTTCACAAACATTCAGAGGAAAGAAAACTAGTACATTTCATAGCCAAAAAGACAAAACATTCTACCACAACAGGTACAAGAAGGAACAAAACTCAAAACAACTTGGGGTAATGGGTACGCATATGTACTTCCCTCTCCCATGTACTCTCCTCAAGCCCACCATGTCTCCACAACACACGAACCAAGGGAATGGTTCGACCATGAAGCAACATCTCCTTGCGATCATTGATCATCACCGGTCTCTCCACAAAGGTCATGTCGTCCTGGATGTCCAGCTCACCCCAGTCAAGGATGTGTGAATCGTCGTGAAGATACCGACGAAGTTGGGACACATGATAGACATCATGTATCCTCAGTAGTGGTGGTGGTAACGCTAGCTGATAAGCCACTTCGCAGACCCACCACAACACTTCGAAGGGTCCGATGAACCTGGGAGAAAGCTTACTCCCCTTGCTGAACCTCCACTGCCCAAACTGAGGGAGACCTTCAAGAACACATGGTCATTAACCTCAAACTCCAAGGGCCTCATCCTGGTATCGGCATACCACTTCTGTTGGTCTTGGGTTGCCTTCATCCTTTCCCGTATGAGCTGAACCTTCTCCGTCGTGCTCTGCACCACCTCCAGGCCAAGGATTCCTACCTCTCCCACTTCGGCCCAATACATAGGTGAACGAAAGGGCCTCCTGTACAAGGCTTAAAATGGGGCCATATAGATTGTAGAGTGATAGATATTATTGTAGGTGAACTCTAATAGGGGCAAGTGTCACACCCATGATCCTCCTGAGTCCAGAACACATGCCCACAACATATCCTCCAAGGTTTGGATGGTGCGCTCTGTTTGTCCATCTGTCTGGGGATGGAAAGCAGTTCTAAGGCATAACTGTGTGCCAAAATCATGTTGCAATCCTTTCTATACCAGTGAGGTAAACCGTGCATCCCTATCCGAGACTATAGACCTCGGGACTCCATGCATCTGCACCACCTCATCCACGTACTTTCGTGCCAAAGCATCCACAGTACTCGACTCCCTGATCACCTGAATGTAGGCTGATTTCGTTAACCGGTCCACTACCACCCAGATTGCGTCGTATTCCCCATGGACCTTGGGAAGTACCGTGATGAAAACCATCGAGATGCCATCCCACTTCTACTCAGGGACATCTAGAGACTGCAGTAGGCCTCCTGGAACTCGGTGCTCAACCTTCACTTACTGACACACTAAGAACTTGGCCACAAACTCTGCAGCTACTCTCTTCACTCCAGGCCACCAAAACAGTCTCTTCAGTCCCTGATACATCTTGGAAACTCCTGGTTGTACCTCTAGGGGAGGTTTGTGGAACTCAATGAGAACCTTCTCACACATCGCCTCTGGAACAAACAACCTTCCCGGGAAGAGCATCTGGTTCTGACCATCCTCTGTCCATCCTTCCGGAGCATTTCCCAGGTCAACTAGGTCACGCATCACTTCTCACTCTGGGTCTCCCCACTGAGACTCCCCCACTTGCTACAATAGAGAAGACTACACTTTCATCTGATATAGGAAACCTCTACCACCATCCATCCTCGCATCCAGGTGTAAGGAAGCCAACTCCTCCATCACTTTCCAGGCATCTGTGACTCTTGGACCGCATCCTTCTACGTCCTGATGCTCAATGCATCAGCCACTACATTTCCCTTACCCTTAGTATAAGAGATCTCGAAGTTGAAATCCTAGAGGAACTCCACCCATCTCCGCTATTCCATGTTTATGTCCCACTGGGAGAAGATATACCTCAAGCTTATGTGATCCGTGAAGACCACAAAGAATTATCCGATGAGATAGTGTCGCCATAACATTAGCGCAGAAATGACCGCCACAAGTTCCAGGTTGTGGGTGGCGTAATTATTCTCATGGGGGCATAACTGCCTGGACCCATAAAATATCACCCCTTTTTGCTGCATCAGCACACATCCCAGGCCTTGTCTGGAAGCATCATAGAACACCTCATTAGCTGTCCCTTCATCTAGTAATCTCAGCACTGGGTTACTAACCAACTTCTCTTTTACATAGCTGAAGCCTGACTCGCACTACTCACTCCACACGAAGGCCTGGTCTTTCTTGGTCAGGGCTTTCAAAGGGGATGCTACTCGGGAGAAGTTGGGTACGAATCTTCGATAGTAACCTGCCAGCCCGAGGAATCTTCGGACCTCTGCCACATTCTTGGGTGCTTTCCAAGAAACAACTGCTTCAACCTTTAATGGGTCCACCACTACCCCTCGCTCGGACACCACGTGTCCGAGGAAGTGCACTTCTCATGTCCAGAACGTGCATTTTGGCAACTTACCATAGAGCCGGTGCTGTCGGAGGACATCCAAAACCATCATCAGGTGCTCCGTATGGTCCTCCTCTGATCTCGAATAGATAAGGATGTCGTCGATGAACACATCTATGAACCGATCCAGGTAATCCCAGAAGATGGAGTTCATAAGCCCCATGAACACAGCCAGGGCGTTCGTAACACTGAAGGGCATGACTACGAACTCGAAGTGTCCATATCTGCACCTGAAGGATGTCTTCGAGATGTATCTCTCCTTTATTCTCAGCTGGTGGTACCCAGACCACATGTCGATCTTTGAGAACCATCCTGCCCCTTTCGGCTGGTTGAAAAGATCGTCTATCCTCAGAAGAGAGTAGCGATTCATGATTTTCACCTGATTCAGCCTCCTGTAGTCTATGCCCAACCTGAGACCACCATCTTCCTTCTTTACGAACAAGACTGGGGCACCCCATGGTGACACACTCAGCCGAACATAACCCCACATCATCAGATAATCAATCTAAATCCGCAACTCTCGTAGCTCTGAAGGTCCCATCCGGTATGGAGACATCTAGATCACATGAGCACCGGGCTGCAGGTATATCCCGAACTCGATATCACGTCGAGGTGGTAGAGTTGTCACCTCCTTAGGAAAGATGTCCATAAACTCATGGACAACCTCTGGCACCCCCACCATCTCGGCATCTACTGACTCTACTGATAGCTCGACTAACAAGGAGAGGAGGGGTTCCACTCGACTGCTGCCCTTCTGACCGCTCTGCTCGTCGGTGAAGGTAACACGCCGGCCGCCCAAGTCCGAGAACATGACCCTTATTCGGAAATAGTTGATGACATCGCACATAGAGAATAGCCAGTCGATGCCTAGGATGACATCGTATAGTTGTATCTGTAGCAGAAGAAGATCCCTAACTGACTGATGTGGCCCTATCATTAGTCTGTATCCCCAATAATCAAACAACAAGTCGGTCCGACCCCCGACTGCTGTGATCAACAATAGGGGAACTGGGAGTCTCTCGGCATCTAGACCCAAAGTACCTGCTGGATTAGGTGCAACAAAGAAGTGGGAGGCTTCGGTATCGAACAAAGCATAAGCAGCAGTGCTAAACAAACTGATCATACCTCGAACAACCTCCGGCCCTACTGGAACTACTGCCTCTGTAGCATGCAACTTTCCACGCCCAGCTCCTCTGCCCCTCGGCTGCCTGCACCTCCCCGACCGTGCCCCGGTCGAGGTCCCTGAGGTGCTCCCTGAGGTCAGCCTCCTCCTCCTACGTCTACCCTCGGAGGAGTGGGAGCTCGCTATCCTTGCTGCTACTGGAAAGGTCTGGCTGGAATCTGCTACTGGGGCAGGTGGTGGGGCTGTCCACCACCGCCGTACTGTACCTGATCTTGGTACTGACTCTGGAGATGTCCAGGCCTCCCACAGATGAAGCACTGTGATCTCGGTCCTAAAGGAAAAGGGCGAGGACCAGGGGATCGAAACTGAAACTATTGTGGCCTACTCCCTGCTGGTCCGAACATGGAGGGTCCTGATGCTGGAGGTCTGGTGCTGAAGGCCTTCCCCTTTGATGGCTCTAGCTGGATCCCCACTCGCGACACTCCTCCTATAGAATTAATCATCTCCACCACTTCGTCTTTCTTCTGGACCTCTAAGTACGTCGGAAGGGTAAAGGGGGTAACAACATACTGGAGGGAGGGGTGGAGCGCCTCCTCCAAACGTCTTTCCTATGACTCCTCGTCGGGAAAGAGGTCCGGAGAAAAACGTAAGAGGTCCTTGAACTTGATCTCTAGCTATCTCACAAACATACTCCACTGTTGGAGGGAGAGTAGCTTTTGTCTCTTTTCCACCTTCAACGTTGAAGAGAGGAATTCCACCCGGAACTCCCTCTCGAAATCATCCCACACCACCTCAGACTCTCTCCTCTCCCCCAGGTAAAGCATCCACCACTGAAGTGCCGCTCCCCGCATCTGGCTGATGGCCAGAGGAACCCAGTACTCGGTCGGGGCCCGAATCAGGCCAAAATCTATCACTAGCTCTTCTAGCCAGCCTTCCATCTTCATGTCAGAGGTGCTTCCCTCATACTTCTTGAGGGTCTATCGCTAGAAGGCCCGGAGAGTCCTCTCCCACTGGTCTTCCTCCACTTCTCGGTCATCTCTCTGCCGATCGGCCAAGGTAGTCTGTGGGGCCTCAATCGTCTGTACCACACGCGGTCGCCTTCCAGGTGCCATAGCTACAAAGTAAACAAGTAATGCCTAATCCCAAGTAGTGTAGATTATTTTCTTTAAAACGTCATAGAATTTTCGTTCATTATTAATTCCTAAAACACCCCAAAAACACAAGAACACAAGTCATTATGATGCATGTACCATTCCTAGGGTCTCTACCCTGCAATCAGTGTGGCATCACTTGGTCGTTCGGTAGGCCCAGAGTCCTTGTGTCAGATCATGAGGGGCCCTAAATTCCCATGTCCTAGCCAGTATTCCCTGTCCTAATTCACACAACGAGTTCACCCAACATGGTTTCCCTACCATCCCATGCAATCCTCACTGTGCCAAACTCTCGGCTCCATTCTATCTCTCAATCTCCCCTCTGATACCATTATGTCATGACCCGCCATCACCAAATGGAGGGAAGGGTCAGAAAATTTCCAGGCCCTTCCTTCTTTATGTTGAATGAGAGATAAGGACCCCCGAGACCCGCCTTCAATAGGTCCCGGAGTGGCGACTAGCACCATGGGTATATAAATCTCTCACAAATAGAAGGCATTACCCCTTTTTGTTTTATTGGATTGGGAGATAAGATGATGAAACTCAACAACACCAAGATAAAAGAAATGTAATGCAACAAGTATTCCATTCCAACATGCATGTTCCAAAAGTAAAAGACAAAATGTACAAAAAGTGACTACAAAGGTAAGTACCAATGAAGAAAAGCAGCAACTGCAACTTCCCCAATGGTCTGAGCTAGTATGGTCCTGCGTGATCCCCGATGTCCTCCTGGAAACCTGAAAGCAGTTTTATATACATTGGGTGAGCATACAAGTACACTCAGTAGGGAAAACCAAAGACTCTCGTGCACATGTGGGGGAATGTACTAATGTCCTGTGAGAAAAAGGAGTAAACCTAACACCTATCAAGGTAAATTATCCACCTAAGCCTCACCAAGGAACACTCCCCAAATAACACAAGTCAGGTAATATATATAATCAGAGCACATCTATTTTTGGGTACCCCGCGCCACTTTCCCATTGGTTATTGAGACATCCTATGCATAAGACCAATCCCGCCATTCTCACCGCAGTCCCACTACCACATCCGCCCGCAGACACCTAGGCCACAACCACACACAGCCCCACTGTTGAATCCCACCCGCAAAACACCTAGACCCCAACAACCACCACCACACCCAAAGACACCTGGGCTAGAAAATCCACTACCACGCCCGAAGACACCTGGGCCTCATCTCGAAGAAACCGAGGAAACCACCTGCCACACACACCTGGCCAACCACCACACTACCCCACCCGAAGGTTCTTGGGAAAATAATGGACCTCAGGCCATCACAGCCTACCCGAAGATACTTGGGATATCTGGTAAAGAGTGCAGAAAAGGAGCTAACAACCAGACACTAATAATAGTGTTGTAAAAAACACCCTCCCCCATGAAATGGGGGTGTTCGTCACTAAGTGCTCAACTTGGGTGGGGAGCGAATAAGAAACACAAAACTATAATATATTCATAGGTAACAAGCACTCACCCAAAGTTAGGTTTTTTTTCTTCAGACAGCCTACAGATCACAACAGCGCTCAAGTCTGAGTCACAACTCTCGCTAACAAAACCCATTTGTCCCATTCTTGTTTTCATGTTCAGTAATAATATTCAAATAAGTTTATGCACTACTGGGTAAATAACACCATAAGCATAACCATGGAAAAGAAACCTTCCAAAACATCAATTTATGTATCCACACCTGGTTCTCTGGTAAAGTCACAAAAACAAAGGAAAAGTGAGAACCCTTGAAGTACTGGCACCAGACAACCCCCAGACACTGCCCCGTGTCCCCTCCCCCAAAATGGATTTTCATCAACAGAGGATCCCACCCCAATTAGTGATATAAAGAAGGGATCCACCCGGTCTCAAAACTCACAAACACTGAATCCATAACAACAGGGGATCCCATCTAACACAAAGTAGGTCCATGCCTGTATTTTCAGATTTATAAGATTTAACACACTCCATGATTTCAAATTCTGTGTGTTTTAACCGAGAGTTATCACAAAAGGGTTGATCCGGGTGCATTAAATTTATTCAGCCGGGTATACGTGATTAACCAATTTACTTTTCATAGCATGAGTTTATAATTACAAAACAAGCCATTTAAAACATCATGAGGGGTTCATTAGTGCACAGAATACGACCACTAATGACCTCGATTTTAAGAATTCCTAATCCAACACAACTCAGAATGATGATTTTAATATAACAATATCAACGATCATAGCCCCTCCTTCATTCATTAAAGGATTCATTAATTATCTTTAATTAGGTTTGGTTTATCCAAATCTATAGAATCAAAAGCACACCCACCCCTCATGATACACAAAGGAGAGAGGAGAAGGAGGAATTACATACTTTTTTTATATCTGATCTATGTTTAGGCCGGGCGCGGAACATTACGGACAACGATGCGGCTCTCCCGATGCACCAAATGCTGTTCGTGAAAATCCATGATCGAGGAAAGAAGATACCATGCCTAACAATTTAGCATGTTAGGGCCGCAGACGGTTGAGATAAGAACACAAAACCGCGTAAGGAGCAGAGGTTGTGGGTTGACCACGCCGCCCCACTCATCATTAAAGGGGTTAGGTGGTTTAAACCGAACCATTAATTCATTATGTATTTAATTAAAACTCTCCTGGGATTTACGGGTCTTTAAAACATGCTCAAACATGTCAAAATAGGGTTTAAAACCCTAATTGTGCAAGAAGGAACACCACTGGAATGAACCCGCGGGGTAGCCCAGAGCCACCGGTGGATGAGGGCTACCGGTGGGTCACGGCTTCCGGTTGGCTCAGGCTACCGGTAAGCCAAGGCTACGGGTAGGCCAAAGCTACCGGTAGGCCAAGGCTGCTGGTAGAGAAAGGCTACCAGTAGGACAAAGCTACCGGTAGGCCATGGCTACCGGTAGGCCAAGGCTACTGGTAGGCCAGGGCTACCGGTAGGCCAAGGCTACTGATAGGCCTACACCGCCGTGATTCCCAGACTAGAAAACCCAACATGACATTTTCACAAAGTAAAGGATCCCCACAAAACCTGGGCCGTTACAGATGTTATATTCAACAACTAGATAGAGTCCCTTAGATTGTGTTTAGATTCCTTAAATTTAAATACACGAAGTTCCTCAGTTCTATAAAAAGATATGAAATGTGGTTATAAGGATAGATATGATTGGAAATTTGGTTATTTAATAACTACATGGGTCATACATAACCATATATAAATAGTATATTTCTTGAGGGAAATGATTATTTCATAAGGGAATGATATATTTTGTGAAACAAGGTTGACTAAATGTATTCCATATAGTTAATTAGTTGATTTATTAAAATAGCTATTCTATGTAGAAAAAAAATATGAATAACAAATTACAAATGATGTGTGAGATTCGGTACAACATGTGTGAATTTAAGAAAAAATTTCCATCATCTTCATAATGGTTTAAAACTAATCAGTGACAATGTCAGTGTAATTGAAACTCGTGTAATGTTAATTGAATATCTATTCATTTTTTTATTATTAAAAATGAAATTTGGAATGAGTTTTATGGGTAAAATTTTTTTGTGTATTGTTCATGTAACATTTTTCTGAGCAATGTAAGGTGACCACAAATAATCCTATTAAATGGAAAGGTATTCAGGAAATTATTTTATCTATTAAAGATTCATCCGAACACTACAATATAGTATCTAATATTTTCATGATCAACGTAATGGTAATTATATTTTTTTCTGTGAGCTTAAATTTTTATTAAAGAAATAAATTCATTGATTTTTTTTATAAAAATCAAGAATATATTGAAAATAATTATTTTGAAAAAACAGCTAGTGATATATTATACAATTCTCATAGACATATTCAATAGAATAAATAGACATAGTTTTAATGAAATAATAAGGAAGTGGAACTTAAAATATTTAATGGAGTATAAATACCATGTATTCAAGAGTCTTAAATAGTTTCATATGGATTATATTGACATAATGAATATAGAATGTGATAATTTAATTATTACATGGAATATAAAATTCCACAGTCCTTAGTAAGATTCATTGGATGATTTTAATGAAGCACTAACTCATTGATAATGAGTTGGTATGATTTAAAGCCTACCCAAATCCATAAATATTTCCAACATTATTATGGAACCTATATTCTCCAAATTTATAGGGAATAAAAATTAAATTAAATAAAGATATAGATGTTTATAGTATTTCAAGCATGAGTAATTGATACTCTACTACATTAAAGTTGAATAACTATCTTAACCAACATCTGTGAGTGATTGATATGTAATGATGATAAATTTTATCATCTTGTAGAGTTTTAGTAGAGAATCGTACACTAATCCATGATTTGTTTTCAAAATAAATTTATTTGATTAACTTTGGGAGATTGTAACAACTTAGTACCAAAAATAGTATGATATTAACGTTATACCATCTCCCAAGTTCCCTTTAATAAATTGAAGAATAATCTATATTGTATTATTAATAACTTCTAGTGATATTTAATTATTGACTATAGTAGTGGTGAATAGTCCTTTATAAAATTGATCAATAAAAATTTTATTATTTCAATAATTCATATTGTGAACAGTGAAATAAAAAGGTATAAAAACAATGATTTTATTGTAGTTTTGATCACCATGATTATAACCTACACATAAGTATTTTGTACATAGGTAGAAGACTAATATACAGTAATTTCTAACTTATAAATGGTAGTGGTAAACCATTTATATAAATATATACCCTTTCCTCGCAATGTGGCATAAATTAAGGAAAAAACTAATTGTAATGAATATTATTATTCATATAAAAAATATAGTGATATTTTCTATAGTTACCCCCTATTTTCACACATGGATATTACAATACTATTATGGAATACATAAAACATTACACGAACATACATCCAATAACCATAATATTCTAATGACATTTGAATCATGGAAACAAAAACACTGATATATGATTGAGTTGTATTATCTCTAAATATGTTCTTCTTAAATATAACCCCTATTCGACACTTCAATCATAATACATATCTTCTAAAACTATGATAAATGAGACCTAAAAATAGGTGATCATAGATAATAAAAATGGGTAAATATGGGTGATATGTAAACACAATGATGAGCATAAGAGAATGAAAAAATGATAATAAAAATAGGAAATTAAACCCTAAATATCAAATATCATAGATTAGAATCATGAAATAATGACTACTAGTTAAAAAGACGTGAAATATAAAGAAATAAAGAACCTAATTGATAAAATAATTATAGGAATAATATATGTAATTTTGGTATCCACATAAATATAAAAAAATTATTTATGTATTACTTAAGGAATCACAACCAAGACCATATTGGTTGTATGGATTCACTTCCAATAACATCATTTTAGAAATGGTTAACTAACATGACCATCTTAGTGGAAAAATTAATTTATTTCCATCACTTGGGATTTAAATCATTACTAACACATTGATGGAATATATAGGTATCACCAATATTATAATGAAATCATACATACTTGTGTTACATGATCAGAAACTATAATTTCCTAACCAATTTATTGTAATGGATTTCATATACATGTAAGCATAACATAACATATAAAATTATAAAAGATTCATAATTGTTTTTTTTAAATCATAATCCCTGAAAAGGATATTTTTTCTTAAACATCATTTTATCAAATCATATAAAATCTGGATCAATAATATAAATTTTATTCTTGAACTATAAAAAGTATGTCATCCTAAACAAGGAATAATTTTTAATGATAACTTCAAACCTCACATTTCCTTAAAAATAGATTTTAAAAAAATAATACATTTTAAAATCGTTTTATTGGAATCCACATTGAATACATATATTGAAATCATAAAAATAATTTAAAATAGTTCATGAGTAAAATATCCATTCTTCATTGAAATAGTTTTAAAAAAATTTCTACATTATATTAGAAGAAAACATTTGCATTAAAAATTACCTTTCAATATTAGAAGTGAATCCTTAAGGAATTATGATTTCATGAAAGAGGGAAAATATGTCCAAGAAATATAATTTAAGAAGTAACATTCTACTTATATTTTTGCTGGAAATGTCGAAAGGTACCTCGTATGGAAAACGAAAAAATATTTTTTTTAAACATTATATAAAAATCCATGACTGGTTTAAAATTACTTGAAAAAATTGTACAAAAATAGTAAATGTAATCTATAAGATATTTTTATTAAATAAAAAAATTGTAATTAAGGATATGCCTATATATATTTATGTATATGAAATCTCAAAAAATAAGGAGATTGTAAAGTTATCCCATACAACATTATAACTAGCATAATCATATGCCCCATGAAATTAAATAATTTTATGGTTATTGAAATATAATAATATTTTGTTTAATTCTCATAAAAGGAATTCATGAGAATTATCTAAAAAAGGTAGAAGAAACATGTAGTGTATGAGGCATGTGTCTCAAAAAAGTAAAAGGTAGAAAAAAACACGTTAACATAAGTATGATTCCCGACATACATGTCTGGAACTATTTTATTGTTGTTTTAAACATATTATAAACATATAACTAAATCAAAAAAATATTAAATATTAAATATATGATTCATCTATGTCTTTATATTTCACATTAATTAATAATTCCTTGTTAAATAATCATTCTGGGTACAAACCACTTCATTGATCGTACGCAATTTTTCCTGATATTATTAATCCTATTATGTAGATCAGGATTTAACTAAATATATAACGTAAAAAATCATTTATATATTATATATATTTCATATATTAATTTTTATATATGTTAGATATATGAAATAGAAAAACCCGTTTATGGAGACAATTATATTTACATACACATGAATGATTTTTTCATTTTACCTCTACTAAAGAATACATTTACAACATAAAAATTTTGTATAATTATTGGAAAAATGTGGAAAAATCAACACTTTATTAGTTTCGGGTGACAATTGTTGTATGAGCATTTCTTAGTGTGTGATTATTCATAAACTTTTTATAGTATAATATATCTTTCATCATCTCTATCTAGTAATATTTTATATTCCTAACACTGGAATAGTTAAGAAGAAATGTTTATCTATGGATACTAGTAGATAGAGTGATTTGAATTCAACCTTCACATTAGATTTCATTTTTGTTCACTGGCCATGTAAATCCCCAACCATAGATTCTCGGAGTCAGTGCATTATTTTAATACATTGGCATGATTGCAAGGAATCACGTCTCAAAGGACCAATCAGTTTAGTATTGTGGGAAAATAAATTTTATACATGATTGTAGCATTACATTTTCTAACATAAAAAATCATTTCAGAATTCCATTGTACCCTTAGCATGACCCAACATCTCAAACATAAAACACTTCTTGGGATCCTGAGAAAATAAATCAAAAGAAAGGTGTAAGATCTGATGCTCAGTAAGGGTAAATAATTTAGCGAAAGATAACATAAACAATAGTCATGGTGAATAATTGAAAACACATTCCTTTACAAATAATAAAAATGAACACTTTATGGATGAAATCTCATTTGAGTAAATAATTCCATAATAAATCATTGTCATTGGTATTCTACTAGTCGAATTACCACATGAACCATCAAAATTCTTTTAATAATGAGGTAATTTATAAACCCAGACATTCTGAAACATTTTTTCAAGCCTCGGCCAAGATTTATAAAAATGATTAAGGCCTTCGAAAAAAACCATATATCAAATTGGGAAAGGCCTTGGCCAATTCGAAGTCTAATTGTCTCATGATACCTACCGATTCATCAACGGGCTATAGCAGGCTCTACCCATCACTAACTATGTCCAATACATTCCTCATATGAAATGGTTGAAACATAACATAGACATTCGTATTATAACTAGCATACGAATAGTCAATAATTTAACCAAAATCCATGATTGGTATAAAAATAACAAATCCATAGTCAAACATAGCAAAAAATCATCAATAACAAATGGAAGATTTTTATCACAATTAATCATCTTCAAAAAAGTTTAAAATCCATAAAAGGATGTTGAAATAGATGAAAATGACTTATAAAACTCCTTGAGATAAATATCCATTTTTCATGAAAACATTTAAAAGTAAAAAAATTTAGGAAGGAAGACATTTAAATACATTTTTTAATCAATGTTTCCTATACCGCATTGAATATTTTGAAAGGAATTAACATTTTAAACACATTCATGTCCACATAAATAAATCCTTAAAAACCATTTTTAAAACATGAACATTAATTAGAGAATGATTTAGAAGAATAAATATTTATAACATTTGAAATGATGTAGTTGTAAAAGAGTCCCTTAAAATAATTGTGTTGAAAAAACTTTTATGGAACATGGATACATATAATAAACATGTCCAAATAAACACTAACCCACAAACAATCTCGAATAATAATGAGATTGAGGAATTAACCATTACCTTTCACTTTCCTTATGTCGATGATACTTTTAACTTCCTATATAATGACCATAGTATGTTATTAAATTATAAAAAACCCATATTAATATTTATTATATCATAAATGATTAATTTATTACTTCATACTACCCATTTAATATTGATTTCCATGCTAAATTAACATTTTTGGTAATAATCGCTTTCTTTATCGTTTGTGTTTTTACTTTTTATTCTCGATCGTATCATTTAGATAGTGATTTAAATGATTCCAGAATATAAAACATGATTTATATATCATATATATCTAGAATATAAATATTTATAATAGATTTATATATGGAATGGAAGGAACTTTTTATGGAGACGGTTGGTCGTACATACGCATAAAGGTTGTTTCCGTTTTCACATTGTATTGAACGAATGTAAGTGAATAAGATATATGTCAGTGAATACATATATATATATATATATCTAGTAGAATTATTATTTCATATATTATATACTTATTAATAATATATATATATTTATAATCACCATTGAATGGTGAACATGAAAATGAATCTCATTGCGTCGTGGAGATGGTAATCCGTACGTGTGAACGAGCGAAAATACCATTCCATTGATATTTAACTCATTTATAATTGGATGTTATATCATATATACAGAATAACTAACATGTTATATTTTTTATTTTCATTAGTTAAACATAATTATTATACCCATTCAATATAATAATGTATTGAATAACAGCTACACCACGACGTGGAGACGGTAAGCCGTACGTACTGATGTATGGTGACATGTCATTCATAGTATGGATAGAATAATGAATATGGTTGTACCATATTTATAAAAACATAACTAAATATAGAAGATTATGGAGTTATTATTTAATAATGGTAACAACCCAAAAAGAATAAGTGGAAGAAGAAAAGAACATGAAAGGGGTGATGAAATATTTACCTTTTCTTCAGGTTCATCCTTTTGATTTGATCCAAAGGGCTACATTGGATAACATTATGAAAATAAGGAAGGCCTCTATGATGATTGGAGTATTGTTGAGGGGATATTTGAGCAGGGGTTGGCTGAGCCAAATGGCATTGAAGGTGTGAATTTGAGAGAAGGGGGAGGTCCCATTAATAAGAGGGGTGAGGGGAACCTTAGGAAAATAAGGAATTATTATTTTATAATAAAGTCATATTCGGTTTCTAATGGATTAAAATTAATTTATATCAAAGATAAAGTGGGTATGTGTTGAAATCCACTCAACCAATAGGTTTTATACAAGTTTAGGTTACCATTTTAACCTTATCATTTAGATTTAACTATAAGTGAAATAATTTATCTTTTACCTAGTCTTCGTGTATTTTTAGATAATATATTTAATAAACATACAATAAACATCCAAGAGAACCACATGTGGCTTTTTAATGACATATATAATATTATTGAACCCATTTGGATGATCAATATAATTTTAGGAATATTATATCAACCAACAATATAGTATTTGTTTTAAAAATTAATTTATTTCAATTTTGACAATATTTGGTATTTTGTTTTTGTGAAAGTCATAACAAACTTATCACATAAAAAATTTATCTAATCAACACGAGCATGTCACATTAACCTATAAAATTAGTGTAATTCATCAAATATCTCTAATTACATTAGTTAAAATATTTATAATATCAATTATTCTAATCATTCATTAATAAGGTAATTAATGCATCATCATTGTGTCATAAATCAATTAAATTATATATTGTCTAAAAATTATAAATAAATTTCCATTATGTAAGAATTTATTTACCTTAATAATGATTATTATTAGTTGAATTTAACTTATTTATAACCCTATATTGTAATGGATTAGTTATGAAAACATGAATTTAACACTTTTAACTCTTCTTTAAATTAAATAATAATAAATGTCATAATCTAATACAAGTGGACCCAAAGGGTTTGTTTTTGGTCGAATTAAACTTATCCAATAGAATTAGGACATATTTTAGGGTAATAATAATTCCATTTTTAGCTTTAATTACCGTATTTAATTTTAACCGGGGAAAATAAAAGTCAAAAGATACTATTCACCAATTTTATTAATATTATTGAACCACATATTACTTATATAAACCGTGTTTCTTGGATTTTTGAAATTCAATTCATAGAATCTATAAAATTTTGTTTTATGAAAATTTGTAAATGCTCCTTGGAGGGCGTAAAAGTTGGAAAAAAAGTTCAATAAAATTTGTATATATATATATTTATTATAAAAGGACTCTTATGAATTACTATGAACTTATATAGGTATTATTTATCTATTTTTACCTAATATGTATATATATATAATAAATATTTATTTAAATGAATAGTCGGTTTTAAACAATAACTTAATGTTTTTTTACTATTAACCAAATATTGAATGTTTTCAGTAAAATAAAAAAAATTCATTGTAAGATAATTTCGATATTCCGTATTCAAAAATAAGTCTATATTAACAAATTCAAAACATATAAGTCACATTAATTAATTTATAATTAATTCCCATTGTCAATACAAAGAAACTGTTTTTCAAAAAAGAAAAAACTAAAAAAATATTGACATGTGTTAATATCATATTTAAATGTAAAATCGCATATAATGTCCAACATTGTATTAATTGATAATAAAATAATCTAATTATACTTCCAAAACATTCAAATTTATAATTGAACACTATAAATTGTTTTGATTAAAAATGTTATTTTTAGTTAAAATTTTGTAATCTTCACCATTCACCCAGATATGAAATTTATCTGAAAAACACCAAAAAAATTTCAAAACAAAATTTTTATGTCCCTATTCTAAATAAGAAGTTTATTTTTTTCAAATTAAATATATAAAAGTGTCATATTTTTTATTTAAAAAGGGTTCTTCATTAGATGGTGCTAAAATTGAATTTTTAGAAAAATAATTCTTTCATGTGAAAAAAATGAATTTGTTCTTATATTATGTCTATGAAATACATAATATGGATTTTTATAATTATATAGAGTATATAAAATAAAAAATTCAGTTAATACTATTTATAGACGCCATTTTTTTGAACGGATAGTTTGGTAATGTTATGGCACACTTGAATGCTATTTTGCATGTAGCGCATGCTATTAAATTACATTAATGAGATAATGTGCAATGAGACCATGGGGTGTTACATTTTCCCCTCCTTCAATAAATTGAATCCTAATAATTTGAAATTTTTCTTCAAAAATAAATGGTTTAAAATAAAGAAATACCTTATTGGAAAACCCACATCAGAAATTGGGTTAATAAAATTTAGTCTTAGTAATAGGCAAAAGGAAATTAAAAATTTACCACCAAATTATGATTTTGATTAGGAGAACACTGGTGGATTTAAATTTAACATAATTGCAGTGAAAACATAAATATTTATAGGTAGTGATTGAGGTCATCAATCGCAATATATCATTTAAATATTTTTATATAACAATTCCATTATCAAACCCATTTTAAATACCAAAATAAATAAAATGTGAATATCGTAATTTTTTTCTTTAAAAAATACATTTTTCCTCAATAAGGAAGCTAAAGATAAAATAAAACTCGTGATGGAATAAAGGTCATTGTCACCGATTACATTAAAAAAACATTCATTTTGTTTCATTTAGTAAAACACTTCGTAGAAAATGATTCCCCTCGAAATGAAAAGTCCTAGGGTTTTTTACACCGTATAAATAAAAGTCGTTTAGAAATAAAAGTATGCCTCAATGAATGGAGATTGAGATGATAAACCTTAAATAAAGTTTATAAATTAATTTAGCCGTTGAATAATAGGTGCATATATATATATATACAAATCAAGTAGAGTTACATCCTTTAACTAATTCCTACCACAAACTTATCTTTCACTCCAAAAGATTTAAAAAAAATCCCATTTATCCTAGTCGTATAAGGTTCCAAAAACAATTAAATAATAATTCACCTATTAGAAATTTTTAAAAATAAACTACATTATACAATCCTTGAAATCATGTAGGCCAGTGGTAGGTCATGCACACCTGTAAACCTTTGATTGCGGTTTCAAGTCTCACAGCCTTTCCAGACGCAATTGGTTTTCACCCGAACTCTGGGTTGTCCATTTTATGACTATCTAAAAATAACCTAAACATTTTTATCCACATTTAGTCATAATTAATTCCAACCATTAGGCTTATCCAAAACACTTCTATCCAAACTATCTGCCAAAAATTTATAAGTATGTTAAACACAATGAAGATCATTTTTTCCTTGTAATATCATGTGAATACCTTCATCGTGTATACATTTAAAACATGGTAATACCCTAAATTACCATAAAACATTATTGATTACATTAATGCTTTCACAACCCAGGTAAATAAAGAATATGAGATTTTTACATTTATCCATATTTGTGAATAAAATATTAATATTACTTTAAAGGGGATGCTCTGCTAGATGGCATACCCAATACACAACAACGAGTTTCTTAGGAATCTTACGTTGCACTCTAATAATATAATAATATTATTTAAAATGGTAGTTAACGACTAGCCATTGTAATGGCGGGAATGAACATAACTAACTACAAAATGATTATATATGTTTGTCAAATATTTTTACTTTTTAAAATAAATGTTATAGGATTAAAAATGCGAATGAATCCAATTTTAAGAGTAAGCATTCTAATATTATTTAAAAGGTCGATTAACAACCTTTTGATGGAGAACATATTTTAAATAAAATTTTTGACAATTTTATGTGTTATATTTGAAAAAATAAAAATCTTCTTTAGAATCAGGACATCAAAATTTTCTTAGTGTAATTTTTTTGGTATTTTTCCGATAAAGTTCATTTTTAATGAATAGTGAAAAATGTTTTATTTTAATTCAAAACCTCTTTGTAATCTTATTTATTTATATGATTAGATTATCTTTTGAATTGTTTTTAATGTTAAATTAGAATATATTTTTACCATTTAATCCAATAGTGGTCATTGGAATTAATTTCACTTTGAAATTGGACTTAAACTAGTGTCAATCTTTTAATATATATTGTTTCTTAAAAATACGCTATTTGTTTTGACAGTAGGAAATAATTATTAAATTAATTAATGGAACTTATATGTTTTTAATTTTTTAAAATAGACATCATTTTTTAATTTGGAATATCAAATATAGCTTAGGTTGAATTTTTCGTATTTTTCTGAAAAAACTTCAATTTTTGATGAATAGTGAAACCACTAAGTGGTAGTTTAAAAAATGTTTTTTTGTTTAAATGAATCTTTAACACATAAGTGGTTTGAATTTAAAAAATACCACATACATGGTTTAATTATGATGTAAAATGTGGTTCAATGGGATTAATATAATTTTTTGGTGAATAGTAACTCTTAGGTTTCTAATCACGATTAGAGGTAATTACTGTTATTTAAGGTAAAGATAATGTTATAATAAAATGAAATTATCTTGAATAATGTTCTACTCTTATTGGATGAGTCATGGACGACCAATAAAATCCATGGGTCAACTAGGGGATCCCATAGAGCAACCTTGGATGGAAAATGACATTAATACATTTTTATTTAAAGTTAAAATTAAAATGTCACAAACATGTGTTGTTTTACTAAGACAATTTTTACATGGGGTTATATAAGTAATATTGTTTACTATAAATATCCATTAGAAAGATAAAAATATTTACTACATAAGGATAGTTTTTTTATAATTTTTAGACATTAAATAAATTAATTTATTTATGACACCGTGATGATTCGGTGATTACCTTATAAATGAACGATTTAAGTAAAATGAGAAGATTGGATGAAATATAAGTCCTAAACTTGACAAACACTTATTGGATGGGCGGATTTAGAAACTTTATCACCTTATCCTTGAAATATATCCTTTTGAGACCTTTAAAATACGAAAATAATTTTGTAATAATGTAATATTTTATAACATTCCAAGAGTGCCCCTCATCTCCTCTAATAAAAGTCCCCCATCTCTACCACCTTACTCACACCTCTCAAGCCTTTGTATCGGCCAAACCCATCCCATTTCATCTCTCCACATCCCTATATTCATCATTGAATCCTAAATTTGGGCAGAATCCTTTACAAGGAATCCTTTGAGCTCAAATAAAAGAGAGTTACCCGATTTAAAGGTAATGTCTTCCCTAGTGTTCTTTTGTTTTATTTTTCTTCTCCAAACCCCTAAACTCGTTTTATTACTTTTTTTGTAACAAAAAAACTATATTAAATATACTACGATGTTTTGATAATAATTATTCGAGCTACACCTTCACACACCTCCTTTTAATAGTTAAAGAACATACTGTTTCTGTGGATGGCGAATTACTACCTCACGAAACGATGATTGTTCAATATTCTTTTAACACCTTCAAAGGTGTCCATTAAGATGTCAATATATTTACATATGATATATAATATTTTTATGTTTTCTTTAAGCTTCTGTATTTTTCATTTATGGCATACCTTTATGGTTTCCATTACGGGTAAACATGATATCTTCATTTTAGGAAGTGCGGACTACCGCCCACTCAAAGTGATTTGATTCATTAATGCCATATGTGGGACATATAAAGGATGGAATTAATGGTATTACATATGATATCCTTCTGGAATTATAATATACCTTTATATAAATTTTATTTCATTCCATTGAATACAAAAAAAAAATGAAAGTAGCGTTCATGCCTACGTACGGCTTACCGTCTCCATGAACGGCACATTTCATTTCTTATCTCCAAATGTTATGTACTATTATAAGTTCATATATATAATGGATATATATTTAATATATTACATCTAAATTATGGATATCATTATGGAATAATAATATAAATATATCTCTCATTTTGTTTTAATTCAATTAATATGACAAAAAATGAAAGTAGCGTTCATGTGTACGTACAGTCTAACGTCTCCATGAACGGTGATATTAAGTTTTTATCTCCAAATGATATGGAATAGTATAAAATGAATATATACTGGATATATATTATATTTAAAACATCAATACTATTCTGGATATGATGTACCTATAACTACATGGAAAATTCTTTTCCAACAAGTTCAATTTTTACTCATGTATCGAACATCGACAAAAACGTCTGATATGAACTCACTTTATTAACCAATTATTATAACATTATAATATGTGATATGAACTGAATAATAATATCTAAAGGAGGTACTTGTGAAATTATAAATTGATCAAATTTTATTATTCAGGAAATTATAGAATGATCTAGTCATGTCGGACACGAGGTAAGGGATCTGACCTCTCTCTTTCTTTTTAAGTACACTCTTTTATGTCATTCCTTTTAATCTCATCTTTCTTATGATTGTGATGTTATTTTATATTACTGTTACTATATTTTTTATTTTCATATGATGAGAGACCCTATTTTCTTTCATCAATCCATTTAGAATGTTTTGAGTGGCACCTTTAGGCTGCCGATTTTTCGTAAGAAATCCAACATCTCTCTTTCTTTTTAAGTACTCTCTTTTATGTAGTTTCTTTTATGCTCATCTTTCTTTGTTGGGGGATGTTATTTTATATTCTTATTACTGTAATTTATATGTTCATATGATGATATACCCTATTTTATTTCATCAATACATTTTTTTGGATGTTTTAAGTGGTGTCGTTTGGCTGGCGAGTTTTTATAAGGGGTTTTTCATCTCACTTTTATTCCCATGAGATTTATGCTACATTTGCCACCATTTCATTTGAGTGGTATATGTAATTACAATTATTTTACTTTTTGTGTAATATACTTTCGTTTATGAGTATTTACATCAATGTTGTATTGTCCTTCTTTCATGGGGTGTATGTTTCAAAAGATACTCAAGTCGGTAAGGGAACCTTTCACCCTCCTCTTTTTAAAAGACTTCCTTTGTTGGGTCTATTAATTTACATATTGTGATGTTGGGAAATGTTCTAATATATCCTTATTGATGTAAATTTTATGTCCAAGTGATGTGTTACCCTTTTTATCTCTCATCAACTCGTTTTCTGAATTTTGAAGTGATACCGTTAGGCTGTCGAATTTTTGCAAGGGAACTTCCTAACACAATTTTGATTCTTTGGGATAAACTTTCTCTCCTTGAATATGTCGTTCTATGAATATGTGTGAATAAACACTGATTTTTTTACTCTTAATATTGAATTATATTTGGTGTAATTTTTTATCACACATAATTATGTAATTGATTTATCCTTAATCCAAGGATACTGTCTTTTTATGGGACTTCATCTCAATCTCCTTTCATTGAGGAATATTTTCTTTTATACACAAACTTCTTTTATACGGTGTATAAACCCATTTAACTTTTACATTTATTCAAAAGGAATCATTTTATAAGAAGCGTTTTACTAAATGACAAAAAGGAATGTTTTTCTTGTTGTACGTATGTGGCGACAATGACTTCTCCTCCGCAGTGACCTATATTTGAGTTTCGGCTTCCTCTACAAGACATACCGTTTTTTAAATGAAAAATAAATACCATGTTTTGATTTTCTTTTATTTTGGTATTGAAAATGGTTTTCATAATGTTTTTATATCAATGTGCTGTATTGATATCTTGTGATTGAAAAGTGGAAATGTTATGTTTCCTTTATGCATGTTCTATGTGATACGATTATGTTATGGTTCCTGGGCATTATTATGAATACGGGTGTTTTCATGATAAACTGAGGGAGGGTGAGCCCGATATAGCTCTCCAATGCATTGGTTAACGTGAAAAAATTAAATGTTAAAGTTTCTCCGATGAGATTTAGCGAATATATTGTGATGAGTATTCCAAACGTAACCAAGAAGGTTACTCCCTACGTAAGAATGTTATGAATGCCTCAAGTTTCCTTTATGCCCTATGATTTCTATGATTTATTCATGATTTGATGAGGTATGTTAAAATGATTATGTTTTATGAGTAAAGTATGATTTCATACATGGAATAATGTTGTCTTTTCATACTTTTATATCCCTTACTGAGCTTTTTATGCTCATCCCATGTTTTTGAAATGTTTTTCACAGGTCAAGGAAAAGGTTCATGAAATGATGCTAGTGTCATGGAAGTGTCAAGAAAGAATCCATGTTTTATTTTAAATATGTTTCTGTTTATTGGAAAAAATGAATACTGTCTTTTATGTAACCACTTTGTTTAAATGTGGAATGAAATTCATGATTTATAATATAATTATCTAGAACTCTAAACCTGAAAAGATCCTCAATGTGAATTATTTATTTAATTCAATATTCAGTAAGTTTTATGGCTAGGTACTTAAATTTGGTTTCAGAGGTCGGATTAGATAACATTAGTGGTTAAGGTATTCTCTAGGCATAAGTGATATTACCATAATGGTTAGGATTTCAGAAAGAGTCATAGTTTTAGATAAAGTGAATGAGTATGTATATCTTAGTGTTTATCTTCCTCATTAGTACATGATGGTTTTTTTGATATACTCACACTGACATTTCTGTTTTTAGTGAATGGATGGATCTAGCAGGCACCAATGTAACAATAGGTTTGAAGGAAACTGCTGTGGTTCTCTGATTAAGAAACTGGATGAAATAGGGGATTCAATGAGGAAACTCTTGGTTGTTCCAAACCAACTATCAAGGAGTCATGATCAACCACTTGAACCTTGGTATGTTCTTTAATGCATCATGTATGAGATGACCAATCGATGTTGAAGTTCGGGTAATAATTATAAAGGTAACCATTAGGATTTATATGATCATTACTTTTGAGGTAATTATGTGTTATTATATGTTATTATGGAAAATGAAATTCATGAGATAATATTGATGTTAAAATATGTTATGATTATTTTTGAAGATTTTATCTCATTTTGGGGAATATTTTATGAATTATATTGTTTTGTAAAGAGGACAACACGCAGACTGTGTGACAACCCGTCGCATCAAACAAAGCTGCGGGAATCGAACCCACAACCAAAGTGTGAATGGTATTTATCACCTACCACTGGACTACGTGAAGTCCCTGGTTAGATTGACTAATTCTTTTTAGTTAGATGATTTTAGGAATCAAGAGTAATTTTATTTTGGGTTACCTATGGAAATGATTAACTTATCATGGAGGATATGTGATTAGGATAATTAATTTTCAATATGAGAATTTAAGAGCAACTGATGTTATTTGGAGATAAAAGTTAATGTGCACCATGAAAAAATATGTGATAAAATCCTTCAAATATTTCGGTTTCAATCTTAGTTTGGTTTAATTTGATGAATTTTATGGAAAATTGTTTATTGAATGGTCTTCGTTGAGCTTTGGGTTTTTCTGGACAATTTTTGGAGATTAATAATAGATTTTCTTTTTATAAAGGATTATACTTTTGTGGATTATCAGATCTCATACTAACAATTTTGGTTTTGGTTTTTTTCTAAAGACATGAGAAATATATAGTTCTATTTTTGTGGATTAGGTGATTCTCAAGAAGTTGATTATAGTACTCTTAATGCGAACAAGTCTTCCTAAATACACATCTTTTGGTGAAATTATGAGTTTGGTTAAGGAATCTAGTAAAATTTGAATGTCTACGTGACATGTAAGTTTGTTTCATTATGATTTAGTTAAGCTCAAAAATAAATTCCTCAATGAATAGTAACCTAAAACAAAAATGTTGTATGTTAATGTTTCCTTCTCAGGAATCGAATACTGTTTAACCCACCACATGTTTGTGATTTTTTTATGGTTAACTTTCTCCTAGACATGTTTACTATCACTCTCCCTCAGAACAGGAACCTTTGTTTTTTCCTCCATATCCATGTTTTCCTATATGGAATCGTAGTATGGGTTAACTCGGGTGACCTTTGTACTTTTCTTTCTTTATTTTAAAGTGATTGTTTTACTGACTCTTGTTCTGATGTGGGATTTTTAATGAAGTTTCCAAGACCAATTTTAAAATTGCGAGGACGCAATTTTCAAAAGGGGGGAAGGATGTAACACCCCAGGTGAATAATGAATATGAAATTTTCACATTTATCCATATTTGTGAATAAAATATTAATATTACTTTAAAAGGGACGCTATGCTTGATGGCATACCCAATACGCAACAATGAGTTTCTTGGGAATCTTACATTGCACTCAAATAATAAAATAATATTATTTTAATTGGTAGTTAACGCCTAGCCGTTGTAATGGAGGTAATGAATAGAACTAACTACACAATTATTATGTATGTATTCAAATATTTTTACTTTTTACAATAAATGTTATAGGATTAAAAATTCGAATGAATCCAATTTTAAGCGTAAACATTCTAATATTCTTTAAAAGGCCGATTAACATCCTTTTGATGGAGAACCTCTTTTAAATCCACTTTTTTACAATTTTATGTGTTATATTTGACAAAATAAAATTCTTATTTAGAATCTGTACATCAAAATTTACATTGTGTAAATGTTTTGTGTTTTTCCGATAAAGTAGCTTTTTTTAATGAATAGTGAAAAATGTTGTATTTTAATTCAAAATCTCTTTTTAATCTAAATTATTTATATGATTATATTATATTTTTAATTGTTTTTAAAGTGAAATTATAACATTTTGTTACCATTTAATCCAATATTGGTCATTGGAATTAATTTCACTTTGAAATTGGACTTAAACTAGTGTCAATCTTTTAATAGATATTGTTTCTCAAAAACACGATATTTGTTTTGACATTGGGAATTAATTATTAAATTAATTAATTCAACTAATATGTTTTGAATTTTGTAAAATAGACATCATTTTTGAATTCGGAATATCAAATATACCTTAGGGTGAATTTTTTGTATTTTTTTGAAAAACATTAATTTTTTCTGAATAGTGAAACCACTAAGTGGTAGTTTAAAAACTGTTTTTTTTTGTTTAAATGAAACTTTACCACTTCTGTGGTTTGAATTTCAAAAATACGACATACATGGTTTTCATTAGGATATAAAATTTGGTTCAATGGGATTAAAATAATTTTTTTGTGAATAGTAACTCTTAGTTTTTTAATTGCGATTAGAGGTAATTAGTGTAATTTAAGGTAATGTTAATGTTATAGTAATATT
Organism: Viscum album; assembly: GCA_963277665.1. Lineage (NCBI taxonomy): Eukaryota > Viridiplantae > Streptophyta > Magnoliopsida > Santalales > Viscaceae > Viscum > Viscum album. Next base: position 1,400,136,902 of record OY728150.1, read on the forward strand.
AAATGACCATGAAACATGTTCTACCCTTATTGGATGACTCATGGCTGACCAAGACAATCCATGGGTCCACTTGGGGACCCCATGGAGCCACTTTGGTTGGAAAATGACATTAATACCTTTTTATTTAAAGTTAAAATTAAAATGTCACAAATATTTTTTGTTTTACTAAAACAATTTTTACATGGGGTTATATAAGATATATTTTTTACTATAAATGTTCATTATAAAGATAAAAATATTTAATACATCATGATATTTGTTGTATAATTTTTAGATATCAAATAAATTAATTTATTTATGACACCGTGATGATGTAGTGATTGCCTCATAAATGAACAATTTAAATAAAATGAGAAGATAGGTTTAAATATAAGTCTTACTCTTGTAAAAATTCAATTGGATGGGTGGATTTAGAAATTTTATCACCTTATCCTTGAAATATATCATTTTGGGTCCTTTATAATCCGAAAATCATTTTATAATAATGTAATATTTCATAACTATCCAAGAGTGCCCCTCCTCACCTCTTATAAAAGGCCCCCATCTCTACCACCTTACACACACCTCTCAAGACTTTGGATCGGCCAAACCCTTCCCATTTCATCTCTCCACATCCCTCTCTTCATCAGTGAAGCCTCAATTTGGGCATAATCCTTTCCAAGGAAGCCTTTGAGTTCAATCAAAGAGAGTTACCTGATTTAAAGGTAATGTATTCCCTTGTGTTCTTTTGTTTTATTTTTCTTCTCCAAACCCCTAAACTATTTTTATTACATTTTCTGTAACAAAAACAGTATCTTAAATATAATATAATGTTTTTATAATAAGTATTCGTGCTACACCTTCACACACCTCCATCTAATTATTAATGAACATACTGTTTCTGTGGATGGCGAATTACTGCCACACAAAACGATGATCATTCAATATTCTTTTAACACCTTCAAAGGTGGCCATTAAGATGTCACTATATTTACATATGATATATAATATGTTTATTTTTTCCTTAATCTTCTTTATTTTTAATTTATGTCATACCATTATGGTTTCCATTATGGGTAAACGCGATATCTTCATTTTAGGAAGTGCGAACTACCGCCCCCTCAAGGTGATTTGATTCGTTATTTCCATATGTGGGATGTATAAAGGATGGAATTAATGGTATTACATATGATATCCTATTGGAATTACAATATACCTTTATATAATTATTATGTGAATCCATTGAATACAAAAAAATGAAAGTAGCGTTCATGCGTACGTACGACTTACCGTCTCCATGAACTGTACATTTCATTTCTTATCTCCAAATGTTATGTACTATTATAGGTACATATATATAATTTATGTATATGTAATATATTACATCAAAATTATGGATATAATTATGTAATTATAATATATATATCTTTCATTTTGTTTTAATTTCATTAATATGACAAAAAATGAATGTAGCGTTCATGCGTACGTACGGCCTACCGTCTCCATGAACGCTGATTTTAATTTTTTATCTCCAAATGCTATGGAATAGTAAAAAATGATTATATACTAGATATATATGATATTTAAAACATCAATACTATTCTGGATATTATGTACCTATAACTACAAGGAAAATTCTTTTTCAACAAGTTCAATTTTTACTCATGTACTGAACATCGACAAAAACATCTGATATGAACTCACTTTATTAACCAATTATTATAACATTATAATATGTGATTTGAACTGAATAATAATCTTTAAAGGAGTTTCTTGTGAAATTATAAATTGACCAAATTTCATTATTCATGAGATTAAAGAACAATCGAGTCATGTCGGACACGAGGTAAGGGATCTGACCTCTCTCTTTCTACACTCTTTTATGTCATTCCTTTTAAGCTCATCTTTCTTATGATTGGGATGTTCTTTTATATTAATATTACTTTATTTTTTATGTTTATATAATTAGAGACCCTATTTTCTTTCATCAATCCATTTTTAATTTTTTGAGTGGTGCCGTTAGGCTGTCGAATTTTCGAAAGAGATCCTACCTCACTCTTTCTTTTTAAGTACTCTCTTTTATGTCGTTTCTTTTAAGCTCCTCTTTTTTAGTTGGGGGATGTTATTTTGTATTCCTATTACTATAATTTCTATGTTCATATGATGATATACCCAATTTTATTTCATCAATCCATTTTTTTATGTTTTAAGTGGCGTCGTTAGGCTACCGAGTTTTTGTAAGGGGTTTTCATCTCACTTTTATTCTCATGACATTTATGCTACATTTTACACCATTTCCTTTGAGTGGTATATTTACTGCCCATTATTTTCCTTTTTGTGTAATATACTTTCATTTATGAGTATTTACATCAATGTTGTATTTTCCTTCTTTCATGGGGTGTATGTTTCGAAAGATACCCAAGTCGGTAAGGGAACCTTTCACCCTCCTCTTTTTAAAAGATTTCCTTTTTTTGGGGACTTTTAATTTGTATATTGTGATGTTGGGATATGTTCTTCTATATCCTTATTGTTGTAAATTTTATGTCCAAGTGATGAGTTACACTTTTTATCTCTCATCAAGTCATTTTCTGAATTTTGAAGTGATGTCGTTAGGCTGTCGAATTTTTACAAGGGAACTTCTTTACCCAATTTTGATTCTTTGGGATAAACTTTCACTCCTTGAATATGTCGTTCTATGAATATGTGTGAATAACCTATGATTTTTTACACTTAATATCCATTTACATTTGGTGTATTTAATATCCATTTAAATTTGGTGTATTTTTTTATCACACATAATTAAGTAATTGATTTATCTTTAATCCAAGGATAACGTCTTTGTATGGGACTTCGTCTCAATCTCCTTTCATTGAGGCATGTTTAGTTTTATACACAACCTTCTTTTATATGGGGTATAAACCCATTTTACTTTTATTTTTATTCAAAATGAATCTTTTTATATGAATAATTTTATTAAATGAAAAAAATGAATGTTTTTCTTGTAGTACGTATGTGGCGACAATGACCTCTCTGCCGCTATGACCATTGTTTGAGTTTCGGCTTCCTCTACAAGCCATACCTTTTTTTAAATGAAAAATAAATACTAGGTTTTAATTTTCTTTTATTTTGGTATAGAAAATAATTTTCATAATGTTTTTATATCAATGTATTGTATTGATATCTTGTGATTGAAAAGTGGAAATGTTATGTTTCCTTTATACATGTTTTAGGTGATATGATTATGTTATGGTTCTTCAACATTATTATGAAGACGGGTGGTTCAATGATAAACTAAGGGCGGGTGAGCCCGATATAGCTCTCCAATGCATTGGGTAACGTGAAGGAGCTAAACGTTAATGTTTCTCCAAATAGATTTAGGGAATATACCTTTATGGGTATTCCAAACGTAACCAAGAGGGTTACTCCCTACGTAAGAATGTTATGAATGCCTCAAGTTACCTTTATGCCATATGATTTCTATGATTTATTTATGATATGATGAGGTATGTTAAAATTCTTATGATTTATGAGTAAAGTATGATTTCATATATGGACTACGGTTTTCTTTTCATAATTTAATATTCCTTACTGAGCTTTTTATGATCATCCCATGTTTTTGAAATGTTTTTCACAGGTCATGGAAAGGTGCATGATATGATGATAGTGTCGAGGAATTGTCAAGAAAGAATCCTTATTATATTTTAAATATGTTTCCATTGATTGGAAAAAATGAATACTATCTTTTATGTAACCACTTTGATTAAATGTGGAATGTAATTCATGAATTATGATCTAATTCATTAAAACTCTAAACCTAAAAAGATTCTCAATATGAATTATTCATTTAATTCAATATTCATTAAGGTTTAAAGTCATGCCTTATACATGCTCCCTTATTTCGTAAAGAATACTATATAAATGACTTTTATACATCAAAATTAAATACTCCAACAATGATTAAATGAACAAACCATTAATCAATTTCAAGGTAGTCAAGAATAACAAAAATAATTTATCCAAATCACCCATCTCTTATTCCAAATTTACTAACTTTGTATCAAGACCATATTGAGGTTTATAATTCTACCAACCATATATTTTCATAAAATTTTAACTGGTTGTTGAGTTACATTTCAAAAAACCATATAATCTCAAATCCACAAAAAAATAGTACTACCGTATAATCTTTATTTATTTCCATAGTTCATAAAATTGGTAAATCATCGATACCACACTGAAATGACATAATTCATTAATAAGAACATAAGAACACTTGTCATTACTCTTCTTCTGTGGTATTATTATAACATGATTATTATCCAATAACATCATTTTAGGTATAATCTAATGAAATGCACTTTGATTAGAGTAGTGTCTGATCTCCTTGCAGATTATGAATTTTACATTTGAAACCTTTTTCTTACCCTTTCAATCATGTACTTGGTATCCTTTTTCTCGACACTTATAACAATTTATAATTCCCTTAAATCATTTACCAAGGTGATTCTTTCCACAATTATCATAGATGAAAAAAAATTTCCTTCTCCGCTTTCGTTTATACATCTTTCTCTCTACCATCCTTTACTTCTCTTGCATCCCTTCCAAGCCATAGTACTCAATAAAATATTTACATATCTTATTAAAAAATGATACAATTTATTTATGTGATGAGAATATGTGGGAGACTATTTCCCTTCTAAATGATGGCTTAATACCATGAAATATATTATCCTTCTTAATCATTGGATCAAATGTATTGCTGGAGTTATCATCCCTTCTACTGAACGCCATTTCTAAAAAATTACATTTACTAGGTCGGTTTAGGAATTGCAATGAATAATTCCAATCTTGTAAAATACCTAACGTAAATTGAACAGTTTATGGATATAAACTAGAATCATAAAAATGTTTTATTTGAGGATGTATTTACTCTTAAATACTTCATAATGGATTTTATTTAAAATGTGAATTATCCTAAGAATATCCCCAAGGAGTTTCGTAACCAAGAGTGCAACAAGGCCCATTGTCTTACACCTATTCCCCTTCAAGTCTAGCTCAATGTATTATTTCTGGTTTTACCCTTAGATACATCTGTACCAGATCCACCTCTACCTTCTAGTATCTAAATAGGTATTTATTTCTTGGAAAACACAAAAAATATCTACATTACAAAAATTCTAGATAGTTAATCTATACTAATACTTAGAGTCTATCTTAGGGTAATGTTCTCTAATCAGATTTTATCTAAATCTAGTTCATATGTTTATTTCTAAACATCCTCTGATACCAACAGTAACACCCCGACACTAGATTCCCAGAGTCAGTGCATTATTTTAATACATTGGGATGATTACAAAGAATCTAGTCTCGAAAGTCTGATCAGTTTAGCAATCTTGGAAATTAGATTACATACATTAACGTTGCAATACACTTTCTGACATAAATCAATTTTTTTTTGACAATTCCATTGATCCCTAAGTATAACCCAGAATATCAAACATAAATCACTTCTTGTGATCCTGGGAAAATAAAAAATAAGAAAGGGGTGAGCTCAGATGATTAGTAGGGGTAAATAATTTAACGAAATAAAACATAAAAAATAAGCATGGTGAATAATTGAAAACACATTCCTTTACAAACAATAAACATGATAACTTTATGGTAGAAATATTTGATGTGTAAATAATTCTATAATAAAACATAGTCTTGGGTACTCTACTAGTCAAATAACCATATGAACCATCAATATTATATTCATATTGAGGGAATTTATAATGCTATAATTTTTGAAACATTTTTTGTAGGCCTCGGCCAAGACGTCCAAAAATTATTATGTCCTTAGCCAAAACCATATATAAAATTGGGAAAGGTATCATCCAATTCCACTTCTAATTGTCTCATGAGACCTACGGATGCATCGAGGTGCTATAGCAGGATCCACCCATCACTTACAATGTTTAATACATTCCTCATATGAAAAGGTTGAAACATAACATACAGATTATTATTATAAATAGCATACGAAATGTCAATAAATTATCCATTAACCAGAAATGGAAAAAAAATAAAACATCCACATTCAAACATATCACAAAAACTTTAATACAATATGGACTATTTTTATCAGATAAATCTACTTCAGACAAGTTTAAAATCCATCAATCGATGTTGACATAGATGAAAATGATTTGTAAAAATCTATGAGAGAAACATCCTTTTTTCATGAAAACATTTAAAATTCAAAAAATTTAGAAAGGAAGAAATTTAAAGACATTTTTGAATCATATTAACCCATTGCAATTTTAATATTTTGAATGGAATTAATATTTTAAAAACATTCATGTCTATATAAAGAAATCCTTAAAACCCATTTTTAAAACATAGAAATTAATTAAAATGATTTAGAAGAATAAATATGTATAAAATTTAAAATGATTTTTTAATAAAACATTAACTCAAAAGAATACCATTGAAAAATATTTTATGAAAAATGGACACGGATAATAAATATGTCCCAGTAAAAACAAACCCTTAAACAATATCGAATAAGAATGAGATTAATGAATTAACCCTTACATTTCACATTACTTTGGTTGAGGGTACATTTAACCACCTGTATAATGACCCTAATATGTTATTAAATTATAAATGAACCATATTAATATTTATTATATCATAAATGATTTATTTTTGACCATATACTCCTCATTTAATAATTATTTCCATGTTAAATTAACATTTTGGGTGATAATCACTTTCTTTATCGTATGTGTTTTAACTTGTTATTCTTGATCATTGAATTTAGATCATGATTTAAATGATTACCATATTTAATCCTTTATTTTTATATCATATATATTTAGAATATAAATATATATAATAGATGCATATATGAAATGGAATGCACCATTTATATAGACGGTAGACCGTACATTCACATAAACGTTGTATCTGTTTTTAGATCGTACTGAACGGAAGTAAGTGAATAAGATATTTGTAAGTACATATATATATCCATTGGAATTATTATTTCATATATTACATACTTAATAATATATATATATATATATATATTTATAATCATCGTTGAATGGTGAATATGACATGAATCTCATCGCGTCGTGGAGACGGTAACCATACATACACACAAGCAACAATATCATTCTTTTGATATTAAAATATTATATAGTTGGATTGTATATCATTTATAAATAATAATTAACATCTAATATTTATTATTTACCTCAATTAAACATCATTATTATATCCATCAAATATAATAATGCATTGAATAACAACTACACCACGACGTGGAGAGGGTTAGCCGTAAGTACGCACGTATGGTGACATGTCATTCATAGGATGGATAGAAGAATGAATATGGTTGTACGATATTTATAATAATATCACAGTATATATAATATAGTGGATTTATTGTTTTATAATGTAAACAACAATGAAATAAGATGTGGAAGATTAAATGAGCTTGAAAGAGGTGATAAAATATTTATCTCTTCTTCGGGTTCTCTCTTTTGATTTGATCAAAAGGGCTTCAAAGAATAGATTTATGACCAAAGGAAGGCCTCTGGGATGAGTGGAGGATAGATTAGAGGCTAATAGGTTTCAGGCACGTTTAGGTTACCATTTTTAACTTATCTTTTCTATTTAACTCTAAGTTAAATAATTTATGTTTTACCGTTTCTTCTTGTATTCTTACACTATATGGTTAATAAATGTACTATTAACATCCAATATAACCTAAAGTCATACATTAATAGCATATATAATATTATTTATTCCCTTTTTTAGAACATTAGTGTTTTAGGAATATTAAACCAATGAAAAATATAGTATTTGTTTTAAAAATTTATTTATGTCAATTTTGACACTATTTGGTATTTTCTTTTTCTGAAAGTCATAACAACCTTATCACTTAGAAAATAATTTATCTAATTAAACCTAACATGTCATATTAACCAATAAATTTAGTGGAATTTATCAAAAGTCTCAAATTAAAATTATTCAGATATTTATAATATCAATTATTTTAATCATTCTTTAATAAGGTAATCACCACATCATCATTATGTCATAAATAAATTTAATTATTTAATGTCTAAAAATATTAAAGAAAATACAACTTTGTATTAAATATTTTTATCTTTCTAATTAATATTTATAGTTGAATTATTTTATGTATACCATATATTAAAATGTTTTAGTTATGAAAACTAAAATTTAACTCTTTTAACTCTTACTTAAATAAAATTATAATTAATGTCCTAATCAAATCCAAGTGGACCGAAAGGGTCATATGTTTTTCCTAAGGTTTTTTTGGGTCAAATTTCACTTATCCAATAGAATTATTACATCTATTAAGGTAATAATAATTTCATTTTTACTTTTAATTATAATATTTACAATTAATTATTGTCAATAAAAGTCAAAAGATAATATTCACAAAAATTATTTTTATCTTATTGAACCAGATTTTATTTGATGATATCAATTGTGTCTCTCGGATTTTTGAAATTAAATTTACAGAAGTATTAAAATCTGGTATTATTAAAATTTTCAAATTCTCCTTGATGGTGGGTAGAAGACGGTAAAAAGATCAATAAAATTTATATATATATATTTATATATATATATATAATTACGTTAAAATGACTCAAATTAATTAAATTGAACTTATATAGGTATTATGTATCTATTTTCACTGAAAATAAATTTAAATAAAATAAGTAATTATTTTAATGAAAACTCAGTTTTAAACAATAACTCGGTGTTTTTCAGTATTCATCAAAAATTGAATGTTTTTAGAAAAATACAAAAAAATTCATTGTAATTTAATTTTGAAATTATGAATTCAAAAATGAAGTGTAATTTAACAAATTTAGAACATATAAGTTTCATTTAATAATTTAAAATTAATTCTCGTTGTAAAAACCATAAAACCTATTTTTTAAAAAAGTAAAAACTATCTAAAGATTGACTTGTGATTATATAAAATTTAATTGTAAAATTACATATATTGACCAAATTTTTTTTAAATGATAAAAATATAATCTAATTATACTTAAAAACCATTCAAATATACAATTTTACACTATAAATTATTTTGATTAAAAATGTTTTTTTCATATAAAATTTAGTAATTTCCACTATTCACCCAAATATGAATGTTATCAGAAAGACACCAAAAATTTATCGAAACTAAATTTTCATGTCTCAATTATAAAGAATAATTTTATTTTGTCAAATTGAATATATAAAAGTGTCAAATATTGGATTTAAAAAGGGGTTCTCCATTAAAAGCCTGTAAAAATGCATTTTTTTAATAAAATACTTCTTTTATCTGGAAAAAAATGAATTTATTATTAAATTACATCTAAGAAACACATAATATTGATTTTAAGAATATATATATCATATAAGATTCAAAATGCAGTTAATACTATTTATAACTGCTTTTTTTAATGGCTAGTTTGGTAATGTTGTGGTGCACTCGAACTCGATGTTGCATATAACGCAAGCTATTAAATTAAATTAATGAGATAATATACGATAAGGTATTGGGGTGTTATAGGAAACCTGATAATCAAAGTCATATATAGTTCTTTATAGATGAAGACACATGGAATTAATTTATTGATAGTAGAAGAAAATAATCATTTTTTGTAAGTGTATTGTAAAATTTTATAATTTTTCTTATATTAAAGATCATATTAATTATTTGTTAATTATTTCATAAAATTAATTTACAAAATACAAGGATATCTAATTATGATATCTGATCTAAAAATGTATACCCTCGTAAATTATCTTGTGTTGAATACACTTTATGAGAAGAACAATTGATGGAGGAATATTAGAAAATATTATAGACGATTCATCATGCTCTATAAGGGTTTCCCTCCATCCCATCTATAAAGACATGAAAAATGGAAGAGGGATCAGATGGGAAACAAATGTCAATAACTTATGGAAGAATATAGGATCATCGCTGAGAAGAATGTAAGATATTTATTTCACTTATTTATGATAATTACCTTTTTTATATACTTTTTAACATTATATAATTTTTCAATAAATTAATTCAAGATTCTATTGGGGATAAGAGAACAGATAGGGTATTTTACAACTGATGGGAGGCATGATATTTTATATGCAGCATGGGGAATTCCTAAACACCCGGTTCGTGTATGAGGATAGAAAATTGGTGAATTAGAATGAAATGTGTTTCGATGTTCTTCAACTTCATCTTTTGTGGGTATTTATAAAAAAAATGAGTTTTTGGAAGCTGATGTTCAGAATATTAATGTGATGATAGAATAAAAGATCACAACGTTGGTATAGTTTATGTTTGCAGACATGCAATGAAAATTTCACTCTACATCTCCCACTCCTCCACCTCTCCCAGAAGACCATGTTTTTTATCTTCCACCTCGGCCAGTAGCTCCCACTACCCCCCATAAAAACCCCTTATTTATCCTCCACATTAGCATGTAGACCCCATTATTTATCCTACCCCTAAATCCCACATCCACAGATTCCTAGTTATTGCGAGTTGTACATTGATGATCCTCACCATCATATACTTGCATATGAGATGATATATTATATAAGAAATAAAGTTCATCATCAAAAGTTATAGGTAGAGTAACATAGTGTCACTGTAAATGATATTATAGATATATCAGCTCGAGTATCATTACCTACAAATTAGGCAATAATAGTTGGACAAAGTTTCAAACACTTTTTAGTTTGGACTTCCAGACTTCTACAACCCATTACCATAGAGGTATGTGTATGTTTTATCTTTTATTTTAATTTGGTATTAAATTTGATTTAATATTTTAATGTTAATATATTTATCTATTTATTTATAGGAACTCCCTAAAGATAATGAAATAATTTAGAGCAACAAAAAAGACAAACGACCATCACATCACAAACAGATTCTAGTAGTCCTGATAGATTTTCAAGATATTAAAATTTTATGGTGCTCATTATTTGTTTCCAATGGATGGTAATGTTTGTGGACATTTAATAGATGTGGGGAATATGAAAAATGAAATCTAAGATATTATTACTAGAGATAAGTTAGATATCTATGTGGTGATATTTTTTTCATCCATGTCTTAACAAAATTATATGCCTACGATATATTTTTTAAAAATGTACACTAATCTTTGTTTTATATTAGGCATCTTTATAAAATTTGTGAGAATATTGAGTTGATATTTGTATATGGATTCATAGACGCATAGTTGATTTTCCATGAAGTGCATACATTAACTGTGGAAGAACGAAAAATTTATATTTATATCAGATTTGAAGAGAATATAATCACACAGTTTTGGTTGATTCCTTTTTGTTAGAGGTATTAATCATAAATCTCACAAAGTGTTATTGATATTTTAACATAAAAAAAACTATCCATAAAATTTACACTATATCAGTGAGCATTGTATGTTAGGTGTGTTTTTGTCCAAGGATGAAAGTACATTATTGGGTATGCTCTCTCCATGGAGATGTGTGAGTAAATGACAATAATATGTTAGAAATGTTGGTTCAAATATTTTTATTGTTGTTTATATTATAATTTATTTTAAATTTGTCTCATTCATATTATCTTCTAATAGGGGATTGTATTAATTTCAAAAAACCAAAAAAAAGAGTACCAATATCAAATATGTAAAAGTAAAAGTAAATATCAATTTATGAATTCTATATATTGGATGTCATAAATAAAAATGATGTTTTGAATTGAAAAACACATTTAAACTAAAATGTTATTATAAATAAGGAGTCATCAAATTTTGATATTATATGTTAAGATTTATTTGTGAAATAATTTAAAATTGTAGAATTATAAAGTTTAATGACGTTATATTTACTTATAAAGTATTCCATAATATTTCATTTTATTTAATAATTATACATGTTTACTACTTTACATTCAATTTGTAGCAATTTGATGACATTAAAACTTATATTGCTAATGATTTTAACACTTACAAGTGGAATGGTTAAATTATTTTATAGGATTGATTGGAATTTAGTTTGTTTTTAGTGTAAAATGTAATTTAGAATGTTTTTATTGTAAATTATTATTTGTTAGTTGTTTGGTTGGATTTATGTCTGTTTTTAGTTGAAATTGTAATTTTCAAATGTTTTAAATTTAAAAGCTTAATTTTTTACTTATTATTTTTTCTTTCATGTTTTTCTTTTTTGTCTGGTCAGGTTTTGTTATGGTTCATATTTTTTGAGGTCTACCTATTTAGTGTAGAGGAATGGTTGAATTTAAGAACAAGAGGGTTTTCATTGGTCATTTAATAACCTATGTAAATATTTTTTGGGGTAATGGTTTTCCACTTTAGTTAACTAAAAACTGATGTGCTATAATGTGCATTTACGTTGGTTATATAATAATCGACATAAAAAACTCATCCATAATTATTTTCCACATCGGTTATAAAATAGAAAACATTATATAATGGTTTCTACATCTGTTATAAAATAACTGACGTAAAAAATTTCATCCTAGATAATTTTTATGTTGTTTATGAAAAATAAGACATAAAAATGATTCAGATATGTTCTTTTTTACATATGTTATTCAATAATTGATAAGGAATATTGTGTATTATGTATGTTATCAAATAACTGACGTAAATGAGCTACATTTGGAACAATTTTTTTCGTCGGTAATTAAATAACTGACGTAATATGCAATATTCCATATCGATTATTAAAAGACCAATGTCAAAAATTAGTTCCAATATAGATTTACTACGTCAGTTTTTTATAACCGATACAAAAAACATTGTTTATAAATTCAACTTTAATAATGTCGGCTAAAAAACAATGTTTAAAATGTTTTATACACTACTGCCCTATCGTGCTGAATTGAAGAAGTTAAATTAAATGTATGTGCATATATATATATATATATATTATCTCCTTATCATTATTATTTCATATATTTCATATTTATTCATTATATACATTTTTAAAATCATTCTTGACATGGTTACAAAGGAAGATGGTTTTCTTCGGGTCGTGGAGACGGTAGGTCGTACGTTCACACACACAATGATGTGATTTAATTGTTGATAAAATGGTGGGGAATTAAATGGTAAATTAATTATAAATAAAAAATATAATTCCATATTTATTTTTTATATCCATTATATTAATTATTATACCTATTAAAATAATGTAGTGATGAAAAAATGATCACACTATGACATAGAAAGGGTAATCCATACTTACACATGCATGCTAAATTTTTTTAATAGGATGAAGAAAAGGTGTAATATTGTTGTAACATAATCATATTGTCATCTTATTATAGTGATTGTAATGTATTTATTACTTTATTATAGAATCACCATATTAATAGAATGTAGAAGGTGAAACAATACTGAATGAGATGGTAAGAAGATTACCTCTTTATCGACAATCTCTATATAGATTTTATATTATGGACAATAGCGTTGGTATTTTATGTAGAATACAAACTATATAATGTTACTAGGAAATATTAAATGGGAATTATTCAGGTTTGGGTCGGTCTAGAAGGCATAATGTTATTTGATGAAGTGAGAGAGGATGTTCCCTTTTATAATTGTAGTGTGGGGCACTTTAGGAAAATCTTATAATATTAAATTAATATATATTTTCAAATGATTTCAAATAAATCCAAATATTTTTATTTATAATATAATATATTCATTATTAAAAATACTTTCAAAAAATAATTGTTAGACATTTTTAGGTAAAAAATTATCCTTATATTTTGAAAATAACCCTTAGTTAAACCCTTCAACTTTTACCATGAAAACTAGGGTTTTTACTCTATATGGTAAATAAATTTACAATAAAATTAAAACTATAACCCACTAGATAATTGAGGAAATTTTTAGATACATTATATCTTATGGAGGAATTCACTATTTTAGTAATTTTATATTATTTAATAAATTATTATTTATTTTAGAGAGTCTATAATGTCAATTTTGATACTATTCATTATTTTCCTTTGAAAAAATATAATATTATCATGAAAACATTGAGAAAACACTGGTAATATCTCAATAATATGTCAATGTTAACTATATATTCAATCTATGCCATTAATTATGTCACATTATATTTGTTATAATATTTATAATATAATTTATATTATATTTTCTATAGTTAATTAATTACGACATCATTATTATGCAATCCATTAGAAAACTTATTTCGTCTCTAAAAATATATAATACTTAACAATGATAAATATAAAATTATTATCTTACAAATTACTATTTATATTATTATTTTTCTTCTGTTTTACCATATATTAATAATGATTTACTTATTACAATTATGAATATGAAAATTTTATCATATCATTAAATAAAATATAATTAATGTCAAATTATTATCCAAGTGTTTTAAAAAGCTCATAATTTCTAAACATGGTTGGTTTTGGGTGAAACCGACTAATCCAATGAATCTGGGACATGTGTTATGGTAGTTTTATAATTTAGTAATATTTTTTTTGTAATAAATTATCCAATTTACAATTAGTTAGTTTAAATAAAACATTGTAAATGTTTTTATTCCAAATATCCCAAATTTAAAGAAGTTATTATTAGAATATAAATATCAAAATGAATAAAATCAATTATATTTGGATTTTGATATTCAATTTACAAGAACTGAAAAATTATTTTAAATTCTAATTTCGTAGACGAGGTGAAAAGGTGTGTAAAACAAACATTCAAAAGTTCAATATGTTAGTTGTTTTTAAAATTATTATAAAAATGATACAAATGAACTAAATTGTATTAATAAAAGTGTAATTTATATAGTGTTTATTTGCAATTCAATTTAATGTTTAATAACTCTTAAGAAAAGTAGGCGGTTTTAAACTAAAATGTAGTATTTTTCAATATTTATCAAAAAACCAAACTTATCAGAAAAATACTAAAAATAACTATAAGATATTTTTAAAGTAAAAATTTAAAAATTATGTTTATTTTATCAAATTAAATTTCAATAACTGTCTAAAATTACCTTTATTATTTTTCATATAAGGACATAATAAGCAGTTTTATTAAGAAAATAATATTTTTAAACATATGAGTACTTTATAAAAAATTATACATTTCATATTAAATATGTGTTATTTATGTGAATAAATTAATAATTTTTTATAAATATTCATATTACTGTATTTAATGTCTATGTTGTATCAATCTCAAATAAATAATTATAATATTAACGTGTTGTTTAGAAGAAACATAGTTTTTTTTGAAAATTCAAGCCTAGTCATGTTGTATGTAGTGAAATATTATCTTAGTGTTGTCTATTACATAATCCAAACATACAAATTTTATATAATAACTATAATCTATATTCAATTTTATGTTAAATTAAAATTATCTATGTGATTAAATTCATTCAAAATAAATAATTCCTAGAATATTGGGGTGTCATGTTCTAACCCATTTAAATGAATTTTTCCCTCCAAATGCTGTTGGGTTATCAATGTTTTAATACTTGATAGTTACAAACATCTAATCCCGCATCTTAAAAATGAATACTAAATCTTACTTTTAAAAAACTAATGTTATAAACCTAAAGGTTATCCAATGTTATTCATAAACATACTTCAACATAAGATAACATTACTGGCATGTGAAATCATGTACATCAAAGAAAAATCTAACTATATGGTTCTAAAGGAGAGTGATAGAGAACATGGTTAAGAAAATGTTAAAAATTTAAAGCCCATAAATCTATAATAATATAAGGTAATATTTGATTTATTATAAAATAGGGTAATATGATAACATTTTTTGTTTTATTAACTTTTCCATAGAGATTAATAATTTTTATATGATAAAATTCACACTTGATATTAGAAAAATAAAGACCCACTGTTGATCCTTGATCAATTTCCACTTTAGGCCTTATTGAAATAAATAAAGTAGAATTTCTCCTTCATGAATCATTAGCAGATAATGATATCAAAAAATAGATAGATATGTTTTTATATTTATCTTTACCACAACAAAAAGTTTATCACATGTTATCAAATACCCCAAAATCCATCAATAATGGGAAAATAATTAAATCTATAAAACCTAAAAAGTAGTCACAAATGGATTCAATTATAATAATTCCAAAAGATTAAAATCTAAATATTTCTAATAAAGGTCCCTAAATTTTGGAATTCAATATATCATAAACCCCCCCCCAAACTACCTTATGTAACTCTTAGTTTTCACACAACACACATGTGATTACCATCATCGCATGTTCTCTTAAAACATGGTAATGACCTAAATTACCATAATTATGTATTGATAATATTCTTGTTTCATTATTCCTAGGTATATTCGATATAATTATTAAATCTAAAAATGTTACAACATTTATCAATGATATTATAAAAAATCATTATCAAGTACATAATTAGATCAAATGTAAATAGTAACATTCAATTTAATTATTCATATAATAATTGTGTTTATCCCAAAAACATTATCTTCACATATGTAACATATTAAGGGTTATCTTCCAATAATAAAAATTACACCTTTATATTAAATAACTTTCTATCCCATCAAAAACATTCTACATAAACCTGTAAGTCCTAAGAGAAATACTTAAAATGATTAATACTTGTATATTTCACCATACATATAACATAATTCGTGAATAAAAAACATAAAAACATTGATTATTCCACTTCATTAATAATCCATAAGATGGATACCACACCCTATTACATGATATCTTTTTTTCTTTCACATTTAATTTCTAGTCTCATCATCATGAGAAGAACTATGACTATTACTCTGACCACTATTACAATTCTTTTTAAGGGATTTCCACTGAGGACATATTTTTTTTTAATTAAAATTCATTAAAAACATAAAAAATTAATCATTCTATGATGTCCTTTGGAGTGAAATATTCACATCCATTCTACTAACCAACCCATTTTTCGTTTATAGTTGATGGATTTTTTAATTTCTTATCCATAGTATACCCATCTTCTTTTTCCTCAAATAAATTCACATAGTTGATTCATTCCACACTTTTAACATAATGGAAATAAAATCATATTTCCTTAATGGTCTCTAATACACAAACTCTCTATAAACTTCTTCTTTATAAATTTTATTGAGTTCGAGAGTTGGTTAATGTACACATTTCTAATCGCATTTTTTGAAAACTTTTAGGTGTGATCACAAAATAATTCACTCCCCTGATTATACCATTTTACTTCTAATAATATTATTTTCTTTCACATTAAAAATTAATCAAGATTATTATAGTTCTATACATTCAATAAAACAAGAATTCATTATGTAAGAAAAGATTATCACTGTGAGGAACCTCATAATCATAAAAAACCATTTAAAAAATGTATAAATTACACAAATTCATTAATCAATAATAAGTTAGGTTTGTATTAGGTTATTGGTATACAACATCTATTTAAATCATTCATGATATTTAATGAAGATTTTTTGAATCTCCAAATCATAAACCATGGGACTATCAATCTAGGTGTTCAACAAAGCATATTTCCATACACCAGGTTACTATTGAGTTAGGCCCGACACACCTTGTTGGTGTTTCTACCACCAGATAAATATGTTCTAGGGACACATCAACTTTTACTATGCACATATGGATTTATTCATACTAATACACATAACCTATACTTTACCAACATTCAAATACATTTCCCTACGATTTTAGTTTTCCAAAGGCCTATCAATAGACATTCCATGAGGGTTATAACTATGTTTTTTCAGTATAGTTTATAGTGGATAAAATAAAATTGACTTGAAACAAACTCTTTATACCCTATATTTTCAAACATTCATAGGACATTACTTTTATAGGATAAAAAATACATTAAACAAACAAACACCCAATAATCATATTAGTCTAGTTCCTTAAGAAACATGGAAACCTAAACATTTGTACATATATGAGTTATATTATCTTCCATTAGGTTATTCTTGACTAAAAAATTTAATATAAACATAAAACATAATAGATATCTTAATAACCACTTAGAAAGGAAACATGAAATGAGATGAGATCAGATGCTCTGTAATGGAAACCACTAGAGATATTTAAAAAAATCAAGAGAATAAGAAAAGTGAAAATGATCATGAAAATATTTGATCATACCATGCATATCAAAGATTATAAATAGGAATCATCGGATAAATATTATGATCTCATGAGACATGATTCATAAGGAAATAGAGGACATGTGTCATGAATGCAATAAAAAGGAAAAACCTTGAAAATGTGGCATCCATATAGTCATATTATAATGTTTTCCATTGTATTAAAAGAATAACTATGAAGGCCATATTGGTGGTATGAATTCAATTCTTATTCCATCGTTGTAGTAATGGTACACTCCCATGACTATCTTAGTGGAGAAAGACTATTATGCATATCTCATGAGATATAAATCATTACACAATGCAC
This sequence comes from Viscum album, assembly GCA_963277665.1. NCBI lineage: Eukaryota > Viridiplantae > Streptophyta > Magnoliopsida > Santalales > Viscaceae > Viscum > Viscum album. Next base: position 1,400,155,409 of record OY728150.1, read on the forward strand.
TGGAGGGAGATATAGGTCCCACGCATCTCATAATGAATTCATTCATACTTTTGCCCAAATTTTATTACAAATCATATAATAAATATTTTAATGGAATTTGTGTCACAATCAAGTAATCATAACATAACATGTGGAAGAGATACATGTTTCATGATCATTTCATCAAAATCATAACCAATAAAAGGAGTTGTTTTCTAAAACAACATTCCATCAAAACATAAACCTCATTGAAAGACAATATTAATGGTATTCATTAATTATAATAATATATGTCATCTTAGATTGGGGATAATTTTGAAAGATCACATGGAACATGAATTATCCTAAAAAAATCCTTTTTTAAAACAGAAAATATTTTCAAAAACACTTACTTTGAAACAAATTTTAAAACATCGAAACTAATTATGAAAAAAACCATTTAAAATATTTCATGGGGAAAATATATTTTTTCATTGTACTCATTTTCTCTTATGGAAATTCCATATAACATTAGAATAATCCATTTTAATTACAAAAAAATTAATTATATAAGGTAAACTTATAGGTATTAGAAAATATTGAAAGAGGAATAATCTATTCAATCCTTATAAAATTAATTTTAATATTCATCTCATATTATAATAGAAAAAGTCCAGAATTACCTCTTTAGGAAAATGAAAAAGAAAATTATTTTCAAATTGTTTTATAAAAATTAATGTTTAGATAAAAATTACATCCAAAAATTGTATAATAATATTATAAATATTATGGAAACTTTTTATGAAACACAGACCTGGATGATAAATGTACCATAATAAATACTTATGTATTAACATTCATGGAAGATAATGAGATTGTGAAATTAACCCACAAAAAATTATTTTCAGACAAATATTATGTCCCATTATATAAAATAAATTATATGTATTTGAAAATACCATAATATTATGGTTAAGATACAAAAAATATATACATGGATATTATATACACCATATAGAAGAAAAAATTAGAGTATGAGGCATGTGTCTCACAGAAGTAACAGTGTGTCAAAAATACATTACCTTAGGTCTGATTCCAACTCTATGTGAATGAAACACCTTAATAGTGGTTTTAAAAATATTATTAACTTATAAAATAATAATAATATTTTTAAAATCATATATTATTCATTTTGGACCTTATGTTACCCATTTATTAAGAATTCTAAGTTAAAACAACATTATGGGTAATAACCAATTTGTTTATCATGCATATATTGACTTTTTATTCGTGATCATATTTAAAAGACCATGAATTAATTACCTAAATAATTTAAATCATGATATATATATATCATAAATATTTAAAATATAAATATATATAATATATTGATATATGAAATGGAGGACACTGTTCATGTAAATGTTAAACCTGATGCATCCATGAATATTGTTTCCATTTTCATATAATATTAAATGGACGAATGTAAATGACATATATATATATATATAAGTATATATTATTAAATTAGTATTATTATGTGATATATATCATATTAATTTAGTATATAATGTTTTACTATCATTTTTAAAATGGTTTGTATGGAAGCTGATTCACATCGCGTCGTGGAGACGGTAGGTCGTATGTATGCACAAGTGATGATATAATTCTATTAATGTTAATACGGTGATGAATTATATGGTATTTAAAACATAATTAATCAATATAATATAATATTTATAATATATTTAAATCAAACCCATTATTATACATACACAAACAATGTATTAATAAAAAAATACTACACAATGGCATAGAGAGTGTAAACCGTATGTACACATGTGTGGTACTTTAATTTTTCATAGGATAAATAAAAGGTCAAATATGGTGTTTAAATAATCATAATTATGTTATATTATTTATTGTTGATACTAGATTTATATCTTCATAATGTAATAAAGAATGTATGTGTAAGTTGAGGAATAAATAATTTTGAATGAGTCTGGTGGGAGATTCCATCTTCTTTAGCGATCTCCAAGTAGACCTCCTTTTAAAAACACTAGAGTAGGTTTTTTTCAAAATACCAGAGCCTATAGAATGTTACAAGGTAATTTTATAATGGAAATTGGTGGGATTTGGTCTGTCATTAAGGCTCAATGTGATGGTAATAAGTGACATAGGAGGTTTCCTTTTATAACTGAGGTAAGGGGAACTTTAGGAAACTCTTTAAATATGATATTTAAATAAATTGATTTTTGAGTTTAGATAGCTCCAAATAGAGTTATTTCAAATATATGGTTAGTATGAGTGTAATACCCTCATCCAAATATTCTTATACATGATTAGGTCACAATATTAACCTTATCTTCTTGATTTAATGCATCGTTAAAATCCTTAAACTTTTACCATGACACCATGGATTTTTACTCGTTAGGGTTAATATAGTTAATATAAAATGAACAAAGAACCCCAAATGGTTCAATTATAATGTTTTTCTATATTCTAATTAAATTAAAAAAAATATTGTTTTGTATAAATATTATAACATTAAATGAAATATTATTTATTTTAAAGTAGCGTTTATTTCAATTTTGATATTATTCATTATTTTCATTTTAACAAATACCATATTAACATTATAACATCAATATAACACTTATAATGACTCAGTAAGATGAAAAATTTATCTATTAAATTTGTGTGTGGCACTAATTAGGTAATGTTTTATTTATTTAATGGTTTTTAATATCATTTATTTGATGTTTCCATTAATAAAACAATTTCTACATAACTATTATTGAAGCCATTAATAAAAATATTTATACACTAAAAAATGAAATATCATTACGAAGATAAATATATTCCCTTTCAAATGAATTTTTTTAATAATATATATTATTTATAACCATATATTAAAAATGTATTATTAAAATTATGAGAATAATAATTTCTACTTATATTTAAATAAAATTTAAGAAATGTAATATTTTTACCCAAGTGGAATAAAAAGTATAAATTTTTTGTATAAGTATATTAATGTCTAAATTCAGTATTCAAATGAAATTTGGACAACTATATGGTTATTTTTATAATATTATAATATTTTTCAATTTTAATTTTCCAATTTACCCTTATCCATGGCAAATGAAAATTTACAAAATTTATTATTCATAATATACAATATATTATGTTGGTCCTATTAGACTCTAAATATCATAAATATTATAAACATGTATGTCTATTTTTCAAAATTCAATTCACATAATGTGAAAATTTATGTTCAATGTTAATCCTTCAAATGTTGTTATAAGGCAGGTAAAAAGAACATTCAAAAGTTTAATATATTTTTTAGGTTTAATTTCATTATAAAAATTAATACATTTAACTAAATTGGATTAAAATAAGTATTATAAACGTATTATTTACTTTAAAAATCAATTTTAATTATAATAATTAATTAAATGAAAATTTTAGTTTTAGTTATAGTGCATTATTATTGAATATTCATCCCAATATAAATCTTATCAAGCAAATAATAAAAATTTAACGTAATTTAATTTTCACCTTAAAAATTAAAAAATGATTTATATATTTATATAATTGTTTATATAATTGTTTCTAAAATTTATTTTATTTTACTTCGCAGAAGGATTTAAAAAATTAGTTCCTTTATGAAAATTGTATCTCTGAATGTATAATTTTTTTTAAAAAATACATTTCATTAAAAATATGATTTATTTTTGTAAAAAATTTAAAGAGTATTATGTTACATTAATATTACATTATTTATTTTCTATGATATAACTATCTCATTTAAATAATTATTATTGTAATTTTTCGTTTCGTAGATACTCTGTGCTACCAGTAATGAAAGATTTTTCGGTGTTTCATATAGTGAAAAATTAACTTCGGTTTTTTTATAATGTAATTAAAATAATAATAATTTCACATAATAAATAAAATCTATATTAAATGTTTCATTATATAAAAAATATAAAAAATATTAAACGAATTCAAAAAAAATCATTCAAAAAATTTTGTGGTGTTATATTTTCCCCTTCAAATAATTTAAATATAGTTGTTAGAAAATATTACTATATTAAAAATGAGTTCAATAAAAATATAATGTTTTTACATAATAAATTTATAAAAATGACATTGAAATAGATCATTCATGAAAATTTAATTTTTACAAAATATTGAATGTAATATAATGATATCGATCTATACTGACTCTGTGGTCACAGTCCTATGGTTGGTATTCTAACAAAGTGATGAACGTTTCACATAGTTGATATACTTACCGTGTTACAAAAAATTATTTGGTTGGTATAATGAACATTTGATTTAATTTTGTGATAAAGATGATATACTAGGAGTACCATCAAAAGTAATTTTTACTATCACTTTAAAAATATATTTTAACAGTAAATAATATTACATAATAGTCACATTGATTATTAACTTCAATGTATCATTGAAAAAATACCTCTTAATTTTAGGTATAAAAACTCCTCTTATAGTTACTTAACATGGAATCATGATATGTATAAATAACATCTTCATGGTAGCTTCAAAAATAAATCATGACAACATTGTTGGAACATCACAGTAGGAAAAATTAATCACACATGGAATGTACTCACTCTCGTTATGGTTGGTAAGAAATCATTATGGAGGAAACATTATATTCAAGGATGATATAGACAAATCCACATGGTAGGTATCTTTTGGTAGTGTAATGTATATAGGGGGAATATGGGGATTATATATATATATATATATATTTGTGCTTCTAGATAGAAACTAATGTAACCATCCTTTTATGGTGTAACGCATCTTCTGTGTTATTTGGCACTGAGAAAACAAAACTATGTAATATGGAAAATTCATGATTAATATCTCTACATATGTGTCTAGTATCTCAGTAACTAGTGTTTTGTTCATATAAATGAAACTAAAAATGGATTTCGAGGAAGTGGATGATGTACTACTACCGTAATGAGAAAGAAAAAGTGAAGATGTGTTCTTTTGTCATTCAAATGGATGTGTTGGATGGTTGGGTCTCTCCACGAAACAATGTGAAGGGATAATATTTCTTTTATCAATGAATTATATCATGTAAGTGAACTATGAATTATCTTGGATGCATAAGAGATTTGATGTGATGATATCATGGATGTAGGTAATGTTAAAGTATGGAGGATATGACATAATGGTGTTCTCTGTTGGTATTATATAGTAATGGTTCCCACATATAAATGACACAATCTCACAGATATATTTATATATATATATATTAACAAAAGAAAATAAAGTATATAACTTTGTTTATAAGTTCATAAAATTTATATATACAATAATGAATATATAAAAAAATTACTCAATTATAAAACATAATAAAAAAAATTGATATACTTTTTAAATAAAAATATAATATTATATATATATAATTATATCTATATTTATACATCAAACAAAATATAAAATAATGTATTTTAAAATTAAAATACTAAATAAGCTAAAATATAATTACAAAAATATTAAAATTTAAATATTTAGAAATTAATGATAATATATTTAAAATATTTACACATTAAATAATATTAAATTTAAATAATACAATAAATGACATTCTATAAATTTTATAAAATAATCGATCGAAACATATCAAAAAAATTAGAAAATTAAAATAATAACTCTCACTAAAAAAAATACAGTCCTCTTCGTAAATTCCAAAACAGAAAACCAAAATTTCGTTTTTATTTATCTCAAATGTTTTCCCCCGTTTGAAAATTATTATAATTATTAATGAAAAAAGTAAAATATTAATATAGAAAAAACTAAGAATGGATTAACTCCCATTGAATATTTTAATTTATATTTGACATATGAAAAAAAATAAAATTATATTATCATACCATTAAAAAAAACTAAATATCTAACAATAATAGTAAGAACATTAATTTTCCAAACCTAATAGAATATAATTATTATGTAAATATATTTTTACGTTGATTTTTTGTTAGACTGTATGGGAGAAGGGCATTCCATTTTTAATAAGATCTTCTAAATATTAAAATATGATATCAAAATGTTTTGTATTTTAATGATGTATATTATTTATTATATTGAAATTGCATTTGAATTTTGTATGAAAATAGTACTTTTAAAAAAAAAATCAAACATGATAGAATTTGTTTCATTTAAATACATTGAGTATAATAATTCAAAGCAGTGATATACTTGGAGTCATTTATAGACTATGACACTAAAAATTTAATTTTGTAACTCCATGATACAAATAATTTAAATAATAAGTTACCAATAACTAATTTATTTTCCTCTCATCTCTTCATCACCCTAATACGGATTTGGGAAAATCTGATACATTGAAACATATCTAATTAGAGTAAAATAAACTAGTGTAAAATGTTTCTTTAACATATAGAATTATTATTTTTAAATCATTTATATGAAATTATTTAGGATTAGATAGAAATGTTTCACACATAAAAAATTAAAATGTGATATTAGTGCTTGATATAGTTAAATTAATAATGCTTCATATGATTTATCTATTCATATTATCTTTCATTAATTTTACAGTTTTATCCACTACTAATTTATAATTATTTCTCCTTGTGGTCCTCATAATATTTCATTAATAAAGATTAATTTTTTAACCACATCATTTGTATGTTTTATTTTATTCCATATAACACCATATTTTACATGTAAAATATCTTAGGTAAAGAAAAATATTTTTTAACCATTTGGTTCATATCAAATTCATTTTTATATAATATCAAAAATTATTTATATATTATAAATATTGTAGATCCAAAAATTATTTTATAGACATATATTTATATAATTAACAAACAAATATGAACATTAATTCTTAATTTGGTTGGATATACCTTTCCATTGATAAATTTATTTTGATGTAATAAAGTGATTATTCTATTATAAAATTTCCTTTGGAAGTGGAAACCGACTCAATATGTTCTTCATGAAGGGATGCTATTATTTTTTCAGCATGATCATCATTAGGAAAAATAATAATTTTCTTCATATGGGTAGGACTCTCAATTCTGGGTAGGAGGCCCCAACTCGGCATCGTCTTGGTTAGGCTATCCAAGGTAATTCACCTGAAATGAATAATTTTTCCGATAAATGGGTTCGTTAGCACCCTCCTGCTTGGGGCCTTAGATTGAACACTGATGGTTCTTATGCCAATGATGTATTGTGAGGGGTGGATCATGTGTGATATCCATGGCTCCCTCATCATGGCCATATCTGTCTGTCTAGGCAAGGGCACATTACTTTTGGCGGAGGCGATGTCCGTGCAGATAGGTCTCAATGTTTGTAAAGAGAAGATGATGGATCTTGTGGATGTGGAAACTCAATCAATGATGGTTTAAATCTCGATTCTATGGCTTGCTGTAATTTTATGGTGTATTGAATAAATTATTTTTAATTCAAGAGGCTTCCATATAAATGCCACAAAAGATTCTCACACATGGTCGGAGGGGAATGGGGTAGCGAACTATATATCCTCTCTTCACAGTCCATGCTCGAAGAGCTTAGTATTCCATAACCTTTATACTTCGAAGCCGATAAGGATTCATATCATTAGAAGGGACACCCATGGTCTCTACTACATTTATACCCCCATAGTTGTGATTCCCCAACCCTTTTTTAGTCCTTTCATGTACTGTTTTCCTTCCATTTAAATAAAAATATAAATGATGTTGATGATGACATATACCTCTTCAAATATTGCACAGTTTAAAAACGAAAATTTACATCCACATAAATGATTTAAAAAATTTTATAACATGAACAATATAATCGAAACCAGATGGATTTTATTACAACATCATGGGATGAAAAATCCTTAAAATCAATAAATTGTTTGTTTAAATAACATTGGTAAACTAAACAGTACTTTTTTTACAATACAAATATACACATACATTTATTTGAGAAATTCATTTGGTTCTAATAGAATGTTTATAATTATATTATTCAATGTGGTTCCAAACATCACTTAAATAATTTTTTTATAAATATAATTTGTCTAATTTTAATATTTTAATGATTTTTAAATATTACCATGAAAAAAAATTACAAATAAATCATAATAAGCACAAATATTCAAAACTTATTTTAAATTTATATTCGCGATTAAACACTTCCAATTACTGTTTTAAATAATTAACTTTTGTGGTTTCTAATTAATTGTATCATATTGAGAATATATTCCCCCCCCTCTACTAATGTATTGTCATTTTCATGTTTATCTTAAATTGAAATAATTTATTTAAATCCATTAAAAACATTATGATAATCAAAAATGATTTTTTATATTCATTGATCTTGACATAATAAATTCATTCATATAAATTGTTCTCTTGTTATAACCTCTAAATTAATTACAATAATTTTAATACATTGCAAAACTCCATCATCACATTTAAAATCTTATTTTGAAACATTATAGTTTATATATAAATTCTCAAATATATAACCAATGAATCTAAAGTTAGGAATTTTTGGATTCTTTTCATTAAAAAACATATTGGGTTCTCATTAAAATATGTGTAAAATAATCACTATTTATGATATATTAATATATTTTAACCCATTTAGCCAAAATATATTTTTATATTTAAAAATAATTTATCATATTCCTTCCCATTTATTGAATAGTTTTCTTTATTTTTTTAAACACCATTTTGTTGTTGTGTTTGAGGGGAAGAAATGTTATGTAAATATAGATTGACTTCAAAATAAAATCTATGTATAAGAAAAATATTATCCTCCATTATCACATCTAATTTATGTTGTCAAATATCCTTAATTTATTTTAAAATGTTTATGTAAAATAATATTTTTTTATTTGATTCACTTTTATGATATATGAAATGGTCCATGTGAATCTACTAAAATAATTTATATTTACTAAAAAATACCTATTTCTACATAAACAATAAGTTATAATGGGTAAAAATTATTCATGATAATGAAATTCTCAAAAACTAAAAATATTGAAATAATTAAGAAATATGGATGACTTCATTAGTTTCTTACCTGTAAAAATTATATCACCAAAAAATACTAACTTAATGAAAATTTATGAGGATCAAGAACACAAATTTTTTTCCCACTTCTATAATTTATTTAATGAAAAATAACCTTATATTTTGTTTAAAATGTATATATATATTTATATAATTTAAACACTTTATATATTCATTGATTATCACTAAAAAGATATATATTATAAATTTTATTTTTCAATAAAAATAAAAGAAAATAATATTATCTTTAAAAATAATACATATATTATTTTCTAAATACACTATTCCCATTACCAAAAATTTCAAAAATATTAATAATATATATTATTTTAAATTCCACTACTAATAGTATATTTAAAATTATGATATATTTTAATATTTCTACTTATCCCAAACCATTGACCATACATTTAATGTTATCACTGAAAGTCACAGTGATTCCATCAAAGGAATTAAAGGATAAAAATTAAGAGATTTAATCGTTAAGGATTCTAGATAACACACTATCTGTAAACCATTCATCTATATAATTCATTAAGAAGGTTTTCTTCAATAAAATTATTATATAATTATTTTTTTAATGATTTTATTTTGACACCAACTAGATTTGTGATAAAACTCTTAATTACACGTACGGAATTAAGGAACTTATTATATGGTATTCTAAGATATATATTATTAATATAAAATGCATTAGGGTTCCATAATGAATTATAAAATATTAATTAATATTACATTTCATAATTCCCATTTAAATTTAATATAAATTTTGTAACATTTCAGATACTTCCTCAATTAATTTTAGAAAAATTGGTTTTTTACATACATGGAATCTGTCTATTTTATACAAATGCAGTTTTATCAATTTTGGGTTTGATCATATCATTATTATTATAAAATATTTATTTTTCTTCAAAAAAAGTAAGGTTTTATTTAATCAAATGATTTTCATTTAATTATTTTCATTCTTATATTGAATAAACTCTAGAGTAAAAAATATCATAGTTTTAAATGATCATGGATTTTAAAATATTTTATTTTCATATTTGTGTTTCCTATAATCCATTTCGTTTTTCTTTGAATCACCCATAACTAATTTAAAATTTTTTCTTCATTAGTTTTTGAAAGGAATTCATCCATTTTTTATTCTCATATTTTAGAAATATTATGTCATAATATACAAACTTTTTATCTTATTTGATAATCTTATTTTTCTATTTTTATTTCTCTAAATCATTCTACCATTATCAAAATATTATTTTAAATATTTTAATTTGGTTTAGTTAATTATTTTTTATATTTTCATTATCACACTCATGAAAAAAAAACATAATAAGAATCAGTATTTAAATCCTTCATTATTATATCCATAAAGAATATAGTGGACACTTAATTTTCAAATTCAGATTCAACACTTATTAAATCTGATTCCTATGGGAATCCCCATCCATATTTTCAATATCAATATAAATATTTATTCTATTTCTTATATTTCTTTTTTAGATTCAATTTTGGATAGTATGATTTGATATAAATTTTTTCTTACACATATATTATATTATTCTTAAATCGTTGTACATATTAAATTTATCATTATTAAATATTTTTATATCATTCTGTGGATGATATGTTTTGTAATTTATCTAAAAATACACATTTCCATTCATGTAATTATTGAATCTATTATTGTAATTTTAAAATTGATATTTTTTTCATCTCATTAATAGATGAATTATATGATACGTGTATATTAGTTCTGAATAATATATCATTCATTTTTTCGGTTTTCTTCAAACTTTTCATCCTTAATTTCCATGTCATATTGTAGTAGTGATCAAGAATGTTCATACATTAAATAAATGAGAAATATTTACATTATTATATCACAACATTTAATGAGTTCCTTATTAGATTATGAAATAAATGTATTATTTCATTGAGATGTCCATTCCTCATAGTCTCCCTGAGTGTAAAAATTCTATTTACAATCTTGGTGATTTTATTACATCTTGTTGATTCTCTGTTGATTATTCATTCAAAATTATATAAAAACAGTAAATGTGATATGAAAACATGGTTCTCTACAACGTATACATTCCTTGAGGAGTTGTTTTTTAAAGTCCTCTATGTTTCCAAAAATCTTTTACATGATGAAATATGTATATACATAATTCTACTTAAATAACAATATAAAAAATTCATAACACTATAATTCAGAACATATGTTGTAGAATAATTTCCTTTTAGAGTTTTTAAATATTCCCCAAGAAAATTATTCATTTTTAGAATGATATCCCAAAATTCATGACGTATGTGTTTTTAAATACCTCTATCAGGTCCTTCTAGTAAACATAGTCTAATCCATGTATATGATGTAGACTGATAGTATTCAACAACCCAAATTCCTAACATTCAATAAATAGTTCAGGGGATATTTCATTATACGTTTAGGTATATGATTATGGATTGTTCATAAAATACAATGAAAAAATAATAATAACCTATAGAAATGGGAAAAAATATAACATTTATTAGGTTTTAGTGATATAACAAGGATGAAATATTTGGTGGTTTTCAATAGTGCTATTATAATGTTTTCAATCATATTACTATTATCAAATTGATTAATAGTGTTAATTGGTAATATGACATTAAAAAATGAACAAATGATGTTATTATAGTAGTTTGGATAACTAATATTCCACTCTACTCTTTAATATTATATACTGGTTATGTATGTGGATATACACTAATTCATCACTTTTGATATGCTGTGATACTATCGATTACGTACATAAATACATTTTTATGACCTGGTAGTATTACACCAACTGATATTTATATGATTTACCTCCCAGTTGGCTATTTTCTAGGAGTAAAAACAGGTCCTTCCATTCATGTACAAGGATAAACCTAATTAAACTTTTTTTGACATAAAATATTAAGAGGACTATAGAATCATAAATCATTACAACAAGAAATAAATCAATGAAATCCATAATAAAATTAAGGTCAAAACTATAGAATATAATATTGATTGTCGATAAATCTCATCATATTTGATCAATTCATTAGTGTATGCAATAACTGATGAATCCATAATGATAAAAACAGTGGATCATATGACATAGTCGAGATTCAATACATTGTCAATATCATATGACCATTGTTTATATCTCTCTAGAATTTTATCGATAATTACCATTAATATGGTCTAATAAACATTGCTAATTTTCTATTATCTCTGAAGTGCCCAGATCAGTGTGAATCACTGAGAGGGGGAGGGGGTGAATCAGTGATCCCTTAAAACTTTTTACTAATTGATTCTTAATCAATTAAACCTCTATGGCTGGTTAAAGCCTCGATCCACTCTTCTTGTATCTCTCACCTTTCCACGAATGCTGCAGTAAATGTAAAGGCACTGGACACAAGGATTTACAAGGTTCGGCACCAAAGGCCTACATCCTTGCCATGCTCTCCCAGCATGGATTCTCCCATTATAACCTGTTAAAATTACAATGTTCGATACAGCTTCCCACTGTATCTCTCCTGAGTCCCACAGGAGGGTCTTTATACTGCGTCCCACAGTGTTACCAGAGTCCCACTGGCCTGCTCCAGAATCCCACTGAAGACTTCTTCTCCCTGAGTCCCACAGGGTCTTCTCTTGGCTCCTCGAGTCACACGAGTAGCTCTTCTCCACTTTAAGGTTTTCAAGTATCCTCAGCAGCCTGGGATAAAGGCTGCTGGCCTTGCTCTTCTTCTGATCACTTGTGGTGAACAGGTCTTCTCGTCTTGCTCAGGCTTTATCACCTTCTTCTAAGGATGACCTGGCTTCTCTCCAACTACTGAATACTCAGACAAATGATGTCTTTAACTTCAGTCTGGTCCAGTCTCAGTTCAAAACAACTTCATGCGCTGAATGCATGGCATCACAATATCTTCAAGATCTTCTGGTCTTGGACTCCTCAAATTCACACAACCTGATTTAGCTTTGTTCACGTGCGCACGTGCATGCATGCATGCATGCACTCCCCTTCTTCTCTTCTTGGTGCAGTAAACCCTCAGAGGGTGTAATTCTTTTCAGCACACACCTACTTCTCAAACTTCACACACTTTATGCAATTTGTCTACACACATAAATGTGTTCTACTTTAGTGTGGGTCACTCCTTATTTCTTCTAAGTGTTTACACTTTTAGTGCACACACTAGGTTCGCCTTCTTGCTTTCTTTGCACACACACACTTCCTTGATCAATTAGAAAACACAAGTCTTGGCCTCCTTCACTTGCACACACTAACTCTCGACCTTCTTCACTTCACACACAAAGTGTGTCCTTCTTAGCACATGGAACACACATAAGTGGTCGTAGGGTGTTCTTGTTCTTCACTTAGCATACACCGAATATGCTAGGTCTTCACTTGATGCTCACATAAGGCACTAAGCCTTGGCCTCCTCTAATTTGCACACCCACTGCCCGAATGCAATTAACACTGCCAATATGAAGGCGCGCAAGTGATTTAGCCGCGGCCTCACTTCTTCTTCAAAGCGCAAGGCACACTTGGTGCACAAGGCAGCGTGCAAGTGCACAAGGCCTCTAGGGCGCGCACGCCTCGGGTGCAAGGCACCGTGGGCGCGCAAGTGCTACCGCACAGGGGGTCGCGGTGCACAGAGGGGGCGCGCAAGTTGGCGCTGCCCTTCCTCCTTTCTGTCGCGCAAAGGATAGCGCACATGGGACTCCTCCTCCTCCTTCTTCTTGTCGCGCAAAGAAGTAGCGTGCAAGGGACTTCACCGCGCAAGTGTGCGCGGGGCTTCGTCTTCGCGAGGCAGAGGGCTCTCACGGATCAACAGGTCTTCAACAAAAACATCAGCAAGCTTTCTCGAGGGCTAGGCCTCATTTATATAGGCAGAGGAGAGGCGGTTCTATCCGCGTGAAATAACTTCAAACACCCGAGATCTTCGGATCTTCAAACATATTTCCAAATCTTGTTTTTTATTCTCGGTTTCACGTGGGCTCCCTTTATTTTTGCTCCTCTACGTGCATGCGACTCATAACGCATGCACAGCCTTCAGTTTAGGCTCATCCCATGCAAAAACACCAATACCCCGATGCCTCGGAAACTCCGTTTGCCTTGGCCTCATTCGAAATTCTCCATACATTGCATGCAAACCATTTTTTATGCATGGCCGTGTTCGGTGTGGAGAGACGAGCTCAATGGAGGTCTTAGATCCTTCAGAGGTGGCCGGGAACTCGAAAACTGGTGCTCGGAGGGCTCTGGTTCAGCGGATGCTCACGGGTGACCTTCGGCTCGAGCTCGAGGTGGAAGACGAGCCACGGCCATCGGATCAGGCGATGGAGATACATCGGATGGCCGGATCAGATCGCGGCGCGCGGCAGATGAATCGTGCGGCGCAGATCAAGCGCGCGATGAGACAGACGGCTCAGATCTGTCCCGGGTGAAAAATGCGCGTCCCACATCGAAGTCTCTCGCGGAATTTCCGCGGTATATCAAATAAGCGCTGCCGCCATATGCTCAGTTGAATCTCCTCCCCTCTCGGTGCCGCCCTGCACCGAGTTCTCCCTGCGGGCGCGCTGTGCGCCCACTCTCTGCTCCTGCGGGCGCGCTCTAGCGCCCACTATGCACACACGGGTGCGCGGGCTTCACCACCGCGTGCCCTCGGGGCTTATACACGGCCCCTCTGCGCTCCTCCGGGCGTGCCCCTGGCGCCCATGTGGTTGTCTTGGGTGCACCCCCTGCCTCAAGGTTGCTGCCCTGGCCTTGAGGGTTCCCCATGGGCGTGGTGACCTTGAGTCCCACATGTGCCTTGGGTGATGACCCTCGGCTGTCCTCCTTGGTGGCCTATTTTTTTGCAACAAAAACACTAAGTCCTTTGTTAAACAAAGTGACGAAGTGTAACATGCCAAGTGCCACTCCAAGCCATTCTTCTTCCCATCTCTATTCTTCTTCTTCTTAAGAATTCCTCCAATTCTCTTCAACATTTATTCATCACTTTGTAATGGAATTCCCGAAGGTTCTTCATCTTCAACCGAACTCCTGAATCACTTAAATTATTCAAAGTACTTCATTGATCTAATCAGAGATCAATTGGATCATCTTCATGTTCACATGCACTAAGTGATAGTGCATGGACTTCTTTAATCCACTTCATCCACTTAGAAGTTGTGGATGGCTCTCTTTTCATCTCCTCATGCATTGTCAATACAATGCATGGTCTTCAAACAATGTTGTGACATTGTATCATCAGGATACAAGTTCTTCGAACTTAAAGAGCAGCTCAACAATCGTCAGATTTTACTAGAGAATGTTTCAACCACATCTCCTATGCCACTTAGTGAATCTCCTAAGTGACATGCATCTTTATGTTCCATGGCCATTCTCCATTCATCACCATCACTATCACATCCTTTTACATTCACATCTTGACTCCTTAACATCCATTCATTCCAAGACAACTTCATGCCTCATTGACAACAAATGCAACCCAATGCACTTCAATATCCCCCTTTGTATTTGTTGTCAATACACTCCTTCAGCACATATGAATGGGTCAATATGTGTGCCAATATTTTCTCCCCCTTATTGGCAATCAAATGCATAGGTGTGGTGTGGTTCTCTTTCAAAAATATCTTCCTCCCTTTGAATAGTATTCTCTTGAAAAACACTGAGAGAGGGATGATGTCACATGTTCTCTTTAGCAAAGAACCTTTAGTAAATCAGCTCTAAGTCTATTTGGGCTAACCCGGTGTAGAAAACAAGAGTGATGTAACCAAGGAACTCAATGCTGTCCCCATTCACTGTAAACATGTGAGATCATGCTAAGGGGTTGAAGTTTTTCAGATATTCAATGAATTGCTGAATCCTTCACATACTTCACAAAACACATTAGAATGTTCAGGTGCAAAGATAAAGCTTCCCCTTTCATCTACTTTCTCAAGATGATATTAATTTCAAAACATCATCTTCTCCAGATTGGATCCCCCTCAAGGGGTGCACTCCATTCAATCCAATCCATCCTCCAGTTGAGAATGATCATCATCTTCAATTCCCTGCAATGTTAGCACCTGTAAATACCAATGTATAAGGGAATAAGATGGAACCTCCTTGGTTCATCAATGTGAACAACAAGGTTGAGAAGATTCTCTCAACTGAGATGTCCCATTTTCACCATTCTTCACACTTGCACATTTGATCTTCAATGATGATTGTGCTGGTGTGGTTCTCAAATCATCTTCATGTGAAATCTTCTTCTTCCCTTTTGCTTTAGCAATTGCCAGAGCTTCATCTTCAACTCTTTGTAGTTCTCTGGCAAGTTACAACTGATGTGGCCATATGACAAGTAAATCATTTGGAAGAGTGGCCTCAGTTCTGGAAGTTCCACATGGTTCCTTTGATGCTGTCAAGCTACCTCTCTTAGGAAACTTGTTTTCAATCAATCCCTTCTACTTCTTCTGGATTGATTGTCTGTTTGAGTCCAGTCTGCCTCTATTGAATTTCATGGCTTCTTTACAAAGATCCATGGTATGGACTTTCTTTCCACAGTAGAAGCATGTTTTCTTGGTGGTCCTTCTGGATGCATCACCCTTCTTGGATTTAGATTCCAAGGACTTCTCTTCCTTATTCATAATCTTCTTGGGAGCATCTTCCACATTCTTATGCTTGCTTCCCAAGGAATCTCTCTTAGCCAGGTTCTGTGATCTTCTCTTCTTTCTAGCTTTGGATACATTCGGAGATTGACATGTATCAAATTGTTGACCACTTTTGCAACCATCCCAGATGTTGTCAAGTAATCCAAATCTATTTGCAGTAAACAGATGTCTCTGGACCTGTGGATGCTGCTTCTTTTCTTCTGGCTTGCTCCCCCTTGGCATGGGCTTCCTTTGTGCTTTGACATTCAGTGGATTGTACCAACAATCCTTTGCACAGTGCCCAAACTTGTTACAACACCAACATTGACCCACAAATCTTGACTTTTTGATTCCTTCTGATTGTAGGGTTCTTGTCTTGAATTGTTGTGCTGCTTTAGGAGAGCTTTCTTTCTTCATTGTCTCCATCCATACTTGTTTGGAATTATTCTTCCATCCTGCACTTTTTGTGGAAACACAATTAGAAGCATCAGTACAAGATGGTATGGATGGTACCTTCTTTCTAGAAGATGTTGCACTTTTATTAGAGGATGTCTTTCTTTTAGAATCATCCTGCTCAATGCATACTTGAGTAGCAACATTTCTCCTTTCAGCTGACTGGGAGGCTTTGGCTTTGGGTGATTGCAGATTTTTCAATATCACCTCTAGTTCAAAGAATTTCATGTTGAGGGAGTTCTTCTCATCCTCAACAGCTCTTAGCTTTCCTTCCCAACTTTCTTTCAGCTGATTCATCTGGTCATCATGCACTTTCTTCATTTCTTGTAATGAATTTTCAAGCTCCTTCACCCTGTTTACTTTGTCTTCAAGTTGAGCATCTCTGACAATCATTGACACTTTGTGCAACTTCTCCAGTGCATGAAACACATCTTTGATTATTACTTTAAATAATTCTTTCTCAGATAGGCTTCTCTGCAATTCTTCACAGGTATCTTCATATCATTCATTGCAAAGGGAAACAGTTTCATCTTTGGCCTTCACCAGCCTTCTGAGAGTGTTGGTTATGCCAACCCTTTTTGCCAATTGGACTTCGAGAGAATTGGCTTCATCTTCTAGCTGTAATTTTTCTTCTTGAAGATCAAGGAGGCCTGTAGCTATACACATTGCAACTTCCTTGGGGACTCTCTTCGGAAGATATTTGATTGCATTTAGAAGATCATTGTTTCTTCCATCTTCATCACATCTAGAGCAGGCTTCATCAGAAGAATGATAAAAGGAATTGTCATCTGATGTGACTTTCACATTTCTTTCCATAGAAGGAGTTTCTCTGATTGCACCAGCCTTCTTCTTCATCTTCTTTGCCTATTTCTTCATTCAGTTTTTCAGAGTCTTGGCAGATATCTCCATTTGAGGCTGGTCACTCATTTCCTCAAATCTGCACTTCATAAAGACTCCCTTGGATCTTTTAGAGGCAACCTCCCTCTGATACCAATTGAAGTTCCCAGATCAGTGTGAATCACTGAGAGGGGGAGGGGGTGAATCAGTGATCCCTTAAAACTTTTTACTAATTGATTCTTAATCAATTAAACCTCTATGGCTGGTTAAAGCCTCGATCCACTCTTCTTGTATCTCTCACCTTTCCACGAATGCTGCAGTAAATGTAAAGGCACTGGACACAAGGATTTACAAGGTTCGGCACCGAAGGCCTACATCCTTGCCATGCTCTCCCAGCATGGATTCTCCCATTATAACCTGTTAAAATTACAATGTTCGATACAGCTTCCCACTGTATCTCTCCTGAGTCCCACAGGAGGGTCTTTATACTGCATCCCACAGTGTTACCAGAGTCCCACTGGCCTGCTCCAGAATCCCACTGAAGACTTCTTCTCCCTGAGTCCCACAGGGTCTTCTCTTGGCTCCTCGAGTCACACGAGTAGCTCTTCTCCACTTTAAGGTCTTCAAGTATCCTCAGCAGCCTGGGATAAAGGCTGCTGGCCTTGCTCTTCTTCTGATCACTTGTGGTGAACAGGTCTTCTCGTCTTGCTTAGGCTTTATCACCTTCTTCTAAGGATGATCTGGCTTCTCTCCAACTACTGAATACTCAGACAAATGATGTCTTTAACTTCAGTCTGGTCCAGTCTCAGTTCAAAACAACTTCATGCACTGAATGCATGGCATCACAATATCTTCAAGATCTTCTGGTCTTGGACTCCTCAAATGCACACAACCTGATTTAGCTTTGTTCACGTGCGCACGTGCATGCATGCATGCATGCACTCCCCTTCTTCTCTTCTTGGTGCAGTAAACCCTCTGAGGGTGTAATTCTTTTCAGCACACACCTACTTCTCAAACTTCACACACTTTATGCAATTTGTCTACACACATAAATGTGTTCTACTTTAGTGTGGGTCACTCCTTATTTCTTCTAAGTGTTTACACTTTTAGTGCACACACTAGGTTCGCCTTCTTGCTTTGTTTGAACACACACACTTCCTTTGATCAATTAGAAAACACAAGTCTTGGCCTCCTTCACTTGCACACACTAACTCTCGACCTTCTTCACTTCACACACAAAGTGTGGCCTTCTTAGCACATGGCACACACATAAGTGGTCGTAGGGTGTTCTTGTTCTTCACTTAGCATACACCCAATATGCTAGGTCTTCAATTGATGCTCACATAAGGCACTAAGCCTTGGCCTCCTCTAATTTGCACACCCACTGCACGAATGCAATTAACACTGCCAATATGAAGGCGCGCAAGTGATTTAGCCGCGGCCTCACTTCTTCTTCAAAGCGCAAGGCACACTTGGTGCACGAGGCAGCGTGAAAGTGCACAAGGCCTCTAGGGCGCGCACGCCTCGGGTGCAAGGCACCGTGGGCGCGCAAGTGCTACCGCACAGGGGGCCGCGGTGCACAGAGGGGGCGCGCAAGTTGGCGCTGCCCTTCCTCCTTCCTGTCGCGCAAAGGATAGCGCACAGGGGACTCCTCCTCCTCCTTCTTCTTGTCGCGCAAAGAAGTAGCGCGCAAGGGACTTCACCGCGCAAGTGTGCGCGGGGCTTCGTCTTCGCGAGGCATAGGGCTCTCACGGATCAACAGGTCTTCAACAAAAACATCAGCAAGCTTTCTCGAGGGCTAGGCCTCATTTATATAGGCAGAGGAGAGGCGGTTCTATCCGCGTGAAATAACTTCAAACACCCGAGATCTTCGGATCTTCAAAAATATTTCCAAATCTTGTTTTTTATTCTCGGTTTCACGCGGGCTCCCTTTATTTTTGTTCCTCTACGTGCATGCGACTCATAACGCATGTACAACCTTCGGTTTAGGCTCATCCCATGCAAAAACACCAATACCCCGATGCCTCGGCAACTCTGTTTGCCTCGGCCTCATTCGAAATTCTCCATACATTGCATGCACACCATTTTTTATGCATGTCCGTGTTCGGTGTGGAGAGACGAGCTCAATGGAGGTCTTAGATCCTTCAGAGGTGGCCGAGAACTCGAAAACTGGTGCTCGGAGGGCTCTGGTTCAGCGGCTTCTCGCGGGTGACCTTCGGCTCGAGCTCGAGGTGGAAGACGAGCCACGGCCGTCGGATCAGGCGATGGAGATACATCGGACGGCCGGATCAGATCGCGGCGTGCGACAGATGAATCGTGCGGCGCAGATCAAGCGCGCG
Source organism: Viscum album (assembly GCA_963277665.1). Lineage (NCBI taxonomy): Eukaryota > Viridiplantae > Streptophyta > Magnoliopsida > Santalales > Viscaceae > Viscum > Viscum album. The sequence goes on from OY728150.1 coordinate 1,400,175,730, forward strand.
ATGAGACGGACGGCTCAGATCTGTCCCGGGTGAAAAATGCGCGTCCCACATCGAAGTCTCTCGCAGAATTTCCGCGGTATATCAAATAAGCGCTGCCGCCATATGCTCAGTTGAATCTCCTCCCCTCTCGGTGCCGCCCCGCACCGAGTTCTCCCTACGGGCGCGCTGTGGGCCCACTCTCTGCTCCTGCGGGCGCGCTCTAGCGCCCACTATGCACACACGGGTGCGCGGGCTTCACCACCGCATGCCCTCGGGGCTTATACACGGCCCCTCTGCGCTCCTCCGGGCGTGCCCCTGGCGCCCATGTGGTTGTCTTGGGTGCGCCCCCTGCCTCAAGGTTGCTGCCCTGGCCTTGAGGGTTCCCCATGGGCGTGGTGACCTTGAGTCCCACATGTGCCTTGGGTGATGACCCTCGACTGGCCTCCTTGGTGGCCTATTTTTTTGCAACAAAAACACTAAGTCCTTTGTTAAACAAAGTGACCAAGTGTAACATGCCAAGTGCCACTCCAAGCCATTCTTCTTCCCATCTCTATTCTTCTTCTTCTTAAGAATTCCTCCAATTCACTTCAACATTTATTCATCACTTTGTAATGGAATTCCTGAAGGTTATTCATCTTCAACCGAACTCCTGAATCACTTAAATTATTCAAAGTACTTCATTGATCTAATCAGAGATCAATTGGATCATCTTCATGTTCACATGCACTAAGTGATAGTGCATGGACTTCTTTAATCCACTTCATCCACTTAGAAGTTGTGGATGTCTCTCTTTTCATCTCCTCATGCATTGTCAATACAATGAATGGTCTTCAAACAATGTTGTGACATTGTATCATCAGGATACAAGTTCTTCGAACTTAAAGAGTAGCTCAACAATCGTCAGATTTTACTAGAGAATGTTTCAACCACATCTCCTATGCCACTTAGTGAATCTCCTAAGTGACATGCATCTTTATGTTCCATGGCCATTCTCCATTCATCACCATCACTATCAAATCCTTTGACATTCACATCTTGACTCCTTGACATCCATTCATTCCAAGACAACTTCATGCCTCATTGACAACAAATGCAACCCAATGCACTTCAATCTCCTTATTTGATTCACAATGAAATAACTAATTTGAATTCATTAACTCCATGATCCTAGAGAATCTCACTATCTAATCATATAAGACATGATATAAAAATGATAAATCTTAGAGTAATACTATAATAGTAATTTGAATTATCGCACTCATAGGTTGAGATATTTATATGTTTTTATTACATCATAATAAATAATTGAAAAACTTCGAACCACATCATTAAAATAAAAAATTTTCTAAAAAATTGAATATTCATTAAGTATTTTTGTTAACAACCTTGTAATGGGTTTATAATTCCCGTATATAAAATAGAGCATAAAATAATGATCGAGAGAATTATTAATTCCTTAATAATTTTGTTGATAATTTCATTATAATACAATTTAAATATATTCTTAATAAAATAAAAATATATTAAAAGTCACTAGAATGATAAAAAATTAATACTCTTGAAGTTAATGAATTTAAAACAATCATAATAATATTGAGGATTCTGGAAAATATAATCATTATAATGATAAGAAATTTAAGATGACTTTGAGACATATAGACCTTGTGAACAAAGTCTTATGATAGTTATTTTTACGATGTGAGGAATTTTTTGTGTAGTCGGTATAATGACCATGAAAGAAATTTTATTAGGAACAGAGTACAATGACTGTGTGATGTAATGTAGTAATGTAGTTGGTATACTAACTATAAAATAAAAATTAATTAATTCAATAAAATTTAAAAAAACATAGGCTAACAGAAAAAACTAAAGGTTAATTTAAAAAATTAATTTCAAGATAAAATGTTAAAAACCACATTATGGTGTGTACACGAGATCCTCATGATTTAACATATATTTGATTCACGATAAGTATAAATAACCTTTTCATAATTCCATCCAAAATACATCATGATCATTTCATTGACACGTCATAGTAGGTGGAATAACTCTTTCACTGTGGATGCTCCCTTCTCCTCACTATAGATATAAACATTATAAGTAAATTATTATAAGATTCATGGTTACTATTGATAAATTCACGTGGTTTTTACCTAGTTTTGGTGTCACATAGATAAATGGTTTATTTTATGGTGCTGGTATGTTGTTGTGTTGTAGGAAAAAAACCACTTCCATATTTCTACCATAGTTTCATACTATAGTGGTGCTTTAATTAATGGAGAAACCAAAATAGAGTATTTTGGAATATTCTTGTTTTGGACAAGAGATTTGGTAGCTACTACAATGCAGACGGGTGCACTGTTCATAAGGATGAAAATGAAAATGGGTTCCAATGAAGTTGATGATGTGATACTACCATAATGAGATTGTTGGAGTAATGTTTTGATGTTTTTCAATTTAAATCGATGTGTTGGAGCATTGGGTTTCATCATTGAACTCTATTCATTGATAATAACATTTAGAAATATGAAATATAATGAGTGGGCTATCTATGAATGTGACAACATACACAAGAGTGTTGATCAATAATTTTATGGATAAAGGTAATATCGGAGCATGAAGGCGGCGATATGTTGGATGGCCATTGTTAATAGACTACAGATGAGGCCCCATAGAGAATAAGATTCAAATTGATACCAAAATATACATAAATAAATTATCTAATTATATATATATGTGGGTCAATATATATATATATATATATATATGAATATATATAGAGACCTAACCCTAGAAATCCTGGATCTGGTTTCTACTACAATCAATGTTGAATGATTATAATGAATCATGTCTTGATGGATCAAATAATTTTGTAGTATTTGTAATATAGATACACACATGAGTCTTATATTAAAAATTAATACTCTAATTACAATATATTTTTTATTTTTTTAAATAAATATTAGGATACCATTATTCTATATAGAATATACCTATATATATCTATTATAGTACCATTATTGGATTCATGGGGAAATGAAAAATAATAATTGTCTACACAAATGACATGTAAGAGAAAATTCATTTGGATGAAATTGTGAATCAATGATAATAATAAATATTGAAAGGTAAATAAATAGGAAGAAATGTCTTGTAGTAAATAACTGAAAATGAAGTGAGTAAATAAAATGACTAGTTAATATTTGTACACACATTACATTTAAAAAACTAGATAAAGAAAAAAATTAATATTCCATTTAATCAATGAACTAAAAAATAAATTAATTCATCGATATGTTGACAAAAAATGTCATGGATAAAGAATAATTAATTTTAAATTAAGGATATTCCTAGTTATTAGAATACATGTTTTATAGCCACATGGAACCATTACCGTCATGATGGTTCACAAGAAGTTGTAACATGTCTGGTAAAACCCCATCTAATTTGGGGAAATAAGTCGCTTTATGATACTATCATTACATAGAGTGGGTATCTCTAACAGGGCCCCATTTGTGTAGTACCAATCCTAATATATCCCTAAATTGAATAATCGAAATAAATACTATTTCTTATAAAATGTCATCATTGATTAGAAGATACAAATTTTTCCCTTGTTCTGTAGTTTTTGAGATGTGACAATAAGGGTTATTAATGTTGATGAATGGAAATTCCAATAAAATATCAATAAATTTATTATTGAGTAAAATAGTTTTTAATCACTTAAAAAGTGTTTGTACCACTTTGAGTCATATGAATCATAATTCCCATTAAGGAAAAATAAATGAAAGAAATAATATCATGAGAATATAAAGATTCATTATATAATAAATAATGGTAAACACCATTTGTCATAGAGAAGTTTTCATAGCCTCCAGAGTGCAGGTTGGATGTATGCATAATGGGTTGAAGGATCTTGTTTTATTGAGGAATTTTGGTATTTCTGGTAGGGAACGAAAACCATTGGTAATAATGTCAATCAGATTGATCCCTCATATTCCCTCTTGGGTGAAGGTCAATGTTGATGGGAAGGCATCAGGTGCACCAGGTCCTTCAGGTGGTGGTGGTGTCTTTTGAACCTATTTGGGCTTTGTTAAGGGTTGCTTTCATCATTATATTGGTCTGGCTCTACCATTGAGGCTGAGCTGTGGGCTATGATTAAAGCTATCACATATGCAGTTCATTATGGATGGTGATTCCTTTGGTTTGAATCGGACTCAAGGGTGGATGTTGATATCCTTCAAAGACGGTCGAGTAATTTCTCATGGACGATGTTTCCTTCTTGGATTGATTGTCTCTGTCTCTTTGATGCTATCAATTTTGAGGTGACTCATGCTTATAGGTAGGCAAATCAGGTTGCTGATGCTTTTTCAAAGAAGTCTATTGTAGAATCCAGTAAAGAATTGTATTTTATGGATTTTTATTTTTGATTGCCTTTTCTTGAGGCATATGAATGCAACATGTTTTTTACTAGGCTTTGTAAACCTCCCTTTTGATGTTCTGACTGTTTCTTTTCTTTTTTAATAAAATTTTGTATGAGTGGGTCTTACTCGTTCCTGGTCCTTTTGAGTAAAACCAACATTTGTAAAAATGATATATAATTATCGTGATAAAAATATCCATGAAAATTGATATTGATAATTAAGGTAAATTTGAAGTGATCATATGAAAATTGATATTTAATGGGGATTAAGAGTAATAATTGAAGTGAATGAAAATTATATTCTTAAATATATCAATCCAATACAATCTAGAGGAATAATAAGGATGGTATCAACATAGAATATTCCAAGGTTAGTAAAAATAACACATTATTGATGTTTTTCAATATAAATAAAGTATACTTTAAAAATATTCTTGAGGAAAACAACCATTTCAATTTTAAAACATTTTTAAAAACATTTTCCTTGAACACAAAATCATAAAAACTTTTTATTTTAAAATAAACAATTAAAACAAGTAGATGAAGCTTCAAATAATTGACAAAGGGTATATCCAACCATGTCAAATGATTAAAAAGAAATTTTCCTTTTCTATGGTAAAAAAATAAGAAAAATTCTTTTGTTCAAAAATGAAAAATGATATTCCTTTGAAAACAATATTAATAGAAAAAGGGAAAAAGTTAAATCAGAAAATAACTTTGATAAGGACAAAACGATTTTAAGAAAACAATTTTATGGAAGAAAAATGGTTCACCAACTAATGAATGAAATAAAGTTAGGTTTTCTTAAAAATGTTTTTTAAATCATTTTGACTTCAAAGGAGTGGAAAATTTCATAATACCTAAATATTGTAACTAATAACCACATTATAGGAAAATTAAAGGGTTTATTGTAAAATGTTCAAAAAATTTCTTCTAATATAAATGTAAGATCAATAAAATTATTATTCCAAAAATAATCGTTGAACATTCCAATGTGTCCCGTATAAAATTGAAACATTTTAAATCATAATCCACGAGAAGGAATAAAATTAAAATATTGTTTTAAAAAAACATGATTATAAAATTATTAATGATACAATATATGAAAAGGGGAATTAGATACACCCCAAAAAATACGTATGTGGTGAATATGAAATTTATTTCATCAATTTAAAAAATTTATATAAAAATCTTATTGCGAGTGTTTCATTTCAGGTGAACATAATTTAAAATCCAATATATTGGTTTAGAAAATGATATTGACTTATTCCATTACCATATTTACATTTATTATATATTTTTTTAATGAGGCTAACTAAATCAGATTAAAATTGATCCCCCATATAATATATCATATATTATCTTCTTATAATATGTTATTTTATTTTTGTTAATAATCATTCACTATTTTCACCGTTTTCAGTATTAATTACCATGTTTATCATGTTTGTTTTTATTTGTTATTTGTTGTTCCTATCATAGTTTCATTATCTTTATAGCATAAACAATTATTTATAAATAATATATATTTAATATATATTTATTTTTAATAATTTTTTTTATATAGGGATAAGAAATAAAATTCACTATTCATGGTGATAGTAGGTCGTATGTATACATAAACGTTACTTTCATTTAACGTTAATATTAAAAAATGAAAGATCAATGATATATATTTGTGTTATAATTATATTATCATATCTATGTAATATATTTTATATATTTTTATTAGAATCATCTTTAATATAAAACATGTATATCATGAATGCATCACATCACTTAGAGGAGTCAATAATATACACTTCCACAAACAATATTATCACAGTTAAAAAAATAAAATGTATTATGGTACATATTATAAAATAATTATAAAAGATTAATTACATTATAAATATAATATATAACATATATACAATTAATTTACAATATAATGACCACCGTGATAGGCATTAAAGGAAGGACAAAGAGTCATCATTTTGTGGGGTGGATGTTCATCGTACACAAAAACAATATATTCATTAACCATTATATTGGAATGTGTGTATGTGTAGGTCTAAAACATAACCTAATTCAACTAATTATAATTAGGATATAGTTTCTTTATTTAGTTATAAAATAATAATTATTGATAGAGTGTATAAATAAATACAACAAATGAGCTACAGGAAGGGTGTAGCCTCTTAGATGGGTAACTCCTTCTAGATTTAAACAAAGGGATTCCATGGATGGATTTACAACCATGTTGAGGAATATATGTTGAGGGGATTTATTTTTATGGGGTTATTTGGGAATATATTGAATGAGCCAATGTTGCTTGAGTGGTGTGAAGAAGTGGGAGTCTTGAGTTTCTTTTTAGATTAGAGGAGTGGCACTGTTGTAAATTCTATAAAAGGAAATTACACCCATGTTTTTCCATTGATAGGGGATCTGATAAAATACTAAATTTGATTCAAGTTAGTATATGTTCTAAATATTTCCATAAAATGACTTTTGAAAATCTATCAAGGTCATTTTGGCCCTATAGTTTATACTTTGTTTTTATTAATTTGACCTTAATCGTTGTAAATAATATTAACTAATTTTAGTAATTATTTTTGTCACAAACATTATCTAAATTATTAGATATTATATATTATTATTATTCCAAATATTGAATCAATTTTTCTCAATTCCAATAAAATAAGTGGTAGAAATGAATTGAAATTTAATCCCACAAACTTCATCAATATGTAGGGTATCAATGTAAACTTTTTCTAATGTTTTCCATTATTTAAATCCAATTTCAAAGTGAAATAAATTAAACTAGACAAAATTGGATTTAATAATATAAAATTTATATAATTAAATTTTAAATGAAATTTAATATATTATTTATCCTTATAAATAAATAATATTAAAATTCATTTTTGAAATAAATATCATTATTTCTCACTATCCGTTGAAAATTGATAATTTAGTTAATGATATTAAAAACTCATGAAAACTATATTTTTGTGTTTTGATTTGAAAAATTATGATTATTTTTACATATGAAATATATAAAATAGAAAAATTTATATTTAATATATTCTATCAAATAAATGGAGTTTAAAGTGAATTTTTAATAATATATATATTTATGTGTAACAATAGATTTGTTCTTACTTTATGTATATAAAATCTAATGAATGTTTATAAAAAATAATTTATTTAATATATAAATTTTATAATACATTTATATAACCCAATTATTGAAATTAAATTAATTTATCTGGAAAAAACAATATTGTGAGCTTAAAAATAGATATATTATTTTTATATTCAATTTGATCTTTTATTAATTTATAATTAAATTTTTACCAATAAATTTAAATTATTTGATTCTGATTTATGTAATTTATTTATTTTGAAAATCATATTCAAAACATAGAATTTAATTACTTGGTAATATCTTATTATACTAAATAGATATTTTCTATTAATATATTTTTTCTGTAAAAATAAACTATGAATGTAACACAAGTCATCAATGAAACTCGTTGTGACATTTGATGGATGGTAACTTAAAATTTCATGAATTTCATGCTATATCAAATATTAAATTTTTTAATATAGTAATTATATTATAATATATCTAGATATTATATTCCCTTATATACATAATGGTGTGTGTCATACACATTATCGAATACTATGTTCCTACTTCAGATTTTCGAGGAATTGCAATATATCTACATTAATTAAATATTGTAATCTGATTTTAAACTCGATCTTCGTGATATTTTTTTATATATTTTGTCGGTTTGAATTCCCACATCATTATAAGGGTTAAAAAATAATTTCCACTAAAATATATAATAGGAACTACAAAGGTCACCTAGAATTACATATAAATAGGTCTCGAAGTAGGAGAACATTAGTGAAAAGTATAGATATGTAATTTTTTAAAAGCATAAATATATATAGGGAGTGATTGGGTTCATTAGTAACTAATACATTTCTAAGGAATAGAATAGTGAGGGACTAAACATTATACATTTTCTATGATCTAAGGGACCAATTGTTCAAAGATACATATGCTATTAGGATAACATTTATTTATTTGTAATTATTTTCCAAATGTTGAGTAATTATTTAAATATCTAAGTATAAATGTAAAATTAATTATATGATATATTTCTGTAAAAAAAATTCTACATTTGATTGTTCTTCAATAGATTCCAAATTCGTCCCTTACATCAAAAATAAATATCAAAAAATTAACATTGAACGTTATAGTAGTAAAGTAACCATTTAACAGATCATATGTTCCATAAATAGAAACATGTGTTACTCTTTCTCTCTAATTATTCTCCAAATCCATAATGCTTAATAAAAAATAAAAAAACCAAAATGTTATACTACAACTTTATCATTAATATTTACGCATTAAATTTATCAATTATAAAAATGATATATTTACATGGACATTGTGTAGTTTTGTGGTTTGCGGTAAAACTATATCATTATTTGGTCAGGGGTTCATGGCCAATTGCATTTTCATAATTGATTTCTTATCACCCTATATATAGGTTGTGCTTTTATAAAACCTAATAAATTCAATTTTGAAATAAATGTGATGGAAATACTTGAAATTTAATCATTAAATAGCCTAATGTTTTCAATAAAACCCATTTACCTAAATACATCATCCATTGGTTTCTATATTGGAACATCCTTAGTCAAGGGTTTTCCATTATATCATTTATATTATCTCTAAATAATTACACATTATCTTCAATCTAATACACCTGAGGTTTAACATAATTTATTTATTTGAATTATTTATTCAAATACCTGTTAATTTATTGTAATGAAAATTGGAATTATCCAATCCATATCCATTGGGAATGTAAAACTAAGTGCACAGTAAGGCCCATTTATTAGAATGAGGTTATATCAAGTTAGGCCCAAAAACCCTTGTCACCATGGTACTTCTATTTATGATCTATGTAAATATGTACTATCGAGACTTAGATTTAGTGCTAGGAAGACCCATGTAATCAATAAATTACAAAACATTTTAGGGTTTTCATCTATACTTATCCTCAAATTCATGCTTATAGATATGTTATATAATCAGTGTTTTCGATAATCATATACCCAAGTTTACTAATAACTTCCTCTAATGGTAACTATAGTGACTTGACACCTGAAACCCCGAAGTTATGGTCTACTACCAGTACACTAGAATGATTATAAGGAAAAAAAATATCAATGTATTAGAGAGTCTTGTAGCCTGTGTAAACCATATAAATATATGAGTGTTGTTTTAAAAATGAATTCAATGAATAGGAATTTTTTTAGTATTTTTTTCTAAATAACATCGAGGATAACCTTTTTTATTCTAGTGTATACATGAAAATATTTTAATGTTTTCTTTACTGATTCTTTGGGTAGGGAAACATAATAAAGTTTATATCAATGCTTAATAATGAAAAAATACAATAGTATAAGTAATTAATAAACAATTATAATCAATATAGAAATGTAAATAATTGAGAACACATTAGACATAGTTAGTAACTAAATAAGATGTGATAACATAATATGGAAAGGTAATAAATTGAATCTAATGCCACTAAAATTACTAGATAATGAATAACTAAATATGTAATTTTATCAACAATCTGAAAATGAAATGTGACCATAGATATATTGAATCAAAATGTAATGGATGAATAATAACTGAAACTAAAAGAGGGATATGCTTAATTATTGGACTCAATGCTTCCTAAGAATATGGATCCATTACCATGATGAGGTTTCAGAAGTTTTTTTTCATATCAGGTAGATACCCATCTAATTTTGACGAATAATTATTCTCAAGATACTACAAATGCAATAATGGTATATCAATAAACGGGCTGCACCCGTGTCATGCCTATCCAAAGAAATCCTCATATCAAATAATTGAAATAAATAACATACCTTACCAAATACCCATATTAAATAGATGATATGGATTTATCAATAATTTTATATCAGATGATATGTAACATAAATGGTTTTGTTGATGATGAATGTAAATACCATTGAAATGTTAATAATTGAATTCTTTAAAATTAATCATTATCCATTCTGATGTGTCCCATACAACTTGGAAGCATTTGAATCATAATACTCGTGAATGAAAAATAATAAATGAAACATAAAAAATCATTAGATTAACTAATGTGATGATATAACATGTAGAGGTATGAATCATAAGTAATAATTATATATAGTTTAGTTAATAATCATATCCATGTAAAATGATATGGTTAATTAGGGGAGATTTGATGTTCAATGATAATAGGAAATTGTTTATTATAAGGGGACAAAAGGGAATCAAAGAAGTGAATATAAATACTATCCTTGAAAAAATAATCCAAAAAACCACACATAAAATTAATAGGGGTGGAATAAATACAATGTAGCCCATTTAGAGTAAAAATATTGTATTTTTTTCGTAGATTAATATACATAAAAGATATTTAAAAAAAATTCTTGAGGAAAATATCAATTTCATTTAGAAATTATTTGTTATTGAAAAATAACTTTTAAAAAAAATTATTTACAAATAATCTTTTAAAACATGAAGCAGAATATTTTAAAAATTAATAGTGGGTAAATACTTACATGTCATATGAGATAAAATGAACATTTCTCTTTTGAGGAAAAAATGTTAGACAAATGTATTGTTTGGAAAGTGAAAAATAATATTACATTAAAAATGTTGGCAAAATAAATATTTGGATATAATTTCATTAATGAATAAATTTCTAAATGTTAAAATCATTTTTTGAATATTTAAAAAAAATGGGATTTTGGGAAAAAAATAATCTCCAAAAAATATAGAAATGAAGTAGGGATTTTATAAGAAATGTTTTCTAAAACATTTTATCTAAATGAGACTATAGAAATTGTACCAATAAATGATCAAGGACATGTATTAAAAGAGTATAATAAAGTTGAGTGGTATAAAAACATTTTTAATATAATTTAATTGAATGATAATGTATGATCATAACATTTATTCTTGTGGAAAATAATCATTACACTCCAATGTATCCCACACCACAGTGAATAATTTTAAACAATAACCCTCATGATGGAATAAAATTTAATTAATGTTTTAAATACCCTGAAGATAATAAGATCTTATACATAATAAATAAAAATGGTAATTATATACAAAACATAGAATATGTAAGTGGTGAATCTAAAATTTATCAATCATTTGTATACTAGTGAGATGAAGATCCCATACCGTGTGTTTCCAATCTAGTAAAATTATTCTAAATTTCAAAAAAGAGGTTTTAAAAAAGTTATTATAAACATACAAAATAATATTAATGTTAATTATATCATATATTATCTTCTTATAATATCTTATTACTTTTTTGTTAGTAATCATTCACTATTTTCACTATATATGGTTTTAATTTCCTTATATCTCAAGTATGTTTTTGAATTTTTATTTATAGTTCATATCATGGTTTCATCATCTAAAGAATGTAATATATTATTTAAATATAATATATATTAATTATATAAGTATTTATAATAATCCATGGTATTTGGATATGAGAAATGGAATGCACCATTCATAGACATGATAGGACTTATTATGCATGAACACTGATTAGTAAAAGAATGAAAATTTAATGATGAATATGTATATTATAATACATATATAATATATATTTCATATTTTCTACATAATTTTTTTAAATAATTTTCAACAAAATCCATTTATATCAGGAACAAATATCGTTGTTTTGAGGGGTGGTTGACAAAACATCCACAACTTATGTTATCATATTTATGAAAAAGAAAATGTATAAAGTAATGTTTCATAAAATAATCATATAAGTATAAATAAATCATAAATATAATATATAAAATATATAAATAGATTTTCCCTTATAATTACCATGATGAGAGGTAGTAATATAATTAAGAACCATCATCATTTCATGAGGTGGATGTTTTTTTAAGGTTGGGCCCGAAGCCTCATTTTATTATTGATGGAAAAGACCTCTTTATACTAGGTAGAGGGAGACCCATTACATAGCCCAAATGCCCAAGGCCATGTGGCCTGTATACATGGCTTGAAGCCCATTTTTTGGCCCAAAGTGCCCCTCGGTGAATAGTACTACTACCATACCCGGGCTGCTACAATACCTACTATAGTACCGATGCCGCTACAATTCTTGCTATAGTGCCTCCACCACAACAGTGTCGTCGCTGCTACAGTTCCACCACTGCTACAGTAGTAGTAAATTACCCATGCTATAGTGATGCTACAGTACCTAGAAATTAGTCCTTGTCCGGATTTGATCCTGGGTCTTTTGGATTCCAAGCAGGAGCCTGTACCACTAGGGTACAGGCTCATTGGCATTCGTGAGGGGGAAGTTCATCGTACACATAAAAAATAAGTTCATCACCCATTAGATAAAAGTGTATGTAAGTTGAGGTTAAAACCATAACATTAAAACATATAGTATATTTAGGATAAAGTTATTTTATTTTATCATTGAATAATAATAAATGAATGATTAATGTAAAAAATAAATCTAACTATCTTGAGGAAAGGTGATTCCTCTTAGTTGGGTAACTCTATTAGGATTGCACCAAAGGGCCTCCATGGATGTATTTCTAACAAAGGTGAGGATTATAGGTTTATTTCATGCATGATGAGAAGCTATTTGAAAATATCATTGTCGAACCAAAGTGAATTGAGTGGTGTGAGGAAGTGGGAGGCTTGAGAGCCTTTTATAGTCCATGATGTGTGGCACTCTTGTAAATTATGGAAAAGGGAATTCCACCCACGTTTCTGCAATTTAACATGGATCCAATTGTTTAAAAATTCATTAAAAGGAAGTATATGGTTTATATAGGACTATAAGACGAATTTTGGACATGTTTATATGTGATTTTGGCCCTTATTATTATGGTTTAGTCCATTGTTAAACATAATTTCACCATAAACGTTGTAATTAATTTTAATTACATTTATTAATCAATTTCACCTATAACTAGGTCAGACATAGTAAGATTTATAAATTATATTAAATATAAATATTGAATTATTAGTTTTTAATTTCATTCCACGATGTTTAAAAAATAATTTAAATTTAATCACACACAATAGATGAAAATGCAGGGTTTTAATTAAAAATGTTCAAAAGGATGAATATTTTTTATATCAAATATCAAAATTTAATTGATTTCAACAAACTAAATTATTTGAATTAATAAAAAATTAAACTCATTGAACATTAAAAACATTTTATATTATTATTTATCATTAAAAATTAATTACTTGGGAAAGAAAATCTGAATTAAAATCCAATATTTCTTATAATTCCATACAAAATGAACCTTCACAAGACTATTTCAAAGAAACCCAAATAAAATTATTATCATTCTATTTCAATAGACTTCTATATTTTGACATTAAAAATTTGTAAATGTAAAATAAATAGATTTATAATATGTTATCGATTAAAATATGGCATAATTTCCAATAAACATATTTGTTTTTATCTGTAATATAATGTTTGTTTTCATCATATCCCTATAAAATCTAATATATAAATAAAAAAATTTCTGAATAATATATATATACATATATATGTATATATATGAATTAGTATGAATAAATAATTTTTTTAATTTAATTTATTATGAAAAAAAAAATCAGTGCGTAAAAACAAAAATATTCCCCTTATATTCAGTTGGTTCTTATATTCATTTATAATTAATTTGTTACTAATGAATTTATATTATATTTCTGTAAACCATTATCTTTCAAAATTTATTTAACACTATTAATAAACTCTAACAAAATAAATAGGTTATATCATCTTGTATTAATTAATTATGTTTTATTGAAATATTTTTGTTTGGTAAAACTCGGCCTTATGTGTAGTAAAATTTATTAGAAAACTCATTGTTGCATAAAATGATATATAACTATGTATTTCAGGAATTTATAGTCATATCTTAGACTAAATTTATTAAATATAGTAATTATATTTTCATTTTTAAGGATATTATATCCCATTATCTGTCTGGTGTTACTTTTAACACACGCTATCAAATACAACGTTCTTACTTTAGATATTCATGGAGTTACAATATACGTAAAAATAAATACTCAACTATAATATATATTAAAAAAATAAAAAATAAAAATAACATATGATATCCTGTTTTAAAATAAAATATAAAATTATTGATATATATTTATATATATATATATCAAACAAAATATAAAACTTTATATTTTAAAATTATATTACTAATAAAACTAATCAATAATTAACTAAATTTTAAAATTTCAATATTCATAAATTAATAAATATATATTTGAATCATGAAATAATATTTAACAAAAAAATTAAAAAAATACATTAAATAATGATTTTAAAAAAAGAATTCAATTAAGTAGAGTTGTTAAACATATACACACCATAACACTTAACACAAACAATTGTAGCCATGTTAGACAAGAGAATAAATTATACGAAATGGATTTTATCCTCATTAACAAATATTATGTGTCCTATTATTTTTTCATAAATGATAATCATGAGAGGATTATTTAATAAGAATGACAGTGTAAAGGGAATTTAAAGAACTGTGCACATTGATTTATCTCTATATTAGTGTGTATCACCCTGTAATTTATACATCTTGCATCAAAATGATCCTTAATAGTACTAATAATTGTATAAATTCATTTCTCAATATCATTTGAGGAATCATATCATGTCACTGCTAAATTTATTAATTTTAATTAAAACTCTAGAAACCTCACGTTTCATATTTTTTCATCCTCAAGTTATATAACATTATATTTGAACACCCTTTTTCATTACCTTATATTCATGAATCGTGTTCATCAATTTCTTTGAAATGTCCTTTTATATAATATTATTCACCTTGATACCCAATTTTGAATCCTTTATAGAAATCACTTATTCTAATCGATAATTATTTTCTTATTATTGTATCATAAAATAATCTATTTCTTATATTTCATCCAGATACTCATGCTCTAATATGGAATATATTTTATCAATTTACACATTAATGAATCTTATGTATCATCAATTTTATGAGATTTATATACAAGGAAACACCTTTTCCTATTAAGGGGTTTTTACGGATTAAAAATCATCTTCAATTGGTTGATCTCCTCAAACATGATCTTAAAAGAAAAATAAATAATAGTGTATAATGTTTTATGAAAAAACTAAACTATCAGTGATTTAAAAAATAATAATTTAATTGTACTGTTATTCTACATATATTTGATCACCCCCACATCTGTTTGGTCAGATTATATGAATGTGATCTGAAGAGATTTTCTTTATCTCCTCATCACATGAATTATTAGAGCCTTATAAATTAGAAGTGTTTTTCATATTATAAAATTTGGTTTTAACTAGTATTTATTATTCTTATATTTGTTTATCTATTATCCATTGGATTATAACAAGTGAAATCATTTTTTTTATTCATATATATATAAGATATATTCCATCCTCAATTTATTCATCTCATTTTTCAACATATTCTTTATAGTGTTGGACGAGATATAATTCTAATTAGTAATAGATTTATGTACTCTAGGTATGAACATAGTGATTACATTAGTTTAGAAACTCCAATAAATTCTTCAAATTTTATAAATACAAACATTTTTTAGACTATATCATTGGTGTTTTAGATCCACTAGGATCGGTGCTCTAGACATTGGGGGTGGGTGGGGGTGAATCAGCATTATGTATTTTTTAATAATAAATAAATTTCCCTTCTTATAAATATTCACTTATCTATTGAATGGATCTCAGAATAATTTTCTCCGAACATTGGTTTTCATGGAAGTAATATATGTAAAGTGAAATAATATAAAACAAAATAATGTGGTAATATGTGGAAACTCTAATAAGTATTATTAATGTTGACTCGAACCAAATGCGAATTGAGAAATTTGAAATAAAAATGCCTGAAGAATAAGAGTTATTTTGAAAAATGGAAAAGGGTGAATAATAACCACATGGGGATTAATATACTAGGATAAATGGTCATGTAACCCTTAGTATGATTAATCATAATATGCCCCATGAGGCACCATGTGATGCCCTAAATATTTCTAGAGTGGGTTTTCATTGCCAAGTGCCTCACAGTGATTCATGGTGCCAAGAAGATAAAATAACACCACCTTATTTTCTTGTGATTTATTCCATGATATTCGAGTCATGAGAAGGGATTATGCCAATGGAATGAACATTACGTTAACCACATAATGGATCTTATACATGTCAATCTTATTAAGTGGGGCTTCATTGGACAACATATAGAAAAAAACGTGGTATTCTATCAATAATTGTTATAAATGACACAATCATTACAGAATGTAAGAAACATTTCTTTTTAATTTGAATGGATTATTCATATTTCATGATCATTTAATTTATAATGTGAAATTACTTGGAAATGTGTAACTAATCATGAAAATAGTTCATAGACATGTTAGTCAGATCAGGTTATTGCCTTTGGACATGTCATCTTGATCAAATGAAGGCCCTTGGAAATTTCATCCTGATCACATGAAGGCCCCTGAATATGTTAACCTGATCACATTAATACAATTGGACATGTCCTCGTAATCATAGAAAATCTATTATACATGTATATCTTTATCAACATATGGTTCATGCATGTGGCACTAAACATGAAGCTCCAACATCTGGCAATGTGTCCTTTTACATACATGTGACCTTAAGAATTTTAGAGCATCAGGGGGCTAGTATTTATTGATTGATCACTCGGTTATTGTTTATAATGAAATTAATGGATAATGTTAGTGATTAAATTCAGCTTTATCACCCAATAAGCACAATACATTTCCAACTTTTACATACAGTCCTCTGATGAATTAAATTGAGGCATGTGTCATATTTCCCATGAAAAGAGTAATAGATACATGTATTGTGATGAATACCCCCTAAAAATGAATCCTAATAAATATATGTGAGTCTAATTTCCATAGTGTATGGATCACATCATTATATGTTTATTCTTATTAAAAACCATTGTGTGTTATTATGGAAAATCTAAGGAGAATAATTTACAGCGGATTGGTCAAAAGTGGACCTCAGGAACATGATATGATCATATAATAATGAGATAAACTATCGATAATGTGATCTGAATATGTTCACAAGACCACTCATTGGTCACATGAATGAATTACCCTCACATCGTTTCACATTCGTGTTACTCCTAACACGTCATGTGAATCACGTGATGAACATTCATATGTAATAACGGCATGAAAATATCGTCATTATGTGATTTGATACCCCATTCCTTGGATAATATGTGGGGATTCAAATCCTTAAGGACAAGAGAATTACCTCACACCATTATCTAATTATGTTAATTTGAAGGGATCGAGTGACGCTCACGATCTGCCTTCCTTATGGTGGAGTGTGTGACCTAATGGATCTAACAATGTTTCATGGAACCCATGTGGTTTCATGGATCCTAAGAGGTTCACTCATGTTATCTATGTGATTCTTCTACAATAAATTCTATACACATTAAATTTACTCGAACACCCCTAACTCATAATAAATGGATCACCATAATACTTACAATCAACCCACTCTATCAGGGGGAATAAGAAAAACCAGATACAGGGAAATTTATTCTTTTAAAAACAAGATATTAAAGATGAATTAATAAGGCACTATCCTCATAAAAAATGGAAGAAATATTTTCTATGTCCCAGAACTAAATATAATAAATATAATTTCTTATTGTATATTGTTTCTCACAATGAGTATGGATTATGTGATATTAGAGACATGCATTTTTCATTCCACAATAATTACAAAATACTAAAATATGGGAATCCAATGTTTCTTTAATCCCTAAATACATCATCTTTACCTTTACTGGGATATCTTCATGATGAATCAAATATTAGGGGAATATAATTGTGTACTCTATGTTAAATAACTAGAGAATCCTCAGTGTGTAATCCTCTGTTAACTCAATATTATGATTTCATGTATTGTGTTGAATTTACCTATACTTAATTTACTCACAATGATCATGAATAACATAGGATTATAGACTTATATCAATTTCACTATCCACATGAAGCAGGTTCCCCAATTTGAGTCTCTTTTTTGTGCATATGTATGATTACATCTTCTCTTCAATTCTAGGATAATACTCACAATGGGGTCCCTTAATGAATCCCTATAGAAATAGGTCCATCCCAAAACAATTATAGTTGGACCATTTATATTGAGGACTCTCATATTACAGTAAATATGTAGACACTTATTCATATCTCAACAGGTTCAGTAGGATGGATTTGTAAGACCATAACCTCAATATGAAATTCTAAAATTACATAACATATATCCCATCTACATCATATTAAAATATATGATGCATTCCTTTTAAACAACCTATTTTTTTAAATGAAATATAGAGTTTTGATTGCTATCATCATTCGATAATAGGATGACTCATGGAGGTTGAATTCCTATCCCGAAATTGTAATTTCTTCCATGGATGTTGATAATCTCCGGATCTCCTGGTCAAAAGAATTGAATAGATTTGTAATCCTTCAATCCCTTATAACTATACGATAATTTGTAGAAATATAGAGAAACATTGATATAAATATATGGTATCATTGATCGATCTCCCTCCTATATAAACAATGATTTATATTGGGGAATGTCAAGAGACAATAAGTTTGTTAGATCTCCCAATCATATACTGATATATGAGAATGATTCTCGAATATATCATCAATCTGTAAGAGAGTCATGGAGTAGGTAATGATTCTAAGATAACTAGTTTGATGAGCCTGAAAACACATCCTATTTAAAAAATGGATTTCTTAAGAATAATTTGTATGAATACTTTATGACTGCTTGTCTTTGAAATATAACAGTTCTCGCAAAATTTATTTGTGGTATATTTAGTATTTCTATCGATAAAACATATAATCATGATTAATTTTGAACCATTCTAACCCCCAATCAATGTTTAGGACACAAATCCAGGGAAAAAATGTTAACACCAATGTGACACATTAAAAAAATTACTTATTTTGTTTTAAATATCATATGCAAACAAAAAATTTCTTCACAATGTGATTATTTAAATTGAAATATAGTTTTCTACAATTCAATCCATTTTTATACATATTACTTTCCACAGAAATGTCCAAACCAACAATAATAATTACTAATATTTTCCCATTACATATCTGATTATGCATGATTCCACCTTGAAATGTTGTATTTTTCTGTGGACTATTTTTTTTCCCCAGTTTTTTATGATATTGTAATTAAAAATAGGATGAATTAATAACATATAATCATTAAGAAAACTTATAGAAAATCAACTAAAATAATGACCTCTTTGGGATTTGAAACAACACTACAATCCCAATACCTTCTACTTCACATAAGAAATAATATAATTATAAATTAACACAGAAATAGTATTATCATGACCCATGGTGTCACATGTTGGGTCCATTAGGCACATAATCCCACAAGCATGAATCATTTAATGAAGGATCTAATGAATCTATAGAGTCTTGTATCCACAAATAATAGTATCATGAATCATTCTGTAGAGAGATAATATCAACATTATCCTTACTATAAAATGTTGGATCAAAGATTATACCAAGGATCAATCCCCATTCATGATCCACCTAAGAGGACTCCTTTCAACTGTTTGTACTAGATCCATCTCAATAAATACCCTTAGTCTCTTAATGAGAGAAATCCTTAACAAGTTTTCATACTAGAAACCTATATATATATTCTATGATGATTTCTTTGGGAACATAATTCTATAGACCGAAGGGAGTGAAATCATATCACATCCTCTATGGACTAATTCAACTAAAAATATTCTGGTATCATCCTATAATCAGGTTCATATATCTATTTTTCCAAATCAATAATATAGACAAATCCTTTTTGAAAACAAAGGGGAGGAACATATCCCCTACATCGAACAAGAATCATGTTGCAACATTTTGTTGGAATAATATAGAAAAAAGTGGGAATATATCCGGAATTCAATCAAATAACTTTTCCGTTATGTCTTATTGATCAATAATGTGTAGCTTTATGTATATACATACAACCTTCTTAAATGATATAAACTCCCCATATAATTGTGGATGATTATCAACATATTCCAGCAATTATATATTTAAAGGATTGTATTCTTATCCTAAGGGACAATGTTTCATATCACTATGATCAACATGAAAATTTGGATACTCTAAGGAATCCACATATTAATTCTCTCATTCATGAGGTTTATTAGAATCTAGAAATTATGGAAGAGGCACATGACTTAACCGGTATACTCATTCTGAAAAAGTTTAGTCATCCAATTTTGATAATAACCTCAGGACGTGTGTATATTATTACCAAATAAAGCCCATGGAATACTCCAATAGAATATGATTGGGCCTATATTTTCACTCTGAATGGGGTTCCTCAACCAATTTGAAAATAACCTAATGGAATGGCTTGATTCCTACTAATGAAGATATTCAAATATTACAAAATTTATAGTATCTAGGTCCATATTCCTACTGTAACCAATATATGATTTCAAAGGTATCAATATGAAGGTATTCTCTAGAATTCCCATTTTCCTTTACACAATTTGGAGTTTTGTTGTCATTAATCAGTAGGGGATTCATATTTGAATCACCGTAATAATACCACATTAAGCATGGTTGACTGAAATATTACTTAAGGCGCCTAATAAAATTCTTAAATTCCATAAAAATATATATAATCATACAAGAATACTCTAATAGATTCTCAAAAAGAAGTTAATATTTCTATAGAAATAAATTATTATATTTAAAATCTGGAAACCTTGACGCAGTAAGATTATATTTCTTCTCAACCCCAAAATTAATGTCATCATATCATGACTATGATTTATTACATGTATCGTATTCTTACATTGATCAACGTTATTATCCATGAAGATTAAAAATGAATATCTACATCAACTCAATGATCATAAAACTCATCATTTGATGTATGATGTGATAACTATCAAAATAGTTATCGTCATTGTAATATATAGATGTATTATGCAGGATATACCCCTGAAATTCTCTATGGATGTCCTCTTCATGGTGACATCATTATCAGATGATGGAATATCCCCTTTTAAATACACCTTCATATAGAGTAGTGATAAAAAACTAGGGTGAACCACATATAATTTCCCACCAAATTCTAAAAATACCTCACCATGATTAACATGTTTTCTAGATAATCATCTTATATGGATTCACTAATTGGAGGTATATTGCTTTATTATGTAAAATGATGACATAGATATATGGAATGAATTTTTTGAAAATAACATTTGGTCATGTTTTTTAACATATCATCATCTAATTACAAATTTAATGATGATATGAATGATGATTTCATGCCTTGAATATTCCCATACATATGGGAACCCATCTAACATTGATATGATAGAAACCTTCATTATCAAAAATAATATGTTCATCTCTATTTGATTCACACAATATATTTCTAGATAAATCTGGACACTTTATCAATGACGTGAGACATACGATCAGAAATAAATTGTAAAATTCTATTGCATTATTTCCTCCATTGAATATTTACTTTATATAAAATAAGAACATGAGCCTCATTAGACACTTATATCCTTTTTTGATCCATGTTCAGAGCAAAACACTTCACCCCATCACATGGAAATGAGGACCTAATGGAAACAACATCATAGAATTCCTTAGTCGTAAAAGATATAAAGACACCAAATAACATGTGATCCATTTGGTGAATAATTAAAATATCCATCAACTAGGAAACGAATATCATTTTGAGTGGAGAGAGAGGTCCACTAATAAGATCCTATGATAGGTCAATAGAAAATTGGGGAACCCAACTAAAATGAGGAAGCCAATGTTTCAGAAATACCGATAGTTTCACAAATTCGGAGAGTAACATTATAAAACTTCACTGCATCTAACCCATGTATGAGTGAAAAATATTTCAAATAATGGATATTATAATGTAAATTTCCACGTAAGAAATTTTGTAGCTACCCTATCCTATATGGTTGTGAGCATTCATATCACTGCCCACCCAGATGGGAAGAAAATCCAAAGAGGGTCACAAATAAATCACAAGGTATCCTCATAAACAATATCCCATAAGGAAGTGGTAATGTTGTATCATTTTCCATCCAAGGGATAATTATATCCCCAATAATATGCTCATAGAGTACAAATGATAGTCCCCAATCAACCCCAACTCATAGGGAAGGAATTATTTTTTTCATCTCTTATATTGGTTTGATTCTTCTATAGGATATGTAATGAATTGAAATTTCCATCACCCGAACCATTCCACTAATTTCATGGAATACCATATACATTTTTTTATTTCATTTATGGAATAGTAGAAGCCCCACTAATTGTCACTATTAAAAGGACATAACTTGTGGAGCATCAGGAATTGAAATTCTAACACCATAAGATTAATAGCTCCTAAAGGCCCATTAAGATGATGGACCAGATATAAGATCATAATATATATACCAAAGAATCATTTAGTGGTATAAAACTATTCCATTACCTAAATAGTGATCAAGTTGCCACTATTAACTAGTATTCCATATTTAATGTCATCACCATCCTTATGAATGATGATATAGTTCATAATACAGTTGCTGAGGGTTAAAATGAAATATAGAACCTCAATAATTAGTTGATATTGATTCACCAATAGATGCTATGCATACAAGAAATCAGAGGATGAACCAGAACCTGAAACCACATAATTAGGAGTCTCCACATCCTTAATGATATTTTACAATGGATAAAAGGAATGGGAGGGATATATCCCACTCACCATGTAAAAGTTTCAAAATTATCTCCATTGAGTAATTTAAAACCCAATATGAGAGTGATATAAATGAGCATATATGGATCAAGGAGGAATTAATCTGTATAAATATTCCCATTACTTACAACTACAATTTTGAAACATGTAATCGTGATCACACTCATTATCAGAGACTTAATATGTCTATAAGGATGTAATTAAACAATCATATTGTCTTTAGATCTAGAGATGAATATTTTTTAAAAATGGGATCAAATAAAGGCCATAATAATCCACCACTATGGTCTTAGAATCCTCCTAATATAGTTGATTATCTCACCCCTGGTGTGAATTGAAAATATCTCCAATGTGGAGGAAGGTCAAACAAATCATCCCTCTTAAACTTCCTCTACATATTTGGTATTCTAATTTCTAGTACAAAAACTCTTCAAATCCACAATGTATGTAGTCTCTTGGATGAAATATATGAATTGATGATTAACTCACATAAAATCTATGATTAATCGATACCCTGAATGAAAATAACAATATCCACTTCCAAATTTTCAAAAACCTCTCTTTCAACCATTTATGGAATATATAATGCTCTGACCCCAGTTTCCTGGAGTTAGTTCTAAAATATGATGTATAATTTTTTTATCAAATGGAACTAAATAATTATATTGCACAATTCATTAATGATGATCTTTACTAGTCTAGGATTTCGAAAATTAGATAAAACTATTAAATTTCCTCATAAAATTACAAAAATAAACATTATTGAGCAACCTCTTTATTGTAATGAATGTTAGTGATAAATCTACTGAATATTTAGAAATGAATTAAAAACATAGGGTAATTATTTAAATTACCCTGTATGGGGTTTGTTAAAAAATAAAAAATAATTTCTTTTAAAACATTTATTTAAAAATAAATATCCATAATAAAATCATTTTCTTAAATGAAAATATTTTTTCTCATAGCATGGCATCGTCATTTTTTAGAGTTACTGAGACATAGTTTTAGGAAATCCAATCTTCATTAATTTCACTTCTTATTTAAAAGTTGCAAATACAATTTAGTATAAAATATGCATGCACTTCAAAAAAATTCATGGAATTCTAATCAAAAGTTAGATAATGGTTATAAAAAATTACATGTGAAATACGAGGGGTGAGGATAAAATTCTTCAAATGAAATAATTATTTTTCAGAGTACTCACATAAAACGATATCAATTATCATTTAACACATAAATTCAAACCATGAAATGATAGATAAATTTCTAACCCTTGTTTATATATTGGAGGAAAAATATTTATTCACATATAAATTAATTTCTAGATAATTACATACATAAATAAAAAACATTATACCATGTGTAACTCATTAATTTTGGCCTTATAGGTGTTTATAAGAGAATGATTCATAACCATGGATATTATACTAGTCGAATAATTGTGTGGAAGGTTAAATATTGATCTCTAATGAGGGAATGCATACTACAGAACATTATGAAATATACCATCAAGGCATTGGACATTTCATCCAAAAAGCATTGAGGCCTAAGCCAAAACCAAATCGGAAAATTGGGAAGGCCTCATTCATGTCCATATCTGTTTGGTCTCCTGAGGCCTATTTATGTATCTAAAAATACCATGGAGGCCACGAACTAGATATTTGAAATTTTGTTAAGGAATCCACCAAAACCATATCGTAAAATGGGAATTTCATTGGCCAGGTCCATATCTTTCTTTTCACATGAGAATACTGAGGCATCATGGGGATATTGTGGTCCTCGTCCTTCATATAATAACTCCATTGCATTTCTCCTTTGAATGAGATTGAACATAATAGATGTATAAATATTCAATTGGAATAACATTCATTATTTTAAATGCCCAAATAAGTATGTTAATGAAATAAATAGATACATGCTCTCTAAAATTCATGGAATGTCATTAAAAAATTATTCGTTGTTCATAACTATATAATCATGACATTCCATGAGGCGAGAATGTAGTTTTTCACATGAAATGATTTTGTGGGAACATAAAATAACAACTTTTTTAGACTTGTAATGTAAAAGTATAACTATTATCTTATATATACCATGGTTAAACAAGAAAAATAATCATAAAATAATAAAATAATAATAAATTTTTCTTCATATATGAATTAGGAAATAAAGTATTAACCCTTTTTAGTAAATGAAAATATATACATATATCTATATACATGAAATAATAACTATGACATAAAAATAATAAAACATTCTTAAATCATAATGTAGATAGTAAAAAAATGTTTTTATTATTGTTTTCCATTAAAAATCAGAGATTATTTTAATATAGTAAAACTTTTTATATATTCAAATAATCTTATTTTAATGGTTTAACATGTTTATATATATATACATAAATCATATATATATATATACTTCTATGTAGGAACATTTTATAGATCTTAAATCCTTACATTTTCAATTCTGATAAATTAATAAAATAGACAAGAATAAATATATTTACATACAAGTGTATAAATTTATATATATATATATATATGAATAGATACATATATATATACTTATAAAATTCTTGAAAATTGGTAATACTTAAATTTTTTCATACAATAAGTTTTAGATGTATTCACCAAAATCAAAATCCTTATCTCATATAAGTTGATAATAGATTTTTGTGTATGTTTAAACTCATATATATACATGAAAGTATATATATCATACAAATATATATATATATATATACATTTGACATTGAATTTATAATACTCATTATTTCTAAATTAATTCATGTTTTTTCATAACATTAATAAATGAGAATACAATTTTGCATGGATGAAATGAAATCATATTTAAAAGATAAATATTGTTAAATACATGTATATATATATATATAAGTGGAATAATGGTTTTGTAACCATACTTAGAATGATTATCCCATTATTCCAAATTATATTTAAATGTGATAAAACAAAAATTCACTTATACATTAATTATTCTGAATATATTAAACTTCGTTGAATAAATACATATATATTAATATATGTGTATGTATAAATACCCTTATGAATAAATCATAAATTATATAACTTCATAAATACATAATTTTATCCCTTATAGTTTCATACCACTTATAGAATATATAGATATTTCAACAATTTGTAAACATAATTCTTAATAAATATTTATCATCAGCAATTCATTTTGTTGAAAAATTATACATAAAAAAATTTGTATACACTTATATATATATATACATATATATATGTTTTGTTGAATTGAAATAAAAAATAAATTAGTCTTATAAAACATGAACTTAAACAAAGATCTTTCATAAAAATATTCTTAAACCAAACAACATATATATATATATATACACACATAAATATAGATATAACTCATACATTTGAAATGAAAATATAAATGAACCCTTACTAAATATAGTTTTCAAAATAAATATAATGAATACTCTCATCTTCTAACATCTAAAAATGTATATCTATATGGTTAGATATAAATTGATATATATATATATATATTTGTATTTGAAAAGAAAAATAGTTGATCAAAAATAATTAAATAACATACCTGATTAAGATCCATTAAGGGGTTGATGGTGTTTGGAAACCAAGAGAGGGCACAGAAGAGTGCGGTTCAAATATAATTGGGTGTGAATGTAGGGATGTATGTATCGATATATTACACCCCATGACTCAACAAGTAGAGATATCATTTGAAATTGAATTTCAACAAAATAGAAGTGAACAAAAATGAAAATTACTATAAAATAATAATCAAAACAGTTTATTGACAATATATTTAAATCATTTAAGGGATGCTTGGAATAGGGTTTTGTTCAAAATAAAATATTTTTTTTCTTTCTATGGAAAAAAAAGAAACCATGGGGCCATGGATTGAGAGTGACCCCAATAGAAATGAATGAAAGAGGATCAGTTGTTCTACAAGTGTGCGAAAGTAAGTGACAATGAAGAAAATGAGCAATATCATCTTCATTTAATTTAATATATTTTTATTATTTATTTTTTTTTTGATTTTCCTTGATTGCACACTTTTCACATTTTTTTTCTTTTATGATAGTCATGTCTCTCCCTTATCCTCATTTGGGTTTCTGTGTCATGAACCATTTATTAGAGATTAATATATATAATTTTTTTAAAGAAAAACATTTTATGTCTATAATTGTCATGAACCAGGCCTGGTCACTATCAGACCTGGTGCCCAAGCTGGTCCGCGACAAGACCTAAATGGTGTTACCAATCCCCACGGGCTGGCAGATGTGCCTGGGTATCAAAATGAATCATAGGAACGATTAACCTGAATATATAGATATAAAACATAAAACCAGATGAATAATTTAAAACTAAAAACAAATAACTAAACAAGACCTTAATCTACAATCAAAATTTAAGTTAACAACCTGAACCAAAAACCAAAAAAAAGAAACAAAAATAAATGGAAAAATAAAAAAACACTAACTCAAACCTCCAAGGACCATGAGGTGTAATAACCTCAAGCAACATTCACCAAACCAACACGAGGACTCTGCTGATGACACGAACCACCAAATTTGTGCATGATGCCTCAACCTAGAAAGTAGAAGAAACAGAATCTACATACACCCAAGGGTATATGTAGGGTGCGAGATAAAAGCCCGGTTGGATGCCACCGAGAAAAGGTTCCATGCATAATTATTAAATTACAAACTCATTTTCAATTTAACGAAATAAAAATAAATAATTTCTTAATGAATTTTAATGAAAACTGTTTTAAATGAAAACAACTCAAAAAGGAAAACAACATTAATTAACACTCACACACACAAATACACTATCTTGGTAAACCCAACGTCACACCATGTGCTGACAGTGAGAGAATAGCAGGAGAAGAGCAGAAACATGGGAGAGTCCCTAAAGATACTAGCGAGTAGTGGGACCCTAGAACATTGCATCTCAGTGAACAACGGTACATAGACACAACAATATTCTTTCTCGTGAACGAGCCACTAGTATGGAAACACATATATATAACTTAGTGGTCTCCAATCATCATCCAAATGTTTAGTTAGTGTGGTAGACGTCAATCCTGCTTTGTAAAACTAGGCTAATGCAACTTCTGAATCACTAGCGCAATAGTCCTAGTCCGCCGACCTCGTACCCAGGCATCCCGTTTGTGCTCAAGTAGTTCAGAGTTCATAACACATGTCATACTCATACACTCAAACCCAACAAGACACTACACATGAAAAACAACCGTTTGCACATACAAAATCCATTTGAAAAAATACACACACTAAAATGTTTTCCCAATACGTTCCACAGTATTTATAACAACTAATAAACCATTTAAAGTGTTTATAAAACTAAGGCAAAAAATGTCACATGTTTTTACATACATAAAAGTAAATATTTATAAATTCAAAACACATACTAACATTTCACACACTCAAATAAAGTTAAAAGTATGACATGAACCACCCAAAAGTTTGAAGAAAAACCTTTCACCACATGTAAGACACTTCTACACAATCTACATAACCTAATAAGCCAAAAGCAAAAGCTGGTGATATAATTTTAAAGAAGTAACTTGTTATCACACATTAACCCACACAAAACATTATTTTACGATAAGGTGTACACATCACTATGTCAGAAAAATAGTTCACACTAATTTCACAACATAATAAGCTAACCACAAAATTTAAAATTACTAACAACTAAATATGATTTTTCAGCCGAAAACACACAATTAATATAAACAAGCTACCAAATAATTAAGATGTAATCGAACATCAATGAAAAACAATTTCTAACAACGCAAATTTATTAAATAACATACTAAATTAATTATACTTGTAAATTAGTTTAATCAGATAACAATTAACAGTGATACAACCTACCTCGGTGTAGAACACTTCACTGTTTGGTGTGAATATCCTGCTGCATGACAATCACACTATGAGCAACCTCAATTTGACTCTAATTAAACCATTTTAACTAGAAACATCTATATAGACCCCCAATAACAAGACAATGCATAATTGCATCAATAATTATACCAAAACAATATAAATTCTAAATGCATGAAACATCAAATGGATGAAATTACCCAACCGGAGTGAAACTCACTGGCATCAATGTTGAAGATAGCCAACCGAGCAAGGGAAAGTCCTTCGGGGTTGCACCACACTGGAAAACCAGTCGGAAGAGAGAGGCGGTGTGTGTCCGGGTGGTGCAGGGCAGCGGGGAGACGCTACTTCGATGTGGGGCGCGCTGCAGGGGTGGCACAAGGCAGCAGGAAGAGAGGGGGGCTATTGATCTGGTTGTGCATCGCCAGAGCGGGTTTGAGAGGGGAGGTCTGGCAAGGGAGGCGCCATGGTGGGAGAGGAATGGGGTGGCATCTAATGGGAGAAGGAGGGGCGGGACGCGCTGCTTATGTTGGCCGGAAAGGGAGATGAGGTTGGGTGTGTGGCGCGCATACTAGGTCCTGGGAGGAAGAGGCGCTAGCAGGCCTTGCAGGAATGTGGTGTGCGGCCATGGTGAGGTGTGAAGGAGGGAAAGCACGCAGTGAGGAGGCCAGTGCGGCGACCCGAACGGGAGAAAGAGGGTGCGACCAAGGAGGGATTTGTGGTGCACTAGGGTTGTATGGGAAAAAGGGATATGTGTGGGGAGAGAGGGGAGAGAAAAGAAGAAGAGAAAAAAGAGGGAGAGAAATGGAGGGGGGAAATAATAAAATAGAAAGAATGAATACAAATTTAAAATAAAAGATTAAAAAAACTTCAATTAATAATAACAAATTTTAATATGAATGACAAAACCAACATAACAAAATGACCAAATCACAATATTAACTATAAAATAATAATTATAATTATAACCAAATTAAAATAATAACTTATTTAATAATAATACTAATAATAATAATACTAAAATAATAAATTAATAATAATAATAACATTATTATTAATTTAGGATGGACACCACGCGCGGTCGCGTGCGTGGTCGCCTGAGCAGTCTTGCGCTTGATTTCACGCCTGTGTAATAATTAATTTAATAATAATAAAATACTCACATATTAAAGATGTGAATCGACAAAAATCGCGGGCACAGTCGTGCACCCCTATAAAACATATTTTTTTTGAAAATAATATCTAATTCAAACCGCCACTCAAAACCGAGACCCAAAATAATTAAATAAAAACTAATCATCGGTCAGGGTGTGACAATTATCCACTCCATGAAACTTTATTCCCCTAGAAAGTCCCAAAAGACTAATTCAACCAAGGGTTCCACGTGAGAACATGAAGACACCTAAAACAAAACATCAATCACCCGAAGATCAAGCATTCTAAACACCCATGACATGAAACTTCAAAGAACTCATAGCCCGAAACACTACAAAAAATAACCAACAGAAAAGAACACACCTCCAAACACAACTACAAAATGGAACACCCCAACCCCTAACTTAGGGATTTCCATGGCAGCTCGAGATCTCCATGAATAGACATCCACCAAACCACTATCTGAGCTAACAAATTTTCATAGTCGGGGTTGGGCGGAGCAGAATTAAGGGGTGGGTCCGATATGCACACTTTGAAAACATTTTCTTCCACAAGAACGTCCTATGGTGGTATCCCCACCATATTGGGTTCTCATCAAACATTGGTTCTTCAAACCAAAACAACTCACAAATCATACAAACATTTAACACTTGATAAACCATACATGATCCCTATGTATACCGATCCAACAAAGGAGGAGACATAGGAGAGACCTACACTAGGTCTCCCTACCATTTTAAAATATGTTAACACCATGGAACCCGATACAATAATTCCTAGTGTACATTGAGTAACACTACTTGAACCCTTCATCACGAACCCAATAACATGGGTCGTCCTGCATGGATGATTCCTACCATTTCCGATATTCCTCCACATGACATAGTCTTGGTAGAGGAGACCCCTAACTTGGAGGAAAACTGGACAGGTGCACATCAAAACCACTAGACATGAGTATCTCCAAAACGAGTACAAATTGGATTTATAACTGATCAAAAAAAGGTTCACAAAGTGGGCCTGCTAGCTTTACCAGGATATGGATTCATCGAACCACTATAAGGTCCAAGCGGAAATCCCATTGAATAAGACCACGACAAGTCGGGAAGGGCTCCATTCCCCTCACAACAAGAATTATGCCATCAGAAAGGGTACTATAATAAGAATATTTAATCTTTTCCCATCCCATCACTACAAACATAAGTCAGATCATGCTCATCTCATGTCTGACAAGTTTTGACTGTGCACAAACCTCACCCCGAGACATATGGCTGGGGCCCTGATGTCCAAATCATCTATGGCCTCACATTCATAAGATGACCACCTCTGACTGTAACTTCCTCTATATGAAAAACCAACCTACATGCTACTCCTCGTCCCCCCAAGTAGACACTCCGTCAACATACCAACTAATAATTACCGCAAATGAATTAGGGTGTCTGACTGACCACAATTGAGTTAGGAGATTGAGCGGTCTGTCAAGCACGCAACACAAAATGATGAGAGGGGCACTCCATGAACAACTCCCTTTTGTTCACAATCTTTATCGGTTGAATAACCCGCACATACCACAATATAGATAGGACTAACAACTATTATGAGCTTTAAGCTGATTATTCCACACTACATCTGGGGAATATGAAACTAACTCATCAGAAAGGTTAACACATCTAAATCTCTGCATGTTGATTGATTGAGCACCTATGAGATCCACCAATTTCACTCACCTTTACTTCCTTAGGTACAACTGTGGAATGTGTTTAGTCTTGAGGATTTCTCACAACATTCCCATTCAAAACTAAAATGGAAGAATCCTTGATCACCAATATTGTCCTGCTCCACCAGACATTCCTGAGACAAATTACACCCACCAAACATTCAATGTTCCTCAAAAAACGAAGACACATTCAAATTTTCCAAATAATTAATCTTTATCCAACTGACCTCAACATTTATGAATAATTGACCCCACCGAGTAGAACCCAACCCAGCCACTGCACTGGGAGTCTGGGCTGAGCCTATAACTGAGAGACTTGTTGGAAACCCATGGGACTTTTTTAGGGGGAATATACCAAACAATAAACACAAAATAGAGTTCCACAAATCCACACACATCACAATTCAAACATCCATATATCGGACCCAAATAAAACAATTTTAATTTGAAACATCAATTCATCCTTAAATAAAAACACCCGCTTGGAAAACCAAAAACAGTCCAATATAACCCAGAAACTCTTTTGAACCCATCGCTTTTACTTAAGACTCAAAACCATTTCCTATTCCAAAACCATTTATGCACAAAAACACTTTTTTTTAAAAAAACCCCAATTTTCTGATATGCAGCTTTTAAAATCAGTCACTCACCACTGATATTCCTGGATGCCTCACAGATTTTAATTTTTGTGCCACCCAGGAACCTATCCACACAATCCACCAACTATCCATTAATCACTTCCATGTTCCCACGCAAGCATTAATAGTAATACCACTGGACAAAGCATGGTTCTTCGGCTTTCAAAAATAAAACATTCTCTATAATCTAATAAAATAATTTTTTTCCAAAAATAATTTCAAAGAATTAAGAAAAATTTTCAAAATGCTTTCCATTTCTAAAGAAAACCACTTCAATTTCAGATAACCCAAGACATTATTTTAGGAATTCAATATTCAACAAATCAAATCCCAATTTTCCAAAAACATGGTCAATGAGAAATGCATCAAAAATATCATGCCAACCGCACACCAAAATAAAATAAGAGCAGCACCAATGTCCGATTCTGTTTTTAATGGAAAACTATTTCATGCAAATCCCAAAACTGAAGAAAGACATTTCAAACATTAAAGCACCTAGATGGAGGGCTAGTGGTCTTGTCTAACCTGGATACATGGTTTAGAAGTCCATGCCCTAGGAAAGCACCAACCACTAGGAGTGTCAAACCGTAATCTCATGCATCACATGGGTCACTACTCCATGTGAGACCCCGTGTTGTACCGATTTACTCCTACTGTCATACCCCATCCACA
The DNA here is from genome assembly GCA_963277665.1 of Viscum album. NCBI lineage: Eukaryota > Viridiplantae > Streptophyta > Magnoliopsida > Santalales > Viscaceae > Viscum > Viscum album. The sequence continues at coordinate 1,400,209,220 of OY728150.1, forward strand.
CAGAGAAAATCCAAAAATTAAATCCTGGACTACAGCTAGAAACTCGAGGATCGAAATGAGAAAGATATTGTAACTCTCTTCTCGGAACTACCCCTCGAGTACCGAAAATCCTATCCCCGATCTACCTGACACCCAAAATAACAAGAGCAACCTAATCTGATACCATTTTGTCCCGAAATAGGCCAGGTCGCCATCCAACCTGGAGATCGACCCGGTCCGCGTTAACGCTTGAAGGGCGTTCCCAATCCCCAGGGGCTTGAAAAAGTGCCCGGGTATCAAAATGAGACTTGGGAACTATTTAATTTAATAGATAGACATAAAACAAACACAAGATGAATACTTTAAAACTAAAAACAGATAACCAAACATTACCATAATCTATAGCCAAAATTTATGTATACAACATGAACCAAAAACCAAAAAAAAAGAGAAACATCATCAAATGGAAAACTAAAAAAAGAGTAACTCAAACATCCAAGAACCATGAGGTGAAACAACCTCAACCTACTTTTACCAAACAAACATGAGGACGCTGCTGACGACATGAATTTATAATGTTGTGCACGATGCATCAACCTGGAAAGCATAAGACAAAAAAATTGCACACACCTAAGGATGTATATAGGGTGTGACCTAAAAGCCTAGTAGGATGCCACCTAGGAAAGGTTTCATGCAACATTTTTAAATGAAAAACACATTTCCAATTTAACAAAATAAAAATAAATATGTTCTTAAATAATTTTAAGGAAAACAGTTTTAAAGTAAAAAAAATAAATTAACACACACACACACACACAATCTTGTTAACCCCAACATCGCACTGTTTGCCGACGGTGAGCGCAAAGCAGAAGAGGAGCACAAACATGGGAGAGTCCCTAAAGATACTAGTGAGATATGGGACCATAGAACAATGTGTCTCGGTGAACAATGGTACAGAAACCCAACAATATATGTTCTTGATCACGAGCCACTTGTAGGGAAACAGATCCATAACCTACTGGTCTCCAATCATTATCCAAAAGTTTAGTTAAAGTTGTAGTCATCAATCTAGATATGTGAAACTGGGCTGATGCCACTTCAGAATCACTAGTGCAGTAATCCTAGTCAACCCACCAAGTACCCATGCTTCCCGTCTGTGCTCAAGTAGTTCAGAGTTCATGTCACATGTCATACTCATACAATCAAACCGAAAATGTCACTACACACACCAAAACAACCATCTTCACATACAAAATCCATTTGAAATAATACGCACACTAAAATATTTTCCCAACAAGGTCCACAATATTTATATCATCTAATAAACTATTTAACAAATTTATAAAACAATGGAAAAATGTAACATGGTTTTACACACACAAAATTAACTAATTATAAATTCAAAACACATACTAACATTGCGCGCAGTAAAATAAAGTTTAAAGTATTATATGCACCACCCAATAGTTTGATGAAAAACCTTACTCCACATGTAAGACACTCCTACACAAACTAAACAACCTAATAAACCAAAAGCGAAAGCTCATGATTCAATTTTAAAGAAGTAACATGGCATCATCCATTAACCCACATAAAACATTCTTTTATGATAAGGGGCACACGACACTATGTCAAAAATATATATCACACTAATTTCACAACATAATAAGCTAACCACAAAATTTAAAAATCACTAACATCTCGATGTGAGTTTTTAGCAGAAAACAAGCACTTAATATAAACATGCTACCAAAGAATTAAGATGTAATCAATCATCCAAGAAGAAAAATTTCTCACAAAAGAATTAATTAAATAACATACTATATTAATTAATCGTGAAAATTATTTAATTTGATAATAATTGAGGGTGAAACCACCTTCCTCGGTGTAGAGCACTCCACCATTTGGCATGAAACTCCCATGACACGACAATCGCACTACGAGAAACCTCAATTGGATTCTAATTAAAAACGTTTAACCAGAAACATTGATATAGACCCCCCAAAACAATAAACTTCATAATTGCATCAATAATTATACCAAAACAATATAAATTATATTCGCACAAAACCGAAAATGAATAAATTACCCAACCGGAGTGAAACGCACTTGCACCGATGTTGAATATAGCCAACCGTGCAAGGGAAAGACCACCGGAGGTGTGCCACATAGGAAAACCATTCTTAAGAGAGGGGTGGTGCATATCTGGGTGGTGTGGGGTAGTAGGGATCCACTGCTTCTGTGCGGGGTGCGCTGCAGGGGCGGTGCGAGGTAGCAGAAAGAGAGGGGGACTGTCGATCCAGGTGTGCAATGTCGAAGGGGGTTTGGCAGGGGCAGTCCGGTGAGGGAGGCTCCATGGTGGGTGAGGACCAGGGTGGCGTTGGATGGGAGAAGGAGGGGTGGGTCGCGCTGCATCTGTTTGCCGGTAAGGGAGATGACGGTGGGTGTGCGGCGCGCGCAGCAAGTCCGGGGGGGAAGAGGCGCTAGGAGGCCCTGCTGGAATAGGGTGTCTAGCCAAAGAGAGGGGTGAATGAGGGGAATCACGTGGTGAGGAGGCCGGTGCAGTGACCCAGACGGTAGCAAGAGCGCACTACCAAGGAGGGTTGTGCGGCGCACTAGGGTTATTGGTGAAAAAAAGGGATCCACGCAGGGAGAGCAAGGAAGAAGAGACAAAAAAAGGAAAAGTGGGAGAGAAATGGAGGGGGGGGGGATAATAAAATATAAAGAGAGAAAATAAATTAAAAATAAAATTTTAAACAAAACATAAATTATTAAAAACAAATTTTAATATGAATGGTAAAACTAACATAGTAAAATGACCAATTCACAATATTAACTGAATAATAATAATAATAATTATAACCTAATTAAAATATTAACATAAGTAATAATAATACACAGAATAAAAATAGTAAAATAAAAATACAAATAAAAATAATAACATCATAATTAATTTAGTTCGGACACCGCGCACGGTCGCGTGCGCAGTCGCCTGAGCGGTCGCGTGCCCGGTTGTGCGGCTGTGTAATAATTATTTTAATAATAACAAAACATTTTCTTATTAAGGACGGGAATTGAGGACAGTCACGGGCACAGTTTCACACCCCTATAAAACCCAATTTTTTAAAAGAAGAACTTATTCATACTTCCACTCAAAAGCGAGGCCGAAAATAATTAAATTATAACTAAGCATTAGTCAGGGTATGACAATAATAAATTAACAAAACATATATATATATATATATATTATATGACACACTAAAAAATATATATTATTTAATCACCTAAACTATATTATTATTAAACATATCAATATATATTTATAATGACATTTAGGTATAATTATATATATATATATATATTAAATCAGGTTTCCCTATATACAAATAAATATATATATGTATAGAACATATCATATTATATATTTTTTTATTATTTAAATTCATTTATATATATATATTTATTTATTTTAATAAATATATATAAATATATATTTATTATAATATTTTTAATATAAATAAATCAAATCGAATTTTTATTTAAAACGTAAATATAATGTGTATTTTTTATAATATAATGAATATATATATATATATTCTAATATGTATAACCTAAAAATAATATATATATATATATATTCTTATATGTCTGTATATATAAATATATATATTTATATATTTGTATTTACATTTTTTAATTACATTCCCATTCTTATTTAAAAGTATAAAAACATTCTTATTATTTTTTATGATTATATCAAACAATTATCAAATTGAAATTCATTAGTTTTATTAATTGAAAATATTATTTCTAAATTTTTAAACATGAAATGGTTATAATACCAATGGTCCCCAAAACATAATAAATAAAAATGATTTCATATTAAAATCTAAATAATTTTAATTATAGCCAATTGATACTATATTATTATTTAACTAGAATTAATAATTTAAAAAATTAAAAATTAAAAAAAAAATTAATTAATGTATATATTATTATAAATGCCATATAGAAATATCAAAAATCACTTAACATAAAATTCCAATAGTTATTTACATTACAATGGCTATAATATAAGTATTATTACATATTTCTAGGAGTATTAATGATTAAAAAAATCACCAGGTTTCTCCTTCTTCAAAAATGGTTTTGTACATTCATATTATTCTCATCATCTATATAAGGTCTCAACCATAAAACATTACATAATCTTGAATTAAATGAATAATTCTCATTGAGGATATTTTTAGGTTTAGAGCATTAGAGAATTAGGCCATAACCATTTATCTCAAAAGTTACAAGTAGACACTTCAACTCAATTTCCATTTCCATTATAAAATAAAAACTCTTGAAAAAAATTGTCATGTCATGTTCCGTGTTTTAGACAACATGAATTTCCATGATCCCATCATTGAACCTATTCCACATTATGTCATGTGACAAACATTTATAAAATTTGGGATGATCATAAAAAGCTCAGTACGGTATACACAAGGAAGGAAACTGTTAGTTTCTTCAAAACAACAAGTAAACCATGAATCCCTTATCATAATTAATACTTTTCACCTATATGAAGTAGTAAAATAATCTTCATTGAATAAAATATAATTTCTTACCATTTTTTATACAAAATATCTCCATAAATCCCATATAAAGAACACATAACATATAAGTATAAGTTGAAACATAAACATACTTATATGGAATAACCATATGGTCGAATTCCAAACATACCACTAAATGGAGTATCCATATGGCCTAATAGAATACCCAATGAATTGGAGGTTATAACATAACCACCCATCCGGGTTTATCACGGCACCGCTCGTCATTTGGTTTATCACATAACCACCCGTCAAATGTCCAAGTACTGTTATAAAATCATAACACAGACAACAAATATAAATTAAAGAAACCGTTTCCACATTTCAATCACAATAATTCACATAAATATTTTGACTTAAAAAATCAATTATCAAAACCATTTTTAATACCAAAATACATAATAGATTATATGGTGTATATTTTTCCTTTTAAAAACAATATGCCTAGTTAAGTAAACCAAAGATCAAATAATACTCTTGGTGGCGGAAAGGTCGTTGTCACCACGTACCTTAAAAGAAGCATTAATTTTTGTCATTTATTAAAACTCTTCGTAGAAAAATATTACCTTTGAAAGAAATTAAAATTCAAAGGTGATTATACAGTATATAAAAGAACGACATGTATTAAAAAAATATACGTCAATGAAAGCAGATTGAGACGAAGTCCCTTACCTCGTGTCCAACATGACTCAATTGTTTTTTAATATCTTGAATAATTAATTAGAGTTTATTTATACTTACTTAAGAAACTTTTTCAAGTTCATTATTATATTTATATAATTTATTACCTTTTTATGAAAATTATGCAATCATTTAAGTTAATAACGGTCATTTTGTCGATATTGGGTACTTGAGTCAAAAATAAAAATCTTATAATTACAATTTGTTCATGTGGTAAAATATACACTGTCTCAAGAATTATATTCATTATATAGATATCATATATATCATATATATCCAGTATATACATACATTTCAAATATTACATAACATTTGGTGGTAAGAAATGAAATACATCGTTCATGGAGACGGTAAGCCATTCGTACGCATGAATGCTACATTCTTTTCTATTTTTCATTTAATGGAATGAAAATATTATGTTATAGAGGTACATTATAATTCCTGTATAATATAATATATATAAAAGAATTATCGACATCCTTTATATGTCCCACATATGGAATTAATGATTCAAATCACTTGGATGGGGCGGTAGTCCGCACTTCCTAAAATGAAATTATCGCATTTATCGATTATGGAAACCATTAAGGTATGAAATAAATGAAAAATAAAGAAGAATAATGAAATAATAAACATAATTTATATCATATATAAATACAGTTACATCTTAATGTCCACCATGATAGGCAGTAGGAGATATTTGAACTATCATAGTTTCGTGAGGCAGTAGTTCTCCATCCACAGAAACAATATGTTCTTCACCCATTAGATGGAGGTGTGTGTAAGTGTAGATAGAATCCTTCACATAAAAACATCCCAATATATTGGAGACACTGGTTTTATTACAAAACAAAGTAATAAAAAGTGTTTAGGGGGTTGGAGATGCAAAATAAAACCAAAGAACATAAGAGAAGACATTACCTTTAAATCGTGTAACTTTCATTGGATTGAATCAAAATTGTTTCTTGAAGTGAATTATGCCCAAGGTAAGGCTTATCTGATGAACAAAGGTATATTAGGAGATTATTTTATTAGATTTTGGATGAGCTAAAGGGCTTGATAAGTGTGTTAAATGGGTAGGAATTGGGGTCTTTTTATAAGAAGAGGAGGGGATCTTTTATAAAGCTTGAAAATATTATTTTATTATATAATATTTTTCGATTTATATAGGTCCAAAAATAATTAAAGTAAATGATAAGGTGGCCCACATTCGAAATAAAATCATCCAATAAGAATTGGACATGTTTTGGATATTTTTTTATACTTTTTCTTCTTATTTATTTAAATTATTCAATTATTATGTCAGCACTGTATCATCATTGTGTCATAAATAATTTTATTTATTTGAAGTCTAAAAATTATAAAAAAATATTTAATGATGTAGGAAATATTTTTTTATTTATAATGAATATTCATATTGAAAAATATAACCTATATAACCTCATGTAAAAATTGTTTTAGTAAAACAATACATATTTGCGAGATTTCTAATTTTACATTAAAGAAAAACGTATTAATGTCATTATATTACCCAAGTGGATCCATGGGGTCCCAAAATTAACCCATGGATTGTATTGGATGCACACGACTCATCCAAAAAGGTTAGGACATGTTACATGGTATTTTTATATTTTTATAATATTATTTTTTCCTTAAATTACCCTAATTACCTCTAATTGCATTTAATAAAACTCACAAGTTATTAATCAAAAAAAATTATTTTCATCCCATTGAAACACATATTACTTACTAATGACAAACCCTGTATGTAGGTTTTTTGAAATTCAATTCAATGAAGTGGTAAAATTTCATTTAAACATAAAATTTAGTTTTTAACAACTACTTAGTGGTTTCACTATTCATCAAAAATTAATGTTTTTCAGAAAAAACCCAAAAATTCACCCTAAGATATATTTGATATTCCAAATTCATAAATTACGTCAATTTTACAAAATTAAAAACATAGAAGTTGCATTAATTTATTTTATAATTAATTTCTGCTGCTAAAACAAATAATGTGTTTTTAAGAAACAATATCTATCAAAAGATTGGCACTTGTTTGGGTAAAATTTTAATGTAAAATTAATTCCAATGTCCGCCATTAAATTAAATGGTAAAAATAAATTCTAATTTCACTTTAAAACAAATTAGAAAGATAATCTAACCATATAAATAAATTAGATTAAAATGAGGTTTTGAATTAAAATACAACATTTTTTCATATTCATTAAAAAATGAACATTATAGGAAAAAATAACAACGTACACGAAGTAAATTTTGAGGTCCTGATTCTATAAAAGGATTGTATTTGGTCCAATATAATGTATAAGAGTGAAGAATATTATTTTTTAAAGAGGGTTCTCTATCAAAAGGCCATCAATCGACCTTTTAGTGAATACTAGAGTACTTATGCCTAAAATTGAGTTCATTCTTATTTTAAGCCTTTATCTTTTATTGGATAAATGTAAAAACATTTAACAAACATATATAATCATATTTTAGTTATTTATATTCATTCATTCCATTACAATGGCTAAGTTTTAACTACCATTTAAAATAATATTATTATATTATTTGTGTGCAACATAAGGTTTCAAAGAAACCTGTTGTTGTGCATTAGGTAAACCATCGAACATAGAAACCACTTTAAAGAAAAATTAATATTTAATCCAAAAATATTAATAAATATGAAAATGTATTATTATTTATTTACCTGGGATGTTACATCCTTCCCCCTTTTGGGAATTGCGTCCACCCAATTTTATTCCATTATAAAATAAATGGGGGCATTTATCTCTCATAGCATTTTCATATTCCCATGTTGCCTCTTCAACCATATGGTTTTTCCAAAAAACCTTCACCTGATGAATTACCTTATTCCATAACACTTGTACTCTATACTCCAGAATCTATATTGTTTGTTCCTCATAAGAGAGATTCACATCCAACTAAACTACGTATGGGCTCAAAAAATGTGATGGATCTGACATATACATTCTCAACATTGAAATATGAAAAACATTGTGTACCTAGGACATAATTGAAGATAATTTCACTCTGTATGCAACTGATCCAACTTTCTCTAGGATTTTATAAGGTCCAATGAACCTCAGACTCAAGTTGCCTTTCTTTCAAAAACAACTCACACTTTTCCATAATGAAACTTTGATAAAAACATGATCACCTACCTCAAAAGAAAGATCCTTCCTCTGGTTATCTGCATAACGTTTCTGCTGAATCTGAGCTATTCTCATGTGTTTCTGAATCAAATGAACTTTTTCTGCCATCTTTTCTAAAAATTCTTGTCCCATCAGCTTCCTTTACCCTACTTCATCTCAAAAATCTATAGTTCGACATAACTTTCCATATAATTCCTCAAACAGAGCCATCTGTAAACTGGAATGGAAACTGTTATTATAAGAAAATTCAACCAAAGAATGTTGTTGGTCCCAAAATCTCCGGTAATTCATCGTGAAAGCACATAACATATCCTCCAAGGTCTGAATTTTTCATTCTAACTTCCCATATTATTTTTGATGAAAAACTGTACTAAAATTTAATTTAGTACCAAATGACTTTTAAAGGCCTTTCCAAAAGATATATGTAAACCTGGGATCACAATCAGATACAATAGAGAAGGGAACTCCATGTAATATTACTATCTTTTTAACATACAACCGATAAAGTTGATCTAGAGAGAATTTATCTCGAATAGGAAGAAAATGAGCAGATTTAGTCAATAGATCAACAATAACAAAGATTGCATTATTATCTCGAGATGTATTAGGTAATCCCACAACAAAGTCCATGGATATATTTTCCCATTTCCACTCTAGCACCGATAATGACTAATGCACCCCGTCTGGTAATTTCCACTCTTATTTAACCTTCTAACAAGTCAAAAACTTCATAATAAAATCAGAAATATCACTTTTTCTTCCATCCCACCAGTAATACTCCCGCAAATCATTGTACATCTTAGTACTTCTAGGATAAACTAAAAACAGTGAACTATGAGCCTCACATAACAACTCATTCTTCAACTGTGAATCCCAAGGTACACATAATCTCTTCCCAAACCTCAAAACACAATTATTATCAATGTTAAATTCAGGAAAATTACCCTTGTGAACCAGATCTACCTTTTTCTACAACCCACTGTCTTTCTTCTACGCTTGGTTAGTTCTGTCTGATAGAGATGATATCACTAACACCTGAAACACAATAGAATAACATCCTACACTAAAAACTTCTTTGCCAAAGTTCATAAAATCAAAAACCAATGGATTTCATTCCAAATTTATCATGGTTAATGAAGCATTAATTTTTCTAGTTAAATCATCAGCCACGTTATTTTCTTTTTTGGTATGGTAATGAATTTTACAATCGTAATCCTTGATTAATTCCAGTAATCTCCTCTATCTCATGTATAATTTACTCTATGTTAATATATAATTTAAAATTTTTTGATAAGTGAATATTTCACACTTTACTCTATACAAATAATGCCTCCAAATTTTTAAAGAAAAAAAATTGCAGCTAATTAAAAATCTTGTGTAGTGTAATTTTACTCATGAGTTGACAACTGACATGAAGCATAAGAAATTACCTGATCATTCTGCATAAGGACACAACCAAGCCCCTTTAACAAAGCATCATTATAGAAATAATACTCACCATTTCGAGAAGGCAGTGCCAAAACTGGAGCATTCACTAATCTTCATTGTAATTCTTGAAAAATAAATCATCACATTCTTTTATCCAAATGAACATAACACATTTTTGAGTTATCTTAGACATTAAACAAGATAACCATGAAAAATATTCATCAAACCTGCGGTAATAACCCTCCAAACCAAGAAAAAACGGATCTCGGTTATATTTTTGGGTCTTATCCATTCCTCAACAACTTTTGTTTTATCATGATCAACAGTTATGCCATTTTTTGAAACAATGTGACCAAGGAAAGAAATTTGTTGTTACCCAAAATCATAATTGCTGAATTTTCCATATATTTTCTTTTATTTTATGGTTTTCATGATAACCCTTAAATGACTTCCCTGTTCCTCTTTACTATTGTAAAAAACCAAAATATCATCATTGAACACAACAAAAAAATAATCCAAGAACTCATAGAAAATTATATTCATTAGATCCATGAATACAACACGTGCATTGATTAACCCAAAAGGAATAAATACAAATTCATAATGGCCATATCTAGCATGAAACACGGTCTTCAAAATATCTGTTTCTTTTACATTCAATTGATGATACCCCAACCTCATGTCAATCATTGAAAAATACTTAACTCTCAGGAGCTGATCAAACAAATCATTAATATGAGGCAATGGATACTTGTTCTTAACAGTTATGTTATTCAATTCTCTATAATAAATGGAATGTATCACTGATCCATACTTGTTTTTAACAAACTAGACAGGAGCACCCCATGGTGATGTTCTAGGTCGAATGAATCCTTTATCTCATAACTCCTGCAATTGTTTCTTTAACTCTAAAAGTTCAACTTGATCCATTCGATAAGGGGGTTTTGAAATTGGATTAGAATCAAGAACAAAGTAAAAAGTAAACTAAACTTTTCCTGATCATGTATAATATATGTCAACTCATTAGAAAAAACATAAATATACTCATTTACCACTGGAACATCATTAATATAAACATTTCTATTGTTTTCAACAATATCTGGAAGGTAACATTCATTTCCATCATTTTCTAGTTTCTCAAATTCATGATATATTTTCAAATGAAAGTGTTCATTCTTGTACACAAATTTAAAATCATTCTAAAAAGTAACTTTTTTAGCTCTGAATTCAATCTTAGCATGATAAACAGAAATCCAATGTATGCCCAAAATAACATCAAACACTATTAGAGGCAAAACAATAAGGTTTTAGGGTATATTCTTCTCACAAATAATGATAGGAAGGTTATTATAATTTCTATTTGTATCAACGTTTCCTCCATGTGTTTATACCATAAGTTCAGTATTCATATATTGAGAAGGAATAAAAAATTTACTAGAAAAATTCTCAGAAATGAATGAATGTGCAGACCCTGAATCAAACAACACGTGGGCAAAATCTGAATAAAGAAACAGTGTACCTGATACTACTTAATTCGATGTCCCAACATCTAATAAAGTTGTTGAAAAGGATTTAACCACTCATTTTTTCATGTATTTTAGCTTCTATCCCTATGATTATTTCTTCATTATACACTCATTTGAATAATGACCCATTTCATTACACTTAAAACATATTACCGTAGGATTTTCATTGCCTGCTTGACCATCTTCCTTACAGTTACGTGCAATATGACCAGACATACCACACCGAAATCACTGTACAAACTTGGATAAACACTCTCTATGATGCATTTTACCACACTTCTCACATGATGGATATTTGGGTTTCTTACCTCCAGGATTCTTTGATGAATTCTTTCCCTTTTCCTGCCAATTGAACCACTTATTTTGTTGTTTTTCAAGGAATCCCTAATCATCGGAAAACTCCATTTCCACCTTCTCCGCACATCGAACATGTTTTTCATAACTTTTGAACTCTATAGAAACTAATGACATGCGATACTTTGACTTTAACCTAGAGTAAAAATGGTGGATTTTACTATCAAGATCTCGTATGAAATTTGGAGCATACTGTTCCAGTCGAGTGAACTTTCCTTCCTTAGCACCCACTGAGTAATCCCCCTGCCTCAATTGTAGGAATTGTTTTCCATCCTATTACGAACCACCTAAGGAAAACATTTCTCAAGAAACATACCTTTGAATTAATCCCAGTCAAGATCATCAATCTCATCATTATCCCTGATATTTTTCACCATCGACCACCACTGATCAGCTTCACCTTCAAAATAGTAAATAGTGAGACTAACCTTTTGATGTTCTGAACACCACATGACATCAAAAATCATCTCCAGTTCTTTAATCAACCCTTATGCTAGCACAAGTTTAGATGATCCTCTGAATGATGGGGGATGTTGGCTCATAAAATTCTCCACTACTGACATGCTCCTATGTGGTTGATATGGATAGTCTTGTGTAAGGATACCACCACCATTTATATACCAAGTCAACTATTCCATCACTCCGACAAACTGTTCAGTTCCAATTCCGACCATCTCAGGTTTCTGATTTGGAATGTTTTTTTCCTCCGGATGTCCTCCCAACATATCCGCATTATTTCCTCTACGGAAAACCATTATGAACAATGAAATATCTTAGGAAAAGCAACATGGTAATATTTAAATGCTATATCATTTCAATCATACCATAATTTTATTTATGTACATGAATTTAACAATATTCTAACTCATAAAGTTGTCTAAATCGACCTTTGATGCCAACTATATGGACCCGACCTTAAAACATTGCCTAATATTAAATTAAATGAATAATTAATATTAAGGATCTTTTCAAGTTCAAAATTTTAGAGAATTAGGCCACAAATATTACATCTCAATAGTTTTAAAGTAGACACTTCTACTCAGTTTCCATATTTTTCATAAAATAAAAACTTTTGAAAAAAATAGTTTAGTCCAGTTCCATGTTTTACACAGCTTGAATTTCCATGATCCCATTCTTGACCCTATTCCACTTTATGTCAAGTAAAAAACGTTTAATTTTATTTGTAATGAGCTTAAAAAGATATGTAATGAATAAACAAAGAAGTACACTGTTCGTTTTTTTCAAAACAACAAGTAAACCACGAATACCTAATCATAAGTAATACTTTTCAGCTATATGATGTAGTAAATACTCATCACTGAATAAAATATCATTTCATTACTATATGTAACCAAAATATCACCATAAAACTCATATAAATACCACATAACATATAAAGGTAACATGGAACATAAACATACTTAAACGAAATAACCATTCGGTCGACTTCCACACATGTCACTATATGGAATAGCCATACGGCCGACTTCCATACCCAATGCATTGGAGGTTATAACGTAACCATCCATCCTTGTTTATCACGGAACCAACCATCATTTGGTTTATCACGTAACCACTCGTCAAATGTCAATGTACCGTAGTAAAATCATTGAGGTAAGGGACTTCGTCTCAATCAATTATCAAAGCCATTTTCAATACCAAAAAAAATTATAGAGTATATGGTATTTATTTTTCCTTTTAAAAACATTACAGCTTGTTAAGGAAACCAAAGATCGAGTAATACTCACGATGGAGGAATGGTTGTTGACACCGTGTTTGTTAAAAGAAACATTCCTTTTTGTCGTTTAGTAAAATGATTCCTAGAAAAAGATTCCCTTTGAATGAAATGAAAATTAAAATGTGTTTATACAACTTCTATAATTAATTCTTGTATTAAAACAAAATATACCTCAATGAAATGTGATTGAGACGAAGTCCCTTACCACATGTCCGACTTGACTTGATCGTTCTTTAATCTCCTGAATAATAAACTAGAGTTATTTTATACTTTCTTATGAACCTTTTTCAAGTTCATTATTCCTTTTATGTCAATTATTACCATGCTATGAACATTATTTAATCATTTAAGTTAATAACGGTCGTTTTGTCGATATTTGGTAGTTGACTCAAAAATAAACTTCTTATAATTACAAGTTTTACAAGTCATAAAATATCCACTATCTCCATAATTATATTCATGATTTAGATATCATATATAATATATATCTAGTATATACATTCATTTATAATATTACATATCATTTTGTGGTATGAAATGAAATGCACCGTTCTTGGTGACAATAAGTCTTACGTACGCATGAACGCTACTTTCAATTCTATTTTTTATTTAATGGAATGAAAACATTATGATATAGAGGTTCAGTATAATTCCAGTATAATATCATATATATTATTATTAACTTCATCCATTATATGTACCACATATAGAATTAACGATTCAAAAAACATTGAGGGGGCGGTAGTCCGCACTTCCTAAAATGAAATGATCACATTTATCCATTATGGAAACCATAAAGGTATGCCATAAATGAAAAATAAAGAAGCATAAGGAAATTATAAACATAATATATATCATTTATAAATATAGTTACATTTTAATGGTCACCATGAGAGGCAGTGGGTGATATTTGAACAATCATCATTTCGTTAGGCATTAGTTCGCCATTCCTAGAAACAATATGTTATTCACCCATTAGATGAAGGTATGTGTAAGTGTAGCTAGAATCCTTTTGATAAAAACATCCTAATATATTGAATATACTGATGTTGTTACCAAAGAAAGGAATAAAAAGTTTTTAGGGGTTGGAGAATCAAAATGAAACAAAAGAACATAAGAGAAGACATTAGCTTTAAATCGAGTATCTTCCCTTGGTTAGAACCAAAGGAGTTTCTTGAAGTGATTTCTGCCTAAGGTAAGGCATCTATAATGAAGAGAGGGATATTTAGAGCTTATTTGAGTAGATTTTGGACGATCGAAAGGGCTTGAGAAGTGTGGTAAATGGGTATGAATTGGGGTCTTTTTATAAGGGAGAGGAGGGGCTCTTTTGGAATTCTTGAAAATATTATTTCATTATATAATGTTTTTCTGTTTATAAAGGTCCAATAATCCTTAAAGTAGAAGATAAGGTGGCCCGTGTTCGAAATAAAATCATCAAATAAGAATTTGACATGTTTTGGATATTTTTTTAAACTTTATCGTCTTATTTATTTAAATTATTCAATAATGACGTAAACATTGCATCATCATTATGCCATAAATAATTTTATTTATATGATGTATAAATATTAAAAAAAATTATTATGATGTAGGAAATATTTTTAAAATTATAATTAATATTTATAGTTAAATTGGTTACTGAAATAACCCCATGAAAAAATCGTTTTATTAAAACAATACATGTTGGTGACATTTTTATTTTTACTTAAAATAAAAAGTTATTAATGTCATTATATTAACCAAGTGGCTACATATGGTCCCCAAATTGACCCATGGATTTTTTTGGTAGTAAATGACTCATCCAATAATGTAGGACATGTGTTAAGGTATATTTATATTTTTATAATATTATTTTTAACTTAAATTACCCTAATTACCTCTAATCGCATTTAATAAAACTCAAAAGTTACTATTCGCCAAAAATTATTTTCATCCCATTGAGCCACATTTTACTTACTAATTACAACCATGTATGTATTATTTTTGAAATAAATTCACATAAGCAGTAAAAATTTATTTAAACATAAAATTCAGTTTTTAACAACTACTTTGTGGTTTCACTATTTATAAAAAATTGATGTTTTTTAGAAAAAAAAAATTTACCATAATCTATATTTGATATTCCAAATTCAAAAATGATGTCTATTTTACTAAATTCAAAAAATAAGAGTTTCATTAATTAATTTTATAATTAATTCCCGCTGTTAAAACAAATAATGTGTTTTTAAGAAACAATATTTATCAAAAGATTGACACTTATTTATGTCCAATTTTGAAGTGTAATTAATTTCAATGTACACCATTGGATAAAATGGTAAAAATATATTCTAATTAAAATTTAAATCCAAATAAAAAGATAATATAACCATATAAATAAATTAGATTAAAATGAGGGTTTGAATTAAAATACATAATTTTCCATAATTCAATAAAAAATGAACTTCATCGGAAAAAAGTAAAAAAACACACAAAAACTAAATTTTGATATCTTGATTCTAAAGAAGGATTTTATTTGGTCCAATAAATTAATAATATTGAAAAAAACTATTTATAAGTAGGGATCATCATCAAAAGTTGATAAATCATCCTTTTAGTGAATATTAGAGTATTTATTCTAAAAATTGAATTCTTTTCTTATTTTAAGCCTTTATCTTTAATTGGATAAATGTAAAAACATTTAACAAACATAAATAATCATATATTTGTTATTTCTTTTCTTTCCCGCAAATAAAATGGCTAGGTGTTTTCAACCATTTAAAATAAAAATATTATATTATTACTATGCAACATATGGTTTCAAAAAAACCCACTATTGTGCATCGGGTACGCCATCAAATATTGAATCCCCTTTAAAGTAAAATTAATATTTATTCCAAAAATATTAATAAATATTAAAATTTCTTAATCATTTTTAATCTGGGATGTTACAATCTATTTTAATCTTCTAAATATTTTTATTCAAAATGTGAAAGACCCAATGTAAGAAGCCTACTCATTATTTAATCTTACGAGACTTGGTATAGAAAAATTTAATTTGAAAGGTCTTTTTATGAGTTTTCTGAAGTAGTTGATGTCTTTTAAATATAATGTTGTAATGTGTCAATGATTTATTAACTAATATGTTCCTCATATTTGTTTCTTATATATTGAGTTTTTTTTTAGAATTAAATTTAAATATTTTCTTAAAATTGTAATTTTTATTAAAAATAATACTAATATTAATATTACTATAACAACTTGGTCTGAGGTGTTTCATTCTACTCACCATAACATAATTTCAACCTCGCAATTCACTAGTTCAAATAATCTGACATGTTAATTATACATGCTTCATTCTTTATGTTCCTAAAAAAATTATATTATTTTTAATTAATATAAAAAATGACTTTTAAAAATTTATTCATATCATCAACATAATAACCATTGTTGGAGATTATTATGAAAAGGTGGATTTATTCCAGTTAAACTAATTCTTATATTTGTTTCATGTTCGTCGGTTCCATTCACTCAAAATCAAATCGTGCATTCAAGAACAAACTCATGTAAAAAATGATAGGTTCTTGAGAAAACGGTATGAGGTGTATAATTTGTTTTGATGTATGACTAGACTCGATGTCAATAAGAAAACCTAAATAGTTCCTCTTCTAAGGCCTCATAGTCCTTATATCACCAGTATGAACTTAAACACATGACATGAAATATATAGGTTGCGTGGAGGATACTTCCTCTTACAGTATCCAAAAATTCTATTAAGGATTGATATTTTTACCATATAGGGAAATATTTTGAGAACCCTTCAAAATATTTTCCTGGTCGTGTTTTTAATGGTTACAGTATATGCATGATAACATGAAAAACAAAACATGATACATGAATGTTCAGGATTATTTCAGTATTATTTAATATCTCATAGAGTTATTTTAAAGATAACCAAATGTTCAGAAATGGTTCAAATTCATCCGGACATGAATTTGACAATACCTTTTAAATTATTTCATCTGGAAGGGACTAAATATTAGTTATTGATCATATGAATTCTATCTTAAAATAATATTATGTTTTCATAAGAAAATCATTCTCAAAATTTTAATTTGTTCTAATATTCCAAAACATTTTTAGATAGTTGTTTTGACACTAACTATAATTCCCAGAACCCAGTTACGTAGAGCTAGTGTTAAAATATAATATGTAATTTTTTTAAAAGAAACAAAATAATTACTCTACATATTAATATGTTATTATTTAAAAATTACAAATGAAATTAATTATAAAATATTCATGCTCTTGAACAAAATCCACGAAATGATACATAAAAGATAGATAATGGGCATACATAATTATTTATGACATACCAGGGATGTAGATACAATTTTTAACATGAAATAATACTCTTTCCGAGTTTTCACATAAAACTATATAAATTATAATTTAACACATAAATGAAAAGAAAAAATGATTGATATATTTCTAACCCTAGTTTATTGATTGGAAACAAAAAATTAATTCTTCTTTATAACTGAATTTCTATATGTATATATATATGAAACATCTTACCAGGTGAAACTGATTAATTTAAGCTATATAAATGTTTATTAGAGAATTAATTCTAACCCTACATATTCTTATTGTCTAAGAATTGCATGGAAGGTCAAATATTTATTTAACAATGGTGGAATGTGTAATCCCAGACATTTTAAAATATTCCATAAAGGTATGTACCATGATATATAAATGTGATTAATGACTTAGACTAAATAATATTTGAAAATTGGAAAGGCCTCAGCCAAGCCCATATCTATTTTGTCTAATGATACATACTATTGCATCAAACAATACTATTGAGACCTCAATCAAGACATCTAAATATAATTAAGGCCTCATCCAAAACCATATCTAAAAATGGGTATGGCCTCAGTCAAGTCCAAATCATTTTTTGTCACATGAGACATAACGATGTATTGAGGAGCCATAACTATCCCCATCCATCTCATAATAATTCCAATTAATTCCTCATATGATTAGGATTAAACATAACCAACATATAAATATGCCTTGTGAATAACCTTCTTTGTTTGAAATACAAACATAATTATGATAATGAAATAAATATATACACGGTCTTTAAAATGCAGAAAATTTCATTTTTATAATATTGGTTGGTCATAAATATTTATTAATGACATACCATTGTGTGAGAATGCAGTTTCACATAAGAAATGATAGCTTGCACGCATAAAATAATTACTTGTTTATAATCTCCACATAAAATGATAACTATTATCATTTATGTACTGTGCTTAAACATAACCATAACCTTAAAATAATATAATAAGAATAAATTATACTTTATATATAGATTTGTAAATAAAATATTAACCCTTTTAAATAAATTAAATGATATAAACGAAAGTATATACATGAAATAATAACAGCAACATCAACATAATAAACCATTTTAATGTATTATGGCACACTATAACAAAATGAGGTATTTTTTTGCAATCCATTTAAAACAATAGATTATATTCACCGAGGAAAATAAGATTTTTTTTAAAAAAAAATATTGTTTTCAATGTTTTTCATGAATACATATATATACACAAATCACACACTCACACACACACAAATATATATACATATCTGTAGAATCAATTGATTTAACTTAAACCCTCAAATTTTTAATTCTGATAAATTCATGAAACGGATATGAATAAATATATTTACTTACATATGTATAAATCTGTATATATACATATATGAATATACCCCCATATATATATATACATATGAATAAAATTCATGTAAGTTCAAAATAATTAAATTCTTTTATAATATAGTTTTTAGAAGTATTCCTTAAAATCAAAACCCTGATCAAATATATGCTGAAAATAGATGTTTTGTTTGTATAAATACATATATATAAACGAAAATAAACATTTCATACAAATATATATATCTATATACATATGAATTGAATTTATAATACTCATAACTGTTTAAGAAGATCTTGTTTTACAAATACATATATAAATACAAATACACATTGGTGGGGTTAACATGAAATCAAATTTAAAACCTAATTTTTGTTAAATATCTATATTTGTGTGTGTGTGTGTGAAACAAATTTGTAATCGTACTCAAAATTTGTTTCCCATTATTCCAAATTAAATTTAAATTTGATAAAAAAATATAAACTCATACATTAATTGTTATGAAAATATAATACTTAGTTGGATAGATATATAAATATATATTCATATGTTCATATATATGTATATCTATAATCACCCCTGAGAATAGAACATAAATTTTATAACATAATAAATAAATAAGTTGATCCCTTATAGTTCCATAGAATGTACATGAAATATTTTCCACAACAAATTGTAAAAATATAGCTTAATAAATATTAAGAATAAAAAAATTGTTATGTAGAATAAGTAGAAATACACAATTATGGATATATATATATATATATGTGTGTGTGTGTGTGTGTATTTATGAATTCAAACATAAGAAACTTTTTCCCTATAAAATATGAAATTAAAACTATGTTCTTTCATAAAAACATTCCATACCAAACAAGATTGATAGACAAATAGATAGATATATGTATATACACATACATGTGCATATAAGTCATGCAATTTCAAATTCAAAAACAAATGAACCCTTACTAAATGTAGGTTTGAAAATAAAATATAATACATACTCTTATCTCTTTACATCTGCAAATGTTGAGTTATATGGTTAGATATAAATTCATATGTTTATATATGTGTATATATATATTTATATGTGTGTGTGTATTTAAAAAAAGAGCATAGTTGATAAATATTAATTAAAACCCTTACCTTATATAGATTCAAAGAGGTTTTGGGGGTTTCTATAAACCAAGAGAGTGTCTTTCATGGTGAGGTTTGTGTGTAATTGGGTGTGAAAATAAGGCTATATATATAGATATATTACACCCCCTGACTCAAAAAGTAGAGATTGAATTAAAATTTTAATTTAACCCTAAAAAAAGAGAAACAAATGATAATTTGTATAAAATAATAATCACCCAGTTTGATAGGCATAATATCTAAATCATTCAGGGAAACAAGAGAATGGGGTTTGGATTAAAATAAATCATCTTGTGTCATTGTTGTGGAAAATGAATAGAGCATTGGGCCATGGAAGTATAGTGACACCAACAAATGATAATATAGTAGGGTCAGATGTTCTACAATTGTGTTAATGAAAAAATAGGGAATAAGATGAACGATATCATCTTCATTTATTTTATCCTTTTGTTTATTTTTTTTGTTTCACGTTTTTCTTGAGTGCACATGTTTCAGAAAAAAGTTATCTTCTATGTATCTCACACCTCACCCTATTTCTCATCTGGGTATCTGTGTCACATACCATTTATTATGTATGAACATTTATTACCTTTTTAAGTAAAATCAATTTATGTTTATAATAAATTAATAAAAATTATATATAATAAAAAAACATATTACCCGACACATTAAAAAAATTAATAAATCACATTACAAATTTTATTATTAGACATAAAACTATATACATTTATATTTACATATAATTATATATATATATATATATATATATTAATTCATGTTTCACTATAAACAAAATAATTATATATATGTATAAAACATATAATAATTGGTTTTTTGTTTTATTTTTTAAAATCTGTTTTTATATAAATATTTTTTTTTAGAATTATAAATATAAAATAATGGTTGAATATATATATATATATATATATTAATATATATATATATATATATTAATATATGTGTAACATATAAAAAAGTACATATATTCTAATATGTTTATATATATATCATTATATTCACGAAATTGAAATTATATTTTCATTCTCATTTAAAATTCTAAATTAATTTTTATTATTTTCTATGATTATATTATACAATTAATGAATTTAAATTCGTTAATTTTATGAATTGCCAATTTTATTTCAAATATTTAAAGCACCTAATAAATATAATACAAATAGTCACTAAAAAGTATGAATACCTATGTTATAATTTTGAAATCTATATTTTAAAATTTATCTTCAATTAAAACTATATAATTATTTAACTACAATGAAAAATTAAAATATTTAAAATTTTGAACACATAAAATACATAATGTTTATAAAATTATAACAGACTTACAAAAAATATCAACAGTCACCGAAAATTAAATCCAAACAGCTATTTGTTTTATAACAGCCATATAGGTAGTATAAATACCGATGAATATGGGTATTAAAGACACAAAAATTTCAAGTGTTATCATACTTCAAAAATGGTTTTGTACGTTCCTTTTATTCCCAGCATCTCTGTTATTCTTCTATCTATTTTTATTATATCTATAGACAACCTAAAAAAACAAGAATACTCAATATTTCTTCTTATGCTACATAGAGGAGCACATTTTATTTGTCTATTTATTTTTTTCATTTTTCTATAGTAATTTATTTCTTTTACACGCAATGTTGTAATGTATTATGGTTTAAATATAAACGATGTTCATAATATTTTTTCTTTATATAATGAGTTCTGTTAGCATTAAAATAATTTATTTTCATAAAATAGAAAATTTTATTAAAAATAACAATAATAATAATATTACTATTAAAAAATTTGTTTAGGGAATTACTGGATAGATGACATAGAATAGTTTTTTATTTAAATTTATTCCTAATGTGGCTCAATGATAGGTTCTTGAGACAAGGATAATGAATTAAAACTACGATTCTTTGTACATACTTTGGTGCGGTGAACTTATTTTTAGTACAATAGCTATCCAGCAGGGTCTATAACAGGATTGAATGTCCATCTCCATCAATTACACTATAAATGTATTTGTGTACTATGATAAATAATGATCATCACCCACACTAATTTGAAGGGTTCATAAATGAGAGGTTCTATGAATTTATCACTAGATATAAGGTTCTAACATATTCAGTTTGTAAGCCACTCTATCAAGATTAGTTATTCGAGACTTTCACTAAGAATATCTATGATGAACTATAAAAACTGATGATCCCAATGAAATAATAATGAAGAACTATAGAACTCAATGACATGAAACGACATATTTAATATTTCATTTAATGAAATAGGGAAAAATCTCATCCAATACCCATGAAATAATTAAAATAGTATTGAAAAGTACCATTTTCCATATTCACAATCATACCAGTACTAGTGTAACCCAAAAACATAGGTATTTTCTAAATCACTCGATAATTCACTTCAAGAAAAAAATTTAGTAGCACCTCCCTCAATTAGAGGTAACGAGTGGCTAGTTTCACCAATGCTTTGTGGAATGGAATACAATTGTATATTCCTAACAAATTGAATAATATCCATGTTATTTTCTCACATAAATACAAAATAATCTCATCAAGGAGTCTAAACCTAGGATTCAAATTTAGGTTACTCTTAGTGACTACCCTTACAATTTATACTTTCATTGGATACTATGTCACATCATCTTGGACTGTATTATCAACAACGATATCCAATATTGCATGTTTAGTTCTAGACATCTGATAATAAGAAATATTTAGGCACAAGTGTCATGTGTGACAACCACACAATTAGAATATGTGGTTGGATAGAATGAGGTTACAGAACGGTATGAAAATAGGTTAAAAACTAGACATATGAAAAGATATTTCACTCGATTAATGCCACGAATTGAGTGAATATTCATATTCCAGTTATGATTCTACAATGTAAATAGATGTTATTAATAATTCCTTTGAGAAGTATTCATAATCATTATAAGTAGGAAAATTCATTTGGAAATGTGTATCTACCAAAAAACTGGTTGAAACACTTGTGGAATTCATTAATTCATCATTAGATATGTGATAATTATCCCATCAAATTGATTCCCCAATAGATGTGGAGATCATTTTTTAATCTTCTAATATTTTACTTTTTTACCCATTATCTGATAATAAATATACTTTCAAATATTAGTTCCCCATACAAGTCCAATGACCTGAAAAATTAGTTTGTATATGATGAAAGAATAGAGGAATCCATGATCATTATATATAAAAATATCTTGACCACATGCCTTCTAAATACATGTATACTTCTAAGACCCCTGAGGGATCACATTAGAAGGCCCCACAAAAGCCTATAGATTGCTTAGATTAATTGATCATTTTATTGGTACAATTATTTGTATTATCCAAATGTGGGTTAAAAATTTTATTTATTAGCCAAACCTAATGGGTTAACAAGAATTTTCACAAACCGTCCTTGGGTCTCGTGCAGTGACTACCCCAAACCCGCCTTCCATAGGCCATGGACTGGCGACTAAAACAAAAGGCGTAAATCCTGATAAAAAGTGAAGGCGTTGCCTTTATATAAGTAAACAAACACAACAGTGTACACAAGGGAAGTAAGCACTAAGTAAAACTGAGTACAAATGTAAGTGCTGAAATGTAAATGGGACAGTATACAAAACCAATTGAAAGTACAGTATAACTGAGAAAGAAATTACAATAGCAGTAAAGTAAAGTGGAAACCACTGAGTCATCCTTCGGATATCCCACCTAAAGGGTAGGTACAGATGGTCTCCTCAGCTCCTCGGGTCCCGTCGTCCACTTTATGTACGTCCCATCTACTTTATCACCACCATGTACCATCTAGCTCCACAAGCCTCACCCTTAATCAGTGATGTCTATTGTCTGCATCCAACAAAACGTAGTGTAGGAATATCCCGTGTAGGGGTGAGTATACGATACTCAGTAGGGACACCAAGACCCCCGAAGGACTCCCTGAATCCACAAATGATAAACCACAAAGTAAAGATACAGTCAACTAAGTATCAACCAACACTACCTAGGTATATCCCCATACATATACTGAAGTCATCAATTCCAGTTCGGCTCAAACTCTCGAGCCCAATCGTAACCCAGTCGACACCAGAAAGAAGTCCATCACACCAATGTTAATGATTGAATAATCAAGACTCAGCTCACACAGGTATAATACATTCTAAGAAGGGTGGATATGATTAGATGTAGTCTCTAAAAAATCTCCTCTGCCGAACCCACGTAGGTTCCAATTATAGAAGTTGTCGCTGCCGAACCCACGTAGGATCCAAGTACAGTAACCATCACTGTCGAACCCACATAGGATCCAAGTATAGTCACCAACACTAACGAACCCACAGAGGATCCAAGTACATTCACCCTCACTGCGGAACCCATTTAGGATCCAAGTAAAGTCATTTTCGTCGTTAAACCCACAGAGGATTCCAGCACGGTAGTTGTCACAGTCGCAGACAGCTCTAGGGTTCCCACACACAGTGTACTTGATTCCGGGAGTGTCCGATCCTCGAGTAATGGGGGTTCGATACATAAACATTCAGGAAGTCCATAGTTGATGTATACCGAAGTTTCTTCTCATCAAAAAGAAATCAACGCGATAGACGGCGCGTCAAACGGACGCCCGATCTGAGAGATATTGGCGTTTTCGTTCCAATGGCCCGGTTGGAAATATGCTCGTTCCCAACCCAGCCTTTTACCAAATTTGGTCAAAACTCACTTAGAGTATCACAGATGGACCATATTTTTGTATGGGTCATTGGGCCGCAGATGGTGCGTCGATCAGATGCATGGTGTTTACGTAATTTATGTTCAAGAGAAAAATGGCCCGGTCCATTAGGCCTGATGGGCTAAAGGGTCGGTTCGACTCGGTTTTGGCGGGTCTGACCCAGTAAAGGGGTTGGACCAGCCCGGTGGGTCGCGCGGCCAAACTCGAGGGGCACGACCTGGCCTGAAGTGGCATGACCCGGCCCAATGTGGCATGGCCCGACAGGGTGGGGCACGGCCCGGCAGGGTGTGGCGCCGCTCGGCATGGCGCGACACGACCCGGTTTGGCCCGACCTGGTGCAGCCCAGCCAAGCGCGGCCAACCTCGACCCCCTGACTGTCCGAATCGGCCGCCCCTTATGGCGCCTCCCTCCCAAACCGGCCGGCCATCTGGCTCAAGCAGCCCGCACGACTGGCCGCAGGTTTCTTCAGTGCAGTGCCCTCCTGGCATCACGGTTCGGCTCTACCCAGCCAGCCAACAGGCCGTTCGGTTCTCCAGCGAGGCGTCCTCCTGGTGCCGCGGCTCCCCTTCGCTTGGCCAGCCGACGGGCCTGCCGGTTCATCCACCGAATCAGTCTGCGAAGGGTGTTGCGGTTCCTCCCACACAGACGGCGCGACATCGTCGAATTCCTTCACCACGTTCCTGGAACAGCACAACTGCGTCGTGCCTCCTTCACCTTCAGTTGCCAATTCTAATAATGACAGGTAATGAAGGAGGGTCCTTGGGCCGTGTTTGTTCGGCTCGCGCCCTCCACGTTAGGCAGAAACAATCAGCCAAGGTATTCACTTGAATACAATGAGAACGAGAGAGGAATTTATTTTAAATAAATTAACAAAACCCCCCACCACAATAATTGATGTTGTACGATTGGTGATTTGGAATATGGTGTCGAAGGGTGAGGTTTCGTAGACGTCGTCAGTGTGTGTCATTTTTCATCATGGAAGCAGGGTTCTTCTTTGAAGAGACGTCGTTCTTAGTTGAGAGAGGTGTTCTCTTCTTCATCACACAAGAGTTCTCTCAAATCATTCCCAACCCAACGTTTCCAAAATAAATTAACATTCTAAAAAATTATTTTATTAAATTAAGAAATTATAATTTCAAAATTCAAACCACTCCATTAATTAATTAAAGAGGTTGAATTCATTAATTATCATGTGTTGGCATGAACTAAAGAGGGAGAGTGAGGGAGAGTAAGAGTCCACATTTAAGAGGAGATTACAAATTAAGGAAGGGGGTTATGGAGATTAGGGTGAGGTTAAAGGTTGGGGCTCTTGTGGACCCCACCTCTCATATATCCACACATGGGATGTTGAGAGGGTGTGGCCCCCACCAACAACTTCCCATGGGAGGAATTAACCTCCTTAGATATAAAATGAAATTGTTCCAACAATTTTTATTACTTCTTAATTAAACCCCAAAACATAAATTCTCTTATTGTGAAAACGTGACTATGGTAATGGTCCCCTTAAGAAATTACCGGCGTTGCGTGTTTATCGGTGCCCTCAGATTTTAATTCTGATCACCGGTTCAAAAGATAGAAAAATCCCCTCGTTCGTTTACTGAATGTACCAGAGATAATCTTCGGAAATAGATTCTGGGCACACTGAGCCTCGGAATCAAGTTCCGTTAGAAGCCACAGACTCGTAAAAGTCCAAATTATTTATGAAAAAATTTTCCTTGAAATTTGAAAGTCTTTACATTACTCCCACCTTATGTATTTACGTCCCCGTAAAGCTACAACATAAACTAGGGAAACAAATGAGGGTACTGACCACGCATATGAGCCTCCCGCTCCCATGTGCTCTCATTGAAGTTCTCGTGCTACCAAATAATGCACACCTGAGGAATCAAACGTCCATGTAGGACTCATTCATGTCAATCCTTGATCTACACTGGGACCTCCATGAATGTAGCCCCATCTTCAATGTCTATCTTCTCGTGATCAATATTGGGGGTTGGGTCATGCACGTATATCCTCAGCTGAGATACGTGGAAGACGTCATGCCCCCAGTGCAACTGAGGAGGAAGGGTCAAGCGGTAAGCCACATTGCCTACCCTACTGAGGACCTGGAAGGGCCCGATGAATCACAAAGATAACATGTCACCCCAGCAAAAATTCTGTAATCCACATCGAGGTGAGATCCATAAGAAAACATGGACGCCATCCTCAAACTCTAGTGGTCAATGTCTCCTATCAGCAGAGGACTTCGGTCTAATTTGTGCTGTCCTTATCCACTCCTGGATGATCTGCACCTTCTCCATCATAGCATGAACCATCTCTAGTCCTAGGAGTGCTGACTCCCCATGGTCAGTCCAGCATAGAGGTGATCTTTAAGGTTGACCGTTCAGTGCCTCATAAGGTGCAATCCTGATGGTGGAGTTGTATTTGTTGTTGTACGCAAACTCCAACAAGGGTAGGTGATCCTCCCAGATGCGACCAATGTCAAGGACACATGCACAAATAATGTCCGTGACTTTTTGAATGATCCTCTCCATCTGGCCATCCATATGAGGATGAAAGGCTATGCTCAGGTGTGGCTGCGTCCCAAATGCATCTGGAAACCCCTTCCAAATCTAGGAATTAAACTGAGCGTCTCGATCCCAGATTATAGACGATGGGACACCATGAATTTGTACGATCTCTTAAACGTAGAGTCATCCCAAGCTCTCTACTAAGCCATGCTCTCTGATCGGTAGGAAGTGGGATGACATGGTGAGTCGGTCTACGATCAACTAGATGGAGTCGTGTCCTCTAAAAGTATGTGGAATCCCTGTCAAGAAATCCATGGATATCCAGTCCCACATCCACTCTAGAACCTCTAATGGTTGTACCAAGCCTACTGGTACCTGGTGCTCCACCTTCACTTGCTGGAAAGTGATGTATCTTGTAACAAACTCTTCTACATCCTTCTTCATACCTGGACACCAGTGTTTTCATGTGAGGGCCTAGTACAGCTTCACCACTTTTGAATGTTCCTCTAGATGGGAAGTGTGAAACACCCTCAGCACTTCCTCCTTTAGTGCAAATGGTTCCATGGTACGTCCCCTAATGTGGATGACATTCACTCCTCCTTCGAAATATCTATCAGGCACCTGCCCTATGGAAATCTGAGCACGTCGCGTCTCACAGTCAGTGTCCCCACATTGTCCCTCTCTAACCTGCTGAGTTAGTGGAGGAGTGACTCTGAGGGATGGTAGAAAGGCTTCCCCTTCTCTATCCATGAATGATATCTTCAAAGTGGTTAACTTCTCTATCGCCTCTCCAAGTAGCTGAATGCCTAATATCTTGCTAAGAGCATCAGCTACTATGATCCCCTTTCTACGAGTATTGACTACCTCAAAGTCATAGTCCTGGAGGAACTTGAGCCATCACCGCTATCTCATGTTAAAGTCTGTCTTTGAGAAAATGTACCTCAGACTCTGGTGGTCAGTGTAGACTGTAAAGCGCTCACCCATAAAATTTTGTCGCCACATATTCAGGGCGAATACCACTACTGTTAACTCCAGGTCATGGGTAGCATAGTTCTGCTCATGCTGTCTCTACTACCGTGAACCATATCTGATCACTTCCCGCTCCTGTATCAGGAAACACCCGAGTCCGGTCCCTAATGTGTCACAGTAAACCACATACCAAACGACCTCCATTGGTTGCCTTAAGATGGGTGCACTGGTCAATCTCTATCTCAGCTTCTGACAGCTCTGCTGGTATCTATCTGACCACATGAAGGGTTTCCCCTTCTTTGTCTAAGATAAAAGTGGTGCTGCAACTCTTGAGAAGTCTGGAACAAATCTCTGATAGTACCCATCCAGACCTAAGAAACATCGCACCTCTATCATGCTCCTGGGTGGCTCCCATGCAAGTACTGCCTCGATCTTTGTAGGATCCATAACAACTATCACCACCGAGATAACGTGCCTAAGAAGTTAACCTCTTGAATATAGAACTGTCACTTTGAGAGCTTACCATAATGCTGGTGCTCTCAGAGTTTGTACAGTACAACTCGCAAGTGGTAGGTATGCTCCTCCTCAGAGGTCTATTAGATCAATATGTCATCGTTGAAGACTATGACCAAACGATCTGGGTTGGGCTAGAAGATCTTGTTCATGAGACTCATGAACACTGCTAGTGCATTGGTTACGCTGAAGGTCATAACCAAGAACTCCTAGTGGACATATCGACACTTGAAGAGCGTCTTCTGCATATCCTCGTCTCGAAATCGGAGCTGATGATATCCTGACCTGAGGTCTATCATTGAGAACCATTGTGCTCCCTTGAGCAGATCAAAGAGAAAATCAATCCTTGAGAGTAGGTAATTGTTCTTTACGATCACCTGATCCAGGCAACGGTAGTCGACACATAGTCATAATCTCCCATATTCCTTCATGGCGAATAAAATCAAATAATCCTAGGCTGAAACACTAGGTTGGATAAATTATTTTCCCACTCAATTCCTCTAGCTGTAATCATAGCACACGAAGCTAGGCAGGACCCATCCAATATGCTGGAGTAGATATCGGTGCTATCCCGGGATACAAGTCTATGTAGAAGTCTACCTCTCTGTGAATTGGTAGTCCTAGAATATTGTCAATAAAAACATCAGCGTACAAATCCACCACAATTGGAAAACTCGGACTCTGCACCTCAACTACTCCGAGGAAGATACTAGCCAATTTATGTGTGATTGGATGGCCTCCCCTCTACGTAAGTCCATTCTGCGAAGCAAAGGCTCTCTTCTCACTGGTGAAGGTGAACCCTGTACCATCCGTGTAGACACATCGCAATTTGCGCCAAATATAGTTGACCTGGGAATGGACTGTAGATAACCAGTGCATACCCCAGATGACATTGTAAGGCCTCGACACCGCTACAAGAAGATCTAAGCCAAAGCTCTCGCCTCCTAGAGTAAGCTCACACTGTCAGCACCAGTACGTAATCATCGAGTCTTCTCCATTAGGAGTCTCTAGCCGTAAGGATCAAGCCAATAGATCCATTGGTATCTCCGAGCTCCGAACAAGGGCAGTGTCAATAAAATAATAACTCACTCCTGTTTCAATAAAAACTACACCATGGGTGAATTAGACACAGATCATACCTCGAATCATCTCAGGTGCGCCATGGTCCTAGGCCTCGACAGCCTAGAGCTGAGCCTGCCCCTGTCTGCCAGCTCCCTATGTTCTGGGTGGTATTCTTGGTGGTGGTGGTGGTAGAGCATCGATGCATTCTCCACCACCTGCTACTCGGCCATCTCCTCATCCTCTTCCGACTGTTC
This sequence comes from Viscum album, assembly GCA_963277665.1. Taxonomy (NCBI): domain Eukaryota; kingdom Viridiplantae; phylum Streptophyta; class Magnoliopsida; order Santalales; family Viscaceae; genus Viscum; species Viscum album. Next base: position 1,400,239,620 of record OY728150.1, read on the forward strand.
CTTGCGGACGGCCACATTCGAACCTCTGCCTCTGCCTGGGAGGTCCCTCTACTGTCTGATCCTCCATTGCATGGCGGGTCAGGCAGTCACGAGCCATGTGGCACTGCCCACAGCATGCAAAGAACTGCCTGCCTATCATATGACTCACTCTGCTGTGTGTGCCCCACACATCCGAACCAGTATCCTGAGGTTTCCCACCTGATGGGCTGGTCCGTTTAGTCCTCTGTGACATCTGTCTACTGCCGGCTGCAAAAGGCTCCTCTACGTGTCGCCCAGGGGTGTGTCTCGCTAATGGATTCCGCTATGCAATAAGGCTCTCCACAAGAAGGGATCACTCTATTACTCATGCCTGCGTTGGAATGCTGAGGGAGACGATATAATCCCTGATCTCATTCCTCAGTACTTTCTCAAAGGTCCGGTCATGGAAGAATGGTTCTCGTACCATGTCTGTGGAGTAGAATGTGAGGTCGGTAAATCACACGAGTACTGGGCTACTTTCATGCTTCCCTGTCGTAGATGTAGTAACTACAAGATGCACACTACATGGAGGTTGGCTAGAACAAACACAGAGTGGAAGAGACTCTTGAAGTCCATCTAAAGTAGTGATGCCTCGTCGTGCACCTGGAGGATTAGGCTCCACCATCTACCTGTTGTAGCCTGCAGGAGACTCGCTGCAAAGATCACCATAAGGTCTGCTGGTGTCCCAACCAATCTTAAGACTATGAAGATAGCCTTCATCCAAGCATTGGCTGCCTGAGGGTCCGTCTTTCCACAAAACATGGGCGACCTTGTTTGCTGAAACTTGTGTAATGAACTCAGGCGGCATGTACTCTTCACTGCTGGGGATGGTGGTATTAGTTTCCCAGCAGGTAGTGGTACTATTGGTGCCTCCACTGTAATGGGGCCCTACACCTAGGCCTCATCGCTCGGCGGTCTTCCATTCCGCACGTAACTAGGAACCCTAGATAGCTGCCTTCATGGGGCCATCCTGAGAAGAAATACGTGCACCACAGTTAGTACAATATACCTGGTGAGCTCACAAAAAGTAATCAAAAAGAAAACATTTGAAACACAAATGCAATCAATGTTTTCATGCACTGAGTTGGAACTCAGAAGTCAGGGACCTAGTGTTTGTATACATCCCCTGCCGCACCAACACTGGACTCCCTAGACTGACAACCGCACTCAATACTCTTAACACTATTACTTCAAAGAGAAGAAAATATCAGAGTCCTGAGTTATGCGGTAGAACTGACTCCTTTGATACCAATTCTTCATGACTTGTCCTCGGGGCCCATGTCGTGACAACCCCAAGCCCGCATCCCATAGGCCAGGGGATAGAGAGTAGCACCAAATGTGTAAATCTCGAAAAAAAGGGAAGGCATTGCCATTATATAAGTAAAAAATCACAAAATGGTACACAATTGAAGTAAGAACTAAGTAAAACTGAGTACAAATGTTACTGTTGAATAGTAAATGGGCCAGTATAAAAACCCAACTGAAAGCATAGTACAAATAAGAAAAAAAGTACAATAGTAGTAAAGTAAAGCGGAAACCACAAATTCGTCCTTCGGATATCCCACCAGAAGGGTGGGTACATATAGTCTTCTCAACTCCTCGGGTCCTGTCGTTTGCTCCGTGTACATCCCGTGGAGTGGATAACCTCTAGGTACCATCTAGCTCCACATGCCTCCACCCCGATTAGTGCTGTCCATCGTATAAATCCAACACAATGTATCATGGGCATAGCCCGTGCAGGGATTAGTATACGATACTCAGTAGGGACCCTGAGACCCCCAAAGGTCTCCAAGAATCCACCAAGGATAAACCACAAAGGAATGATACTATCAACTAAGTATCAACCAACATTGTAATGTCCCAAGTAAGTAATGAATAATATATATTTTTATCTATGTCTATTATTGAATTAGATAGTGTTTTAGGGGCTTAAAATGAAAATAAATCCAATCTTAAGCATTGAATACACTAATATTTTTAAAAGATTGTTTTACTACATTTTGATGGAAAACCATTTTTAAATCTATATTTTGACAATTTTATAAGCTACTTTTGTCAAAACAAACTTATTCTTTATGAATGGGACATAAAAATTTACTCTGTGTGAATTTTTTGTATTTTATAAACAATGTTCATTTTTTAATGAATAGATAAAAATACTGCATTTTACATCAAAACTGCTTTTTAATCTAATTTATTTATATGATTATATTATCTTTTGAATTGTTTTTGAAGTAAAATTAGAATATTTTTTTACCATTTAATTCAATGGTGGTCATTGGAATCAATTTCACTTTGAAATTGGACTTAAACTGGTGTCAATCTTTTGATACTTATTGTTTCATAAAAACACGCTATTTGTCATGACAACGGGAATTAGTTATTAAATTAATTAATGTAACTTATATGATTTGAATTTTGTAAAATAGAAATCATTTTTGAATTCATAATAGCAAATATAGCTTAGGGTGATGTTTTGGTATTTTTCTTAAAAACATCAATTTTTGATGAATAGTGAAACCACTAAGTGGTAGTTAAAGAAACTGATTTTTTGTTTAAATGAAACTTTGCCACCTCTGTGTTTTGAATTTCAAAAATCTGACATACATGGTTGTCATTAGGAAGTAAAATGTTGTTCATTGGGATTAAAATAATTTTTTGGTGAATAGTAACTTTTATGTTCTTAATCGCGATTAGTGGTAATTAGTGTAGTTTAAGGTAAAAATAATGTTTTAATAATATGAAATGACCTAGACACATGTCCTACCCTTATTGGATATGTCATGGACGACCAATGCAATCCATGGTTCAGCTTGGGGACCCCATGGAGCGACATTGTTAGGAAAATGACATTAATATATTTTTATTTAATGTTAAAGAAAAAATGAAACAAACATGAGTTATTTTACTAAAAAAAAATTTACATGGGGTTATACAAGTCAGATTTTTTATTATAAATAGTAATTGGAATTCTAAAAATATTTCCTACATCATATTATTTTTTTTATAATTTTTAGACTTTATATATATTAAATTATTTATGACATCATGATGATGCATCGATTACCTCATTAATAAAGGATTTAAATAAAAAGAAATTATAATGTAAAATATATGACATAAACATGTCTAAAACCTATTGGATGGGTGTATTTCAAACCATTATCACCTTACCCTTGAATTATATCAATTTTGGACCTTTTGAATCCGAAAATCATTTTAAAATAAAGTAACATTTCATTACTTTCCACGAGTGCCCCTCCTCTCCTCTTATAAAAGGCCCCCACCACCACATCCTTTCCCACACTTCCAACGCCCTTGGATCGGCCAACCCCTACCCATTTTGTCTCTCCACATCCCTATCCTACTCCTTGAAGCCTCACTTTGGGTAGAAGTCTTCCCAAGGAAGCCTTTTAGCTCAAACCAAAGGGAGTTACCCAATTTTAAGGTAATGTGTTCACTTGGTTCCTTTTGTTTTATTTTTCTTCTCCAACCCCCTAAACTCTTTTTATTGTTTTCATTTGTAAAAACACCAGTATCTTCCATATTCTAGGATTTTGTTATAAGAAGGATTCTAGCTACACTTACACACACCTACATCTAATGGTTAAAGAACATACTGTTTCCGTGGATGGCGAATTTCAGCCTCCCAAAACGATGATTGTTCAACATTCTCTTAACACCTTAAAAGGTGGCCATTAATATGAAAATATATTTATATATGATATATAATATGATTATTTTTTCCTTATGCTTCTTTATTATTCATTTTTGGAATACCTTTATAGTTTCCATTATGGGTAAATGCGATATCTTCTTTTAAGAAAGTGCGGACTACCGCCCCCTCAAAGTGATTTGATTTGTTAAATACCATATGTGGGACATATAAAGGATGGTGTTATGATATTATATATGATATTACACTGGAATTATAATATACCTTTATATCATTAAGATTCCATTCTATAAAATACGAAATAGAAATGAAAGTAGCGTTCATGCGTACGTACGGCTTACCGTCTCCATGAACGGTGCATTTCATTTCTTACCTCTAAATGATTATGTAATATTATAAATGCATGTATATAATGGATATATATGATATATATGATATATATATATCATGATTATAATTATGGATATAATGGATACATGAAAAACTTGTAATTATAAAGGGTTCATTTTTGACTCAAGTATCAATGATCGTTAAAACGACCATTATTAACATTAATAATTACACAGTGTTCATGACATGGAAATAAGTGATATAAAAGGAATAATGAACTTGAAAAAGGTTCTTAAACAAGTATAAATTAACTGAAGTTTATTATTCAGGAGATTAAAGAACGACAGAGTCATGTCGGACCCGAGGTATGAGACTTCGTCTCAATATCCTTTCATTGAAGCATATTTTGTTTTATACACAACATTCTTTTATATGGTGTATAAACCCCTTTGACTTTTACGTTTATCTAAAAGGAATCTTTCTTTATACGAATCATTTTACAAAATGACAAAAGGGAATGTTTTTGTAATACGTATGCGGCGACAATGACTTCTCTACCGCCATGACGATTATTTGATTTTTGGCTTCCTCTACAAGCCATACGTTTTTTTAATAAAAGAAAAAAATAAATACCATGTTATACTTTTCTTTTATTTTGGTATTGAAAATGGTTTTCATAATGTATTTATATCAATGTGTTGTATTAATATATTATGATCTAAAGGTGGAAATGTTATGTTTCCTTTATGCATGTTTTATGTGATACGATTATGTTGAGGTTCTTGGGCATTATTATGAAGACGGGTTGTTCTATGATAAACTAAGGGCAGGTGATCCTGATATAGCTCTCTAATGCATTGGGTAACGCAAAGGAGTATAATGTTAATGTTTCTCCGAATAGATTTAGGGAATTACTATGATGGGTATTCCAAACATAACCAAGAGGGTTACTCCCTACATAAGAATGTTATGAATGCCTCAAGTTACCTTTATGTCATATGATTTCTATGATTTATTCATGATTTGATGAGGTATGTTAAAGTGATTATGTTTTATGGGTAAATTATGATTTCATTCTATGTATATATGAACTCATGTTTCCTTTCCATATTTTTATAACCCATACTGAGCTTTTTATGCTCATCCCATGTTTTTTGAAATGTTTTTCACAGGTCAAGGGAATGGTACATGATATGATGATAGTGTCATGGATGTGTCAAGAATGAATCCATGTTTTATTTTATATATGTTTCCATTGATGGGAAAAATTAATACTATCTTTATGTAACCACTTTGTTTATATGTGGAATGTAATGCATGTTTTATGATCTAATTCTCTAAAAATATAAACCTGAAAATATCCTCAATGTGTAATATTTTAATAACTCAAGATTAAGTAATGTTTAAGCTCGGGGCCTTATAAACACTACTTAGGTATAGGCCCATACATATTCCTAAGTCGTCAATTCTAGTTCAGATCCAACTATCGAGCCCAAACGTAACCCAGTCCACACAAGAAATAAGTTCATCACACCAATGGTAATGATTGAATAGTGAAGACTCAGGTCACACAGGTATACTACTTTCGAAGAAGGGTGGAGATGATTAGATGTAGTCTTTGAATCATCTCCTCTTCCTAAACCACATAGGATCCAAGTACAGAAGTCTTCACTGTCGAACCCACGCAGGATCAAAGTACAGTAACCATCACTACCGAAGCCACGTAGGATCCAATTACAGTTGCCATCACTGTCAAACCCACGGAGGATCCATGTACAGCCGTCCTCACTACCAAACCCACGAAGGATCCATGTACAGTCATCTTCGTTGTTGATCCCAGGGAGGATCCCAGAATGGTAGTCATCGTAGTCGCATCCAGCTCTAGGGTTCCCGCTCACAGCGTACTCGATTCCGAGAGGCTCATCTCCTTGAGTAAAGGGGGGTCGATACATAAACCATCCCGAAGTCCAGAGTTAATGTATTCCGACGTTCCTTCTCATCAAAAGAAACTCAACGTGATTGACGGATCGTCAAACTGACACCCAATCTGAGAGATATTGGCTTTTTCGTTCCAGGGGCCCTTTTGAAAAATGCTCATTCCAATCCCGTCCATTTACCAAAGTTCCCCAAAACTCACTTAGAGTATCAAAAAAGTACTGTATTTTCATATGAGTCCTTATGCCGTAGACTGTGCGTCGATCGGACGCACGGTCTTCGGGAAATTCACGTTTATGTGAAAAAAGGGCTCTGTCCATTACGCCTGTTGGGCTGACGGGTCAGGTCGACTTGGTTTTGGCTGGTCCAACCTAGAAAAGGAGTCGGACTAGCTTGGTGAGTCGTGCGACCTGGCGTGAGGGGCACGACCCAGCCTGAAGTGGCGCATCTCAGCCCGGAACTTCCCGGCGTGGCCCGACACAGCCCGTCTCAGCCCGACCCGGCTAGCTCGGCCGGCTGGCTGAGAGTTCCAAGGGGGAGCGACCCCCCTGTTGTCCGAACCTACAGCGCCATATAGAGCCGCTCTCCCAAACCGGCCGACTAGGCCGGCTGGCCTTCTGGAATAAGCGACTCGCACGGTAGGTCGCAGGTTTGTTCAGTGTGGTTCCCTCCTTGCACCGCGGTACAGCTCCACCTGGATGGCTGGTTCTCCAGCGCGGGCCACGGTTCCTCCTGCACAGCTGACGCTACAGCTCCATCTTACTTCTCCGTGTTCCCAGCATGGCGTGATGGTTTCATGCATCCTCTGCCTTTGGTTTCTGATTCTAAATAATGCAGGGAACGAAAGAGGGTCGTCGGGCCGTGTTTTTTCGACATGCACCCTCCGCGTTAGGCGGTATCAATCAGCCAATGTATTCACTTGAATACAACAAAAAAAAGGGTGTAATTTATTTTAAATAAATTATGCAGACCCCCTACCTCAATAATTGATGTCGTACAATGGGTTCCACGGAAGACAGCGTCGCGGGGTGAGGTTTTGTAGACGACGTTAGTGTGCGTCGTTGTTCTTCCTAGAACCGGTGTTCTTCGTTGAAGAGACTATGTTCTTCATCGAGAGAGGAGTTTTCTTCTTCTTCACACAAGAGTTCTCTCAAATATTCCCCAACCCAATGTGTCTAAAATAAAATAATAGGCTAAACTATTATTTTATTAACACAAGAAATTATAATTTTAAAATTCAAACAACTCAATTAATTAATTGAAGAGGGTGAATTATTTAATTATCATGTGTTGGCATGAATTAATGATGGAGAGTGAGGGAGAGGAAGATTCCACATTTAAGAGGAGTTTACAAATTAAAGATGGGGGGTTAAAGAGTTTAGGGGGAAGTGAAAGGTTGGGGCTCATGTGGGGCCCACCACTAATCTATCCACACATGAGAAGTTGGGTGGGTGTGGGCCCCACAAACAACTTCCCATGGGGGGAATTAACCTCCTTAGATATAAAATAAAATTCTTCCAACAATTTTATTTACTTATTAAATAAACTGCAATAATTAACTTCTTCTCCCATGCAAACAAAACTATGGTAATGGTCCCATTATGCAATTACCGGTGTTGCGAGTTCATCAGTGCCCTCGGATTTCAATTCCGATCACCAGTTCAAAAGATAGAAAAACCTGCTCGTTTGTTTACTGAACGTACCTGAGCTGAACTTAGGAAATTGATTCCGGGCACACCGGGCCTCAGAATCACATGCCGTCAAAATCCACAGACTTGTAAAATTGTAATGTATTTATGATAATATTTTCCTTGAAATCTTCGTGTCTTTACAAGAATGACCTACAATGTTAACAACATATGCTTCATCAGCCCCGGTCCAAGAACCGGGTTTATCTATAACAATAACATGAGATCAAAGGACACATAACAAGAATAAATCACTCCATTGAATGTGGTGACTTCAATTAAAAAAATATGATATTTTGGAATAGTTAGAAATTTTTGTTTCCAATACCCAAAATCATGGATGATCATTATATTTTGAAAGAGATAAAAAATTTATTTTCCAATGCCCTTTAGAGTTACAAAGTGATTGGGTTTTGATTCACTACAACTGAGTTTTATTATGTTGAAACAACCTCTATTGGTTATCATACCAGCATCACATTAAGATATAAAGATCATGATGGTATCGTTCAAGGACATATCAGACACCAATATGTTTTCCAATATCTAGATAATGTAAATTTCTGGTGTTCTCTATTATAAAATGGTTCTAGGATCAATGTTATCCTATTCTAGATCCTCCATAGTTTGGTATAAAAAAAGAATTATTTTTATCCTATAAATCTGACCCTTCAATGGTATGATAAAAGAGATAAAAATCCCCTTGATAATATCATCTTCAAATACTCATTCAAGGACCTCATATTCAATTTTGATTTCAACGTTATCTAGAAATAAATGAAATAAAATTTCGATCTAAGAAGAAAATGGATTTATAGACATGACATGCTTCTATTGACCTCTAAACATTTGTAAACGTATCCAATTAATGGATAGACGAGAATACCAAGGGGTGACATCGCCCCATTTTTATCTTGTGAATCTTGATATACTAAGTCATGTTTCTAAAATAGAGAGGGAAAAAATCAATTTTAGAGGGGATTTATAGGTTTCTTCTCCCAATAGCTTGGGAAATCCCATTAATTCTTATATATGATTCTTACCAATTAAAATATACTTCTTATTAACTTGATCAAGGATGTATATCTATTACAATAATGATATTATTGACCAAAAAATCACTAATCCATTTATATGTGATAATGTTTATGTCATGACCTATCGTAATGGGTCCTATGTTTTGACTCTACAGCCCATATCTTATAGGTCATCTGATAAAGAATATTACTGATCTGGAATATTACTAACATCGAGATCCTTATCCTATGTACCGATAGACATGAAAAATTACCAAGAAAATACAATTCTGAAATTTAAAAAAGTTTGATGGAAACCAAGAATACATGCATCTAATCCTACAACCCAAGTAAAATAGTATGTCACAGAATGTATGTAACGACCCGAATTTTTTTTTAAATAAATTTTGTTTCCCAATTTATGTGTTATTTTTATACTCAACAAAAACGTTTTATTTGATAAACATGATTATAATTAAAATGATATCAGTGGGTTTTGAATATTATATAACCATCGGTCAATATGACCGCTGTGAACAAAATGTTTTGATATAAGTAATCTTGGTTAATTATTATATAAAGAAGATTCGATGGCCTCACCTAGTCGTCTTGGACCGATCGAAGCCCATCTAACAGAGCTTGGGAAGGAGGTAGCACCACTGGGCTTTGCTCTGAATCAAATCCAAGCCGAACATCATCATGTGAAGCTGGAACAGAATCGCCTTCATGAGAAGTTCAAACTGATAGAAATTACTACTCGGGCAATGTTGACTGAGCCGCCCCAAGCTTCTATCACCCTAGCACACCATACTCTTAGGTCCTATGCTGGTATTATAAGGGGTTATGTAACGAGACCGTAAATACCTTGTGTAATCCTTGTTTTAAATAAAAATTGGGATTTCTTCTTATGATAAATTTTATGAATTTTGAAATGACCGGATAAATATAGTATGCATATTTTTGATGAATTTTAGAAAAAGGATATTTTAAATATGTTTATGTAAACCCGAAATAATTAAAAATGTGTAATGATTTTCAAAAAATGGTCTTCTGCAATTATGTTCAGTACTAAATTTAGAGTCTAATAAGATCAACTTGATTTTTGATGAATAGTAAATTATGAATAGTGATTTTATGATTAGGATTAGTAATATGACCAAATGGATTAGTAATCTCACTTAAAGAAAGTTTTAAAATAATCTAGGCACCTTGATTAAGTAATGTGATTCAATAAAATAGTTAAATAACGGTTTCATTAATTATTATTCAAGAATTAGTTTTTTCGGGTGAATAGTGTTTTTTTAATTAAAAATTTAATTAAAAATAATTAGAAAATTATTTTTATAAAAATGACTTTATTTTTGAACTCAGAGCATCGATATTATGTTATGGTAATTTTTGGGGTTTTTTCTGAAAAAATGAATTTTCAATGAATAGTGTTTTTATTTAAAAATTAAATTAAAAATATTTAGAAAATTATTTTTATAAAATGGATTTCATTTTTGAAATCAGAGCATTGATATTTTGTTAATGTGAAATTTTAGGATTTTTCTGAGAAAGTTGAATTTTCAGTGAATAGTAAAAATACAGTTTTAGGGTTTCGGTATGTTTAATGACATCATAACGGTGTCATGATGATGTCACGAGATATATTGAGGGTTGGCCGGCCAAGGGTGATGAATTATTGTTTTGGGGGCCCCATTTGGCCTAACTCCATGATAAATGACAAGGGAGAGCACATGGGTTTGGGAAAAGCACATGTGAGGTGTCCCTTGGCCATTAATGCCTTGTCCCCTCACTTTCCCTATAAATACAAAGCCCTCCTCTCATCCATTCGACTCCCCACTCATTCCCAACGAATTTCTGGTCTCATTACCTCCCAAGGAGTCCTCCCAAGGTTCCCCCAATCCCTGAAGGTCCCAACCTTTGAGGTTTAAGAGTTACATTTTAAGGTAAGGGATCCGACCCCTCTCTTTCTTTTCAAGTAATCTCTTTTATGTCATTTCTTTTATAATCCATGTTCTTATGTTGGAGGATGTTCTTTTATATTCATACTACTGCCTATTTCATGTTCAGATGATGAGAGACCCCCCTTGCTCTCATCAATTCGTTTTAAGAATGTTTAAGTGGCGCCGTTAGGCTGCCGAATTTTTTAAGGGATTCTTTCACCTTCCTCGTTTTCCAGTTCTATTTTCATTCAAGTCTTTCATGTTCATTTTTATTATGTTGGGGTATGATCTATAAATTATCATACTGATCTTTTATGATCATATGATGAGAGACCCCATTTGATCGCTTCAATTCAGTATTTTGAAGTTTTAAGTGGCACCATTAGGCTGCCAAAATTTTAAGTGGTTCTTCACCCTTCTCGTTTTGAAGTTCTACTTTCATGTCAATTCTTTCAAGTTCCTTTTTGTTATGTTGGGGTATGATCTCTATATCTATCATACTGGACTCTTATGTTCATATGATGAGAGACCCCATTTGATCTCTTCAATTCAGTATTTTGTTGAAGTTTAAGTGGCGCCGTTAGGCTGCCGAATTTTTAAGTGGTTCTTCACCATTCTCATTTTGAAGTTCTACTTTCATGTCAATTCTTTCAAGTTCCTTTCTATTATGTTGGGGTATGATCTCTATATCTATCATACTGGAATATTATGTTCATATGATGAGATACCCCATTTTATCTCTTCAATTCAGTATTTTGTTGAAGTTTAAGTGGCGCCGTTAGGCTGCCGAATTTTTAAGTGGTTCTTCACCATTCTCGTTTTGAAGTTCTACTTTCATGTAAACTCATTAATGTTACTTTCTGTTATGTTGGGGTATGATCTCTATATCTATCATACTGGACGCTTATGTTCATATGATGAGAGAACCTATTTGACCTGGTCAATTCAATTTTGTTGAAGTTTAAGTGACGCCGTTAGGCTGCCGAATTCTCACAAGAGAAATGTTTTTTTATTCCTTTCATGTTCTTCATTTCATATGGTATATTTTTAAAATTTCATTACCATGTTCTTAAATCTCTTATATTTTGCCCCTCTACTGTTTTATGGGTCATTTATGAATGTTTTACCCATGTCCCCTCTCTTCTCAATGTTTTCTAAAACCTTGTAACATAACCGTTATGCTGCAGAATTTTCGTCTCAAAATGCCTCTCTCTCTTTTCTAAAAATTATTTTATGTTATAAAGTGAATAATCAAAGCTCTTATTTCTACAGGGGTATTCACATATATATCAAAATTCTCTATTTTAAATTCTGGGAATTACATACATGAAACCCTCTTTCCCTTTCCGTGGGTTTAAAGTGACGTAAAGATCATGTCTTTAAAGCAGTTTTTAAAACGTTATGATTATGAAATGAAACCCATTTATTTTATGCTATATGGGTTATTAATGAAATGTTTGATGATGATATATGTGGCTCACATGATAATAAAGGAAAATTTAAGGTTGCGCCCTGATAGCGCTCCAATGCATTGGGTAATGATGTAACCACTAGAGATTACAATTTTCACGATACCTTGGTGAATAACCTGGGTAATTTTAAAATGACACCTTGGGGATGGACCTTGGTGATATGTTCATGATTGTCTATGTTAAATGATGTAGCCACATCTTCAAGTTATGAAAAAGTTTTATTTTTATTATGATATGCCTCATGATTTCATTTTCAGGCCTTAAAGTTCTTTTCATGACTTTATTGATGTATCTCAAGTTCATATGTAAATTGTTTCACTTGTTTCCCTTGCTGGGCCTTCTGCTCACCCTTCCTTTTGATGTATGTCCCCAGGTTATGGGATGCAGTAATGAGCCTAGGGTGAACATGAGGAGAATCCTTTCAAGTGTTTAAGAAGAATGTTTTTTTTCTTCATGTTTTATGTTCCTTGTTTCCAAGACACTAAACCTTAAAGATCCTCAGTTCCGTGTAATGGAATGAAAAGTTATGTTATAAAAAGACGGGATGTTATAGTTGGTATCAAAGGGAGGTTTAGTTATTTGTGGAAATTAGGATATGAAAACTCTAGGAGGAACCCTATAGAAAAGTTTAATATAGGAAATCTTCCTTGTATTTTGGTGAGTATTGAGTAAGGGGTTGCCAAGCAAATACATCCCTGTCTGGATACGAGCAGGTAGAGGTGGCTCTGGCACAGATGTACATAGGGGTAAAACCCGAAAACACTGCTTTGAGCTAGACTCGAACGAGAACTGGTACACGACAACGGGCCTTGCTGCACTCTTGGTTACGACACTCCCGGGGGATATGCTTTGGATAATTCATAAGCTTGGTATGAACCATTGTTAAAGGAACAAAGATAAAATAAAATAAAGGTTCACATAAGAATATATGATCATTCATAACCTAGATGGGAACCTAGGAGATCACAAGTTAGGGTATACCTTTCATATACAAGTTATCCTTATATGCTTTCAGTTCCTTTTCATGATTATTAGCTAAGTACTTAAGCCCCTAATTATGCTTTCTCTACTTAGTTAATGGTGGGAAATGGAAGAACTTGTTCCGACAACCAATGTGATAGGAAATGCGACGATTTTCGTATTAATATGACAGGGATGATTAGGGGATTAAAATATGATTATTATTTTGGAAGACGTTCATTATTTTGGGAACCATATTTGATCGAGGTAAATAGATTACTACGGTATTTTCATTGAGGAGTAAGGTTGACTTATATTTTGAAGAATCGATGAATTTAAGGTGAACTTATAGTAATTTAGGTTACTTATGGGAATGACTAACCTATCTTGTGTAAAATATGTTTCGGTAAGCTATTTTTTTATAAGATGTTAGGAGTGGTTGATGTTGTCTGGAGATGAACAATGAAGTTGTTTTGGAAGACTATGTTATCAAATCCTTATTGTATTTGGGTTTCAATCTTAGTTTGGTTTGTTTTGAGGAATTTTAAGGACCGTTATTTAGGGAATGGTCTATGATGAAATTTGGGTAGTACCATGGAACTTTTATGATTTAAAAGTAGTTTCCATTCCTATGGGATTCTTTCTTTTTGAAGTGTTGTTTTACCTTAACCTTTCTGTTTTTGGGATAATGTTTAAAGATAGAAGAAATAGATAGTTAATCTTTTGTAGATTATGTGATTCTATAGAAGATGATTCTTGTGGTTTTATGAGACCAAGTGTTTTTGAATTCTCAATATTTGGAGAAAAGATTAGTGTTGGTAGGGACTTGTTAAAGGATTAAACTCTACTTGAAGGTAGGTATATTTTCTTATGTTTTTGTTCTATGTAGTAAATGAAATCCTCAAAATTATGAAAAGAAACGTAAAACAAAAATGTTGTTGGTTTACGTTTCCTACTAGGTAATCATAGACCGTTTACACACATCATAAGTTTGGGATTTTCTCATGGTTAACTTTCTCCTAATCATGTTCTCTATCACTCTCCCTCAGAACTTGACCCTTTGTTTTCTCCTCCATGTCCATGTTTTCCTACATGGAACCCTAGTGTGGGTTAACTCGGGTGACCTTTGTACTTCCCTTTCTTTATTTTAAAGTAATAGTTTTACTGACTCCTTTTCCGATGTGGGACTTTCAATGAAATTTCAAAACCCAATTTTAAAATTGCGAGGACGCAATTTCTTAAGGAGGGAAGATTGTAACGACCCGAAATTTTTTTTAAATAAATTTTGTTTCCCAATTTTATGTGTTATTGTTATACTCAACAAAAACGTTTTATTTGATAAACATGATTATAATTAAAATGAGATCAGTGGGTTTTGACTATTATATAACCATCGGTCAATATGACCGCTGTGAACAAAATGTTTTGATATAAGTAATCTTGGTTAATTATTATAGAATGAAGATTTGATGGCCTCACCTAGTAGTCTTGGACCGATCGAAGCCCATCTAACAGAGCTTGGGAAGGAGGTAGCACCACTGGGATTTTCTCTGGATCAAATCCAAGCCGAACTTCATCATGTGAAGCTGGAACAGAATCGCCTTCGTCAGAAGATCAAACTGATAGAAATTACTACTCGGGCAATGTTGACTGAGCCGCCCCAAGCTTCTATCACCCTAGCACACCTTACTCTTAGGTCCTATGCTGGTTTTATAAGGGGTTATGTAACGAGACCGTAACTACCTTGTGTAATCCTTGTTTTAAATAAAAATTGGGATTTCTTCTTATGATAAAGTTTATGAATATTGAAATGACCGGATAAATATTGTATGCATATTTTTGATTAATTTTATAAAAAGGATATTTTAAATATGTTTATGTAAACCCTAAATAATTAAAAATGTGTAATGATTTTCAAAAAATGGTCTTCTGCAATTATGTTCAATACTAAATTTAGAGTCTAATAAGATCAACTTGATTTTTGATGAATAGTAAATTATGAATAGTGATTTTATGATTAGGATTAGTAATATGACCAAATGGATTAGTAATCTCACTTAAAGAAAGTTTTAAAATAATATAGGCACCTTGATTAAGTAATGTGATTCAATAAAATAGTTAAATAACGGTTTCATTAATTATTATTCAAGTATTAGTTTTTTCGGGTGAATAGTGTTTTTTTAATTAAAAATTTAATTAAAAATAATTAGAAAATTATTTTTATAAAAATGAATTTATTTTTGAACTCAGAGCATCGATATTATGTTATGGTAATTTTTGGGGTTTTTTCTGAAAAAATGAATTATCGATGAATAGTGTTTTTATTTAAAAATTAAATTAAAAATATTTAGAAAATTATTTTTATAAAATGGATTTCATTTTTGAAATCAAAGCATTGATATTTGGTTAATGTTAAATTTTGGGATTTTTCTGAGAAAGTTGAATTTTCAGTGAATAGTAAAAATACAGTTTTAGGGTTTCGGTATGTTTAATGACATCATAACGGTGTCATGATGATGTCATGAGATCTTTTTAGGGTTGGCCGGCCAAGGGTGATGAATTATTTTTTTGGGGGCCCCATTTGGCCTAACTCCATGATAAATGACAAGGGAGAGCACATGGGTTTGAGAAAAGCACATGTGAGGTGTCCCTTGGCCATTAATGCCTTGTCCCCTCACTTTCCCTATAAATACCAAGCCCTCCTCTCATCCATTCGACTCCCCACTCATTCCCAAAGAATTTCTGGTCTCATTACCTCCCAAGGAGTCCTCCCAAGGTGCCCCCAAGCCCTCAAGGTCCCAACCTTTGAGGTTTAAGAGTTACATTTTAAGGTAAGGGATCCGACCCCTCTCTTTCTTTTCAAGTAATCTCTTTTATGTCATTTCTTTTATACTCAATGTTTTTATGTTGGAGGATGTTCTTTTATATTCATCCTACTGCCTATTTCATGTTCATATGATGAGAGACCCCCCTTGCTCTCATCAATTCGTTTTAAGAATGTTTAAGTGGCGCCGTTAGGCTGCCAAATTTTTTAAGGGATTCTTTCACCTTCCTCGTTTTCCAGTTCTATTTTCATTCAAGTCTTTCATGTTCCTTTTTATTATTTTGGGGTATGATCTCTAAATTATCACACTGATATTTTATGATCATATTATGAGAGACCCCATTTGATCGCTTCAATTCAGTATTTTGAAGTTTTAAGTGGCGCCATTAGGCTGCCGAAATTTTAAGTGGTTCTTCACCCTTCTCGTTTTGAAGTTCTACTTTCATGTCAATTATTTCAAGTTCCTTTTTGTTATGTTGGGGTATGATCTCCATATCTATCATACTGGACTCTTATGTTCATATGATGAGAGACCCCATTTGATCTCTTCAATTCAGTATTTTGTTGAAATTTAAGTGGCGCCGTTAGGCTGCCGAATTTTTAAGTGGTTCTTCACCATTCTCATTTTGAAGTTCTACTTTCATGTCAATTCTTTCAAGTTTTTTTCTATTATGTTGGGGTATGATCTCTATATCTATCATACTGGACTCTTATTTTCATATGATGAGAGACCCCATTTGATCTCTTTAATTCAGTATTTTGTTGAAGTTTAAGTGGCGCCATTAGGCTGCCGAATTTTTAAGTGGTTCTTCACCATTCTCGTTTTGAAGTTCTACTTTCATGTAAATTCCTTCAAGTTCCTTTCTGTTATGTTGGGGTATGATCTCTATATCTATCATACTGGAATCTTATGTTCATATGATGATAGAACCTATTTGACCTGGTCAATTCAATTTTGTTGAAGTTTAAGTGACGCCGTTAGGCTGCCGAATTCTCACAAGAGAAATCTTTTTTTATTCCTTTCATGTTCATCATTTCATATGGTATATTTTTAAAATATCATTACCATGTTCTTAAATCTCTTATATTTTGTCCCTATACTGTTTTATGGGTCATTTATGAATGTTTGACCCATGTCCCCTCTCTTCTCAATGTTTTCTAAATCCTTGTAACATAACCGTTATGCTGTAGAATTTTCGTCTCAAAATGCCTCTCTCTCTTTTCTAAAAATTATTTTATGTTATAAAGTGAATACTCAAAGCTCATATTTCTACAGGGGTATTCACATATATATCAAAATGTTCTATTTTTAATTCTGGGAATTACATACATGAAACCCTCTTTCCCTTTCTGTGGGTTTAAAGTGACGTAAAGATCATGTCTTTAAAGCAGTTTTTAAAACGTTATGATTATGAAATGAAACCCATTTATTTTATGCTATATGGGTTATTTATGAAATGTTTGATGATGATATATGTGGCTCACATGATAATAAAGGCAAATTTAAGGGTGTGCCCTGATAGCGCTCCAATGCATTGGGTAATGATGTAACCACTAGAGATTACAATTTTCACGATACCTTTGTGAATAACCTTGGTAATTTTAAAATGACACCTTGGGGATGGACCTTGGTGATATGTTCATGATTTTCTATGTTAAATGATGTAGCCACAATCTTCAAGTTATGAAAAAGTTTTATTTTTATTATGATATGCCTCATGATTTCATTTTCATGCCTTAAAGTTCTTTTCATGACTTTATTGATGTATCTCAAGTTCATATGTAAAATGTTTCACTTGTTTCCCTTGCTGGGCCTTCTGCTCACCCTTCCTTTTGATGTATGTCCCCAGGTTATGGGATGCAGTAATGGGCCTAGGGTGAACATGAGGAGAATCCTTTCAAGTGTTTAAGAAGAATGTTTTTTTTCTTCATGTTTTATGTTCCTTGTTTCCAAGACACTAAACCTTAACGATCCTCAGTTCCGTGTAATGGAATGAAAAGTTATGTTATAAAAAGACGGGATGTTATAATGTAAATAAGGAAAACTAAAATCCCACCACATTAATTACTAAAAACATTTCCAACATGCATATAAATGTGGGGACTAAAACACCTCGGTCTTTCCAGTCTCACTAAGTACCGCTTGGCCTTGGTCCATCTAAGACTACAACTAAAGGTGGAGCATCTTCATAAGACATGACATGTCAGGGAAAATCTCATGCATGGTTGAGTAAAAAAATACGAAGGAGAACACCAAAATACTATAATTCATATAAAAAAAGAATAAAAATCATTGCTGAATATGTATATTTCTATGACACATATATGTAGAATATCTAGATATACTCGACAAAGACATGCAATCTCATTTTAATGAAACAATAGTAATCATATCCTATGAATCCAGCTTAATGGTCCCACATAGCACTCATCCATGATAACATAGTCCTTGAGTAATGTTGAACCAATGAATTCCATCCATTTTGTAGTTCTTATTGGGTCTCACTATGAGAAGTATATGCTGGATGTATGAAGATATATGATACAAAGATTATAATCACTCTTCATACAATGGGGGATTCAAAAATTCAATATAGATTATCCCATTATGAAAATAATTGGTTCCAATTAGTTTCCGTAACAATGATAACAAGAAAACAAACAATGGAATGAAGATGATAGAGGATTTCACTACGAGACATTCAAAATGAATCCAAAAACTCTATCCATGTATTCATGCTTAAGAGATCAAAATTTTATGTGTAGGACATGATTCAGACTATCCTTCAGGTAAAAATATATAAGGAATGTACCCTGAACAAAACATGACCAATATATAGAGGATAATAGTTCAATTGAAACTTTAATGGTGTATATTTAATGAAACAAATGTAAACAATGTTCTCCTTTGGATTTAAATACATACAATTTAAACAGCCATTTCCCATATCCTTTTTGAAGTTCATGGAATGTAACAACATATTTATTTTATCCTGTTTACATGTACATGTATATACCCCATGTAGCCTTGTCCTGGTGATGTTTTTATAGGGAATAATTTCATGCACATGGAGGTTTACTCTGGGGTCATGACAACATACCCTCTAAGGAATCGTCTAGGAATAAAAATGGAGATCAAAGACCATGTGACAGGGTCACAAGTCATTTGATAATTATCTTCCATCTGAAACCATAAAACTAGTTGAAATAGAACCACATTAAATGTAACACTTTATTAAGTGTCATGTAATTCATAAATTTCATTAAATATAGATCTAAATTTTACATGTATCCTTGACTTCAATAGACACCAATCTGGTGACGAATTTATTCAATCTCATGTAAAGTCATTGCCCGATCCATTATGTCTTAAAATAATTAAAAAATCATCCATCAAATCCATTCAAAAAACACCATTGGATATATATCAAAATTTCACATCAAATAACACAAAACAATGGGGTAAATAACATTTGATCAACTACTACCTCATCCATTGATCTATTTTCATTTCGTTCGGAGATCTAATATACGATATCAAATTTTTCTACTAAGAAATAGGTGAGCAATGATCGATTCCTTGTTGTTTTTCGAATCATGATCAAAGGGACCACCCATGATAAATGATTAAATAAAAGATAAATTTAACAACCACTACCATGAGGAATAATCATTGGCCAATGTTTGTTTTTTCCTTGATTTGATGCTGTATGAATAATAAATGTAGGGATAAAAGATCATCACAAATAAATTCTCCCAATTCACATATAAACAAATGTTTACCTACAATATGTGTGATCCAGAAACCAATTCGTTACATAATTTGGCCATTTTTTATATGAATCATAAAATGAAATAAAATATAAATAAATAACCCACATACCTCAATATGGATTGATCACTGACAATGAATGAACATGTGTCATTATATTTGGTGATATCCTTTGATTCCATCTCACATGAATCATCAACTGTCGATCTGGTTCTTATTCACCAATGGAATCTCAAGTAATTCTTTCAAATGGCTCTATAATGATTTTTAGGGTTATATATATAAACATTCAAATGTTCTATATGTCTAATTATATAGATATGAAATAGGTCACTATGTAATAATAGTATAAATAAATTAATTTTATAAATTTAGTTTTTATCCATCCCCAAAATTATTTTTTCCCAAACTAACCATGTCAAAATTTGTAATATCACAGCTAGGGAAAACCCATGTTCTAAAATATTTTATGGAAATAGATTTTTAATCAGGACCCATGTTTAGAACACATTAATCTTTTAAGTAAACATATTGCACATGTAATTTAATATATATTATATTTTTGATAAATTTTTTAAACGTCACCTCAAAATCACACGTTGTCTCATAACTTGGTCATTAACATAATCCATATAATATCCATAAAAAATACATGTAAAATTAGATTCATTGAATTAAATTCACCATGTGATCTTACATCCTTTTAATCCACAACATGTGTATACATAAAGTGATGTGGGTACTGATCATGCATATGATCCTCCCATTCCCCAGTTCTCTCCTTAATATTCATCTAATACATCTGAATATGCACTAATTGAATCATCTAACCATGAAAGATCCTCTAATATTGATATAAAATCTCTACCTACTACTCAACAATGGTATATACATCCTTAAGGTATAGATCACCCCAGTTGATATCATGTGGTGGGATATACACAACCATCCTCCACATGGACATGTAAAATATGATGTTTACCCTGACTGGCTGCGTTTTTAGAGCTATGTGTTATTTCACCTCTCAAATTCTATGTTTTATCCTTAATGGGTTAATTAATATCATAGATAACTTTTCTCCTTGGCCAAATATATATAATACTCATCAAGGTGTAAACCTTAGGAACACATCGTCTCCCTACTTTAACTATAATGGTATCACTCGTCTATCCAAAAAATACATATAATGGATCTTTGTATTCTTAATACTCTACTAGATAGTCTACACCTTCTCTGAAGTTCCTCGATCCTACATTGGACCCAAGAGTGTTTACTCTACATGGCCACTCTAGTGAAGTGATGATATGTAGTTTCATATGTACATATCCTCGATTAGTTCCATAATAATGGTAGAATTAAATCCAATGATGTTGGAAAAATCCACCACTGGTAGGTGATCATCTAGAATATATATAATGTACAACAGGAATGATCGCAATGTCTCGTCCAGGACATGAATGGTCTACTCAGTTCGACCATCAATATGGGAGAGACACACAATTGTTACATTTAAATATGATTCAATTTCCTATTGAAATCCAATCAATAACCAAGATGTGAAGTGAGTAACATGATCTGAAATGATTAGTCATGGTACTCCATAGAGTCATACTATATGATTCACATAAAGGCATCCCATTTTCTCTACAAAACACTACCCTTGAATATCTGGGAAATGCGCCATCATGTGGAGTGGGTCAACGACCACACTGTTGGAATCGTTTACATTGGTTGTATGTCATAAAATCCTCAGGATTCCCATGTATATCCCATACAATGTACACTCATGATGCTCAAAATGTTGATCTAAACTTGATGGAACATAGCCCTCATACAACACATGTTGAAAATTATTACATCTAGAGAAAAACACTTCAACCCCCTTCATCATACTGGAAAAAAACATATATTGGAGGAAATGGTACAAATTTTCCACACTTGGATATACTAAAAAATTATATTTACCAAACTATATAAGAATTTTATCCCACTACATCACTATTACCATCATGTATCATTTGAAAATAAGGAAATTCTCCCCTCCATCAGCAAATCAATTAGAAGGATATCTGATGGATACTTTAGTATGTATGATATCAAAGTCAATATACCCATGCAATAAATAACTGAATCCCTAAAAATCAAGAGGGGAGACAACCATTGAACGGGGGTAATATTTTCCATCTCTATCCACAAATGATTACTATATTAAGGCAAAATACACTGATTCACCCTTCATCTAGTATAAAAATATCACCTTCTAGGATCATATTCTACCATGTTTCCCTTACTAGGTTAATAGAAAATATAAAAGACATAATCCTATAGGAACTATATCAATCACCTCTATCTCATGTTGAGATAATTCATTGAATAGATATATATGAAAATTGTATGACCAGAAAAATTCATTAAGTACTCTACCATTAGGTTCTTTTGAATTTTTTTTGGAAATGCTAATGATGCACAGTTAGGATCTTGGGTAGTATAGTTCTTTTCATGCGGTCTCAACTATAATTTACCATAGGAAATTACTACCTTAATATGCATCATAACACTACCATGCCTAGTTATGGATGCATCAAAGTCCACCAAGTACTTGGAAAAATCCTATACGAATCTCAAGACGGGAGAACTCATTAATTTCTACATTAATTCCTTAATATAATATTGGATACAATATATTCATAGTAATGATTGTCAAATTTTGTTCAATGATATAATTTTAGGTGATATTCGAGATAGATCCATTATGAATCATTTATAATACCCCACCAACCCAAGGAATCTTTGATCCTCCATGACACTCTTTGGTGGATCCCAAGCTAACATTTCCTTGAACATTCCTCGGACTAAAAAAACATATATTGAGATAATATGTCCCATAAAGTGTCACTACTAAATAATTAAATGGGTCATTGAAAGAATCATATATTTGATAATTCTAGAGTACAACCATTACCATCCTCAGCTGTGTCACAACGTCCTCCTTGAATGTCGTGTACACCAGGATATTGTCGGTGAAGACTACTAAGAACCGGTCTAATAAGGGAAAAAATATAGTTCATGATTCCCAATAACAATTCCTAGGTGTTCGTCTAGATAAAGGGTATCACCAATAACTCATATAGACTATTGTAATATATGAATGGCATCTCGGATATATATTGATCCCTTACTCATAAATGTTGATAGATTGACCTGTGGTCAACCATCATGAACCATCAAACCCTTCTCATATGATCAAAGAGGTAATCCATTATGAGTAGTGGGAACGTGTTCTTCGCATAAACCTAGTTTAATCATGGATGTCCAGACATATCTCAATCTAACATATCCCTTCATGGAGAAAAAAATCCGGCATACCTAGGATGAAGGACTCAGTCAAGGAAACACCTTCTTCAAAAAGTCATCCAATTACACCATCATCTCACAAACAACTAAATTTGAATTCCAATATGGTATAACATATATCATGGTCATCCTGAAGTGTAGATCAATGAATAAGTCTATCTGACAGTTAGAAGGTTAGCCTGTAACATCCTCAAGAAATACATCCTCATACTATGTCACTATTGCAGTGGAATGGATACTCATAACATCCATTGAACGATGGTACATTATATGAAACTGACGTGTAACTAGAAACGGCTCTTAAGAAGGAGTATATCATGAACTTAATATGAATCTTTTTCAACCACAATGTATAACCTTGTAGTTGGTCCCACCCCTATCCTCATGCTCGATTATCCTGACATGAAAAACTGGGGGTGGTGGTGGTAACAATTAAATGTGACGACCACATCCAGTTTCCCTCCCAGATCCACTACCATATCTTCCAGACAATGGAAATATCTTCTCATATCAATGCCTTGGATTTTGTGGACCATCCACGGTCTGCCTTTCTTCAATATGTATGGTTAGAAAATCCCGTGTAAGATGTCACTTTCCATCACATGAGTTTAACTTCCTCCTCATGGGCTGACTGAAACAATATCGGGATCCCTAAATTATAGACCATCTATCATGAGACCTCATCCAAAAACCTCTCACACCACTATGACCCAATCACTGATGTTATATCCATAATACCGATGTCTCTACTTCAAAATTACAACTTATAAGAGCAACTATATTCATATTATCATCTATGAAAATACTTTCCAATGATGCTCTCTTTATGAAACTAACAATGGTTGGAATGAAAATAGGTGAAAACAAGGACCATATGTCACTATGAATTCCTTAATCGATAGTCCAAGCCCAAAATACCTTCTCTTAAACCATATCAATCTGGTACCAGAAGTGGATTCTTATCCTTGATGAATACCCTAATATTAATTTTCTTACCCAGTGGAGTTTTAGAAGACTCATGATCTGTATAACCCTCTTACTGTCTAGGGTTAACAGTAATTAAAAATGGCTCTCTATCATCAATACATTGTGGAGTTTCGTCATCGTAAGACTAGTTCAAAAAGCCCTCCATAATCCAACTAAGTGATAAAGAAGGTTCACTTACAAAACCACCATATGATCTAATTGAATCAGATTAATCAGAAAACTCATGTAATAACCACAAATCTAGTCCTTAACCACATATGGTTTGTTCCATCCTCCGAACCTAAGACTTCACTATCAATGGAACTCATAAAGCACACTCATCCTGTGAATATCATCCACTGGTATAGTAGGTTTCAT
Organism: Viscum album; assembly: GCA_963277665.1. Lineage (NCBI taxonomy): Eukaryota > Viridiplantae > Streptophyta > Magnoliopsida > Santalales > Viscaceae > Viscum > Viscum album. The sequence continues at coordinate 1,400,263,958 of OY728150.1, forward strand.
TTTCAACTCTATATTTAGTGTTATAGAAAGTTAACCACGAGGAGGCAACAATCCTATAATTGGTTCCTATATCAATATCTCATCAATTAATGGATCATCCTCATGATATGGATACTTAATCAATGTATGAATACATCGTAGTGTAATCCAAAAATAAACAATATATGGGAAATTAAATGATTATATATATAATAATACTCAAATGTAAATGGAAACCAAAACCCATTCCAAATTTATTTATTTATCAATTTTTCCCAGCAATCAGTTTTTTCATGTAATTATTATAATAGAAAGTGATCAGAGTCCAACTATAGGGATATGTCGACCACTTCACCGACACTAGAATTTGTAGCATGAAATATATACTTGAAAAAATGAACATAGTAACCCTATCTAAATATAAACGACATAGGTACTTAGTTTGAACCAACACCTCTAATACCACTCAATCAAAACCATTCCTAATGGGTCCCGTGTGGTGAGTCCACATCCATTCCACTAGTAATCCATGTTCTAGAGACTATTTCATTGTAGTAATATCACTAACATGGGAGGTCGTATCAAATGTACTGGTACACACAGACACACAACCAATAAAATTAAATTATGATATTTTAAAAAACAACTAAACAGAACCATTCATAAACACTAATAATCTAGAATCCAGAGTATGATAGGATTTAATGGAATTTAAATAGGGAAAAATTCAATCACACCACAGTGGGTCTAATAAAAATTCCCTCCTAAAAGTAATTATGGGGACTGCTATCAAGATACCACAGGAACACACCTTGGGTTTTCAATTCTCCCTATGAATTTGATGTATCTATTCCCTCTATGTCTCTTCCAAATGTTTGATCTTCTTCATATGACTCGAAACATGTAGGAAAATCATTTACAGGGGTGAGTATAACAATCCCCAATAGGACACCCCAAAACCACAATGCATATAATAAAATAAAAATAGTCAAATATAAGATATTATATGTCTACACACATATAAAATGAATATCTATATATAAATATTAAGACACATAATCTCAAGGTAAAATACCAACCATAATACCAACCTAAGATTCTAGCTATAGGACTCTACATAGCACTTGTCAATGAGAACACAATACACAATTCATATAGCATTGATGATGTTCATAGGATATGTAATTACCATTGATTTTCTCCATGACATGTATATACAAGAACTCTGAATATATGTGGTACACATATGAGGATCACTCCTAGGACAATGGGGAATACCAACAACTCAAACTATATAAACCCACTATGTAGAGGGTTGATGCTCAGGCAGTTTTAGGGGATAATATAGCAAGAATTCCAACCAGAAAACAAAGAAGATATTGGATCTCACTTTTCGCCTCATGGAAGCAATCCAACAAATCTATCCAAGAGGTAATATATATCAAAACACCATTCTATTCATAGAATAATATTATAAACTATCCCTCATAAAATATTATACATGAATGAAAATTTTCAAAGATACAAAGGTAAATAGCTCTAAAGAATCTATAAAAGAGTGAACAACATGTACTATATGTACATGGCATGTAATATATGTACACCACCTGTTCAAAATGTAAAAAAAATGATCATTTGGACCTATTTATAACCCATTTAAATAGAACATGAACAGGTAAACATCCCATGACCATGTCTATGTGGAAGTAAACAATGGGAATAATCTCTTTTACATTAGCTGGTGTCTTTGTACATGTATATGACAATGTAGCCTTGGACTGGCCATTTCTGTGTAGGGGTTCACAACATTCCCATGACCACATTCTCTAAAGTCATATTCATGTACCCTCTATGGTACACAACCATCTACCAAATAGGCATCACATGCCATGTGACTAGGTCACATACAATGTGATACTTATCCAACATAAGAAACCTTATCCACCACCTAAAGGGGACCCACACATCATTTAGATATCCATTACACTCCGTTTTCATTGAAAATACATTGAAATACAAATATGGATTCTACATGTCGGATATTACTCTCCATCCATCAATATGGTGTTCCCTGAGCAAAAATAATTGAGTGTCATGGGCTGAGCGTTTCAATCCTCGAATCACTAAAAACAAACAATCTAATAATGTATGAATGTTGCTTTGAATTTTTTTTCATCATCAGACACTAAAGTACAAAAAGACCAATTATATACACCATCTAATCATGTTGTGTTGTTCCAATATCCTTGATATCAAATAGATGCGCCATGAACTGGGTGCACAAATATTGATTCATCAGAGATTGTGAGACCACTGGCTATGGGAAGACCTAAAAACAATAAGATAGAAATGCACAAACCCAACCACAGGGAACAAACGTGGGACAATTTTTTTGTTGGTCTAAATTTATTTCCATTAAAATGACAAATAAAGATATGAAATTAAGGATAATGAAATTATCCTAGTTCTTGGATAATCTAAAATGAACCTTCAATGTGCAGGCCCTGTAAATCAATTTTATTGTTGATTGGTTCACCTTAATTTTAGGAATCATAAAAAGGGAATAAATAAAAATAAAAAACCATCCAACCTCTAGATTTGTTAATAATCAATGGATAATTATCCAATATCATTTTCAATGGAGATATCCTCTAATTACATTTCATAGTGGTCATCAATATTGGATCGGATCATCATCCACTGACAAACTCCATGTCGATGCTCTCTAATGGCTCTCCACTGATTTGAAAGGTTATTTCGGTAACCGTGAAATTTGTACATAAAAATTATTATATATATAATTATTAGTTCTTTGTATCATAATATATTAAATAATAATATTTTATGAATTTATTTTTTATCAACACCCATGATGGATTTTTAAAAAAGTATGATGCCAACATAGTTTATGTCATATCTTGGTTAAAAACCACATAAAGAACTCAAAAGTGCACATAGATTTCTAATATATCCCCTATTTGTTTGATATTTCAATTCTTAGATGAATTTCATGAATGTTCTGTTTAATTTATTTAATAAATTTTAAAAAAATATTCCTGGAAGACTGGGCTACAAAATTACATACTATCTTAGTTTATGGATTCATAAATAATCAATAAAATATCAAAAAAAATAATAAATGGGAAATTATTGTCATTATATTCTCCCCAACATGTAGATGTATGTCATAAAAATCCAAAAGAAGATGATATACTAGGAGATGTGGGTAATAAGAAGTAATTTAAGACACTTGATCCCAAGTTCCCTTCGAATGATTCTCGTACTTCCAGTAGACACACACTAATTAAATCTTCAACCCATGATGGATCCTATATTCCTGATCCTCAGTCTTCACTAGGTACTTAGAAATAGAAGCTCTATCCTTGATTCTTATATCACCCAGTCAAAAATGTTTTAGGGGTCGTTCATGTACCTCCCCAGCTGGGACATATGGAAGATGTTAATTACCCATTTTAACTGTGGTTGTGGAGTTAAGCAGTAGACTACCTCACCAACTCTACAATGTTTCTATATCGGGATAATAAATCATAAGGATACATGGTACCCTAACCAAATTATTATACTCCCCATCGAGGACATATCCTTAATAACACATGATATCCTCCCTTGAACTCGAAAGGCATATTTTTCTATCTGTAAAAAACTCTTGATGGATATGTGTAGTCCTCATCTACTATTGGATGACATGAACATTTTTGATAGACACTCACAACATATCTATGATAATGTGTTTTTACAATTGTAGGATGATCTAGAAAATGTGCTAACATGGAGGGTTACCTCTAAAATTCCTTTAACGGAGACATACACATGTTGTATTGGTAGAGGATTTTGTAGAAATACACCAATAATGGTTGTTGATCCTCCCAAATTGAACCAAATTCAAACATGAAAGCTGACATCATTAACACTGATACATGAATGGTCCCCTATGTCTGGCCATGGGCGGGGGGGGGGGGGGGAGGGGGGTGGAACACTATGATCAAGCATTGTTGATTTTATATTGGCTTTTGAAATCCCTTTATTAACTCATATTTGAAGGGAGAATCATGGTTAGAATTGATCATCTATGGAACTCCATGGGGTTAAACTATATCATGTACATAAAGGCATCATAGTCTCTCTATTTAACCATACTCCTAAATAGATTCTAAGTGGGCTGACATCGTGGGTTTATCTACAATCACCCATATGTAATCATATTCCCCAGAAATAAAAGGTTAATCCTTTAAGAATAACATGGATATCACATACCACTACCTCTACAGCACTACAAGGGGGTTTAACTAAACCCCATGGAATTTCATTTTCATCATTCACATGTAGTCAAGTAAGTAATCAAAAAACAAATTATGAATTTCTTTTATCATTCCTATAAACCAATACTAATGTCAATAGTGTTGTCCCAGGATAGTGGGTTTACGATCCTTTCTTAGAATTACTATTTCAAAAAGAGGATGTGGTGTGTCCATAGTGATGGGATAAGATAATAATTTTTTGTGGAAAAGGAATCCTTGATAGTTCCGGATATACTCATTCATAGGTGGGTGTTTCTGATTACTCATCAGTTTGATAGAATGACTCTTCAAGAAGTAGACGTTATGAGTTTCCAATCCATTTTAGTTTTGGTAGTTTATGTAGAAGTATTCCCTACGGATGATCTGTGAATACTATGAAACTGAGATATAAAATACAGAATTTATTTACACCTCATAATGACCCAGATATATGTGACAACATAACATATGTCTACTTCAAATATTAAAGATATGAGGTTGTAGTGTGAGGTTTTTTGGAGGGAGGGAATTGTTAGACGTAATGTTTCAGCCTATTCAACTATAGTTTTGTTTTCAAATAAGGTGGATGAGAGCTTAAGGTTATGTTTGGACTACCCAAACTTGAATGAGGTGACCACGAAGCACCTATATCTACTATTAATAATAGTTTCCTATTGTATCAACTGAGAGGTGTTCATTCATTCTTGAAGGATGTCCTAAGGTAAGTCTATTAGTATTGGAAAGTAAAATATGATGATATACCAATGAAAAATTTTAGATGTATTTAAAGTCACAAGGAGTAATTGGTGACTAAGATTTGGTATGGTGAATTCACCAGTAGTGTTCATGTGACTCGTGAACTAGATATTCTAGCTTTTCTTAGACCAGTCTATAACAACCATCGTCAAAAATATCCTTGTGTAGTTAGTGTTTGAGGGGGGTCACATAATACACCTATGGTTAGTTCTAGACATACTACAAGAGAACCAACCTTTTAGTAGGATCTCAAAGTACTAGTTCAAGATTCGAGAGGTGAAAATTCATGGAAATTTTATCTTTGTAGATGGAGTATCAGTGAACATATAAAAGGTCAAGGAAATATTTTCGTGATAGTCACCCAAGATAATGACAAAAGTGAATAAAATCACATGGTCATTAGGAGATTACTAGAGATTCATACCTTATTTTTGTACCATATCAGCTCCCATGACATCATTGACATGATAGGGTGTTAATTTTATGTGAATGGAGAGGCTCCAATAATATTTTTAGGTGTTTAAGAAGACATTGAAGAGTCTCCATGTTGATATTTCTAAAAGGATTTTTCGAGTGCATAGTGTTCTGTGATGCATTAGGAACCATGATTGGTTCTGTTATGATGCAGAGGTAGGTTTTTATTTCCTATGGTTCATTCCAGTTGAGCTTCCATGATTAGAACTTCATGACCTATGATACTGAGTTAGTAGAGGTATGATTCTCATAAAATATTTCACAACTCAATCGGAAGCTGATACCTACTATCGTAGGACACAATCATGACATTTATTACATGACCATGTCCCTAAGACTAACATCGTCTACAAGATTGCAACATATCTAATTATTATTTCCAAAATTATAAAACCACCATCTCTATATTATAATCCATGAAATAATAAACAAAAAAATATCTCTATAGAACCCTATCATAGGTAGGAATGAAAAATGCTACAACTCTTACCCTGATATCTGTACACAAACATTACCTGATGGTTTGATCCAAGAAGAACTGATCACAAATTATATTCATTGTGTACACTGAGTGTTTGATTTACCTTGATGAATACTCTAATACTATTATTTTTCTCTAATGGTGATAAAGAAGCTCACAGATAAATATAAACCTCATTGTAACAAGATATAATTCCTTTATAAAGAGGTTATCAAACTATGACCTTGATAGAGTCGGATCATCATAATACTTGGCCCCCAAACTACATAATCCACCTACTAATCAATTAAGATGGCCCGCCTCCAAAACCACCATTTGGTCTACAGTTGTCTAGACCAATCATAAAACTCATTTCTCCTACTCAAGTGAGTCCACAGCCACATGTGGGTTGAGATCTCTTGGGAATATTAGGTGGTTACTATCTATTGAACTCATGAGGTGAACTTAGCCTATACTCCACATCAGCTAATAGTATAAGTAACATTTTATTATCTATTGGTAGTGGTATAGAAGGTGAACCTACTAGAGTTAACACATCTAGAACTAGTCATTGTATCAATGCCCTATCAATGACGGGATCATCATTATGATCATGATACTAAATCCTAGAGTTCATATGACATTGATACATCCTAAAATAAAAAATACATACCATGTTCAATGAGTATATCTAGATAGCCGACTCAATATGGAAATGGAAACCACAACTCATTCTTATGTGAATAATATACAATTGGTTTCTCTATAAGCATTGTTTTCATAAACTATGTTGAGAAGTGGGTGATTAGAATCTAGGTGTATGGACACGTTGGCTTCCACAACATCAATAGAATTTTTTGACCTGAATGCCCCACTCAATACTCTTAACATTGTTACCCAAAACCAATCTCATAGAATCAATCCCTATTGTTGAACCTACTTCTATAATACCACTTTTTAACGTCCCGTCCTAGTGGGGCTCATTCTGTGACTCCCTAATACCACCTGTAGTAATCCAAGGGAACTTTATTAGTACAGATTATGTACATGAGTAAATAGAGATCCTTAGCCGTTGTACATGTACATATGCACACATCTCTAGGTCTATTCAATTCTGAAATATAAAAAACTGATGGAAATCATGCATGCATACATCTAATCCCTCAAAAACAGTATAGTATGAAGTAATGTTATATAAAAAGTGATAGATAAAATCCAACCTAAAAGAGTAATAAATACATGTACAACCTTAAATTAACCATGAGTACTACTATCAATGTACTACAAGAACACACTGTGGTTTTCTAGATTCACTATGTTCCGTCTAGTCCTGTCCCATCCTGGACTCTGTCAAAAGGTCGATTCTCTCAACAAGACGTAAAATATACGGGGAAATCCCATATAGTGTTGATTATAGAAATTCCTAGTTGAGAAATTCTAAACCACACCACATATTAAAAAATAATAATAGTAATCACTATATAGGTATATGTATAAAACATATATAACAAGAATATCCCCACATAATCAAAAATGAAACACAGTCTCAAGGTAAGATCACAACCAAAATTCTAACCTAGGATTCTAGCTTGAAGGATCCATATTCCACACAACTAGGGGAACATACTCAATGAGTCACATAGATCTAATGACATATATCCAAGAGGTAGTGCTCATCAAGTCTCACCATTAGAAGTATAAGTTGGATGTCTGAAGATATATTATTCAAAGATGGTGATCACTGCAACAAACATGGGGGATAAAAAAACTCAATATGGGTAATCCCTCTACGTAGTGGATCAACACATGAATAGTGTTGGTCATGATGATACCATAAACTCCATGTAGAATATGAATATGAAATAGGTAACTACCCATGCTTCCATGGTATATTTCCCTTTGAATAATGCTATAGCATGGATTGTACCGAACTTCGAGATTCTATCACACCACGACCAATCCAACTAGCCATTATGAATAGTAATATTATATTTTTAAAATTTTATAAATTTTATCAATCAAAATGGACTTAATTTTTGGATTCAAAATATCAAAATTATCTGAAGGTTAATTTTTTCTATTTTTCTTAAAACTTTCAATTTCGATGAATAGTGAAATACACCGAGTTATTGTTAAAAACCAACTTTTTATTTAAATAATATTTATTTTATTAAAATTTATTTTACGTCAAAATAGATACATAATACCTATATATGTTCAATTTAATTTATTGGATTCAATTTATTATGATTTTAGATATATAAAGTATTATCGAACTTCTTACCATCTTTTACCCACCACTTAGGTGTCTTTCTAAATATGTGTAAAATTTACTTTTACTCCTTCTTTGTGTTGAATTTCATAAATGCAAGAGATACGGTTGATATCAGTAAGTAAAATTTTGTTCAGTATGATGAAAATAATTTTTGGCGAATAGTAAATTTTTTGCTTTTATTTACAACGGTTAAAAGTAAATATGGTAATTAAGGGTAAAAATGCTATTATTATAACATAACACATGTTTTAATTCTATTAGATAAGTATAATTCAACCAAAAACAACCATAGGAATAAAATATGATCTTTTTTGGTCTACATGTATTAGATTCAGAAATTTATTATTATTTTATTTAAAGAAGAGTTAAAAGTGTTTAATTCAAGGTTTAATAATTAATCATTTTTTATATAGGGTTACCCAAAATATATATTATACAATAAAAATTCATTAGAATGATAATAATATTTATTATAGAATGGAATTTTATATATATTTTTTAGAAAATAAATAATAAAATTTATTTATAACAAAATGATAATACAGAAATTACCATATTAATGAATGATTAAAATAATTGATATTATAAAAATCCAAATAAATCTAATTTGAGACTTTTAATTAATTTCACTACTTATAAAGGTTCAAATGACATGTTAGGGATTATTAAATATATTTATTTCTATGTAATATATTTTTATGTCTTTATCAAAAATCAATTATTAAATTATATCAAAATTGACATAAAAGAGTTTTTAAAACAAATAAAATATTATTGGTTGATATAATTATCCAAAAAATAAATGGATTGGACAAAAGACTTATATAATGATGGGTGTATTAGTAATAAACCACTTGGGGCTCTGTAGGATGTTTATAGTATGTTTATTAACCATATATAAAATAAATACAAAGAGACATTTTACATTTCAAACTATTTAACTAAGAGTTTAATCTAATTGATAAGGTTAATAAAGTGACCCAAAACTATCTAAAACCTATTTTTTGTAAGATTTTTGACCCATACATACCTTATCCTTTAATTAATTCATTTTTGAGCCATTATAATCCGAATATTATTTTATTAAAAAATAATATTTCAATCCCTTCCTAAGGCGCCCCTCACCCTTCTTATAAAAGTGCACATCCCATTCTATAAAATTCACACCATCAATGCCATTTGGCTCTGCCAAACCCTACTGAAATTTCCTCCCAACTATAATTACTTCATCCTAGAGGCCATCATTTAGTCAGAAAGCCAACCTATGGATCCCTTTATATCAAATCAAATGGAAGAACCTGAAGAAGAGGAAAATATTTCATCACCTATTTCAATTTCATTTCTTCTTCCACTTCCAATTTATTTGTTGTTTCCATTGTAAAATAATAACTCCAAAATCTTCTATAAACATTTATGTTATTATAAAAATATTACAACATTATTCATTATTTTATCCATCATATAAATGATAATGTCACCACACGTGCGTACGTATATATTACCGTCTCCACTTCGTGGTGTAGTTTGTTATTCAAACACATCATCATCTGGATGGGTATAATAATGAGTATAAATGATGTAAATAATAAATATAAGATGATAATTATTCTGTATATAAGATATAAAATATGATTATTTGTTATTTTAAAAACAAAATAATGATATTGTCGCTCATGTGGACGTACGGATTACCGTCCCCACGAACGCGATGAGATTCATTCCCAACCGAATTTGTTACAGAATAATTTTCATTTGAAGATTAAAAATTATGTTTAAAGACTTAATATAATTCTGAATATGAATAACATACATCATATCCATTAAAAACATTACTTACGTAACAAATAATATATATGAAAACAATTCAGTTAACACCTGAAATGATGATACTACAGAAATATCATTAATAATAGAATATTAGAAGATCATATATGATATCATATTTATGTATATAGTTATTTTATACTTTAATAATAGTTATTAAACTATTATATAAGAGGATAATGTACTCTATACCAAGTAAAAGTACAAGGTAATAGTTAATTTTATAGTCTCTTTATTATCTGAGGTTGTTTTTACGTAAGTATCTACAGGGACCTCTTCATCATCCACATCCATGATTCATAAAAAATATTCCAAAATAATTTTTCCAATTTACATGACTCTGTGTTAATTTCATTTATACCCTTGTTTTACTTTTTATAGAATGGCTTGAATGTAATCGTTCCTTCGTTTTCCAAAAAGGCACCTTATGACATTTTCAACAAAATTAAGGTAAGAATGTTTTTTAACTTATACGGAAGGTGCGCATATATTCCCCCTTATAACATTATAAATGATTCCCTTATAAACATATAAATAAATTTTCAAAATAAATTTTATCTTTTATAATCATATTACTTTTAAATGATTTCAAAATAGAAAGAGATATATCTCAAAAAAACTTTATTTCATATATGTCAACATCCTTTGATGGATTGTGAGCTTATTTGAAGTTGCTTTATTATGATAAAAAACTTCCATATTTAATTAAAGGTCTTGTGATTTGTTTGACTTTGGATGTGCAATTTTTAAACCATTCATTATTTTTGGATGAAGTATTTACATTTTGTATGCTAGTTTTAATATGAATGTTTATATAATGTTTAAACCTTTTCATGTGAGGAATGAATTTAACTTAGTAAGTGATAGGTGGAGCCCACTATTGCTCCTCGATGCATAGGTTGGTATGATGAGACAATCTATTTTCTTGTCACAAGGCCTTGAAAATTATTATTTGTAGTCTTGGCACAGGGTCATCACTATGTGGTAATGAAATCTGGCATTATACATTCCATCATTATGAAAGTGGAAATTGATATTCCATGTGAATATTTGACTAGTATAATATCCATGTGAATATGTAAATGGAATTATTTCATTTTATCCTTTCCATATTATTCTGATTTTCATGGTTAATCGGCTTTTGTTATAGTCTTACATTGCCTTAAATGTTTATGGTTATTTATGAAAGATTCTGCTATATTGTTTTCTTTACTGAGAATATGAGCTCACCCATTTCTATGATTTATTTTTCAAAGGATGTGAAGTAGTATATTATGGTCGACCTGCAGGGATAGGCTATGGATATAAGTGTGTTAAATGGGTAAAAAATGTTATTGATGTTTTTATTTCATGATGTAATGTAAAACTTATGAATATATCTAGTTCTTCCAAGGCTACTAAATTGATCGTTCTTTCGGGATATAATTCCACATATCATGCGAATATTATGTAATAATGCACTGACTCTAGGTACCTAGGGTTGGGGTGTTACAGTTGGTATTATTATAAGTTTAGTACAAACCTTTGATGTTTGAATTAGAAAAAATTTGATTATAGCACATTATCGTAAGATAGACATTTAGGATTAGTATAGAAGAACTTCCTAGAATTTGGGAATTGTAGACATTTTGTGAGTTTTTCATGAAATACATCTCTGTCTGGATATGAGTAGGTAGAGGCGGCTCTGGGACAGATGTACCTAGGGGTAAAACCTAAAAACAATGCTTTGAGCTATACTCAAATGGGAATTGGTGCATGACACTGGGCCTTACTGCACTCTTGGTTACGACAGTCCCTTGGGATATGCTTAGGATAATTCTGATTTTCGTTACAAACCATTATGAAGGTTTTATGAGTATGTACTTTCGCAAAGATTTTTTTTAATGATTATGGGTTATAACCATCAACTGTTCAATTTATGTTAACAGTTTTACATGTTTGGAATTATGTATTGCAATTCATAAACAAATCTTGTATATTACATTGTTTAGAAATGTCTTCTAATGGAAGGATTGGAAGCCATATCAATGAAATCTATCCATGTAGGTACTTCCCTCCTACTCAATATAATCATAGTAGAGCTAGTGAAGAAACTAGTGGTGATCATCTTATCACCATTGTGGGGAAAATAACATAGGTTATGAATAATAACCTTAACAATATGGAGAACCCTGATCCACAAAGTGGAGGTTAAATGTTAGACCACTTCACGAGGAGACAACCACCAAAATTCAATGGTGGTACAATTCCATTATTAACTAAGTAATGGAAAAATTTTATAGAGAAAATATTTCATGCTTCAGGGATTCGCCAAAGGGAAAATGTTTTCATGGCAATTTATCGCCTCACAGGATATGCAGATCAAGGTGGTCATTGATTCAATACACAAAGGAAGATTATGAACTAGAAAATATTGAACGGAGGGGGTTTAAAGAGATTTTCTTAGAAAGATACTTTCCTCATGACCATCGAGCGGATATGGAAAGTCAATTTATGTGTCTGAGGCAAGAAGGGGATAAGAACATCGAAAAGTATGAGGCTAGCTTCACATTTTTTGTAAGACATGCAGAAGATTATTTATGTAACCCAAAGAGTAAGATTGATAGATTCATTGATGGGTTAAAATCATTTCTCTGGAAAGAATTAGTCTCAATATCCTTCTTGTCATATGATGATATTGCATCATGTTCTATCAAGACATAAAATGAATAAACTAATTCATACGAATTTAAACAAATGCAAGAGAAGAAGAGATCTTCTAAACACTCTGGAAGTGGAAATAAGTGGAAGAAGAGAAAATTGAATATCCATCCTCCAGTAAATGTGGGAAGAAAAACCCCGATACTTACCTAAAGGGGATTGGGTTCTGTTACATGTGTGCTGAAAAAGGCCATCAAGCTCGTGATTGAAAGGGGAAGAAAGAGGCTGTCAATGTGGAATGCAAACATTTTAGAGAAAGGAGGAATTATGAAAATGAATGTCCCAAGAGTCAAGGAGACATACCATAGAAAAGGCCACCAGATCAAGTCCAAACATATGATCTCAGTACTATTGTGGTTGGAGCTTCGAAAGAGGTGGTGGCTGGTAATTTTATGGTTTCCTTGAGTATAGAAAATTATTTATTTGATTCTGGATCATCATATTGTTTCATATCTTCCCAGTTTGCTATGAAAATTAGATATTTTCAATTGGACTTTAAAAAGGAGTTGTTAGTAAAAACACCTAATCCAATTATCCTTGCAACAAACTTTTGTGAAATTAGTTCCCATTAGGGCATATAAATTTAATTATATCTGCTGATATCATCATCATACCCATGATTTAATGTGATATAATATTTGGTATGGATTTGCTTTTAGACCATGATGAGAAAATTTATTGCAAGAAGAATGAGGTTACGATTCTCGATGATGATAAAGAGTACCTTATCTTTAGAGAAAAAATTTCGCCACCTAATTCTTATCTATATCCATCCCCAGTAGCTCAACTAAATTCAATTATTGGGGAGGAATTGAATGAAATAACTGTGGGTGAGGAAAGGAATGTTCAAATATAGGACATACCTATTGTGCAATAATATATTGATGTGTTTCCAAAAGATTTACTTGGACATCCTCTAGAATGAGAAATTGAGTATTCTATTGATTTAATTCATCGTTCAAGGCCCATATAGATGAAACCTTATAGAATTCCCACTATGGAATTATTGAAACAAAAGAAACACCTAGAGGAATTGAGTAATAATGGGTTTATTCACTATAGTGTTTCTCTATGGGAGCCCCTATTCTATTTTTACTAAGAAAGATTGATATATGAGGTAGTGCATTTACTATAGCGAGATCAATGCAGTAACAATAAAGAACTAGTATCCCCTACCTCGCTTTGATGATTTATTCAACCAACTTCATGGAACTGAATATTTTTAAAAGATTGACCTTAGATCTAGTTATCATCATTTGTTTCTGAAAAAAGAAGACATTCTACAAAATGAATTTCCTACCAGGTACGAGAATTATGAGTTTACAGTAATTCCTTTTGGATTGACTAATGCACCCTTTGTCTTCATGGATCAAATTAATATATTTTTCAAATAATATCTTGATGAATTTTTAGTGGATTTTATTGATGATATATTGGTATACTCCAAAATCTATGAAGATCATGAAAATCACTTGCGCTTTATTCTAAAGACTCTCAGAAGAAATAAATTATATGGGGAAATTGGAAAGTGTGAATTTTGGTTTCAAGAGATTTATTTTTTTGTCTATTTATCTCAAGGATAGAATATCTATTGATCCTTCAAAGTCCAAGGAAATCGAAGAATGGACAGCACCAACAAGTTTAACTGAGGTACAAAGTTTTATTGGTTTAGTAGTTTATTATCGATGTTTCGTCAAGAATTGTGCCTAGTTGGATAAACCCTTAAAATAGATCACACATAAATGGGTTAATTTTTTTTGGACAAATTAGTGTGAAGAATGTTTTGCAAAACTAAAGAAAATATTATTCAATGCTCTTATCTTGACTCTACCATCATGGAATGATGGGTTTGTTATGTATAGTGATGATTCAAAGAAAGTACATGGTTGTGTCCTTATGCAGAATGATAGAGTTATTGACAATTCATCACAACAGATAAAAATTCATGAGCAAAACTATCCTTCTCATTATCTTGAGTTAGTAGCTATAATCATTGAATTGATTATATGAAGTCATCATCTCTATAGTAAAAAATGTGAGATATATACAGATCACAAGAGTTTGAAATATATTTTCTCACAGAAATAACTAAACAACAGGAAAATGAGATGGCTTGAACTACTCAAGGATTATGATATCCCAATAGACTACCACCCAGGGAAGGCAAATAAGGTGGAGATGTGTTTAGAAGAAAGGATCGTGGAGTTATGAATAATATGAGAATTAAAAGGGATCCTATTTTCATAGATTTAGTGAAAATGAATATGGGAATAATAATGGAAGGTGAAATATCAATAATTTTTTAAATGGTTTCCAAACCATCATTACAAGAAAAGATAAAAAGATCTCAGGCTGATAATGAGGAGTTTCAAAAGAAAATTAATGCTGTGAAAGATGAGATATTGAGTGAATTCATATATGAAGATGAAATTTTGAAATTTGGGAAGAGACTTTGTGTTCCAAAATACCTATTCTAAAATGGGAATTGTTAGATGATTCACATACCATTAATTTCCCTATACTCCATGGTAGCACTAAGATGTATAGAGATTTGAAGGATCATTTCTGGTGGGACAACATGAAGAGGGAGATTTCTGATTTTGTGTCACGATATATTATTTGTCAACAAGTTAAATCTAGAAGGAAAAAACCTGGAGGAGTTATGCAACCTCTTCTCATACCTTAATGGAAATGGGATAATATTATGATGGACTTTTTCATGGGGCTGCCAAAGACACCTAGAAGGAATGATGCAATATGGGTCATTGTTGATCGTTTTACCAAGTCAGCATATTTTCATGCTATAAGAGAATATTTACCACTATAATGTTTAGCATGAAAATATGTTAATGTATTTTAAGACTCCACGGTGACCCCTATCTATAGTTTCTAATCTTGATGCCCATTTTATATCAAGAATATCGAAAAGTCTTCATAAATCCATGGATATTGAACTTAGTTTGAGCAGTGCCTACTACCCTCATATTGATAGACAATCAAACCAAACTATTCAAACCATAGAATACATGTTGAGATCTTGATCACTTGACATTCAAGGTATGTGGGATCAATATTTAACTATGGTAGAATTTTCATATAACAATATTCTCCATTTATGTATTCAGATGGAACCATATGAAGCTTTATATAGAAAGAGATGTCCCACCCCAAAATGTTGGGGTGATGTTGGTGAAAGATAACTTTTAGGCCCAGAACTTGTCAAGAAAATGATGGAAAAGGTGAAGGTTATAAAAACTCCCAATAAAACAGCACAAATTAGGGAGAAGAGCTATGCAGATAACTGAAGGAATTATTTGGAATTTCAGTTAGGATATGTTGTTTTCTTGAAGGTACCTCCAAGGAAGGAAGTTATACAATTTGGTAAAAATGGTAAACTAAGTCCCAGGTACATCAGACCTTTCAAAACACTATAAAGAATTGGGGTTGTAGCATAATTATTTGAAATTCTTCCAAGTCACTCCAATGTTCAAGATGTTTTCCACGCATCACTATAGAGAAAATACATGCTTGACCCAATGTATGTACTCACCTATGAGAAAATTGAACTGGAAATTGATCTGTCTTATTGTGAAGAGCCTGTCAGAATTCTTGATAATAGAGAACCAGTGCAGAGAAACTGGATGACTAGTTTGGTAACAGTTCTATGGAGAAACCACTAGTTGGAAGAGGCAACGTGTGATCTCGAGGAACATATGATGATGAACCACACAATTATTTTTATGTAGTAATATTCTAGAAATTTCAAGTATGGAATTATTTGAACGATGGAATAATGTAACACCCCCAACATCTATTGTACGTTTCCATTTGACTAATGCAATAGTTTGCATTGTGTGCAACATCGAGATTCTATCACCCCACGACCAATCAAATTAGCCATTATGAATAGTAATAACAACTGACTGAAATTTAAGAAAATTTATCTTTCAAAATGGAATTTATTTTTGGGTTTGAAATATCCAAATTAGCTTAGGGTGATTTTTTGGTATTTTTATGAAAAATTTCAATTTTTGATGAATTGTGAAAACACTGAGTTCTTATTTAGAACCAAAATTTTATTTAAATATTTATTTATTATTTATATAAATTTATTTTTGGTATAAATAGATACATAATACCAATATATGTTTAATTTAATTAATTGGAGTAATTTTATAATGATTTTAGATATATAAAATTTTATCGATCTTTTTACCTTCTTTTACCCACATCCTAGGAGCATTTCCAAATATGTATAAAAATTAATTTTACCGCTTCTATGAGTTGATATTAAAAAATATGAGTGACACATGTGATATTCGTAAGTAAAATTTTGTTCAATAAGTTGAAAATAATTTTTTATGAATAGTAACTTTTTACATTTATTTACCACAGTAAAAAGTAAATAGTGTAATTATGGGTAAAAATGATATTATTATTACACTAAAACATGTCCTTATTATATTGGATAAGTATTATTCGACCAAAAACAACAATATGAATAAAATATGAACCTATTTGGTCCACTTGTATTAGATTATGACATTTATTATTATTTTATTTACTAAAGAGTTAAAAGAGTTAAATTCAATGATTAATAACTAATCCATTATTAATATAACGACACACACAATATAAATTCGACTATAAAAAATAATTAGAACGATAAAAATATTTCCTAAATAATGGTACTTTATTTTTAATTTTTAGCAATTAAATAATTTAATATATTTATAACACAAAGATGATGCAGTAATTTCCTTATTAATGAACGATTAAAATAATTGATATTATAAATATCCAAATAAATCTAATTTTAGACTTATAATGAATTCCACTAATTTTCAACGTTAATATGATATAATTTGGTTGATTAAAAGTATTTATTTTTAAGTAATAATTGTTTCAGGAATTTAACAAAAATCTATTACTAAATAATGTCAAAATTGACATAAATGACTTTTAAAAAAAAAACAATATTATTCATTGATATAATAATCCAAAATATATAAGGATAAGAAAAATGACTTATATAATTATAGTTTTATCATTAATTAACCACTCGAGGTTTTCTTGAAGGTTTATATTATGATTATTATCCATATAATATAAAAACCCAAGGAGATATGGAAAATGTCAAACTGTTTATCTAAAAGTTAAATCTAAATGATAATGTTAATATAGTGACCCAAACCTGTCTAAAACATATTGGTTGGAAGTTTTTCATCTCATTCCCACCATAGACTTTAAATAATTCATTTTTGAGCCATTTAAAACCGAAAATGAATTTATTATAAAATAATATTTCAATCATTTCCTAAGGCGCCACTCACCGCTTTTATAAAAGGTCACTTCCACTTCTCTCAAATTAAACCTTCAAAGCCACTTGGCTAGGCCGAAACCTACCCAAATATCCTCCCAACTATACTTACTTCATCATATAGGCCTTCCATTAGTCAGAAAGACAACCTATGGAGCACATTTGATCAAATCAAATGGAAGAACCCGAAGAAGAGATAATATTTAATCACCTATTTCAAGTTCTTTTCTTCATCCACTTCATCTTTTTTTGTTGTTTCCATTATAAAATAATCACTCCAGTATCTTCTATATAAAATGATGTTATTATAAAATTGTTATAACCATATTGATTGTTATATCCGTCCTATAAATGATAAAGTCACCATACGTGCGTACGTACAGATTATCGTCTCCACGTCGTGGTGTAGTTTGTTATTAAAACACTTCATCATTTGGATTCATATAATAATGATTATAAATGATTTAAATATAAAATATAATATGATAATTATTCTGTATATATGATATACAATCCAATTAAATATTATTTTAATACCAAAAAAATGATATGGTCACTCGTGCGTACGTACGGATTACTGTCTCCACGAACGCGCTGAGATTCATTCCCCATCGTATCCATTCAAGTATAGTTTTTATTGGATGATTAAAATTTATGTTCCAAGACTTAATATCATTATGAATATGAATAAGATACATCCTATCTATAAAAAACATTACTTATGTAACAATGCATATAAAATTAAACGAATCAGTTAACACCTGAAACGATGACACTACTGAAATATCATTAACAATGAAAAATAATAAGATCATATATGATATCATATTTAGTTATATAGATATTTTATAATTTAATAACAATGATTTGACTATTATAAAGGAGTTTAATGTACTCTCCACTAAGGAAAAGTACAAGGAAAGAGTTAATTTTACAGTCTCTTTATTATCTAAGTTTGTTTTTATGTAAGTATCTACTAAGACCTCTTTATCATCCACATACATGTTTCATAAAAAAAATTCCAAAACATTTTTACTATTTACATGATTATTGTTTAATGTCATTTATACCCTTTTTTTGTTTTTATAAAATTTTTTGAACGGAATCATTCTGTCATTTTCCAAACAAGGTACCTTATGACCTTTTTGACAAAATTATGGTAAGAATGTTTTTTTAACCTATATGACAGGTGCTACTGTTTTCTGCCATTATAACATCATCAAAGTTTACCGTATAAACTGAATAATAAATTTTCAAAATAAATGTTTTATTTTATAATAATATTACTTTTAAATGATTTAAAAATAGAAATAGATATAACTCTAAAAAAAGTTTTGATTTCATAAATGTCAACACCCTATGATGGATAGTGAGCGTATTCGATGTTGATTTGTTATGATACCAAAAATCCATATTCAATTAATGGTTTTGTGATATGTTTGACTGTGGATATTTTATTTTTAAACCATTAATGATTTATGGATTAATTATTGATATTTTGTATGCTATTTTTAATATGAATGTTTATATTATTTTTAATCCTATTTATATGAGGAATGAATTTGAATTAGTAAATGATGGGTGGAGCCCGCTATACCTTCCTGATGCATTGGTAGGTATCATGTGAGAAACTAGTGTCTTGGAAGAAGGCCTTGACCAAATCATATTTTTATTCTCAGAAAAAGGGCTTGACTATATGGTTATGAAATCTGGCATTATGCCTTCCATCTTTATAAAAGTGGCTATTGATATTGCATTTGAATATTCGACTTTTAGAATATCCATGTGAATATGAAAATGAAATTATTTGATTTTATCTTTTCCCTATTATTCTGATGTTCATGTTTAGAAGGATTTTGTTCTAGTCTTACATTTCCTTAAATTTTTATTTTATTTATGGAAGTTTATTCTATATTGTTATCCTTACTGAAGATCTGTGCTCACCCATTTCAATGTTTTATTTTTCCCAGGATTTGAAGAAGTATTTTCTGGGTGACTTACAAGGATAGGCTAAGGATATAAGTGTTTCAGAAAGGGGACAAAATTTTGTTGATGTTATTATTTAATGATTTAATTTAAATCATTTGAATGTATCTAGTACGTCCAAGGAAACTAAACTGATTGGTCTTTCGGGACATGATTCCTTATATCATGGCAATGATATGTAATAATTCACTAACTCTGGGTAATTAGGGTTGGGGCGTTACAATAGAGGATATAACTCTGAGCCTCAAGAAAGGACTCCAACTACTCTATCCAAAAATTCTTTCAAAAAGGGATTGTTATAAAATGTGTAAGAAGTGATTCCTATCTAACCCTCCTAGAAAAGGATATAGGGAACTCGCTCTGAATGAAACATTTCAATGATACAGAGGACAAGAGTTGTAAAGAATGTTTTAAGGAGTAAAAATCATTTACTTTATTTTAATGGCATAATCCATTGGCCCTGGGTACTTCCAACGTAAACAACCCATGCCTATTTATATGTGGTAGAACATGGAATATCTCAACCCATGTACTTCAGCTTATTTTATACTACAATTCTATGCCCATGTAGCAATGTAATTTTCATTTCCATATAGTGGTACATGGCGTTTCTGTGTCCATAAACTATAAGGCTTCTTCTATGTACCCTATTAGGTATATTAAATGCTTAAAATAATCTATCACATGTCTTTTGAAAATGTACAATAATGTGTTATACATAAATTTTTCTTGAAGCCATAGATTACAAAGAATGGAAACCAAATTTCCATTAGCTTCACTGTAAATTCAATGTTCTTAAATATATACCTGAAATCTAGATCTGACTTACATGTATCAACTTTTCTTTTTTGACCAAAAATTCGGCTACTCCATAAGCTAGAATCAGGGAGTGTCATCTTCTAACACAATCCTTTGTCGAATCATCAAATCCCATCCCTAAAATACTTTATAAAAACAAATTTGAACACCATTCATTATCACACATTTAAGAAACGAAAAATCTATATTCACATCATCTTATATGATTCCCGAACCATAATATCACCACGAACATTTCATGGAAAAGATAGCTGTATGTAATATAATTTTTATGCTATGAAACAGGTGCAAAATGATCGATTCCTTAGAGTTTGTCGGACCATCGAACAAGGGACCACCCATAATGAATGTAAATATATGATAGAAATGCACAAACCACAACCATGAGTGGAAAACCAAGGAAATATTTTTTTGGACTTGATTAATTATCATTAGAATGGAGAATGGTGATATAGAAAATAATAAAAAATAAATTCTCCAAATTATATCATGTTCTCAACCTCACCGACATTATGCATAACCCAAGATTCAATTCAATAGTATACTGGTTTGATATTTTCATAGGAATCATTAAACTACAATAAAACAAAATGAACGACATCCCTAACTTGATATGGATCAGTTATTGAAGAATAATTATTGGACACCATTATTATTTGTTAGATCCTATGATTCTTATGAACGATGGTAGTTGATCTTTGATCTGGTCACCATCCTCAAATAGACTATCCTTCAGCGCTCTCCAATGACTCTCAAATTATTTTCAAGGGTATGCAGATGGACCTAAATATTATACACAAGTGTGATTATATAGAGAAACATTAGGTCATTTCATCATAAAGTATTTAATAAATATGTTTTATTAATTTATTTTTTATTAATGACTATAATGATTGTTTGATAACTGTCCCACATACTCTAACGTTAAATCACACAAAGGAAAAAAATCCATGTTCTGAACTTAATTATTCATACAAATGTATATTCTAGGACACCATTTAGAATTTATTCAATAATATTTTGTCGTTATAACATTATCTCTATTTAATATATTAAATATATTTCAATAGTTGTTTTGTGGAACATCATGCAATGGAATCACACATTGTCTTAGTGCCTGGTCTAAATAAATAATCCGATCAATATACACAAATGATCCATATAAAATCTTAGTCATTATATATTTTCACTTATAAAGTGGGTTCATAAATAGATAACTAGAATAATGATCTCTCAAGATCATAAAATTCCCATAAATCAACAACTGAAATTGAAATTTTACCTATGAAATAATCTATTTCATGGTATGTACATACCTCTCTTACACTTGGTGGTAGAAAAAAAAATAATAGCAACTATAAAATCACCCCAAAATGTCTTTGGTAGTTCAAGATGAAAATGAATTTTATCATTGTATCTAAAACATCAATATATTTGAATATACACATAAATTATCAAATGTTCCTAGTGTTTACACCACTAACATTGAGATAAAAGATGATGAGGATGACCTTATAGATGCTCCTCATGAATTTTAGGACAGAATAACCAGCACCATTGATATGCCTATGAAGATAAATCATAGAATAAAAGATATAATATGGCCTAAATTGGTCAGTAACACTATTCCTCTTAATGAGAATGATATATATATATATAATTTATGATGAAACATCAAAATGTATTTGATTGAAAATATATAATGATTCCCACATTGGACCTGATATAACTACTCATCATCAGGTATTTCATGATGATAATCATCGTTTCATATAGGCAGTTAGGATAAAAAATCCCCCTCATGATGTCATAGTTGAATAAAAAGAAGAGATGTTGATCAAAGAGAAATTTATTTGACATCTGTAGTTCCAAAAATATATTTCCAACATCATTACCATTAAGAAAATTAACGAACAAATGAAGGTCTTCATTTCCATTAGTGATCTTAAACGGCATTTCCCAAAAAACGTGATTTTCCAAAACCAATCATCAATATATTTTTATGAAACTACTGTATTTCATTACATTTCCTTTGTATGTGGTTATTCAGAGCATTATCAGATCAATATGACCCCGTAAAAGAAGGAATCAACTAATTTTAATGCACCTAATGAAAAATTTTACTACCATGTCTTTTCCATCGACTAAAACAAAACCTGATGCCTCTTATCCACATGCCACACAACATATCATTAAAGACATCCTAGGATGAATTAGGGAGGATACATTGATGAACTCATATTTAAACCTTAGAGGTCAGCCAATCAACTCACAAATTTTAAAAAACATATTAAAAAATAATGGCAGTATAGTTTGATGATAAATCCCATAAATTTTGATGTTATGATAACATTAGAGAAATTTCATCATTTTATGGTATACAAATATGGAATATTGTTCGATCCAAAACATTATATAGGTATAATGGATATTAAATATACTTTGAGTCATAATTAATTAAGTGGTAACTATGTTAACCTTACATATATCAATAATTTCATAGCCAACGTAGACATTAGATGTCTCCCATTCCTTAGTAGGATAAAGAAGGGAGTCATATACTAGTTTGATGAGCACCACTAAGAAACATTCAAGGTCTTAATGTTGTACCTATATCATCCATTGTTCCTAATTATACATGTATATAGAATGTAACTAAACATATATGTCACAACCACTGAACGATCACTTAGAACACTTCACATGAAAAAAATTATGTAGGGAATGAAAAAAGTCTCCAAAATATCACATGATTGATTATAGATATTAAGGCATGATATTAAGATATTCAGAATTAATTTCTTTCACATATATTGGGATAGAAAATGATGGGGTATTACATTTTACATAAAACCCCCACACGTTCTCTATTACTGATCCTCAAAAATATATTCATATCCTCCTTATAATTTCTAGTTTCTTGTCCTGATGGGTTGTTATCCTATAATAGTGTAATATTGAATTCATATTATTGGAAAAAATATAAATTTTAAGGCACTATATGTCCTCATCACAACACACCTTTCCCAAAAAACATGTCAATGGAAACTAAACTCTATGACAAAGAGTGTTTTAATGACCATGAAACCCTATTTAACATAGAATACATACTTTGACATGATATACCAAATTTCTAATAGAAGGAATATGGAAAACTTGAATCTCAACAGTGTTGGTCTAGTAATTGTATTTTATTATCTGGGAACGTAACGTTTTCCCAATATAATCTTAATATCTGATGGATACACTAACAGTAAGCCAAAATAAAAATCACATATTATAGTCCTGGAACTATCCTCGTAACTGTATGTTGTGTTTGTAAATGTCAAATATGCAATGTTTAATATACCATCAAGAATTAATAATTGACCCCTCTCATTGGTTATGTTATTGGACTAGTGGAAGTGCTCCGACATAAAACAACACTACATCACATACCACAATCACAAAATGGATATGATTATTCACTAGAATATATATAAATTTTCATGGAATTCCCTAGCCAAAAATAACTAGTCTATAGCATCACAGAAACATGGGTAGTCTCACATGCCATCATTATGGAAAAAGAAGAAATCAATCAGATCAATGATTCCATGAGAAAGATGAGCAGAAATACACTGTTGATGGATGAAATCCTAATACAGTTTTCACCATGTGGGGAGCCTCCCACTACATTGATTTCCAAAGGAATACATTTGATTGGAGGAAGTGAACATAACCCTTTGGTATGGACCAAATGAAAAAAATATCATCATAAATTATTCTTTTGTGTATTTATATTTGGATACACATCACAAGTAAAGTCATCCACAATAATAATAGAAGTCCATGTAAGATTTGGGAGTTCCCACCTTCATTTTGCATTAATATCGCACAAATATAGAAGTATTAGTTACTTATTAAAAGTTATGATAACGGACTGTGAAGAGTTCCAAAACATTTTTCACACAATTACGATCCTAGAAGACATCATCCATCATCCCCGATATTTTCTACATATCGAAGTATATTTTGATACAATTTCTATATGAGGAATGTATATTGAAGACCCATATCCCCAATAATAGATAAATATTTTTTGTACATCCTAACTTATATTGATTTCTATTCTAAATGTGTCAAGGATATTCTCCATGTAAAATTTAAGAGGAGAAGAAACATCAAATTTATGATGTTCCATATCATCACCAGATTTGATCTATCTCACATCACACTGAAGGAAGATGACACCAGCTTTTATTACTCCATGTTGAATAAGTTGTATCAGGATTATAACATCTATTTTAACCATTAAACTCAATTTTAATGAATAGAAGACTAATTGATTTAGGCCAATAATATGTCCATATTGAATATACACTAAAAATTGATGGAAACTGTGAATATTTAGGGATCGATAGTCTTATTCATGCATTGTGGGCCTACCATACCATGGACCACATTATTATGAATGAGACTACTTACTCACTAGACTATTAGACCCTGAAAATATTACCTCTGAAAGTGTAGTTTCATTATGAACTACAATATATGAAAAATATTCAAAAGTTAAACAAACACATAAGTCACATGTTGAGTTATAATGTCTTGAAGATTAATGTTGGTGTGCATTTCACAAGCTATAATCCCTTTAGAACATGATCACGAGTTATTTAAAAAACATTTCACCACTAATCATTCAGATTTTTATAATTGGAACTAGTTCATGGAACCCTGATGTTACTAAGGAAGAAAATACCAAAACTAGAACTCAATGGCGAAGGAACTCACCTCATACATTGGGTATATTCAAACATATCCCACTCATTAGATACAAAGGATGGGGAACACATCATTCCCCCAACAAACATGATCTTCCATAATAAATAAATTACATATCTTCCACCGTGAGAAAAAACGTATTATTGTTAATAATTAAAACCACACAACATACCATGTCTTAAACCCATGACGTTAAAATTAAAGACACCTAAATTATAGCCTTATGGCATGAAAATATTTTAAAACTTCCTTACCACATGACGTTAAACTGTGTGAAAAATTTCCTAGTTCCATGATGTTCAACTATTCCACAACATATAACATGATATCATGACATCAAAATACAGTGTGGACATTTTTGCAAGGCATTAAGTTAAAAAACCTATTTCTATAACAGGGAATCCAAATCCACTTTTACATAAGAGATAAATATTCTAAAATGGTTTCCTATTCCAGGGTTTGACATCTTCTTTTGATTTTTCTTCAACAACCTTTCTTGAAGAAAAATTATCCCCACCTACATCCTAGAAATAAAGGTTCACCTAAATCAGGTTTCCTTCTTTATCATGTCAGGATACATCTTCTATAGTAATTTAATTTTAATGAGAGGGATTAATATATGTAATAATATTCTCCCAATCCTATATAAGGGTCATATATTTATAAGGGGAGATATATTAGAACTAAATGTGTATTGATTCCAATTTTAAAAGGATACAAAGGGATTTTATGATCCCTCATCATGGGACCAACTACTATGTAATGATATTTCTTCCATATTCTAACATATGTGTTAGACTTATACAAAAATTTTTCTATATAAGAAATATGTTTCACATCATTCCCACTCCTTTTTAAAAGACAATTATTCCTAGATATTCTATTTTCATCCAAATGAAGAATTCTACCTACTCCCAACAATAACCTTCTTAGAGAGTGTGATCAATGTGGATATTATAGTCTATATGAAAATGTGACCATCCTAATTTGATCCCTATTATGCACAGTCATATTTTGAATAGAATTTCCATTAATCTATTGTTTATCATTTTAATATTGACTCATGTGATGTTTTTTTATTGGGAAATTCACTATAAATAGTGCATCTAAGATGTATATTATTCAACTATAAGTGACCATGTCCTAGTGAATTGAAATTAAACTCTACGAAACGACAAATTAATATTGAATAGATCAACGCATATAACGTTTTTTTAACATAATAATGGGAGTATTTGTCCATTAAATATGAAAATGAGTTCAATATTAGTTATTGATTCATTTTTACTACTCGAACCCTTTCTTCCATGTCACGCTATTTCTAATCCACCTTCATTCCAGTGATTTATTGGTTAATAAGAACCAATTACTTGAGTTGAATTGGTTATATTAGATCCCCATGAACATTTAGCCAACATAATATTTTTATCTCATATAAAAATTTTGAAATAAAGAGTAAATGATAAGATGATATCATTCAAGTACGTGTTGGTGAAAAAAAATTGATTATTCCCTTATTCCTTGGAGATGATGGAGATATAGGGGATGGAATCCCCTTAAATCCAAGTTATAATATCCAAAATGAATGTGATATATCATTATGCTATAAATAATGAATGAATGATACCGAAAATTCTCCACATAATTATCACGTAGATATTCATAGGTTATTATTTTCATTTCAATAAAACCGAAAAACATAAGGGGATTCAACCACCCTTGATGTTACAAATATATTAATCATACATATTTTCAATGGAAGAATATAATATCTTATTCTTATAACCTTATATTATTTGGTATTTGTATATTTTCAAGATTCAAATGTATTGAGTAAGACATTTTAATGAGAAATACCATTTAGGACATACTGCGCAACCATAATACAATATCCCACAGGTAACACTTGGATGATCATAAATTGAATGACTCTCTAGTCCTTGTCACATGTCATTAAACTATATGATTCTTAGTAAATCATTCATGACCAAAAAATACATATGGAATGCAACCACATGGGTCCCATGATTCACATGAGATCGAGATCACTTATATATAAATGCAAACTTTCAATTTATGAATCATATCATTATAGAGGCCATCATATCAATGAAGTACATTTAACTAGATTCTAATTCCATTATGAAACATAGTGAAGACTAGATATTATTTTCTAAAACATGCCATATATTATAAAATTAACACTTAATTAAGTCTCTGATTATTCACACAAACATTATGAATTCACTAAACATATCTTGTTTGTTTATCCTTCATTTAAAAAAAATAATTTCATTCCAACTTTCATTTTTATCAGACCCATGAAAAATAACATGTTCATTCCTCGTGAGAGTAAACTATATGGTCCTAATCCTTTTAATATGTTATTAAAATATTAGGTGAGAAGTAATATTTCATGAATATAAACTGCTCATAATGGATAACTCTTTGTGGACTCATTCACAACCACATGAGAGCTATAGTGAAAATAAAATGCCTCCTCCCCTTCACATGAGATGGATTTGTGTTGGGGAATTATTCATTAAGAACTATGTGTTTTTGGATTCCAAACCTACCATGATACAATATTATTCATAGTTAAATTACCATACGCCCATCCACATGTTTTTTTATTTTTGTTACATTCAGCATTACTTGGTATATATTGAATGATGTCATCATTGTTTGGACATGAGACTATAAAATTCACCCACCCATGATTTCCACTTCAATTATGATAGTCCTTCACCGTTAAAAATAATTGATACATGTAGATCATCCACCTAGAGGATATTAGGGGATTTACCTTCCCAAAGAGAGTATTCACTCCAACCTACACATGAGTTAGATCTATATATGAGATCTAGATACAGACTCCCACATCTATAAAACTATGTTCAAAATGAATTTCATCTTCTACTATATATGAGTTAGATCCATATATGGATACCTTTAACCCTAAAATCTATGAATATTATGATTCATATCATTATATGATACATAATGAAACTCATAATTATCATCACCATGTCCACCCATAAGTTTCATAAAAAATATTCCCATATTACCTTAGTGATTAAAAATTTGATGTAACACTTAACTTTCTCATTGGCTCTATAGAATGGTGGGAAGAAATTCCAATTTCATACACATGTGCTAGACCCTTGTAGAGGAATCAATTTTTTTTTTCATATCCTAAAAAATGTCCTCTCCCTATGTGTTGGTTATATCTATGTGGCGAACCAAATGAGATCTATTCATCGATTAATTACTTTTATAATAGGATATAAACTATTTCTCAAGGCCTTCAATCCTGGGACCATTCACAAAAAAAACCACAAAAAATCATACCCATCAATGTTGGATATATATCTATTTGTTCACCATTGAGTTATCTATCCATCAATTTATTCATTCCTTTATGATATATATTAGAATTATCAATTTATTACAATCCATAGATATAATATATATAACATGATATTCTATATATTAAAATAGAATAAATTTATTTATAATGGTCATGTTATATTAAATCTGTTTTCTTACAAATGAATCATATCAATGTATGGATTTCATTAAAATGTGTGGAATATGTGAAATAGTATGTATAACATATGGATAACTATCTATAATCATATAAAAGGATGAACACCCCCCCACATCTCATTTGAATCCCCACAACTGCTGAAAACCAACTCTATATACATGTTTCCTAAATTTCACATTAGATCAGAAAATACTTTCTACATGAAATAATATTTTAAAAAATTCATATCCTATTTTAGTGATGTTAAAAAACTACAAAAATCAAATGCATTTCACATGATGTTATAATAGATAAAAAATACAACCCCGACACATGATGGTAAATAGCATTATAGTTTCCTCTCCACTGAACAATGTTAAACTATAACGAACACCATACATCATAAATACTTATCAAATAACTACAAAAACCTAACCATTGAAAAAAAAACAATATTTCTCTTACCAAACAATTATATGAAAACAATAAAATAAATCAGACTTCATGTCTTGATCATCTGCATATTCTATAAACCATCAATGTTGATTAGAATGGGGAATAATTTTTGATAGATGAAAATGTAATAAATAGATTTTAATAATTTCCTTTGTCCCATTAACTTTTTTTATTTTGGAATTATAATAATGGAGAACTAATAATTTTGATCCTTGAATGCATCATGATATAACTCATCAGCATTGTGGGATTCTGGATCACTGTCACCACAAATTTCCCATACCATCACTCTTGATATGAAATAATTGATCTATGATTTACATCATCTTTATCATTCAATCAAAAATGGTATTGGGGTATTTTTTTTCTATAGGAATCCTAATTAGTATGTTTTTGGAACACTCCCCTAATACTAGGAAAAAAGAGAGTTATTTAAAACTTTGTTAACATTTTTTGATGTTTTACAACCATAATCCAAATACAATAGTTGTATTAATCACATGACCGTAAAATACTTTTCAAATAGACAAAAAACTTGTCTAGATAAAAACCCATAAAAGGTGTTATATGAATGAATCATATAAATCCTTGAAAATATCCACATTTAAAGATTTTAATAAATAGTTAATGTCTATATATAAATAAAAAATGCTATTGGGGCCTATCTTATTGATTGAGTAAATGTCGATCCATGCACAGTATATCCATATAAGCTTGGACAAGGAATGAGTAGTAGATTTTCATATCCCCTCGCCATAGTAACATTATATTCAAGTTCAAACTCAACATTTATGGTGATAAACCCCATCATGGATAATATATTTTCCATAAAATACAATAATGTATTTGATATTTTAGTTGATTCCCACAAATTGACGTATTGATAGAATTATCCTGCAACCCCATATCCTTCATTAATTCAACTAGGTGATCCTATATAGTTCCTTGGAAACAAGGACATTATAATTTGAAGGTTCCTTGATGTGAATCGCTAGTGAATATCAAAATGAGAAAGTTATTGTTACCATGGGAAGTTCTAGTCCTAGAAGAGATGTACCTATAAAATCCATGGAAAATTTTCTTAACTGTATGTGATAACATTTTTTACTATTACTAATGGAAAACATGTTCTTGATAGTATCTAGTTTTTATTTACCAAAATCTTCCATGATCAACATTTGAAAATTCCATAGTTAAACTATTATTGTGAATTGAACATCCTCAATGTATTTCTTTGTGTTTTACCACTTATCAAAGAAAGAATGTTGTACCTCATTATTAAACCTCTTAGAATGCTTCATCATGTGAACCAAAATTATATCATAACTGGGTATATGAATTAAAAACATAATCCAAAATACCACAATGGTTATAGAATACTCAATGGATTATCCTTCCCTTATAACATACATAATTGTCTAGTTGTTTTAATATTAAAAAACTTGTCATAGCTCGTGGAATGGATCATGAGACCCTCCCCCACATGAAAAAATAAAAATTAGATTGAAATAAGGGATTTGTACTATTCAACATGACTAATCATGGTCTTCTGAGAAGGGCCCTCTAATCATTGTGAGACCTAAAACATTAAAAACGAACTTAGAAACTCATGTTTCTTTTGTTATCATCCACAGAATGTATGGCCAATTTAATTATCATGGATTTTAACTACTTAAGGCATGGCCTATAAAACCCATGCTCCCACAATTTTAGTGGGTTGTACAAACATAAAATGACATCAACTGATCCAAAACCCACTATATGTCATTATTATGGTTACTAGAACTTTTCATGAATATTTATATTTTATCACCCCTGTATGGATTTATGGTGTCCCCAAATTTCATGAATATTATTCCATTTTAATTTTGTAAAGTATGTAGGTTGTTAAATCCTAGAATGAATATCCATACTTCATAACCCTGTTATGATGTTCTATCATATACGACACTGAACTGTAGAAATCTAGTGACGGTGCTCTATGAACGCAAACAAAAACAGGTGAAGGTTACTGATATATGGAACTAACATATACTATAATAATGTATTAATTTAATTAACACATAATAATGATAATTTTATACTGAGAAATTGTAACATAAACTATAGAAGAATACGATATTATATATATGACCCCAAACAATCAAAAAAGTTGGTTTATGTTATATGACATGAAACTACCATAAGGATTACTATGATATTTGATTCAAAACTATATAATGAGATTATTTGAGATATATAACCACTAATAAAAAACAACTATGCTATATGACCCAAAATAATAATAGAAGAAGTCCTGAACTATATGACTCTAAATTACAATAAAACATAGTTGTATACTACTTGAAACCACGATAAATGATATTCTATGTTATACAAATCTAAAATATAGAAATTTTAGGATTATGTTATATGATCTTAAAATATATCAGAATCAGTTCCAAGCTATTCCGCCACAAACATCAGCAATATTAGTCCAGTATACAAGAATTTAATTATCAAATTGAAAATTAAACAATTCCCACTAGGCTAGAAACCCATGAAGGGTGGTTTATGAAAAATATATATCTTTTCTCTATATAAATATCAATTCTATATTCTATGAATAATTGATAATTAAAAATATATATAATGTAAATGAGACATAAAATATTTTGGATCCCTCCATATGAATTTAACAATAGCCAACCTATGCCTTCAATTATTTTAGTCGACTAACAAGACATATTAATCCATATCCCTGAGAAACATGTTCCTCAGACTATCCCAGTGAACTAGATAAATTATATAATGGCTAATCATAAGCATCAGTAGTGGGGTTTTACCGTGATTTTAAATCTGGAGTCATTTTCAAATAAATTCCCTTATGCTTCGAGCATTAGAATTTAGAATTGTCATTTTTCAAAAATTATGTATGAATTCAAGTGTTTCGTGATATATATAATATTAATATGAAATAATTTCCTCTATATGATAGAATTTATAATTATTTATGAGGTCACAAAATGATCTAAGTATCTATTAATAAATATTGAATAAATAAATGAAGTAATCTTCCAAACATAGAGCCACTCCAATAAGTCACCAAACAAACTAAGGTTCTTAAAATTACATGGCCATTAAATATATATTAATATGATTCTTTAGATCGATTAAATACATAAATAAGGATTCTAAGTATTTATTTTTGTGATTAAATGTCTCACTACCCACCAATTTGACATGTCTTAGTGCCTCTACCTTGGAAAGAACATCATGTCATCCCTTAACTACACTTTAATTAGGATTTTTTCTCTACCACTATTTTACATGTTGATTTCAGCATATATTTCATATGTTATAGCACTTGTGGGTTCCTATCAATCTTGTCTGGAATACTATAAATATATTACTTCAAATAATTGAACAAATTTTCATGAGACATTATTAATATCACAAGCTATAATGTCTTACTCAGAACTCATCATGAATTTTCATTGGAAGAAGGTGAGGAGTCTTCCACTGAATGAGTTAGATTAAGGGTTGAACTCTTATCCAACATAGATAAATTCCCCTAACCATGGAATGATTATTTTTATAGTTGAACACCCCATAGATGTGGGTGGTTATCGGGTACTAATAGTGGTCCAGTTGGTCATCCATCTTTTATAATGGTCCCTACAAGACATGACTGTAGATGTCCTCATACTTTTTACCACAACTAAAAATTTAATGAAACACGATATTTGTGTCATCTTTGGATATTTCATTGAACATGGATATATTATCAGATGATGAAAAAATTATAGAATATCATACTCACATCCCTTGGTAGGATTGGTTCAAAAATAGTAACTTCAATAATCATTGCAGTTAGGAATGATAACTATTATAGAATGATCCTTGGCCTATAACATCATAGGAAAAGAAACTATAATGATGTGTATAAGATATTATTCACTAGTTGATACACAATTAAATAATATAGAAAAATTAAATATCATGAAATGCACTGAGAATATTCCCTTCTATATTAGGTTACAAGAGGCATCTATCATATTAATTATGCCTTTTAGGGAAGAGTTGATTTATTCTTTTGTCATATTATTGGGAGGAAAAACTAATTTTTTTTCTATCAACATAGGATTCAATCCCGAATAAATAGTAATAGGTGTAAATAAATCTTTGATGAAATGATATTGATTGGGAAAAAGTTTAGTTCCTGATGAGGATATTACCCTCGACCTCATATTCTGATTTCATTGCTTAAAAAATAGAGAAGTAAATATTTTGGTTATCCTCTAAAAAGATTGTTCTCATCCGTAACATGTCGAAAAGGACATGTTTTGACACATGAGGAGATATATGCAGGTCTGATCCAGCCTCGAATCCAACCACATATACTACTCAATGAATTATTTCTAATGTTGATGTTTTCACTCGAGGGGTATATGGACTGACATTATAATATAGTACATATGGCTAATTATCCATGAAAACCCCAGGAGGGCATATAAAATATGGATTTTCAGGGTAATATACATTGAAATCATAGATAAATAGAAAATAAATAGACTGTATAATGTGATACTATTACATTGTTATTCCATGTGGTAGTGATTTGTTGAATTGGACTACTTCCTCTTCCATGTCCTCTCTGAGGATGGAACTAATAAAGGGGTTTGAACTAAAGGTTATCATAATGGAACCGAAAAATGTGTCTATCTTTCTACCTCAAGGCCAGAAGTCGTTACATTCATTATCTCTATCTAATCTAGGAAAAAACCTCATATGTAAACTATCAGTCATCGCTGAATTCGACCCTATCCATCATACCTCTGAGAGAATATATCATTGAAGTGAGGGGAGAATAAATATACTAAAATTCCGTTATCAATAGAGGGTATATAAGAAATCATCAATAGAGATTTGATAGTAATTCAGAAATTTCTTAATGATATTAATGTTAATTTTACCTCTTTTAGGTGTGATGCTATTGAACCTTATCAATAGTAATCAACTCACTGTTGGGAGTTTCCATTTTATTCTACACAAAAGAATATTATATTTTAAAATTAAAACAATGAATCACCACATTGAGGTCATTGAGGAATAACTTTAACACACTATGTAAGTCTTTTATGATTATTCACTTTGGATTAGTGAAATATAAAAAATCTATCCATGCATAACTAGGCTTGAAAAAACACTATAATGATTTCAGAAGTTGTGTTTTATTCTCTAAATTTTTTTTATTTCAATCAAAATTGTGAAATTATATCATAGTTGGGGCTTTTCAATTAGTCACGCCAATCTTCATTAATATTTTTTGAGGAACAAATTTGGATGATAATTTTAAATTTAGTTGATTCACTTTGTTAAAGTTTATTTTTAGAGTCAATTATTTTCCAGATGATCCCATCTATCCAGTATTATGATTTTTATATATTACAATCAATGGAAGAACCCCAAGAAATTAGTTGAAAATATATCTAGTTTCCCATTAATTTATTAATGAATTCATCAATGACATTGAATTTAGAGAGAACAACATTATTAGCAGTAAAATTAATGATTACTTGAGTATTAATATCATGTTTAGTAATTATGAATAAAAAATGATGTACCACCAATGGGTTTCTTTTAAGACTAGATGTGGTGTTGAGTAGAGAATTTAAATTCAGTACACTTAAATTGGATGTGAAATCAATTAGAAAGGACCTCCCACCATCTGCCCCCAAAATAATCCATATTCAAACATAGGCCAATTTAAATATTCTTACCCAAAGGAATATCACAATTGTTGGACCTTCAATTTCATGACAAATGGTTGATGATGGGACATACTGATATTTATTTCTTCCCATTTGATGAACTAAATGTATTCCCTTGTAATCAAGTCCCATTTTGATGAAATTTTCAAATAACTTGACAAATTACCTTGAGATATGGATTATTCTATACAAAATTGAAGGTGGATTATACTAGAATAATCTATTCACATGTATCTTTCATGATTTGATTGACACTGATTCTCTCTATATTAAAGGGATTGAGGTCGAACTCACTATGCAAGATATGAAATGTGTTCAAATATAGACTACATTATTTGACCATGTATGTCAACAAGACAATCTTACTCAAGGAGATATATTGATAAAACTTTGTATCCACATTAATATGGATATTGTTTATCCCAAAAACCTATTTTCATGTAGTGAGATGCACCCTAAAGAGACAACCCATGTCAGTTATAATGATTTCTGGTGCTCAGAGATCCTAGACAGGATCTATCCAAATTTCTAACTTAAGAGAATCATTTTTTCTAGCGACCAGTATATAGGAATTTTTTTGGATTATATTCAAAATGAACTACTTTTAAATACATCAACATGAACATCAATATATACCATTCTGATAATTTATCCTATAGGACGAAAATAGTCATTCTAGATTCCATTTCATTAAAGATATTGTGGGTTTTAAGGGTCCATGATAGGGGTTAAAAAAGTGGTTATTGTGTATGAATGGGTGAAACATTCTGGAGGATGATTCTTGTTAGAGGTAACTAATTTATGAAATAGTACCCCAAAAAGATTGACCCCAACATAATTTATAATGCCTTATGAAATAACAGAATAATGAAATGTTAATATGTGTCTCTGCTATCAACCAGTGTATTATGGTGAGCCAATAATTCCATAAAATTATATATCAATGTCATTTTATTTAGGATAAATGATAAATTATGTCTTAATATAAATATTTTGGACCTTGAGAAGGAATCATGTGAAAGAAAAAAATTTCATTCCCGGGGAATTGTTTTATGATGTGTGTGAAACATTTTGATTCACATGATCATGTAATCATAAAAAGAGCTCATGGATTTCTTGACCATGATTAGGTCACACAAATCGTGGGACCAATAAAAAAATCACATGGATGTTATGAACAAAAGAACAACACATTATGTAAGAATATGGAAAAGGATGTGGATCATGGATTATGTGAATTTACATTAATTAATCAATTGAATTTTTATAAAAGTTATTAAAAGAATTTGAAAAAAATGTTGGGACATTAAATATTTTCATAGAATAATATCATGTGATGGGTTATCATGATATAGTCTGGAAAAATGACCTGGAGAAAGACGAACACAACTAAGAGCCCCAAAAATAATCCAGGTTATTCGAAAAATTTTGATCCCACATTATCTAATATATATATGTAATCCCTCATAATAGCATTGGTATCTAGAAATACATTGATTCACAATGAAAGTAATTGGTTAGAAACCCATGATACATAAGAATAAATTATCTTCCATATAACCATGACCATATTATTTCTTTCAGAATATTATTCTTAGAGGGTATTTTTGACTCCCACTAAGAGAGAATTGAAACATTGAAGTTAAAAATACCCAATGTAATAAAAATATTTTCATAAACGGAATAAATGATAAAGCATGCTAACCAAGAGATCAAGTGATAGGGATACACATTCATGTAATCCTCAGTATGACTTGGGATTGTGAAACCCTTGAGGAATCACATGATGCATTGATTGTAATTAAATTTGGTTATCTATGAAATAGAATTCATGTAGATTCATGATACATGGATGATCAAGAAACAAACCATTGTATTTAGGTGACTAGATCCATGATAATCACGTCATGTGAATGGAATATGTATTTTGGGTGATCATTTAATTTTTCACACGAAGAACCTCATACATTTAGGCTCGGTAACACAAATAATTTGTAATGAACCAATATAAAAAACTGTGGGATACATGTGGTGAAGGATTTATATGTTGGGTCATTACATGATGGAATATTCACTATTTTGATATGAATTGAATAAATAGTTTCTATGGTTAAGTAATCTATAATGTGAAATATCTTTGAGAAGTTGGAGTGATTACACAAAATGACCTTGTACATGCCAACTAGATCGTGTGAAGTCCCCAGGACATGACATCACGATCACACAAAGTTCCTTGGGTATGTCAACATGATCATGTCATTTCCTTTGGAAATTTTGATGTGATCACATGAAGTCCTATGTACATGTAATATTAATCACATGAAAGCCCTTGGACATGTATGTCATTAGATTCTTGTAGTGTATTCATGAAACCAAAGAGATTAATAACAAACCCCTAGTCATTCATCATTTTACATTCCTATGACTCCAAACACACTATTGTTTAAATTAACATAGTAATGAAGGATCGATCATGAGCACACTATATTACATCTGAGGATGGGAGGACATAATTGATGATATGTGTCATTATCATATGAATCAGATGATACATTTCCATCATTTTTGAACATCACTTCAACTATGTTTATTTGAGTGATGTCATTATATTACCTTGCTATGATTTTTATATACTTGTTCTATATGGCCTAACCCATTGTCACCATCCATTCGAAATGAAAAGGAGGATAGATCTGAGAGATAACATTCCTAAGAAAATGGATCATGTGGTTTTAAGATTCTTCTTCTTAAAAAAATATCAGTGCTATACATAATGAAAATAAAAGGAGAAGATGTTATATTTGGGTTGGTAACAAAATTAATTTTTTATCATGGGGTAGGAATGTAATAATAATATGAATTATTGATCATGCATTGTTAATAAAATAACAATATCCAACATCATTCACACAATTGTATGACTCTCACCCCCTTTCCCAACCATGTGACTCCGATGGCTACATGTGAAGTACATGACCACCCTTAATTCACAAAAAGTAGATGACTACCATTACATTAAATTATTTTTAAACAATTTCATTGTTTCAACATGTTCATTAAAATACTTCATGCGAAATGAATTCCTTAATATCCATTCATGATAAGATTACTCTGAAGAAACCACATGAAGCATGTCACCACCCTTCCTTCCAAGAGAGATTGTGACCACATGACACTCGTGTGAGAACATCCAACTGATATGACCACATGTATCCTAATGGGGTAATAAGTCTCTACATTTTGTTTCTCCCCCTTGTATCCCAATTTCCTTAAATATTCATCAACATTGTTTAACTAATTGGGTTATGATCTTTATAACACCATCAAGACTAATTTTTCATTAGAAGGTAAATAAATTGTGATCTATGATGACTCTAAATCCATTCCAAACTAGATATATATAACTCATTAACAAGTTATGAACTTCATACTAATTGGTGACCATAGATCATGATTCCAACATCTATATGATATACATTTAATCAACTATTATCTAGTGTTTTTATACAAATTTCTACTTTTGTAATAATATATATATTTGGATCTATCATTCCACTATCATAATAAAATCATCAGATATGGGTAACCTCTCATGGATTAATCACATACTATACTTTATTAACTATAAAAGGGACACTATTCCGATGAAGAAATATCAAATAATCCTTACTGTGCATGATTGGCTAAATAACCAAGGAATTATTAGTGTCTAGTCCTACATAAAATATTAGAGATACCTCATTATATAAACCTTGATCAATTAAACCTTATCCTTTCATGAAATATGTCATAATAGTCTATTTTCTCTTCTTTCTCACAATGAGAATAACTTATGTGGAATTAGGGACTGGTGATATCTAAACCATCATCATGATATAATTTCCTCAATATGGGAAACATTGCATATTTGAATATGAGTAAATATTCTCTTCCCTCAATGGGATATATTCTAAATTAGGTTTCTTATGATTTATCATCCCTACATTTTTCAATTATTATTTTTAAAATTAATTTAATCTTTTTTATTTTTTGTATCTCATGCAACATAGAAATTTTTTATTTTATATATTTCAATAAACAAAGTATGTCTTGCATTTTTAAAAATTCTAAGTTAATAATAAACTACGTATAATATAATGGTTATATTTATCTATTTCGAACACGCATGTTATCTTACGTTTCATGTAAGACTGAAATTCCTCGATGTCTTACCTGACACATAAGACAGAGTGGTACAAATCAATAATATATTATGAAAAATAATAATAATACAGAAACTATACATTAAATAATTTTTTATCAATAATATTTACTAACTTATGTAAATATATAGTTTTCAAAAAAGATAATATTATGTAATTGGTTACAAATTATTTAGAAGATAATATAATATTCAAATGATTATAAGGGAGTTTTTTTATAATTTTTTATTATTATACTCAAACAATTGTTCTAAACTATCAATATAGATTAATTAATATTATTAAATTAAATTAATTTAATATAGTTTTTATATATTAAATTAAATATTTTTATATTAACCATATTATTTTGAAAACATATGATAAGAACAAAATAAATTTGACACATAAGAAGCTATTTTTTATTACGATCATTTTACTGCTATTTAATGGATTATATATTTTAAGTTCATTTTAAAGTTTTAATATATTATATATTAATAAATAAATACAATGTATGAAATTGGGATTAATTTATCTATGAAATAGATTATAAAAACATATAAAACATTCGATAATTTTTTACTTTAAAACCCATCACATTCATCCTGTTTGTGGATATAAATTTAAACTAATTTAGGATACTATTTTTTATGGAATTTGGAAAACATTATTCCATATTTGTAATCATTAAAAACTATAATTTATAATAATATCATGATTTTTTTTAACAAAAATATTTGTGAATGTATCAAAAATTAATTAGGGCAATTATGGTAAAATTAATATTAATAATTGTCAAAACCATAACCTTAATTCCCAAAATGAACTAAAAATTTGACAAAAATACATTGGGTGACCATATTTTGACACTAAACTCACTCTTGTCAAATTTTAAACATAATGGGATCCAAATAAAATAACCAATCGTGGGTGGGGTTTCCATTTTCCAAAATATTACTATAGTTCCACATCTTATCAAATATAAAATGCCTCATATTCTCCCACTTCATCCCACATAACATACCGCATTGGATCAAAAAAATATTCCCATATAGCTCCCCAACAACCATCACTTCCTCCATGACCTATCCCTTGGTGAAATAAATTACGAGCTGCCTAATTAAGAGGTAACACCCTCCCTGAAACTCATTTCTTTTATTTTATACTTCCATATCCAAAAATATAATTATTAATTTCATTCATAAAAAAACAGTGTCCTCAATTAATTATATTTTTATTCTATGTTTTCTTGCTAGACATACAGAAAGATCCATATAATGGGTAATGAATACATTGTTTACGTGTATGGAGAACTAGCGCCTCCCTAAATAATTACTGTCAAAATCCACTATACCACCTATAATGGTCAACATTATGATGGAACATATTTTTATATATTGTATATATTACATTTATTATGTCTTTATTCATCGATAATTCTTTTACCATTCATATATTTATAGATTCCATTTTGTGTTAATATGATAATTTCATTTGAGAATGTGTGGACAATGGCCTGCTCCAATTGATGTGTTTCATTCATAAAATAGATGTAATATATTAAGTTCTGTATTAGTTAATATATAGGATATATAATATATTATAAAGAAATTCAATAATGGAATATATAAATATGTGTACATATTTTTTCTTAACTTCCATTCTTTATATACTACAATTTATCCCAAATAGAGTTCTTGCATATGTACTGTATACCGTCTCCATGAATAGTGTATTCAATTTCAAACATGTATATTAAATAGATTATTGTAATAAATATATAATGAAGATAAATTATATTTAAATAATTTTTTACATTCAATAAATCATGTTATAAGGATAAGGACAAAAGATGTAACAAATTAAGTAATATGCCAAAAAACAAAGAGGATATTACCCAAAGTTAAACATTGATATATAATTGTATACAAGAGGATAATAAAAAAGTATATATGGTATTATAAGTAATAATATTGTTTTGTGATTGATATTTAGTGAATTTATATTTATTATACTATAGGTTTGAACTAGTATGATGAATTTCAAGACACAAGTTAATGGAATATCATGTCACATATTGTTTCTATGAGATACATTAATTATTAACTACCCATTCAGTTTGAATGGTGTGTATAATTACAATGAATTTTCTAAATTCATATTATACTAAACACATTGGTATTTAAAAAACCATTTTATGATAGTTATTTCATCGGGTGTAGGTTTCAATTGTTACCAAATCAATAAATGTAATTTTGTCTCAATTTATTTTAGTTGAGACACATGACATTTTATAAAACAATATTTTTATATGAGGTGTACATACTACCTTTGGAATGTTATTACATGAATATAATTATTATTAAGATATTTTAAATATCAATGTAATTTCATTTTCCAACATGGTGTGTATGATTAAAAGTCACAATGTTCTAAGAGTTTATTGATACAATATAACCATTTATCAACATTATTTATTATAATGTTTTTATAGATAATTTATTATGATTTATATTTTGTTAAAACTCATGAATTTTATTATCCTCTGGTTAGTCTTTATGTCCTCATGTATTAGTACCTTATCCCCCCTCATTGTTATTTATGATAAATAAGAAATGTTTTTATGAAAATATGACCAAAACTATGTCTTCGGTTACAAATATATGCACCATTAAAACCATGATTTCCAAAAATCAATTAAATTAATATTATAATAATATAATATCTTCATTAAAAGACATTTTTAGCATTTATTTTTATTTACAGATGTTTTCAATGGATTATTCTAGTATCTTTCAGAACATATCATTATTTATAACTTTCTTACCAGGACATGGAATATTTAACATGTAAGGATTTACCCATAGACATTTCTGTGAAGATTCCCTTGCATGTTTAATTGGATAATTTTAAAGAAACTATTTTTAATATTTATTTTGAAAGAAAGTTTTTTCAAAATGTTTACAATTCCCTCACAAAAGGTTTAAATATAAAGTATTCTAAATTTTTATTTAATGATTTATTTATATGTTTTCAATTATATTTTCATGAAAATGGTTTTAAAAATGATTTTCCTTTTCCAAAAAAAAACAAAGTAGTAAGGATGACTTCCTCATGAAGGGTTTTTAAAATATAAATCAAATTACTTCCCTTATATAATAACATTTTCTGGGGTTACTCATGCATTTATAGGAAAATGATTCAATATTTCCATTCATACACTTTCTCTAAATGTTTTAAATTTAACTGAAATATGTTTACTAAATAATTTTATCATTTAGAGTATATATTCTTATGAAACATGCTTCTTTTAACAAGTAATGATTTGATTAAATTATTATGAATCTTTTCTTTTTACCACATGTATGTTAATAACACCATTTTCATTTTCATGGGTAATGATATTAGTTTTTATGATTTTGTGGAAAATGTAAGTATGATTTCATTATGTGATGTGTGGGGCCAACATCTCCATCATATGCATTTGGTAATGATAAATTTTCTATGATATTAAGTGGTATATAGGAGGACATCCCAAGACCCAAATAAGAGGTTACACGGGAGAATATGCTAGGACTGAAAAATAAGGTACTTAGGAGGATATCTAAAGCCAGAAAAAAGAGGGTAAACATGAGGGAATTCAAAGTCCAAATTTAGTACATGGGTAATTATCCAAAGATTATCATGTTACAACAGTCTTAGTATGAATCCTTTACATAGGGTTTTTAAATTCAAATGTGTTTTTCACAATCCCATGTATTAGTATTATATTAATGATTCAGGCCACATATTGTTTTTTTCTTAACGATTAATGTCATTGGATATAAAAA
This sequence comes from Viscum album, assembly GCA_963277665.1. Classification (NCBI taxonomy): domain Eukaryota; kingdom Viridiplantae; phylum Streptophyta; class Magnoliopsida; order Santalales; family Viscaceae; genus Viscum; species Viscum album. Next base: position 1,400,307,365 of record OY728150.1, read on the forward strand.
TATTTATTCCATGATTCATTTTTATGATTTTTATATGCAGGGTATGATCACGTTCTCATATGAAAATTTTCATGATCTACTTATTTATATCCTTACCCTTTTCTAAATATTTGAGCTCCCCGTTTATTATGTTTACCTTCCCTAAGTTAGGATACAGTGATTTTTAGTAGAAATATTAATATGGAAGATATTTGTGGGAAATATTATCGATATTTCACTGAGTTAGTTGATTTTTTATCTATGTTTACAAATGAACTAATCTAGAACTATTTTTGTTGTCTAGTTTTTTTTAATGTTTCAAGTATTTCACACACGTAAAAAAATGTTTATGCTTGTCAAGACAGGGTTTTAAGAGTTACTATGATAGAAAATTTAAGTTATTCATTATAAGCAAGGATAAAAAAACCATTGTGATATATTTATGGATATATCTAAGGATTCATATAAATATAAAAAGATTGTTTTAAATTGTACAATATTTCTGGAAATGGATGGAAGAAGTGGATTCCAAGAAATACATCACTTTATGGATACTACGAATGGATGTGGATCTTGAATAGATGAAAATAGGGTTAACAACGCCAACAATATGTATTGGGTCTGACTCACGGTAATCGGGTACCTAACAACGGGCCTTGCTTCACACCTAGGTTGACAATCCAAGGGGATACTATTTGGAAATTCATAAACACTACAAGAACAATTAGGAAGGGATATAATTGAATATAGAAATTATTAAACTAGGATAATACTAAGGTGTCGTAGATTAAATAAGGTGTTATAATTTAGACATCATATAAGTGGATCTTCATTTAATGCTCTTCCTCACTTTGATAACTATTTCGTAATCTATGATTCTGGTGTTAGTAAATGGATGAATGCTGAAGGACCATTATTAATGGTGTTTAAAATTGAAAATTTAGTGGTTGAACTGAGATTAACCAAATGATATGGGAGTAGTAATGAAATGTATTAGTCCTATACTCCCCAAACATTGTCAAGATATAAACCATGCTGGACTCCTAAATGAGACAACACGTGACCAAAATTATAATGAGTCCTTCAGGAGGAAACATCATCTTCTTTTAGTCGGTCATCTGATCCACTTATTTCTGAACAATCTATTAGTATCATTCAAAAGATATTATTAGTTTTCCAATGTTTAGAACATGATAAATTCGTTCTGGAATTTTATCAATTATATTTTTAAGCATATCAGTGGTGGACTCTAATCAAGAATGCGAGGTAGAAAAGAAAAATTGAATCAATGGATTGGGATGAGGTAAAGATATTAATTTTTAATTTGTACAACACTAGGATAATTCATATGAATATGTAAAAATTAATTCACATAGATTAATCATAAGGATGATGAATTAGTTCATGCCTATTAATAAAATTTTCCAAGGCTTATAAGGTAATCTTTGGGTATTATCATTCAAACTGAAATAATATTTGATCAATTCATTGGTGGTATGGATCATAGTTTTTGAAAGTCCTTAGAAATAAGGGACTTTAATAGATGTGAATAAGTAGATATATTCTCTATAAAGGGGGAAAAGAATGTTATATTTAAGTATAAATCTCATGGTTTAGAAATGAAAATTAATACGGAGAATAAATGAAAATATAACAACCATGGAGAAAACAATGATCATTCTGTTATGTCGAAATTATGGGATGAAAATGGGAGTGAATTTATTAAAGGGGACCACTAAATGTTTTTATTGTGAAATGGAAGGTCATCATGTGGATGAATTTTTAAGGGATGGGAGGATGTTAGATAATGATACGGCTCCTCCCACACTTCAGGGTTTTAATTGGATAGAGTTTGGCCATTGTGCTATCATGATCCCCAATCCAATGACTAATGTGAATTATAATACAATAAATCCTATGATTAAAAATGAAAAAGAGAAATATTATGCTATCATAATGGATGGAGTGATCCAAGATAATTGAGAAATACTTATCCCCACTCCATAATTGGGAATTTAATGTTTTATTTTTAATGAAAAATCCATATGATAGTCGTATTGTTCATTCATTGGTGATATTTCAGGTGGTTATATTTTTGTACATGGAATTCTATATAGTAAAATCAAATTTTATATTCTATTAGTAAAAGGATCGAACCATGTTTTAAATTAAAATGTTTTTGGTTTATGGTTATAAATTATTTAAAAAATAAATGGGGAATTATATTTTTGAAGGATTACATGGTTAAAATTTTAAGAAAATTTTATATTAAACATCATATGATGTTTATGGAAACTAAATAATTACCTCTCTATATGTGGTTCTATGTCATACTGGATAACATGTGGTAACATTTTTTTGTGAAATATATAGAAGGAATAAACAATTATTGTATTTAGGGATCTCATGATATGTTAATGCTTTAGGAATGAAAAATCCACCATCATTTCTAGGGATAAGAGGAGAAGTATACGTTGATCCAAGAACAGAAATAGATGAGATTTTACAAAATCATGTATGTATATAATTTTGAGAAAAACCTTCACTCATAGGGAAATGATCATAAAATTTATAATGTTATCCTAGTACATTATTTCCAATGAATGAAGTCGTCCCATATGTCATGACATATTTACTTCTTTGTTACAGTTATATATTTCCAAAATTTGTAATCTATAACTCTCCACCAGAACCTGATGTTTATATTTCACTTCCATGTCCATTTTTTTTTCACATTTCACCTATGTTATTCCATGTTGAAACCCAGTGATATTTTATTTTGGGTATCCATTATGTTTAAAACACTCCTTTTTAAAAGGATGTTTTACTATTAATTTTTATAATGTGGGTTTCTAATATGGGTACATTACTGTTTTAATCATATAATATCCTAGAAGACATTCAAGGAAGAAATCAATTTTAAGGGGGATGAATGCAACATCCTTAGATTTTATGAATAATTTTTTTACAAATTTATTAATTTTTTTTATTTCACAGAACATTGAAAATAGTTATTAATCTAATCACGACATTTGGATTTAGTTATATGCAATTCTAAATTAATCATGCAATACCCTCAATTGAAAGGTTATATTTCAATGTACTAAAGATTGAGGTTAACTTATGTTTCAAGCAAGGATGACTGTCCTCGATGGCCTATATAGAATTGAGGATCGAGTGTTACCGATATATAATATATTATTAAAAAAATAATATATAACATAGCCTTTAAATTAGAATTTATAATGATTATTAAATTAATTTTGCAAATATATTTTTCTTTGATAAGTATCAATTTATATAATTAGATACAATATTTTTAAGTGAATATAATAACCAATTGAATATATATAGATTATTTATATAGAAATATATTATTATGCTCCTAATTTTGATTTAATCATAACAAATTAAATTAATTTAAATTTTATAGTAATTTTAACATAATATTTATGTTATATATCCAATTAAATATTTATTAAAATCATCTGATATATACTATATTCGTAATATAAGAGAATAACAAATTATACACATAAAAATTAATATTTTTATTAAGGTACATTTACAACAATATAATGGTAAACCAAATATTAATATGAAATTTTGAACTTTTATAAATATAATAGTTCAAATTTTTTTTTTCATATTTTAAATTTAATCAATATATTAATGTTTGGGTGATATTAAGGTAATTTTTATGATTTTTTGTAATGAATAGTTAAAATTTCTGAATTTTAGTTCATAAATATTTTTTTCATCTAATATATTTATATAACTAAATTTCAATTTAATTTGGGTTTAAATATTAAGTATTTAAATATTTATAAATACATCCAATTTGTGTAATTGGGATCAATTTCACATAGATATTGACTATAAAAACATAGAAAATGTTTTTAATGTTTTTATATTAAACCCTCAGATTGTCACCACATCCATGGGATTAAATTTAGTGTATTTTATGATACATATGAGAATATAATTTATAAAAATGGATTCCATTTTTTTTAATCCAAAATAATTTATAATTTTAAATAATATCAACTATGTTTTGGATCAAGATTATTAGTGAAATTAATTGTAATGATTAAGGTTAAATTAATCATTATAAGTGACTAAAACATATCCTTAAGGATAAAAATGACCAATAAACTTGTCTAAAATAAATTTTGTTCCATATTTATTACCAATAATACATTTACTAGTCTATGGACCATTATTGGAACTCTTTCAAGTAAAAAAGTCAGCGTGGTTTCTATTTTTCCGAAATATTACAAGAGTGCCAATCCTCCTCCATTATAAAAGGCATCATCTCCTACAACTTTATCACACCACTAAATCCATATTAACTCAACTAAAATATTTAAAAATAACTCCCACACATCCCAAAATTATTCCATGGTTCCTAAATTTTAGAATAAACCATTCCAAGGTATACCATTGGTTCAAACAAAAAGAAGCTACCCGATTTAGAGGTAACACCCTCCCTCAAACTCTTTTGTTTTATTTTCATTATACACACCCTAAAGTATTATTATTCTTCTATTTTATAAAAACACTATTATAATAAATATAATATAATTTTTTTATTAAATATTTTCCATATACACATACACAAACATTCATCTAATGGGTAACAATCATACCGTGTACGTGTACGATGATATATCACCTCACTGAATAATGATTGTTAATTTTTGGTTTAACACATATCATGGTAGACATTATGATTGGAAATTTATTTATTTTTTTATTAATTATATTTATTATATATTAATTGTTAATTTATTTTTTAACAAGACATGTCTTTATACTCTCTATTCAATGTTAATACGATAATTTCATTTGAGGAAGTGTGGACTACCCCCTATAAAAGTGATGTGATTTCATTATAAACTACATAAAATTTAGTAATGGATGGTTTAGGGGTTATATATTATATATGTGGTATAATTATTCTACCAAAAAAATAATATATATTCATATATGTATTTTACTCTCTTTCTTTCATCATGGTAATTTAACAGAAATAACATTCATGTGTGCGCACGACATACCATCTCTATAAATAGTCTGTTACATTTGATACTTCTATATTATATAGATTATTATAAAGAAATTATAATGAATATATATTATGTTTGTTTTTTTAATTAATGAAAATCATGATATATTTATAAGGACCATATAAATTAATAATTAATACACAAATGAAAAACATGAATATATTAACCGAATTGAAACCATAACATAGAATTGTTAATAAGTGGTTAATAAAAATTCAAATATGGTATTGAATGTATGAATATGGTTATGTTGTAGTTTTTTCATGAAAATAATTTTTATTATAAATTACATTTTAATGAGTATGGTGAGATTTATTAAAACAAGGTAATGTAATTTCATATCACTTTTTATTTTTGTGAGATATAAGATTTATTCATCACCCATTCCTTTTTTGTGGTGGTTATACAACCGATGAATTTATCGTAGGAAAATTAAACTAAAATATAACTGTATTTAAATATCCATTTTATGATAGTTATTTCATGTGGTTTATTTTTCAAATGTTTCCAAATATATAAAATAATTTTGTCTCTACTTTACATCTTTAAAATGAATGTCATGTTATACGCCTATATTTTTATAGGAGGTGTATGAAAATAATTGATGTTTTATAACATGAATCTATTTCATTTCATGATGTCCTAAAATCTCAATTGAATTTCATTTTCCTAAATTGAGAGTATGATTTAATGCTACATTGATTTAGGAGTTTATTGAAACAATCTCACTGTCTATCGAAATTGTTTGTGATGAAATTTTAATTGATAAAATCATATGATACATCCTTCAAGAAAACTATTTATTTTTCTTCTAATATGGTTATTATTTTAATATTATTGTATTTGTATAGTTTGTTCCACTCATTTATACATAATGAATTTAAGATTTTTTTTTAAAAAAATATGACCTTACCTATATTTTTGGATTATAAACTATGTTCCTAAGAAACCATGATTTTCAAAATGGGATTACAAAAATATTATACTTTTATAATATGAATATTAAAATAACATTTTACATTTTATTATTTTACCATTTATTAAGGAATCTTTTTGTCTATTTATGAACAATTATTTTTTTTCTAATCTTTCTACAGGGGAAAATGAATAGTCGACATGTACAGATTTACCCATTTTCTTTTAATTGAATCATAATTTTCAAGTTTAAAATTATTTTTTAAGAAAATAATTTTAATTGATATTTTAAATGAAATGGATTTAAAAAGAGAGTTATTTTTCATTTATATTTTTTCAATGAATAACAGTTTTTAAGAAATTTCGAAACCCCTATATTTTTTTATGAAAGACAAAAGCTGTTACAAATGTTTTCAATGATTTATTTATATGTTTCCAAAATTAATTTCAAGAAAATGTTTTTCAAAGGGTCTAATTTTCTAAGAAGAATTTTTTTTCAATGGATAAAATATAATTTCATCATGGGGAGTTTTAAAATATATTTCATAATTATTTCCCAAATATGATTGCATATTTTTGAGTGAGTCAGGAATTTCTAGGGAAATAGTTCCATATTGACAATATTAAGCTTTATTTGAATGGTTTAAATTTTATGGAATGATGATTATGTAATACATTTCCTATTCATGAATTATACAATTATTAAAACTGTATATTTTCATATGTTATTCCCTGATTAAATGAGTGTGAAAAAAATATATTTTCCAACGGTCAAGATATGGTCACCTATTTATGACACCAATTTAATTTCATGTGTTATGATATGATTTTGTATGATTTTATTGAACATGTATGTTTAATTTTATTATAAAATTGTTGATACCTATATCTCCCTCAAATGCATTGGGTAATGATAAAATGTATTACGAGCTCATAGGGTACATGTGAGGGCATCCCAATACAGAAACAAAAGGGTACATAGGATGCCAAACGTAGAATGAAACAAGAGGGCACACACTACGACATCGCAGAACTAAAACAAGATAGCACACTAGAGGTATTCCAAATCCCAAAGCAGGTACACAAGTGATTAACCCAAGCCTAAAATGTTACAACGGTCTTAGTTGGAAAACTCAATATAGGGTTTTGATATGCTGATGTGTTTGCTGAAATTCCATGCTATATTCTTATATTATGATTTCATGCATCATGGTCATTATTTCCTAATGATTCATGTTATATTACCTACAAATATTTATTCTGTGGTTCATGTTTAAGACTTTTTATATGCTGGGTGTGATCACGATCTCATACAATAATGTTCATGATATGTATACACATTTCTATTATTTACTCAAACATGGTATTTTATCACACCACATTTTTATTTTTAACTTCTCCGAGTTTTGAAGAATTGGTTTTAAGTATAAATACTTAGGCAATATTCTTTTTGGGAAACATTGAATATATTTCACTAAGTTAGATGATTTTTGTTCCACGATTCTAAAGGATCTAAATGAATACTATATTTGGGTGTTTATAATTTTTTTGTTTGAGGTACGACACAAAAGTGATGTAATGTCTATGTATTCTAAGATTACTTTCTCATATATTGAATCATTATATACATAGGTCCCATTTTAAACATATATAATCATATATTTAATGTTGTAGAATACGTAAAATTGTATATATATTCACTTAGATTCCATTACCTCTAGAACATGTCACATTCCACATTAATGAAAAACCCACAAAATACTAATCTAAAATTCCCTAATATGTTCCCCTTAATCATGATATTAAACTGAAATGTATTGATATATTATATAAAAATAGTCCACATTAAGTGATGTAAATTGGTTTAAATTCCAATATTCAAAAGAAAATTAGGATTCCACGTTGAGATCAAATCATAATTAGAAGGAAAAAACACCCTGAATGTAAAATTAAAAAACTCATATTTTCAAATCATATGTATTTAGAACACAATAAATACCTTAAACAATTATCACTATGTAACAATGGATATCATGACTGTGAATATATGGAACATGTAGATGGATTCATTGGTTGGATTTTCTCATGAATATTATGGGATTTATATAAGTGAAATTCATAACCTGATCATTTTTAGGGTATGTAATCTAGTATTACTATTTGATAAATGTTGAAGAACATATCCGAAATCCATATGTTATTCTTAGAGTTTACAATAATTCCCCTCAAAAGGGAACTATGGGAATGACCTCAAATCCTTTGGATTAATTTGAGTTTATAATTGATATTTGTATGAAAAAAAAATTACCACATACCTTTTGAATGATTTCAAATTTACATTATAGATTTAGGATCGGATGGCAGTTTCCATGTATAAACCATTATGACATGAATAATTTGAATCTATACTATGCTGGACATAATGAACCATTGTTGAAACAATATGTGTGAAACCACTATGTCCCAGGTGTATGTTTGTTATTATCTCACACACACATATATCTTATATAACTATAATTAAGAATACCATGAATTCATATAAACATGAAATTTTTTTCCCAAAACCACTAGGTTTCCTGAAAAAATAATTTTGTGATCCTATAGTAGATAACTCCATCAACTTCATCTTTATAAATTATGAGATTATTCTAAATACTATTCGTTTTATTATCACTAGTAAGAAAAATTTATTTATTGGACATTAATTGATTTTATCTCCTTCTATATAAAAATTAAACCATAAATGCTTTATTTAGTACAAAAATCTAAAACTTCTATCATAGTTTTGAAAAACTTTTTAAGGGTAGTTTTGTAAAAAAAATCATATTTGGCTACAAAAATACATCTAAATTAAATATATAGATGAATCATATTATTGTATACTCACTGTTCTTTGATGCTCATGATATACTATAGAAACATCATTGAGTTATCTATTTTCACTTCTTATTCTTCAATTCACATGAATGATTTGTAACAACTAAGACAATTGGATCTATCCTTTATCTTTGACATTAATTATCTTTTTAGGGATATCATCCTTAGGTCCCTCTATAACTCATTATCATATATTATTTTTCACAAACTCATTTTATTACTTAGTATAATAGATGTTTAGAAATATTTCGTATCAAATCGCTCAATATTTTATATCCACACCAGCCTTTTTATCCATCTTATACAATATATTCACTGAATATCCAAGATATAATAATTACAAAATGGATACTCTATGATATACATAATTATTATTTTCTCTATATCCTATTTAACATTTTCAATAAATCACATGAACCACATCTCCATGATCTAAAAATATTTTTCTTCATATCTCAAATAGTATTGCAATGATACATATCTTCATATTTAATCCTCATTGACAATACTCTAGGTAAATCCTCTATTTATATTATTCTTAAATGGGTTCAAATATTCATTTTTCAAAACCCAACACTATCATATGGGTATACTACTAATCCATTCCCATTTATAATTAAAATTATTTTTCGTAAATTATGAATAATCACTAATAACATCATAATATTTTAATCAGTGAAGAAAATATTATGAACATCATCATTATTAATTCTTCCATGTTCTACTTCATGAAACTAAACATTCAAAATCCTTTTAATATTTTGGAAAACCTTTATTTACTACTACAAATTTATAAAAATGTTACTTGTTTCCCTTGTGACTCCCATGCATCAATTAAATACAAGAGGTTTCCATTTTGTATGCCAGCAATGAACTATATTTTTATAAATTATCTATTTGTAATGTATAAATTCTCTTATATGTTGATCATTATTTATTCTATAGTAACTGTTTTTTATTCCTTGTGGCTTATTATGTACCATTACATATGAACTGTTATATATTTCATTTGTTGTATATCAGTCTTCATATACCATACAGATAAAACCTTACATATTTTTGGGTACCATTAAGATTCCTTTTATGAATCCTATAAAAAATTATGAATCCTAGGATGAATTAGATCTTTAGAAATTTCAAGTGAGGTGTTTCTAAAACCCCTATGTATCGAAATTATTTTTTTTCAAAGTTAATATTTTTTATTTATAGGGAACTCATCCCGACCCATATGGAGGGATAAAATTTTCATAACACCTTCTATATAAGACAAATAATTTCAATAGAATCCTATTAATTCATGAATAGAAATCATACATTAATAAAAACTTATAATGAAGATGGACCACATAAACTCTTTCCAATTCACCTTGGGATATGTTCAAATAATCATCCACAATATAAGAATTATCATGGAGATATTAATTTTTATAATGAATATTTTGAGCACATTAATGTTCTTGCACTACCTCAATGAACATCAGATCTTTCTTTTATAATAATCTATGTGTTTTCTTCACAAAACATTTGTATTCAGACTGTTATAATATATAATATGGAAGTTCAGTACTAGTTTCAGAAGATTATTCACATATATATAAAATTAAAATATCTATAATGTCACAACCCCCTCAATACAAAGATATCGCAATGAGAGGAGTGAGATAATGGCCCCTAAGTCCCACCATCCCCATGCTCTGGATAGGCGACTATAACCAATTGTGTACAAATATCAAAATATAGGAGGAATTAACATTTTCAATAAAAATAGCGTTAGGATATGGAATTAATCATCCAAAAATATTCCTATAAGAAATGTAAAAGAGAAACACAAACAATCCCACATGCATGTATAAATAGAACTAATACAAACCCAGTAATGTCTCTAAAGTAAATACCCAAAAGAATAGCTAATGACCCAAAATAGTAGCTTTCAAGGATCCGAGCTATTAATGTTCATCCAGATCTGAAAATTCCTCCTAGAAACCTGGAAATAGTTTTAAATATGCATGGTTAGAAAACATGTATACATAGTAGAAAAAACACAAGTCCCTTAAACACATGTGAAATAAGCGTACAAATGATTCAATGTGAATAAATCATAACAAATGAAAACATATACAGGTATTCTAACTATCCCAATCTCCCCAAGTCATTATCTCCAAAAAAATTGAATCTAATTAATATAATATAATGTAATAAACATCAATGATAGGGTACCCCATACTACATTTCTGTTGATTATCCACTCTCACGCCCAAAAAAAACATCCTGGTGCTTCAAACACTTCAGAATATACAATGTCAAATCCATCCCAAACACACTTGGGACTCACAACACATCATTCCTACACACACATGGTCAACCCAACGCATCCCACCCACACAAAAAAGCACCACACAATGCATCCTTCTAACACACACCTGGGCATCACAATGCATCCTGCATGCACACACATGAGCCTCGCAACACATCACAAAACATCACATCTCATCCCTATGAAACCTTGGAAAACACATCACAACTAATACTGAAGACACCTGGGACACCACAACACAAATCATCCAGAAGACACAATGGATTCTATGTCATAGCTCATCCTGATGGTACTTGGGATTCTAAAACCACCATTTAATACACTAGAAGACCGCATGTCATTGCAACCTATGAAATACCTACCACACGTGAAAGAGAGAACATAGAAGAGCACGTGGAAATCCATTTATTCTCTCACAGAGATGATTAGGAATGACACCCCACGTGACGATGCAGTCAATGACACATAGTTCTAAATAATGCTGGGGAGCATCTAGAAATTAATAGGAATTATATGTATATCTATATAGTATCAAAAACTCAATCCCAAAATAAGGGTTCTCAATTAAACTAACAACTCACAAAATTTTCACCCATGATTCCACCTATAAATTTATTTATTTGTATCTAAAACAATTATTTCTGATGGCGAAGATTCATTAATTTCCTTATTTTTCATCAACCACATATAAATCACAAAACCGATAATTAAATTATTTATAAAAAAGTTTACAATCATTGATCCAAACAAATTATTTTATTTTGAACAAACATTAAAAATTATAATTTTATTTATTCTATCACTACTTGGGGATTTTGTACAACACAACCACACTCTGTAAACAACTCAATATATCATCACCTCACCACCCCCAATGCCCAGTCACAAAAACTACTTTGTCGCCACCATAAAAAGAGAAACCATACAAAAAATTCCCCAAATACGCCAACCAAACATCTCCAATCAATAAGAATGGCCTCAAAACCATCGAGCACACATTCCAAATCCACACATTATCATCCCATAAGCACGAACTCACATTAAATTACTTTGAGAGTGTTTTACTAATTTAAAAAATAAGTTTTTATCACATTCAATTTTATTTTAATGGAATTTTCGCAACAACCAAAAAATTATAGTGAAACAATATCATTATCCAATTATAAGAAATTAACCAATTTTCATTTAGGGTGATATCAAAACAATCACAATAGTCACAACACATATATATCATGAAAAAATAATCCACCAACAACTATAGTTGTCATTGGGGTATGATGAATGTAAAATCCATAATATTACAATCATACCAAGGCTATAAAAATAAGGGAGTCATAACCCTAAAACCTTAAATTTAAATTATCCATTTTATTTATCATTGATTATGATAATAAAACCATAATCCTTTGATAAATAAAGGAAACCCCTCCTTCATAATATACAACATAGAGAATCGAGGTAATCCCTACTTTAAAGAAGATTTGAGACCCATTGCACACTACTGAGTGTAGAGGAATGGATGAAAACCACAACCACAACACAAGAATCATGGATAAACCAATACATTTCTAAGGATCCATAAAAAACCAAACACATGACCAAACCCATGAAACATAACTGCAACAGATCTATGGGAGAGAACATAATAAAAATGGGTGGGAAAAAGAAGAGATATAACCATAGATCAACCACGGATCCACAAAAAAACAACCACTATGGTCAAAATATCAAAAATGTATGAAGAAGCAACCGAATAGCACCATGGACACCTATTGTTCACCCAAAACGAGAGAAAGTAGAGAAAATTAATGAATGAATGAATGTATAACCAGAAAATTTTCTTAAATCTGCACTTCAACATGTGATTGCAGGACCTGTAATCCCCTTTTACATCATATAATATCTAGGGTTCAGTTTTAGATTAAATACGAGTTGCCTCTTCATTCTATTATTTATTTTTATGAACAATATATTACATGTTTTGAAACAATATTTCACATCATTTAATTGTTTGAAATTACATGAACCCCACTTGCATGTCGTGAAAGTCACATGCTCACAGTTCTTGAAACCCAATCTTCTGCAAACTGCCTCTGAGCCTCCCCTGAACACCAAAAACACAGGAAAACTGGAAATGTAATAGAAAAGGAAAGAAGAAACTATTAAATCAGATTCCTCTCAAATAATTCTCTCAATTGAGAATCCAAAACCATGTCCAAAAGGGGGTACAAACGACCACCTCATGTGAAACCTATCTAGGATCTCATCATACCACAAATATTAAAACCATACAAAAACAACAACACAAATGACCACAAACATATCGTACAACCTCAACACCAAAAAAAACTACCAACCATATCCTCTCACTAAACCACTCTTCTAGAAAATAATTGCAGAACTATCTCAAACTGCATGCTTCCTAAACCAACAACCATTACACCCAATAAACCACACAATCCAAAAAAATAAATCAAATAATTATGTATTCTTTATTAATATACTATCTACATTAAGCAGAACTAATACCCCCTTATATATTTAATCACATCATAGTTAATGTTTCTTAATTGGGAATTTGGTCCTCCCTTCTTCACATGTGAATACATTATCACACAGCACACCATACACATTGAACGCTATGAAAAATAAATAATTTAATAAAAGAGAGTTCGAACATATCATCGAAAAGAATAATATTGAAATTAATAACTCATAACAACTATTGGTACATGGCATGTATTTTCGTTTCATTGTTCAAAGTACTATCATCAATGCTTCCATGCCTTCACAACACATGGACCATAGGAATGCCCTTCCTCAAAGTGCCATCTCTTGAAGTTCTTGGATCACTACTCGGTTTTCCACAAATGTTGCATCATCCGCAATATCCAAAAATCCCCAGTCAATGACATTGGATTCATCATGATGTTACTGATGAAGATTATATATGAGGAAGAAATCATCAATCCTATTAACCATTGGGGGAAATGGAAAATGTTATTCCCCCATGCCAACTCACCGCATAACCTAAAAGGACCTAATAAACTAGGGGAAATGATTACCACATCATCCAATCCTATGTGGCCCACATTGAGGGGAAACCATCAAGAACACATAATCCACAACCTTGAACTCATATGGTATCCACCTTTAATAAGTGTAAGGCATCTGCTGGTCTATAGCTGCTTTCATCATTAATGAACATGCTGATCCTTTTCCTTTATGTTATGCACCACATTAAGACTAAGAATTACTGTCTCCCCAATCACCTTCACTCACAACTAAGATCAATATATTATTCCTTAAAAATCATCCAATGGAGCCTTATTAATATCGGAGTTATAGTTATTATTATAAGAAAACCCCATTATGTCTCGTGTTGTACCCAAGATCCATTACAATGTAATAGGAACACTCGTATCATATCCTTGAATATATTGATAGTTCGTTCCATATGCCCATCTATTTGAGGGTATAAAGAAGTGTTAAGGAGTAACTGAGTGAAAAATAATGTTTTCAATCTCCTCACAAATCACGACGAAAAACATTAATATTGATCTGAGACAAAAGACCATAGAAATCCATGTAACAACACGACATCACCATCAAACCTATTATCCACATAATCCCCTACACTGACCTCCTTGACCATTATAAAGTGAGACAATTTCCTAAATCGACCCTTGACTACCCAAATATCATGAAAACCTTTCTAATTTGTTGGTAAACCAATGAATAAATCTGTTAATATTTCATCACATTTAATCTTGGTAAATAAATGGTTATATAAATGCACTAGGAACACAATGCTAGACCATTACTTGATTTGAAACCATGATATTTTCCCAAAATTATGCCACTTCTCATTTCATTGAGGGCCACAAAAACTACATCATCATTCCGTGATACATCTTGGAAGCTCCTCGGTGTACTGCCAAAGGTGTTTTATGAATCTATTGAAGGAAATATTCATGCATTACATCTAAAAAATAGCATTCCAAGAAAAAAAATCTTGTTATTAGAATCCTTTATCCATTCATCCATCCATAGAATCTATATATCCCACATGATCACACATCAACTCTGCCTCTAGGTCTCCCCACTGAGACTCCTCCAACTACCGCATCAGAGAAGACTACACCATCATATGAAACAAACAACCTATACCAACCTCCATTACATCATATTAGTGAAAGGATAAAATCTAAATCCACCTCTATTGATGCAGGTTTAGATATCATTATGAATTAAAAAACCACACTATATTATGATCAATAAAGACCAAAAAGAACTCCCCATTATGGTAATGTCACCACAACATCAGCACAATAAAAACCATTGATAACTCTATATCATGGGTGGAATATATATTCTCTTGGTGGCATAACAACCTAGTCCAATAATATATCACCACCGGGAGAAATATCACCACACATCCAAATCCCATATGAGAAGCATCACTAAACACCTCTAACATCACACCCAACTCTAGTAGCTGGAGCACTAGAGCACTGAATAACATCCCTTTCATGAAATATAATACAACCTGACACTAATTAATCCACAAAAAATTATTGAATTTCAAATGGAAATATGTAAATGGTTTTGAAAATTGAAATAAATTAGGTAAAAACCGCTGATAATAGCCACCAATGCCAATAAAACTTTAAATAACTACCATGTTGTTGGGTGCTGCCGAAGAATCAACCTCTTTAATTTTCAATGATAATAAATCCAAAACCTATTGAGATGCCACATGTGTGAGGGAATTGACCTCTTATGTCCAAAAATTACACTTGGATAATTTTACAAAGATCCAGTGGAACCGAATAACATGCAAGACAGTTCTGAGAGTCTCATAATGCTCCACTCCAGAATTCAAGTAGATTATGATGTCATCGATGACTATTTTGAAGAACTAATCAAGGAACACACAGAACATAGATTTCATAAGTCCCATGAAGACATATAGTGATTTTATAAAACTAAATGGATTTACTACAAACATGAGGTTCCCATATATGCATCTAAATGTAGTCTATGGGATACCACTTCCAGTCAACCTAAACTGGTGATATCTAGACTGCAGATCGATCAAAGAAAACAAATGTTCCCCACTCAACTAGTTTAAATGATCATATATCATTGGGATCGAGTAACACTTCTTGACATCTACCAGATTCAACCCCTAATATTCAATACACAACCTCCAACTAGTAACCCACTTCTTCTTGAACCACACTAGATCACCCCATGACAAATAACTAGGCAAAATAAAACCTTTTTGAATCAAGTCATATATATGAATCCTCTACTCCCATAATATAGATTGATTATCCGATAAGGAGTCATCAAAATATGAGGATAAATAGGATACTAGTTTATCCGGAACTCTACATCACGTCAAGGGGGTGGCGTCCCATCCTCCTCCAGTAGAACTTATGAGAAATCCCCAATGACCATAGGAACATCATCCATCATAGAATCCATTGAATAAAATGACAATGTATCAAAAAAGGTAAGACGGAGATCCAAAAGATGGTTTCCCACATAACAACTTCACTCACAAAAGATAAACACATGTGGACCATCCATATATGAAAACCCGAATCTCCACCTAATGAATTAAATAAAATAACCAATGAAATAAAACCATTCACCTATGATGATTCTATTATATGATTTCACCTATAGGAAAAAACTCCAAATGGAACTAATGTGGACTTATCATCAGCCTAGAGCCCAGTCACACATCAAACAATTTGGTATGGCCTATGACTAGTATAGTTAACACTAGGGGTACAGGAAGCCATTATAAGTGTAGTCCCGGATCATAGGCTACAACAAGAGAAAAAAAAATCAATTCTAAGCTCATAAATCAACCATGTAATAATCTAGAGTATTAAAAAAATAACCAACCTCCGATAATCACTAGACCATATAAAAATACTACATCCACCACGTGTATCCAACAATGAAAAACTAATATTCCTCTATAATGATGAACACCTACACCCCCATGCTCAGGTTACTATAATTAAATATGAGGAATATCCTAATGTTATCCATTTACTAATCCATCTCCCATCAGTGTAGAAAAAACTAGTTTCACCTACTGATTTAATGGACTCACTGGAAACTCCTACTGTGGATGATGATGAACATTTCAAACACAACCAAATTGATCTCAAGTAACCACTACGCACTAACTCTGGAGATGGACAAAACCCCCATGACTAAAACACTTCATCACAAATATCCTAGGAAAATCACAAAAACCACAAGCACTAGAATGCTGAAAATGAAGCTATTGAGGTTGAATCCCTTCTAGTTGAATTCTCGATGGTCCTAGAATCTGTTACATTCCAATGCAATTTTTACCCCACAAGGAACCCTAATTTTTCCCTATCCATGAAAAAACTCCTCATGAGTGCTTCCACTTGATCACCTCTACATTCTTCGAAACATTAATAATTTTTGGCAAAATAAATGGAGTAATTGAAAAAGGATAAAATGATGAATCATCACCTCGAGATGTCTCACACGAGACTCCTTATCCTCCGATATATATAGGAAAAAACAAAGGATATCTTTTAAGATGATTCCTAGTTCCACACTAACATGCCCCCTACTAAATAGATATAATACCATGCCTCTTCATTGCATTCATGGTTGTGGAATGGAACTCTTCCCGAAGATCCTTATAGAAGTCAACCCAAAAAAACATATGCCTTCTTCCACTCCCCAAAAACAAATTCCACCATTGATGCAAGGTTATCCACATATGAATAAATGAAAAAGGAAACCCAATACGTTATCATGGATTAGATCAAATAGAAATATATCGGATGCTCCTTCTTCCATCTCTTGGTCTCGACATCTGAAACACTTCATTCATACTCCCCTAAATCTTATCGTTGGAAGGCACACAACATCATCTACATCTGATCATCTTACATAATTGGATCAACCATATAGTGATCAAATTAATTAGATTATTGAACCTCAACTACCTGACCCACAAGAGGACAACAACTAGGATCCATATCTGAATGGAAATTAAGGATTTCATAAGCCTGAGTAGTATGGAATTATTATTTGACATTAATTTTAACACATTAAATTTATTTTTTGATCCATTTAATATTTCCTAGAACAACCAAATTCAATCAAGAACAAATGTAATTATGATGCATGTACTTTACCTTGGCCTCTTACTTACAAGCAGATCCATCCCACTTAGCCATTCAAGAAGCTCATAGTTCACGCACTGGTTCTTGGTGGACCTAATAACCCGGGTGCTAGATGGTCTCCCTGACCTTGTCAGTCACCAATGTCAACTAGAACTACTTCCATACCACCCCATGAAATCATTAATATGACGTACAAAAAAATAAATAATATCTATCAAGACGCACCATTCATTCAACTATGTCACAACCTTATCCATTCAATGATATCACAATGAAGGGAGAGAGAGAATGACCCCCCGATACCCAACTCCCATAGGCCCCGGATTGGAGACTATCACCAAGTGCGTACAAATGTTACAATATGGTAGTAATTAACCTTTATAACATAAATTAGTTCAGTGGATGAAATGAAAAAACAAAAAAAAACTCAAAGAAATAATATAAAAGGGAATCAAATCCCATCCCACATGCATGTCTAAATAGAACTGATACAAATAAAAAAACATCTGAAACGTAAATAAAAAAAAGTAAAACTAATGTAGTGCTTTTGAATCTATCAATAATTTTTGCATGTTTGGTCCAATTTGATATGATATATGCTTATTTGAAGATGGAAATAGTTTTATATGTGTATGGTGAGTATACATGTATATTCACTATGAAAAAATCATGTCTTTCATGAACGTGTGATAGAATCATTATAATTATCATGCGAGAAAAATATTAGAAACAAATATATCTTATAATGGTATACTAACCATCAAAATCTCACAAAGGAATAATCACCAAATAATAAATTCCAAGTAATATAATATAATGTAATTCACATCGATGACTGGGTAATCTACACCACGTTCTCACTGATTAGACTCCTTCACACCCAAAGAAAAATTTCGTGGGGCTCCCCCCACTTTTTAATATACCATATCACATCCCACAAGCACACACCTAGTCCTCAAAACACATCCCAGACATACACACCTCAGACTCACAATATATCCCTCCCAAACACTCCTAGTCCTCACAACACATCTCACCCACAAACACCCGGGCCTCATAATAAAACACAACATGTCAAATATAACCAAGAAGACACCTTGAAAAACCCAACACAACTCATCCTAAATAAACATGGGATATCAAATCACAACTCACCTCGATGAAAATCTGGTTACCACATCAAAACTCTTCTCAAAGACACATGGGATACCATAACAACCATATAATTTCCTTAAATACCTCTAACCATCACATTATTTGAAAACCCTACTTTTCCTGGAAGAGGGAGCATGGGAGAGTGGTTGGAAACCATCCATCCTTCCACTGGGATGTTTGGTGAAGACACCCCCACATGGCAATGTTTGTGTTTGGAACAAAGTTCCTAACATAGATGTGGAGACTATTACAATAATAAGGATAATACAAGTATATATATTCTATAAAACATTAATGCCCAAAATATGAATTCTCAAAATTGATAACCAACTCACAAAACCATCACCATTAATGACCCCATTAAATGATTTTTTATTATTTGCAAAAATTAGTTCATATGCTGAAGATTTATTTATTTAATTATTTAGCATCATCCACAATTAAATAACACAACCTATCATTAAATTATTTATTAAAAAATATCCATTCATTAAAAAACCAATCTCGTGTATTTTAAAATATTATTACTAAATTTATAATCATTTATTCCATCAATTATCAGGAATCTAGAAATACACAACCAAATTCCTAAAATAGCACAACATACCTTAACCTCATCACCCCAAAAGAATAGGAACAAAAACCACCTCATTGCACCTCCAGAAGCATGGAAATAGAAACCATCATCCCCACATGCTGCAATAATAAATCATTTTCCCACAAACATGAGATCACAAACCATTAGCCCCACATTCATAAACCATACATTGTTATCCCAAGAACATGACCTCACATTACAACATGTCAATATAATTTTACAAATTTAAAAAATGGGCTTTTATAAATTTTAATTTTAATTTTGGGGTGTTATCACTAAAAAATCATGATGAAACCATTTCATTAGTCAAGTAAAATTAATTAACTAATTAATCTTTAGGGTGATATCCCAGTAATCACAAAAATCACAATAATTTTTTCCAAGGCAATAAAATCCACTAATAAACACAATTATCATCAACATATCAAGCTAATACAATACAAAACATCAAAATCATATCAAGGATAAAAAACATGTGTTGAATACCCCTCTTCCATTTAATTTCATTTTACCAACTTCTATATCATCGATTAATCTTTAAAAACCAAAATACATAAGAAAACAAAAGAAAAAAATATATCTTATGTTACCCTATTAGGGGAAACATGTGAATCTATACCTCAAGGAATCTATCAAACATGTTGCACAAGACCAACTGAATTAGAATGCTCATGAAAAAAAATCAACCATGAGAACTATAGATTAAAAAGTAATACACCAAGGATCCATCAAAAGGAAACAGAAACACAACCCCAAAACAAAAAAACACCACTGTTGTAGATCCTCAGGAGATGAATAGATAAAAATTAGTGTTAAAGAGAAGTTAATCACCATGAATAAACCAGGTTTCACCAATAAACATCCATAGTGAATAATGGATCGAATATGAACAAGGAAGGGCTCTATGAACACCTCAGAGCCACTACAGTCTCCCAAGATTATAGTAAGAATATATCATGATGAAATGAATGATTGTTCATATGAAAAATATTTTGTAAATTTTCACTACAAGAGGGAATTAAATGAAAATTAATCCCCTTTCACATCGTGTAATCCCCAAGGTCTAGTTTCCACCAAAAATTTAGCCACATCATTATTTATTTATTTATTTTTAGCCTCGATAAATTACACATCGGGAAACAATATTTCACATTGTTCGAATTTTATTATAAGGTTTGAAACCCTATTTAATGTCATGAATTACCTCTACACCCCTATCTCAACACCCAAACTCTAAAAGATATTTTCTAAGCCTCCTCTGAACACTTCCAAACCCAAAAACTATATATGTAATTGATCAATAAAGAGTATACCATTACATCATTACTATAAGAAACTCTTTTAAAAAATTTAAGATATCAATATTAGTTATGGAAAAAACATACCATATTAATTTTTTATAATTGGTATTAATAATGTCATCACACACTATGTAGTGACATCAATATCAGCTCAAAATATTTTTAAAATCTTTTGAATTGTATTAATATCTATGAAATATATAAATAATGTAATCCAAGAAAATTTAAATAGTGAATGGATGTCCATGAGTATATATAATGGTAGAATATAACATCTTTTATTAGTTGAATAACCATATTTACTTTAATATATGGTCCATAATCTCAAATAAACACTCTTAGTAATTTCCCTAATCCATATAAAATGTTTAAAAATAAACATCTAATGGCATGTTTCTTGGTTACATCATTTTATTTCAAAAAAAAATTCATGGGAACTTTACTGTCCACACATCATGCTAATCTCAATACATACTACATGTAGTTTTAATGAGTTTATTATAACTGAATACAAATAAAACTCAACACGGTGTGGAAAAAACATATGTATAGCAAACTATTCCCCCTTATCTGACGTCTTTTTTTGGAAGGATCATGGTATGTATACATATATATGATATAATTCATTATAATTATGATATATATATATATATATACACTATATTGGATGATGTATTTCATATTTTTATATATAAATTATCTAATTTATATTAATTTTTATATATATAGTTATATATAGGAAATAATCAAAAGGTTTTGGTGAGGGAAGATGTGGGCACACGGTGGGGGTATACATGGAATGTGGACAGTACCGGATTGATGTATTTAATTATTTCATATATTATCATGAGGATATATGTGTTATTTAATAGAACATTATTTGTGGATATGTAGATGTTTCTAGGATGTGATTATAATGATATGTGGTATATGTTGATGTTGTCTACAGAAGGCATGGTGGAACTAATATGAATGAAATCAAGGCATGGGAGAGACAAGATCCAAAAAGATGTTGATGTTGTTTAAAACATTCTTATATAGTAATTGATATTATATTAAAAATTATTTAATGTGATAATTTTATTATTGATACTTGTTGAGGATCATAAACTGTTTTTATATAAGTATTGAGTTCGGTTTTCAATTTATTCACTATCACATTGGAATTCTTCTTTCATGTTTTCATGAGAGGTTTTATAGAGGATATATACTAATTATAAATAAATTATTACATACACACATACACACAGATATATATATATATATTAGTTATATAGGATGAATTTGATGAATGGAATTTACATTACTTGCTCGGGGTGGGTGTTGATGTTCGATATTTTTCATGGAGTTACTACCATATTATTTTAATTTTTGTATTCTTTTTTTAGATTTTTGTATTAACTATAACATTAAATGAATGATGGTATTAGTTTACATATTAAGAAAGTGTTCCGATCAACAATATTATATTATTATAAGGATTAATATGTGTAGAGACTCTCATTTTCATATTTATATACCATATACAATAATAACTATCCAATGTGATATTAGAGGTGATATTTGAGGGTCATTATATTCTTTACTACTATTCTATAAGGGGATCTTAATGGTGAGTATTTATACCATTCATGGGCCCAATAACTCCACCATAAAATCTTGTTCCTCCTATTACAATATTCACCATGTTTTATAGCTTTATATTCCATATTTTCTCCCATTAAATTTTTCACGTATAATAATAAATAAATTAGATTAAATATGATATATCATAAATAATTGAGAAAGTATTATTTAAAATATATTATAGTTTAATATCCTATTTTATTAAATTTTAAGTAATATATTTAATTTTACAGATTAGAGAACATGACATCAATATATATGCGAGACCTGAATGGGAAAAAAATATCATCTGTTGTATCATTAGACCTCCAATCACATCAATTTTTATACATATTCAATGATAAGTCATTAAAAATTGGCATTCAATGAAACAACGAAAAAAGAGTTATAATTTATTTTATAATTTTACTTTTGTATTGGTTTGCTGATTTGATTTAGTATATATGTTTAACTGAAATACAAAGTTATAAATAAAACTATATTTTTCAAATTATTTTAATTTAATATTTATATCTATATATATGAATATTTTTATGATTTATTAACAAAAGTGTTTTGTTGAAAATGTTTACTCATATGATATATTGACATAATGCCGTATATTTTTATTATTATACAGAATAGGAAAACTACTAAGGGTGTATAGATTAGTGTTGCACTATGGTTGTGTGAAAAAAATAAATTTTGAGGGGGTTGATATAAAATATATGTTATGCATTGTTTAAAAAATAAAAAGTGTAATGGATAATATATTTTTACTATGGTTGAAAATATCACCAATATTTTCCATTAAGTGTATTATTTTACCCATAATTTAAATTTCTCTTAAATCATATCATTAAATATATTTATTGAGATGATGATTAATAAAAGCGACATTCATGGAATATATATGATGATTTTTCTTGAAACAATAATAGATTAAAAATATGAAAGTGTTGTTTTTTTCATCTAAAGTGTAGGTAATGAAAATTTAGTGTCATTGTTAGATGAATTTCATAAATGTCTTATTTAGTGTCAGGAAATTATTATTGGTGTTTCTATTTTGTTTTGTGCTTAAATTTTCAGGTTGTGTACTACATAAAACTATCTAATAAATATTTTTATTACTATTCCATATTTTAGATGCTATGTTAAATTGTTTATAATGGACTAATATGGGTTTCCATTTCATTGAAGTAAAGATAAGTTATTTATTGGAAAAGTGTGACAATAAAGAATAATTATTAGAAATATATTCCCATCATAGGTTTAAAAAATTTCCCAAGGGAATTTTGATTCAATTAATATTAAAAAAGATGTATTGAAATTAATATTAGAGTTTATGTGATGACTCATATATTTAATATATTAATTTATTTTCGACAATGGAATATTAATATTAAACTATGATAATTACTAATAATGAATGTATTCCAAAATTATATTATGAATTACAGAGTAAAATGATGTATTATAATTTACAATATCTAGAATGTGGATAATAGTTTAATAATAATTTATTGAGGTTTACTATATGGACCCGACCTAAAAAATTACATAATATTGAATTAAATGAATAATTCACATTGAGGATCTTTTCAGGTTTAGAGTTTTAGGGAATTATGACATAACAATTACATCTCAAAAGATGAAAAGGTAGACACTTCTACTCAATCTCATTTTTTTAACAAAATAAAAACTCTTTGAAAATAAAAGTCACATCTAGTTCCATGATTCAGAAAACCTGACTTTTCTATGATCCCATCCTTGACCCTATTCTACTTTATGTCCTATGAAAAATCATTTCAAAAACATGGGATGAGAACATGAATCTCAATAGGGATACACAAAGAAATAAAACATATCATTTTTTAAAAGAACAAGTAAACCATGAATACTTTATCAAAGGTAATATGTTTCACCTTTATGAAGTAGTAAATATTCTTCAATGAATAAAAGATAATTTCTTACACATTGGTAACCAAAGGATTACTATAAAACCCATGCAATGAACACATAACATACAAAGGTATCATTGGACATAATGATACTTAATTGGAAAAACCATACGGTCGACTTCCACACATATCACTAAAAGGAATAGCCATATGACCGACTTCCATACCCAATGCATTGGAGGTTATAATGTAACCACCCATCCTAGTTTATCACGGCACCACCTGTAATATTTTTTATCATGTAACCACCCATCAGATGTCCAAGTACCATAAAAAATCATATAACATAAAGTATTGTAAATACAAACATTTCACTAAAAATATTTCATTTCAAATCACAAGAAATCATTTTAAGACATTGAAATATTCAATCCATTTCGAAAACAGTTATCAATACCAAAATATGTAATTTTTTTTGATATTAATGTATATTTTAAAAACAGTATGGCTTGTTAAGGAATCCAAAGATAAAATAATAATTTCGGCGGTGGAAAGGTCATTGTCATCATACACGTTAAAAACATGTATTTTTGTCATTTAGAAAATGCTTTATAGAGAAAAGATTCCTTTTGAATAAAAGTAAAATTAAAAAGGGGTTTATTCAATTTATAAAATAATGTCATGTATAAATTATAGAATGACATGAATTAGAAATATAATATCTACCAAAAGACTGGGAATTTGGTTACGAACTTCCTTTACATTGTGTCTGACTTGACCCGTTCATTCTTTAATTTCATGAATAATAAACAAAAGTTAATTTCAACATTCTTAAGAACCATATTAAAGTAAATTAATCCTTTTATATCACTTATTTCCATGTTATAAAAATTATGTAATCATTTAAGTTAATAACAGTCGTTCTATCAATATTTGGCACATGAGTCAAATATAGGCTTCTTATAATTACATGTTGTTCATGTAGTCAAAATTTCACTAAATCCAAAATGATATTCATTATTTATAAATCTTAAATATTATATATATATAGTATATACATGTATTTATAATAGTATGTAACATTTGGAGGTACGAAATGAAATGAACAGTTCATGGAGACGGTAAGCCATATGTACACATGGACAATACTTTCAATTCTATTTCACATTTTAATGGTATTAAAAAATAATGATACATTTTTATATTATAATTTAAGTATATTATAATATATAATATTTTTAACTCTATCTTTTATACAAACCGTGTATGGTTGGAATGAGCTATATCACTTAGAGGGGGTGGTAGTCGGCAATTCATCAAATGTAATTATCATGTTTACACATAAAGGGAACAATAAAGGAATGATATAAATGGAAAATAACGAAGAATAAAGGAAACATAAACATATTATATATCATATATAAACACATTTCCATCTTAATACCCACCATGAGAGGCAGTTGGAGATAATTTAACTATCATCGTTTCGTGAGGCCTTAGTTTTCCATCCACAGAAACAGTATGTTCATTACCCATTAGATGGAGGTGTGAGTAAGTGTATTTTGAATCCTTCTCATAACAAAATCCTATTATATTGAAGATACTGTTTTTGAAACAAGGAAGTGGAATAAAAATAGTTTAAGGGGTTGGAGATGTAAAATAATACAAAATAACATCAAAGAAGATATTCCCATTATATTGAGTATCTCTCCTTGCTTTGAACAAAAATTGTTTCTTGATGTGTTTTCATACAATGTTAAGGCTTATAGGATGAAGATAGATATCTTTTTTGCTTATTGTCACCGAGTTTGTTCAATAAATATGCTTGAGAAGTGTGAGGAATGAGTTATAAGTGAAGGCTATTTAAAAGGGAGTGGAGGGTATCTTTATAAAAGTTTGAATAAATTATTTTATTATACACTCATCTACAGTTTCAAAAGGTCAAATAATCATTAAAAATGATGCTAAGATGACTCATGGTCGAAATAAAATAATCCGATAAGAATTGGATAGGTTTTGTATAATGTTTTAATATTTATAATTCTATTTATTTAAATCATTTATTAATGAGCTAAATATTGTGTTATTATTGTGTCATAAATAATTTAACTTGTTTAGTGTACAAAAATTATAAAAATAATACCAAGATGTAGGAACTCTTGTTATCTTTCCAATATATATTTATAGTCAAATAGATAACATATATAACTAAATGTAAAAATTGATTCACTAAAAGATATTTGTTTATGTCATTTTTTGGATTTACTTTAAGTTAATTAATATAATGTGTCATTATTACTCCCACGTGTCTCCATGGGGTCCCAAATTCAACCCAAGAATACCCATGGTCAGATATTTATCATCCAATAGGATTCAGACAAATTTTAGGGTAATTTAATATTATTAATATATTATATTTTACTCTTATTTATTATATTTACCTTTTAATCCTTGAAAATAAAATATTTATTGATATAAATATTAAAAATATCTAAAAATAAAAGATATCTATTTACAAAATTATAACATACTGATTCCAAATATGGAATACATTTTTCTAAATTCAAAACACAGAAGTGGCAGAAATTAATTTAAAAATAATTCCCATGGTCAAAACAATTAGCTTATTTTTTAAAAATAATAACAATCAAAAGATTGACAATTGTTTATGTAAAATATCAAAATGAAATTAATTCTAGTGATAGACCTTCTATTAAATGGTAAAAATATATTCCAATTAGACTTTAAAACCAAATAATAAAAATAATCTTACAATATAAATAAATTATTTAAAAAAGATGATTTGAATTAAAATACAGTATTTTACACTATTCATTAAATAATGAATTTTATCAAAAAAATACCAAAATTTTATCCAAAGTAAATTCTGATGTCCTGATTCTAAAAAAGAATTTAATTTTGTCAAATATAACATATAAGAGTGACAAAAACTATATTTAAATAGGTTTCTCCATTAAAATGATGTAAATCGACTATGTAATGAAAATTAGATTATTTATGCTTATATTCATTCTCATTTTAAGCCTCAAAATTTATTTGATAAATGTATAAACATTTCACAAAAATGTATAATCATATTTTAGTTAGTTCTTTTCTTTCCCACCAATATAATGTGTAGGAATTAACTACCATTTAAAATAATAATATTATATTATTAGTGTGCAACGTACGATTTCAAAGTAACCCGCTGTTGCGTATTAGGTACGCTATAGAACATAGAATCCCTTTAAAGTAAAATAAATATTTAATTTACACATATAAATTAACATTAAAATGTATTATTATTTATTGACTAGTGATGTTACATCCTTCCCCCCTTTTGGGAATTGCATCCTCGCAATTTTTATTCACTTATCAAATATGTGGGGGTATTTATCCCTTATAACATATTAATATTCCCAGATTTTTTCTTAAACCATATTTATTTATGAAAAAACCATTTCCTGAAAAATTACCTGATTCTGCAACAATTGGTCTATACGGTCAAGAATATGGACTGGTTGTTCCTCATAAGAGAGATTATCTTCCAACTGAACTACCTCTATGCTCAAAACATGATGTGGATCTCGCATATACATTCTCAACATTGAAGCATGAAAAACATTATGTACCTGAGATAAATAGGGGTTTACTGCCACTCTATATGCAATTTCTCCAACAATTTCCAGGATTTCATAAGGTCCAATGACCCTCAGACTCACTTTTCCCTTCATACCAAAACGCATCACACATTTCCATGGAGAAACTTTGAGAAAGTCATTATCACCTACCTAGAATGATAGAACCTTACTCTGATTATCCGCATAACATTTATGCTTGCTCTGAGCTATTCTCATGTTCTTCTAAAAAAACAAAACTTTTTCGTCCATCTCATCTACCAATTCTGGCCCCATCATCTTTCTTTCACCTACATCCTCCCAAAAAGATGGAGTTCGACAACTCTTTCTATATAATTTCTCAAATGGAGCCATCTGTATACTTGAATGAGAACTATTATTATATGAAAATTCAACCAAAGAAATATGTTGGTCCCAACTTCCCTGGAAATCTAGTGAACAATCTCGTAGCATATCTTCCATGTTCTAAAGCGTTCATTCTGACTGCCCATCTCATTGGGGATGAAAAGCTGTACTAAAATTAAATTCAATGCCCAACGTCTTTACAAGGCCTTTCTAAAAGATAGAAGTAAACATGAGATCATGATTAGATACAATGGTGAGGGGAAAACCCTAAAACCTTACTATCTCTTTAACATACAACTGAGAAAAGCTGATCTAGAATCAAAGTATCTCGAATTGAGAGGAAAAGAGAAGATTTAGTTAATCGATCAACAATAACCTAGATTGGATTATTACCTCTAGATGAATTTGGTTTTCCCACAATTAAGTCCATGAATATATTTTCCCACTTCCACTCTGGCACTGGTAAAGGCTGAAGCATCCATTTCGGTCACTGCTGCTCTGTTTTAACCTGCTGAAAATTAAAACACTTCATAGTAAAGTCAACAATATCTATTTTCATTCCATCCCACCAGTAATACTCATGAAGATCTCAATACGTCGTAGTACTACCAGAATGAACTAAAAATGTGTAACTATTACCTTCACACGACAACTCATTCTTTAGATGTGAGTCATAATTCACACATAATCATTTCCCAAACCTTAAAACACAATCATTATACATGTTAAATTCAAGAAACATACACTTCTGAACCAACTCTACCTTTTTTTGCAACTTAATGTCTTCCATCTGTGCTTTCTTAATTCTATCTAACAGAGATGATTCCATTAACACCTGAATCAAAACAGAAGAATTTTTACCACTAATAACTTCTATTCCAATGTTTATAAAATCCTAAACTATAGGATCTCATTCCAAACGTAGCATGGTTAATGAATCATTACTTTTTCGACTCAAAAAAGCAGCCACTTAATTTGCTTTTCCCGAATAGTAATGAATCGTGCAATAATAATCCTTGATTAATTCCTGCCATCTCCTCTGTCTCGTGTTCAATTATTTTTTAGGGAATATATACATCAGACTATTGTGATCAGTTTATATTTCACACTTTACTCCATACAAATCATGCCTCTAAATTTTTAAAGAAAAAACAATTGAAACAAATTCCAAATCATGGGTAGGGTAATATAATTCATGGGTTTTTAACTACCATGAAGCATAAGAAATTACATAATCATTATTCATAAAGACAGAATCAGTTTCATTCAATTATGCATCATTTTAACTAAAAAAGCACCATTTTTGGAAGTCAGTGCCAAAAATGGAGCATTTACCAATATTCGTTACAATTCCTAAAAGGCATCACTTTATTTTGAACAGAGGAATTAACACCTTTTGAGGTAACATATTCATTAGACTAGATAACCGTGCCAAATACTCCAAAAACCCACTAGTAATAACATAATTCAACTGAGCCATCACTGCATCATACTATTTAATTCTGATTCCGACAATATCAGGATGCTGACTTGGAAGGTCATTTCCCTCTTTATGCCTTCCCAGAAAAGCTTCTCTATTTACTCTATGAAAACCCATTCATAACATAGAAATAACTTATGAGAAGCATAATGGTAAATTGTAAATGCTATATCATTTCAATATTAACATTAATTAATTTATGGATATAAATTTAAAAATACCCTAACTCCTAATGTGATCGAAAAAGTCCTATGATACAAACTATAAGGACTTGGCAATAAAACATTAGATAATATTGAATTAAATGAATAATTCACATTGAGGATATTTTCAGGTTTATAGTTTTAGATAATTAATACATAGATATTACATCTCAAAAGAAGAAAAAGTAGACACTTCTACTCAGTGTCCATTTTTTTCACAAAATCAGAACTCCTTGAATAAAGGGAGTCATGCCTAGTTCCATGTTTCAGACAGCATGTCCTTTCCATGATCCCATCCTTGACCCTATTCCAATTTATGTACTTTTAAAAAGCATTTCAATGACATGGGATGAGAACAAATATCTCAGTAAGGGATACACCAAGGAGTAAAACTGTTAGTTTTTCGAAACAACAGGTAAACCACAAATACATTATCATAAGTAATAAATATCACCTTTATGAAGTATTAAATACTCTTTAATGAATAAAAGACCATTTATTACCCTCTTATTAACAAATTATTACCATAAAACAAATATAATGAACAAATAACTTATAAAGGTAACATGGTACATAAACATACATAAATGTAATAACCATATGGTCAACTTCCACTCACATCACTAAATGGAATATCCAAACAGCCATCTTCCATAACCAATGAATTAGAGGTTGTAATGTAACCACTACTCCTGGATTATCACGACACCACACATCATTTGGTTTTTCATTTAACCACCCGTCAAATTTCCACGTACCATGATAAATCATAACACATAATGTATTGCAAAAACAAAAATTTCACTAATAACATTTCATTTGGAATCAAAAGAAATCATTTCAATACATTGAAATAATAAATCCATTTCAAAATCCATTTTCAATAACAAAATATGTAAAACAGTATTTTGTATTTATTTACCTTTTCATAACAATACATCTTGTTAATGAATCAAAATATCAAATAATACTAACGACGGTGAAAAGGTCATTGTCATAGCATATGTTAAAAAAAGTATTTTTTCTCATTTAGTAAAATGCTTCGTTGAGAAAATATTCCTTTTGAATAAAAGTAAAAATAAAAGATGGATTTATACACCATATAAAATAATGTAATGTAAAAATTAGAGAACGACATAAATAAGAATGATAAGATCAACCTAAGGAATTGGAATTGGGTTAAAAAGTTCCCTTACCTTTTGTCCAACTTGACCTGTTCGTTCTTTAATTTAATGGATAATGAACTAAATTTAATTTATAATTTCTTAAGAATCTTTTTACAGTTAATTTTATTCATACCTTGTATTACTAAGTTATAAAAATTATGTAATCATATAAGTTAATAACGGTCGTTCTATCAATATTTGGTACTTGAGTCAAAAATAGACTTCTTATAATTAGAAGATGTTCTTGTGGTCAAAATATCACTATATCCAGAATGATATTTATGATTTAGATATCATATATATCATATATATACAGTATTTACAAGTATTTATTATAGTACGTAACATTTTGAGGTAAGATATGAAATGCATCGTTCATGGAGATGGTAAGCCGTACGTACGCATGAATGCTACTTTCATTTATATTTCACATTTTAATGGAATTAAAACATAATTATGCATAGTTATATTATAAATACAGTATAGTATCATATATAATATCAATAAAACTTTCCTTTATATGTACCACCTATGGTATAAACGAGGCATATCACTTTGAGGGGGTGGTAGTCCAAACTACCCAAATGCAATTATCGTGTTTACCCATAATGGGAACCCTAAAGTTATTATATTAATGGAAAATATAGAACAATAAATAAAATAAACATAATATATATCATATATAAAAACTTTCTATCTTAATGTCCACCATGAAAGGTGGTAGGATATAATTGAACAATCATCGTTTCGTGAGGCGTTGGTTTACCATCCACAAAAATAGTATGTTCTTTACCCATTAGATAGAGTTTTCTGTAAGTGTAGTTCAAATCCGTCCCATAGAAACATCCAAGTATATTGAGGATATTATTGTTGTTAGAAAATAAATGAATAAAATAAGTTTAGGGAGTTGGAGAAGTGAAATAAAACAAAATAACCTAACAGAATATGTTACCGTTAAATTGAGTAACTCCACTTGGTTTGAACAAAAAGTGTTTCATGAAGTGTTTTCTGACAATGTTAAGGCTTCTAAGATGAAGAGAGGGACCTTGGGAGATTATTGGAGTAGAGTTTGGTAGTTCCAAAGGATTGAGAAGTGTGAGTAGTGAGTAATTAGTGAATACTTTTTTATGGGAGAGGAGGGACTCTTTATGGATGTTTGAAACAATTAATTTATTATACACTCATCTTATGTTTCAAAAGGACAAATAATCATTTAAAACGAAGTTAATATGACTTGTGGTTGAAATATAAAAAATAAAATATGAATTTTATAGGTTTTGGATATTGTTATAATATTTATAATCCTATTTATTTAAATCATTTATTAATGATGTAAATATTGCATTATTACTGTTTCATAAATAATTTAATTTATTTGGTGTCCAAAAAATATAAATAAATACGATAATATAGAAAATATTTTTTGATTTATAATTAATATTTATAGTCACTTAGATAACCTACAAATCCCTACATAAAAATTTCTTCATGATAAGATATTTTTTTATGTCATTTTTTCCATTACAGTAAATTAATTAATATAAAGTGTCATTATTAATCACATGTGGCTTCATGTGGTTTCACATTCAACCCAAGGACTCCGATGGCCATATCTTTTTCAGCCAATAGGATGAAGAGAAATGTTCGGGTAATTTAATATTATTATAATATTATATTTTATCCCTATTTGCTATATTTACCATGGTAAATAAAATATTTACTGAATTAAATATTTAAAATGACTAAAAATAAAAGATACAATTTTACAAAATTTGGACATATTGATTCCAAATATGGAATTAATTTTTCTAAATTCATAACATAGAAGTGGATTAAATTAATTTAAAATTAATATCTGCTGTCAAAACAAATAGCGTGTTTTTAGGAAATAATAACTATCAAAAGATTGACACTTTTTTATGTCCAATTAGAAAATTAAATTAATTCAATGACCCAAATTAGATTAAATGGTAAAAATATATTCTAATTACATATTAAAATAAATTGATAATATTATATAACCATATAAAAATATTAGTTAAAATTTAGATTTGATTTAAAATATAGTATTTTTTTATATTCATTAAAAATGAAATTTATCAGTAAACTACCAAAATTTTAACCAAAGTAAATTTTCTGTAATGATTCTAAATAAGAATTTTGTTTTGTGAAATAAAACATATATTAGAGACAGATACTAGATTTAATGAGGGGTCACCATGAAAAGGTGGTAAATCGACCTTTTAACGAAAATTATAGTATTTATGCTTATGTTAATTCACATTTTAATCATCTATCTTTTATTAGATAAATGTAAAAACATTTTACAAACCTTTATAATCATATTGAAGTTAGTTCTATTAATTCCTGCAAATACAATGGCTAGGTGGTAACCACCATTTAAAAAATAATATTATATTATTAGTGTGCAATGTAAGATTTCAAAGAAACCCGATGTTGCATATTTGATACACTATCTAACATAGCATCCCCTTTAAATTAATATAAATATTTAATTTCAAAAGTTTAATTAACATTAAAATGTATTATTATTTTTTGACTTGGGATGTTACAATTACAGACAACATATGATAAATAAGGAATAAAATGAAAATATTATTTAAAAGAATAATGGTTTAATTTCTCCTATTTCTAATTATTGATAAAAGATTTAATTTAAATTTAAAAGTGTAAGAATAATTTGTAATGTGTAATATTATGTAATGAATATATTTATATTATAAATTAAGACAACTAGTTTTCCCATACTAAATTTTTTTAAATATATTACATGATTTTGATAATAACATCTATAAATGTGTTTAATAATTAATTATGTTTTATCAATGGATATTATTTACAGAAAATTAATATCAATCAACAAAATTTAATGATGTGATTTTCAAGGGGGGATGATAATGTAAATTAATTATGGCCTAAATATATATTTTTATTCATTTTTAATCCCCTATCATAAAATTGTATCCAGTGTACAAGTTGGAAACTTTGAATACATTATGGTGGGGTTGAATAAATTATGAATATTATAATTTATATAGGTATAAAATATTCTATTCTCATTGATCATATATTAGGATAATTAATTAGTTATAAGAAAATTAATGATGTGACAAAATTATTGATTTTAATGATGACTTAATAAAAATACATGGAATTTTTAATATGTAAAAATACATATATCAAATATTAAACTATATTAAATTATGTGATGAATGACTTTTAGACACCTAATTTAATGGTAAGATATTTGGTTTAATTAATTATAAAAAACAAAAAACACTAAAATAGTTTATTTGATTAATAGACTGATTAAAACATATAAAACAAAATTCTGTTCTTATAAGAAAATATATTATTTAAAAGTTGCATATAGTTTCTTCAGGGACTACATAATGTGATTTACCTGATATTTATTTATAAATTGAATTCAAAATTATTTTCCTTTGTGAATATTGTCACATTTATAGTAATTTTTTAGTAATCACCATAATTATTTAATTACTATGTTATAATAAATTTATTAATATGTATTTAATAGAATGAATAATTTATATTTATTATGAAATGAAAACCAAAGACAATTTATCAGGTCTCAGTAACACATTTAGCATATCTATTGATTACAAGTGGATATTATAATATCGTAAGGATGAATAAATATAAGCCTTTAGATGATTTGATCTCTTAATGTCTAAATTATTTCACCTAATTTTTTTTAACAAATATTGGGATGGTCTTTGGAGTAGAAATTTAGCTTGAGAAAATATACATTTCCACCATAAAATTACCCATACTCTAAGATAACTAGATAATCATCAATCAAAAAACTATATGTATGTTAAATTACATTAAAAAATATGTACAAAATCATCAATACACTACCTAAAATAATTTTTTATAGAGAAATATAGTTCTACACATATTAAGTGAGACATAAATACTATGATGAAGAAATATAAAATTTCTCATGAGTGAGATATCTCATGTAATGTTTTTATGATGACCCACATTGTCCTACTTATACCTTCAATATATGATCATAAATACACAACCTGAAATTTATTTTCCACATGATAATATATCCCATTTCTCTAGGTCTTTTCATTAGATAGATTTCATTAAAACGTATCTACACAAACCCTAGATTAGGACACATATAGGGTGTGAGAATGATTTTACCAATAAGCAGTTAACATCTCACCCCAATATAGGGTTATAAAATAATGTGTATGGAATAAAAATATAGAGTGGATGAAAAAAATAATATGATTTCAACAAAATCTACTAGAAATATCCGACATAGTTATAATTTAAAACATGTTTCCCATAATATAGGGAGTTATCTAACCTGATTTAAAAAAATTGAATCTCCATAGAAATAAATGATACCAAAATGAACCAATATTAGGTTATAAAATTCATCCCATCATGAAAGGAGATTATTTATACTATAATGAAGAAATATTTCAGTCCATCCCTCAGAGAATAATGGAATAGTATAATAAGTTATGGTACTATGCGCCCTTCTATAAACATCAACTTTCATAGTAACATATATGAATTGACACATAATTTATATTGGTGTAATATATCCATTATATGTTAAAATAAAATTATAAATACTTACACTATAAACACACATATTGTGGAATATATTGTTTTAACCATAATTATCTTTATCATTCTAAATAAATTCTTTTAATTATAGTTAAGATCGCCTATACATGTTATCAATTTTGGGTAACATGATAATTAACAAGATTAATAATATATAAAATACAGTAAGATATATATGAATAATGAAAAGAATTAACAATACCTATGGCCAACAGTTATAAAAAAACTACATTTTTTAATCAAAATATAAATTATATTTAGTAAAATGGTTTACGAAAATATTTATTTTTTATGAAACCACATTTTTTAATAAATATAACGCAGGACCATAACATTACTAGTCTAACTTTTTGTGAGTATAATGTGATGGATATGTAACGCAAATCAATTCATTGTATGATAATTATTCATGGATCATCATACTAAGATTCACCTACATTTATTCAATAGTAACCATCTAACATAATAGATTTTTTCATAATTGATTCATCCAATTATGTATAGTAATTATAAAATAATAACCACATTATTACCATTACTTCTCTAAACTAAAACCTCCATAACATTAAAATAAACTAAAATCCCAAATAATTAATTCATTTTATAAGTCTGATATAAGAAGAATTTAATATTTATATTGAATTCATAATGAATAAAATGGAATTATAAGACTTTATCAATTCCCAATAATTATTTTGTATGATAAATATGAGCCTCTATGATATTTTAGAATAATTTATGATTGGAATTGAATATTAATATGATAGATTTGGAAGTGGGATAGATTGAGCACCCTGGGGATTAGAATATGATAAATATGAAGGGATTACTAATGTATATTAATATTTAAGGGTAAATTTTTCAGATGAAATAATTAAATTACACTAAAAAACTCATTATCTTTATCCATCCCTATATATAGACCCAAAAATACCTGATATTGGATAATTGGATACACGGTGCTACGATAAAACCATTTCCCATTCGCCCCTTATTTTCTTCTCAATAACTATATCATTGTTTTCAATTAAAAATATACCATAAAATATTAAATTTACTAAATTAAAGTGAAAAAAACAAAAATATTTGTGGTATTTATAAAATCCCCACCATCAAGCCTATCATCACCAAGAAACATTAATTATCTTCTTTTCTAAAAAAATTTGGACCTTGAATTTTCATTTAAACCCCCATTTAACTGTTTTCATGTTTAAGGATATAGTTTTCAACATATACTAAAAAATAGAATTCAAATTGTACCATTACATTTTTTCATTGTGATCTTTGATAAAGGTGATTTTCAAAAAATAGGATTCATCATCATTAAGTTAACTTTTTTCATATAAGAACACATATATATAATCAAACACATGTTTCATAAATTTATCGACATAAAATGTGTCATCAATTTAATTTATATTTGGAGGTATTGTAATATGTTGAATGGTTTCTCAAATTTGGATCCTAAAATAAAATGTCCAAAAAAATATTGAATTTAACATTTATGGGGTTTTTATTTATTAATGACATAGTAAAAGAGAAAAATTATGAAAAACGCGGTCATAAAATACAAAAATAAAATATCATAATATGTTTTTAGACTTATATTTTTGGTGAATTTAATTAGTTAGAATATAGTTCAAAATATACCAAACATGCTCTTGCATTTATTAAATTATATGTGTCTTGAAAATTATAAATTTTCATATTGTTGTCTAGAATAGATGAGAATTCTATAGAGGAACTCAAATGGAGGCATTAGTATTGATATTTGGTAACCTCTATAGTAAAAAACTCATCCAATTATATATGATATTCCCATGATCCACTAAAATCCATAATATCAAATTATAACATATCCCTTATAGTTTAGTTTTTTTTTGGCTTCGATGGGATATCATTTTGGAGGTGAAAATTAATACATAACATTACCTAAAAACCAATTATTATTATATCTCATTCAGTATTCAAGATATGGTCATGAGGGATTATATATATATAAATTACCACATGATATCATATGATTCATATAGTCTCATTGATTTACATATTTTTCTGTGTAAAGCTTCATGATTTTATTGATGAATTACCATCAAATATGTATTATGTTCAATTTATTATATAATAGACCTCAAATTACTAAAATGAATCACATTACATTTTATTATTTAAGATAAAACTTAATAAATCCCTATAATAAAATGTGAAAAATCATTATGATTAATAGAAATGAATATTAAGAAAGCATGTAAATAAAAATATAGGTAAAATGGTATAATTAAATTTCTCATATTTTATAATATTTTTCTAAAAAATGATTTCATTTTTTAAAATAAAATTGAATTGAATAAATTTAATGGTTTAAGATAAATAAATATGTCTAATGGGAGTGTCAAAAGTTACATTTTCTATATAATTATATTTTTCTCTATATTCTGTATTCTCATCTTAAAAAATATATTCAATATTTGTAATGTATTTTTTTTAAACGTTTCAAAGAAAAAATAAATAGATTAATATTTTTTTAATTTATAATTTGTATTAAATAACATAAAAAACTCCCATTGATTAAAATAGTCATTTTCCCATAGAAATGGTATTTCATTATATTTTATGTTTCGAGTTAATACATAAATTCTAAAATATTAACCTAAATTTTGATAGCAAGGAAATAATTTGTTAATAAATCATCTTATAATTACATTTGGATTATTTTTTTGAAAAGTATGATTTATATGGAAATTTTAACACCCCGAGATTTTAGGAAATTGGTTTGAAATTAATTTTATCTTTACAATTTTTTTAATTTAATGAAACCCTAAAGATAGGGAATTTCATGGTAATATACTATGTTTTGATTGTGTTATACACAACACAATGTTAATAATGCACTATACGAAATATAAACTTTGGATTTCTCTTCCCAGAACACCGTGGTTAGCTTGTGTTATATGTAATAATGAATTTCCATGATGACATGTATAAAATGAAAGACTGAAGATTATCGAAATATAATATATTAATAAATTATTATTATTTAATATATTAATATAAAAAACTCACGTAAAATTAGTGGTTATGAACAGTATTAACTAATCTATGAAAATATATGATTTACAAAGTTTAATATGAATTCATATGTTACCAATTAATTATAAATGAAAATGAAAATCTATTGTATATAAAATGAAATATCGTTATGGTCACAAAGTTGTTTTACCCCAACACGTTAAATTTTAATTTATGGATAGTAATGCACTAATTCAAAAATTACTTTATCATGGAATGAACTTTTCATATGTTACACAAAATTATAAGATGGCATATGAATTGTACTACATTACATGCAACACCGACTTGGTGTATGTTACATGCAACATCAACTTGTCATACAATACATGCAATATTGAGTTTCTATGAATTATATTTCTATTATATAATGATTTAAATGAGATAATTTTTACCTATTCATTAAAAATAGATATATTAATATTAAAATCTATTTTTAAATTATGTTTTATAATTTTTTATATTTATAATAAATATAGATAATGAAATATATGAATTTTAATAAATTATTTTTAAGTTAAAAATAATATTATCATGAATAAACCTCTATTATTAATAAAATAAACTTTACACCCTTTTAGAAATTTAATTTGATAAGATAATAATAATTTTTTTAATTCAGAACATCAAAATTATAATAGTATGAAATTTTGGAATTTTTCTGAGTAACATAACTTTTTTGATGAATAATGACATATATCACTTTTTTGATTAAAACTACCCTTATATTTAATTAATTATTATTTTTTTAATTATATAATAAATTTTTTGGAAGGTCAAATTAGATAAATATTTAATCTATCAATAATATTTAATTCATTATAATCAATCACACTTTGAAATTGAATACTAAATCATAACAATCTTTCGAACATTTTTTTACATTAAAAACCCACTATTTTGTCCCATCTATGAGAATTTAATTAATCATAATATTATTGATACATTGATTTAAATTTTTGAAAACAAATATAAAACATTGTATTCAGAATAATATTTATATTTTAATAATAAAATGTAAAATTTTCTCCTAAATTATTAGTAAATGTGATTAAAATTAACAAAAGCGATGAATGGACAATTAGGATTAATTATAGACTATACCCAAT
This sequence comes from Viscum album, assembly GCA_963277665.1. NCBI lineage: Eukaryota > Viridiplantae > Streptophyta > Magnoliopsida > Santalales > Viscaceae > Viscum > Viscum album. The sequence goes on from OY728150.1 coordinate 1,400,347,923, forward strand.
TATTAAAATGCCAAATGATATTGAAACATTTCCAACTCCCATTAAATGTCCATATTCATGAAATGAACCTTCCATACTTGGGTTTTTTGGATTTTTAGGAATTTTTTAGTTAAGAAAATATGTACACCTAAGATGTTTCTAAAAATTTCAATTGAGTTATATTCCTTTCATATAAAAAACCACCAACTCTCCAACATCCTCACTCCCCATAAACTTCTTCATTTTGGAAAATAACTACAAAATAGAAATCAAATAAATTCTCTGTTACTCTTATAATCATTACCTTTGTAATAATGCAATCCAAGTAAGCCTTTTGAAACAATCCAAATGGACTTTCCCAATTAAGATGTAATGTATTCTCTCAAGTCCTTTCATTTAATTTAATTATACATTCAACACAACTCTCTTCATTGAATTCTTATATTAAAAACCCAATATCATAAATGTAATATGATGTTTTATGTAATTGGTTTAATCTACACCTACACACACGACTATATAATGGTTAACGAACATGCTACTTCTGGGAATGGTGAACTACTGCCTCACGAAAAATTAATTGATCATATCTTCATTCCCACCAATAATTGAGGAAATTATAATGGACATGATATTTATATATTTATATATTATATTTATAATTTCATTATAATTCTGTACTTTTTATTTATCACATTCCATTATGAATTCCATGTTATGTAAATATAATAATTTTGTTCGAGGAAATGTGGACTACCACCCCCTTAAATCGATATGATTTTATCATACACTACATGGATTGTATTATGGATGGTTTTAGTTAATAAATATTACATGTATGATCTAATAAATATAATTTAAAAATGATATATAAATATATATATTTGTTTTACTTTATTTCTCTTAGATACACAATTAAACAGAAATAATGTTCAAGTGTACGTACAACCAACTATTCCCATTAATGGTGTATAGTATTTAATTCATATATATGATATATATTATCATAAAAATGATATAAATATATAAATGATATTTATATAATGTTTTAAATTTTTTAATCATGATATACTTATAAATAACCACAATATAACAAATTCAAAGACAAGAAAAACACAGTGAATATTAGTAGAAGTGAAACCTTAAAATCGGTTGTTTAAAAATAAGGTAATATATGGTCATAATCCGACTATATATTGTATTAGATATAATAATATGTTTCATTAAATTATTTATTGTAAATTTATAAACGTTATACATGTGGTTTTAATGAGTACAAATAGAGTCAAGACACAATGTAATGGTATTTCATCTCACATACTATTACTATGAGATATATGTTATGTTCACCATTATATCCTTTTTCGTGGTGAATTTACTAAAAATTATTTTATTAAGTTTATTGTATAATTAAATTTATGTGTATTAAAATATCAATTTTATGATATTTATTTCAGGGGGTTTATTTTTCAGAAGATACAAAATTGTTAAAATAGTCTTGTCTCAATTTTCCTTCTTATTGAATCTGGTTTTTTATGCACCTAAATTATCATTTGAGGTGTATATACATCAATTTTACATGATATATCATGAATTACCATCCTTTAATGTTATTTTAAGCTATAGGTAATTTTATTTTCATAGATGTGGAGTATGATCCCGTGTTACCATGTTATATGAGTTTGTTGAGACAATCTCATCACATTTCAAAATTGTTTTTGTTTAGGCTTCCTTGGACTAAATATTAAGATCCATATCTCAAGAAAATTATGAAATTTTATTATATATTTATTTTTTATTTATTCAGAAATTAGAACCATTTCCTCCACTGTATGGCATACATGACAATAAAGAATGAGTTTTATAAAATCTCGACTTTACCCCCTCCATGATCGGAAACCTGTGTTCCTTTAAAATCATGTTTTCTAATAAGGGATTCCAGAAATATGTTAATATTCTCCTATGATAATTAATAAAAATTATTCAATTTTTTTCAATGTTTTCAACATACTTTTCTTTTACATTTTAGAACGAGGCTTCATCCTATATTTTTTGCCATTAAAAAGGAATGTTTTTTACCTCTTATTTTTTTCATATTTATCTACCATAAATCATTTGATGTTTCATTTTCAATTTCAAATTATAAATTTTATGAAAATGTATTAAAATATATTTTCCAAAAAATATTTAAAAACAATGTTTTCATGCACCTTTTATATGCTTTGAAGGAAATTACTTTTCAAACTATTTTCACTCGTATTTTATATGTTTTCAAGGAAAATGATTTTCAAAATATTTTCCAGATTTATTTTTTATAATTTTCAGGAAATAGTTTTTCAAAATGATTTCAAGTCTCATATATAAGGTTTCAATGTATTTTAAAATATAATGTTTCCAAAATGTTTTCAAGAACCGTTTATAAGTTTTATAGGTAAATGATTTTGATGCGCATTTTATATGTTTTCAAGGAAAAGGTTTTTTCCAATGTTTTTAATTCTTCATTATATGTTTTCCATGTTTTTTCAATGGAAATGGGTTTTTAAAGTTCTTATATTTTTGTGATAGGTTTTCAATGAATACTCGATATTTTCCTCATGAAATGTTTTCAAAATATTAGTCCTTGTTATTAAGAGTATATCCATTGATGTTACTGATGCCCTTCTGTGAAATAATACAAATGTTTCAGTCATATTATTTTATTAATGGATTTGGTTTTGATGTAATTATTCTTAATAATCCCATTTCAATTTCACATTTTAAATTCCTTTACAAACAACTTTTTTTCAGAGGTTATGCTTATGATAAAATCCTTATGAAACCATTATATTTTTACATAAGTTATTATACGATTATATTTTTTTGGTACCCATTTCATTTCATGGTAATGATGTGATGTTTTTCTTTTTTTTTTGTCACATTTATGTATTATTTCACAGTGAGATACGTGTGACCTATATATTTCCCCAATACATTGGGTAATGATTTATATCTCATGTGAGAGACTAATATGGTCTTGGAATAAACCAGGAATTCCAAGATAATTATGGAAGTGAACCATGACTACCAAGTTGGTATGGGGAGTGAAATAATGCTACAAAGATGTCCATGAGAGTTAACCAAGACTAGCAAGATGGTATTAGGAGTGAAATCATGATACTAATATCGCAATGGGTGTGAACCATAACTACAATGATGGTATGGGGAGTGAACACATACTACAAAGATTATATTGGAAGCTATTCTTTGGATACAAAGGAAATAATATTATATGCTTATGTGGGTGCCCCAATTCCATTTTTATTCCTACATTATGATTTTCAAGAATAATTTATTTATTTCTATATATATCATGACTTATTAACTATAATTATTTTTCCATGATTTATATATCTGATCTTCGATATATAGGGTATAATCGTATAATTTTTTGATCATGTTCTGATACCTTATGCTTCTGATTATCCTTACATATATCCTTTGTTTACCCTTACATTAAAATTGATTTCACCCCATTTCTTATGATTCTTTTCCCTTGGTAATGAAGAAATGTTTCAGGTAGATGTGTTGATGTTGGAGATATTTATAGAAGATGATGAAGATTATTCACTAGGAAAGAAGACATTATATCCATGTCTCCAAAGGAACTAAATTATTAAAGTCCTCATGCATGTATTTTTTTAATGTACTGAATATTATTATAAAATGATGCAATATCCAAGACTATTAAGACTGGTTTGCAATATAAATAGGGGAAAAATAAAATTTTTACAAATACTAGTTCCTTTATGAAATTATTCAAATATATGAAAAATATTAAATTAGTGACATTTATTTGACCAAATATTTATTTTATATGTAATTTTATACATTTAAAAATATTAATTTTTTATTTCGAAATAGATATTTAATATTTTAAAAATAAATATATATATTTATCATAAAAAATTAATTCTTTATGATTGAATTTTTAATAAAATTGAATTATCAAATTTTATAAAAATTATTAGAAATAATAATTTTATTATTTTTAATCATAAGTTCCAATTTTTGTAAAAAATATTTTTTAAATTTTCTAAAAAAATTAAAATTCTTAATTATAATTTCGTTACCATGATTAAATCCAAAAAGGTTAAAGTGTTATATAAAATTGTAAAAAAACTAAAACATTTTATAAATGTCTCTAAATGAGTTTTTGAAGACATTATTATTCGTAAACCATCATCTATCCATTATTTTGTACTATTGAATCCACTTACCATGAAAAGTTCACAAATTAATACAATTATTCTTCCCCTAACAAAAAATAGATTCCTTCGTCATTGTAATTATTCCCACACCACAATCAATATAGTAAGAGTAGAAGATTCCCATATTACTCAAAAAACTCCTATACATATCCACAAGGTTTTCTCTCCAAAAAAAGGATTCACATAATGTGTTAATCTAATTTTTTAAATGACTTATTAAAATGAGAAAGTAAACATTATTAGTTAGTCTGTTTTAATTCATATTAGTTTATATCATATTCTACATATTATAAATATATTTATATCTAGATAATATTAATAAATATTTATAATCCAGATATTGTAATTTTTATGTTAATTTTATAAACATTTTCTATCATTCACCCAACCATTTAGAAAATGAAAACCTTACTCAGTTCTACTCACAGACTACCACCTCCATGGATGACTTATTTCTCTTTTCTGCACCTCCTCACATGATCGGATAAATGAATGAAATAACAATATAAATATGATATTTAAAACATATTAAATTTTTTGAAATGATAAATAAATTTATAAATTTATTACATTTAATGGAAATTTAACATCTCATCTATGGGTACGTAGCGCATACTACCTCAATGGAATGATGTTTTTCATTATTCATAAAAGACTAAATTGATGATTCTAAAATAGTTTTAGTATGTAAATATAACATAAAATGATATAATGAAAATTTTTGAAATAAAAATTCATCTTCTGATTAGTGATATTTAAAATAATTGACCACGGGAAATTTATCTTCCTAACATGAGCATACAATGGGGAAACAATTATTTATTTAATATAAATTATATAATTCTCATAAAATTTAAAAAATTTGTCTAATAAATTTATTGAAATAAATATAATTTCATTAAACTCTAAAATAATCATATAATAAATAAAATATTACATAATCATACTTACTAGTTTGTTATTACCTGTTCTTGATTTGGTCATATTATCCTCTTAATTGGGTGATGATATAAGATTTCATCATGAATAAATATTGATACTTAATTAATGTTAGTATTAGATATTAATGAATAAAAAATTTCAGGTTTTTTATGGAATATAAATATTAGTATATAATTTATTATTATCATACCACAGTTTGTTCTTGAAAATTATTGAAAAAATATCATCATCAAATTCAACATCAAAAATCATGATGAAAATTATCATAAAATGAAAATAGAACATTATAAATGATTATGAATAAAATCATTAAGTTCCTCGGATGATAATATAATTTTGAAATTGAAATAAAATATGGTATATTCTCAACAAAATCTGAAATCATGCGAAAATAATCAAAATCACTAACATCCCATTAAGTAAATACACAATAATATAAAAATAAATTAATAATAAGTAATTAAAATTGAAGTATAATTTTTAATAGATATGAATAAGTTTTTTAAATAATTTAATAATATATTTACTGTTATTACAAATGATATTAATGTTCCATTGTGAATGTAAACTATTAAGGGAAAGGTTTTGGTCTCAATTTTCAATCATTAAGGTTTTTTTCAAATTAATCACCAATTTATATTTTATACGGGGTAGAGGTATTCATATTGAATATGTTGATATTTTTAAAGACTATTAATTTTATTTTAAAGTATTTTAATTATCCAGATTTCTAATTAGTTCTGTTCAACTATAAACAACTTCCTAATGGTTTCCAGATATCAATGTTCATTCATTAAGAGATGTTCCATATTCCCCAGATGGTTTTTTTGTAAGGTAGATAAACCCATATTGAACACTTTCATATTTATTTTTAAAAAAATTATTTTATTTTTAAATACATCTTATATTCTCTTATAAGTTATTTATATTCATGTGTTACTAGATATATAAGGGTATATCTTGACCCAAAATCATATCTTGAGTCATAATTAATATTATATTGCTTATGTTTTAAATGAATATTTTTTCTATCATTTTATGAATTAAATTTTCATTCCATCAATGTTTATATGGAGTTAAATTTTTTACATCACATATACCTTATTATTTAGTTTTGTTTCATCATAAAAAAGATGTTAAGAATTATTCTCATCCTCTCTAAATAAGTACATTTTCTTCCATATTTATATTCAATCATTCAAATTGTGTTCCATTTATTATTTTTTAGTGTTTATAAATTTTATTTCTTATTATTATAACCATTATCTCTAAAACAATACAAAAGAAATAATTTTTATTCCATTTATGACATGGGGTTATACAAATTTTAATTAATATTGAGAATATTGATTGCTATGATGATATAAAAATTTATCATCCACTTCACATATTATTATGATCAAACTGGTGACTATTTTAATGATTAATGATTTATATTTATTTTTAAAAATAAATTTAAAAAATTTGAATAACTTCACAAAAAATATTTTTTCAAAAGTGATTCATAACATCTAACCTTTTCTATAATGTTATGTCATAATTTCTAATGTTTTTTTATTTTTATTCTATTATCATCTATACATTCAAATGATCTATCTATTTTGAATATATATTTTATGAATCAACATCTTCATTAATTAATGAAATAATCATTTTTGTTATTTAATTTTTTGTTATTGACTAATCTACTTATGATATCATGTTTTGTAATATAATTTGTAAATGACATGAAACAAATTTTATTCTAGTATTTTTAAGGGAATGTTAAATGATTTATTTATTATGGATCACTTATATATTGATATTGATTTTTGGGACCCACATTACCACCTATTGTACATGATAATATTTTATATATCATGAGTGATAAATATGCCATGAGATATGATACTTGAGTCATAACGGTATGTGATTTATGATTATTGAGTAACTAATGGGTCAATGGATGTTATAAAATCCACTATATAATGGGTCACATGAGTTTGATGCATAAAATACTATGTGAATTTTTAAAATGATTATTTTTTTCAATAATTCCTTTTAAGATAATTTTAATGGAATTCCACAATTTTATGTCATCATGTTTTAATTATTTTCCAAGGACAATATATTATCTCACTCTATTATAACATTAATTGTTTTTTTCATTTGAGATTATAAGTTCTTATATAATGATTTATGGGTAAATATTATTTTAACATATTCTTTTTGAATATATATATATATCTCTCTTTCTCTTGTTCTCTTATATACATAAGACCATGCCCTTATTGACATCTAGATCGGGGTTTTACCGTATGGAGAATTTGATCTTATTTATTTATTAAGCTTACATTACGCCTGATATGAAGATAATTATAACATATAGGATATATAAAATGAGGTTTAATGTTGTGGGATTCTATATAAATATTCATAAGTGAAGTGAAATATTTTTTTTAGTCTTACCTCAAAGGCATTAAATATTTTCGATTAGGGATTATGTCATATTTTTTTATATGATTTTTTTCTATAAAAGAAAAAATGTATGTTTTGATTCAAGAATATAACATCATTTCAAATCAATTTTTATAGAATGTTTTTTTGTACCATATATCAGAGTATGGGCCTAGGGAACCAAAAATTTTATAAGATTATAATTTAGTAGTTTTTGAGGGTTAGTGTAGTTATTTTGAAGGATTAGGATGTATAAATGTTACAAAAATATACTAGGATAATATTTTGTATTAGAAACAATTATAAAGTTTTGGTATAGTAGAAATTGAAAAGTTTTCCTGAAAGTACATCGTTATATAGATAGACAAAAGTTAGTTTAGGCTATAGCATTGATGAACATATTGTTAATAACCTAGAAAAAGTATTTTCAGGTATTATCTCAATCATCACTAGTTGTACTTCAATGAGTCTTAGAAACACATATGGTTTGACTCTCCTCATGGATAAACTGTGGTTTATTCAAATTATATTTATAAACCAATTTTATGCATTGAAATGAAAATTTATGATATAATATATAAATTTTTAGGTTTGATAATGGACTAAGAATATTTCCTAGAAGAACCTAAGTAAAAATGTAAGTGGTATATGTTTATCTAATAAAATATGTGCTGACCAAAATGTATTAGGGTTAGAAATTATGGAATTATAGTAGAAGGCATCATTGGGTTGAGTTTTATTATTCATATGATATTTTATGATGATTTTATTTCATATTACAGAAAAAATTTATTTATTTTATTGGAAATGAGATTATGAAATAAATAATTTGAAAGGTATTTTTATAAAGTATCCAATGTACTTTAGACAACTGAATTGGTTTTTTATGAAATGGATAGAATTCAAAAATTATCCAATTTTAAAGGAAAATATGAGTCTTATAGTATTAATTGATATAGTGATATTTATTTCTTATTACAAATTACATCTTAAATATTATCCATGTTATATATATCCATATCTATTTCATTAGTCATTTATAATAAAAAAATTTAGGAAAAGATTTTTCAAATATGTGATGTCACACAATAAGATTTTGAATTTAATTTTTCATTTCAAATGAAAATTAAAATATTATAAATCAAAATAAACAATAAACAAAAATAACTTTTTATACATTATATATAACATATTCATTAATATATATTGAGTATAAAATGTGAAATCTATTAATAAATTTTAAAAAATATTAAATCCTCATGTAAATAAAAATTTACATAAAATGATTAATTTTAATTTTTTATGTACTTATATTATTGTTTTAGACCACAATTTTATGCATTTAAATACTTGTTAATTGAATAATGTTAATTTTAAGAAGACAAATAATTATGTTCATTTGGATTGTTGAGAATGGTGTTAGAAGAATTGTATTTTTCGGTATACTTTGTATTTATTTCATAACAACATAAATTGAATTTTTCAAAGGATTATTATATTGATATGTGCCAACATATAAATAGATATATAAAGAAAAATATTGTTAAATATTTTATGAAAAATATGATTAAAAGAATTATTTCATCAAAAATTCGTTTTTCTAATTATATAGTTATTCATTATATATTTTTTTTTTGAAAATTTGAAATTTGATCTCATATAACTTGAATATGAAAAAAGAAATTATTTTAAATTTATAATTTCAAAACTAGTTTATGGTAATTTTCTTGTAATTTTATAAAATTATTATTTTTCAGTTGAAAACTTAAATATATTATTTTTAACAATACAAGGTCATTTTTGAAAAAATTAGGATATAAACATAACAAAAAATTTATGAATCATTTTCCATAAAAATGATTTATTGTATAAGTAAAATTAAATAATAATTAATATTATGTATCATTTATAACTTGATATTTCTTATTTTATAACTGAAGAGATATTTTTCATTAAAACAATATTTAATGAAATATATAATTATAGTGATAGAATTATTATTTTTTAAATATTTGAATTTATTTATAAGACAATATCTTTCAGTTATCTAAGATATTTTTCTAAGAAATTTTAATGAAAAATTTTATATTTCGGAATAAATATAAATTAAGTATGTAAAAATAACTTATTAAGATGAAATAAATAATTTTAAAACGGTTAATATAAATGATAAATGAATTATAAAAATTAAACTTATGCGTTAAACTAAGTAGTGGATCTCATTATAAATCTTAAATAATCATAAATTAATTATTTTGGACCTTTTGATAAATGTTCCTTGAACATTACTCATATTATTACCAAAACACCATTCATATCACTTATAAAGGGATAACTTCACCACCCATCTTATTTTTACACTGAAATCATATTAGATCAACAGAAAACTAGGAAAACACCATTTAAAAACACTGATATACATCCTAATGATTCTGGTCTCATCAATATACCATTCCTAAAATAATTAGCATAATTTTCAATGGATATATTTGAAGGATTATGGGGAAAACCATAATAACGTAATTTTCATTTTCATTTATTTATTCTTCTAATACCTCCTCTAAATATATTAATTCCATGATTAAATAATTAAATGATTATTATAATGATATATAATTATTATAAATCTAATAGAATAGTCATTTATGAACTTTATCTGAACAATTTGAAAAATGAAAATGTCAGTTAGGCCTAGCTAAAAATAGCATTCTCCACGACTGATGTATTTCGTTTTTCAACACTACATCACATGGATGGTTATAAGAATATAATTATTAATTAATAATGATTTATATAATATTGAAAATATTATAAACACTTAAATTAATTTATATGTTATTTTTTATATGGAAAATAAGAATTTCTACTTTGTGTTTGTGCGGTCTACCGCCTATACAGAAGAGTGTATTTAATTTTTAATCACAAACCCAATTAGATGAATCTAGAAATCGTTTTATGGAATAAATATAAATATCATTAAAATATTAATATTATTAAAATATATAAGATTAATTCTATTAGTAATATCGACAATAAATAATAATTTTTAATTTTACCACTAAAAATTGGCATAACATGGTGGAATATGATTTCTTCTTTCTAAGTATTGGATTCATACCAATTTCCTATTCATATAATCCTTAACAATGAATATTTTTCACAATCTAAAACCTATATAAGTACATTATAATTATTTAAGAATGAAATTATAAATAAATAATATGATAATCATTATTATCCACTAATTTTTACATTTCATACAAGGATCATTTTATCCACCTACATTTACGGTGCCAAAAATTTCAATCATTGATGGATATTAAAACATATATAATTAGATATCAGTCATTAAATATTTTTTCCCTTGGTTCAGAAAAGTTAGTTTTATTATTAAATCTTCTTATTAGTTTACTGTATTTTGTTCACTAAAATTACTAGAAACAAGATCAACCCAGATTTCATCATCAGAAATCAAGACTATGATTCTCATGTAATGAAAATAAAATATTAGAAATAATTATAAATCATAAATTATAGTATCATTAAAAATTTAGGAATGATGAAATTGGTTTCATGAAATGGATATCATCTTGGTTGTTTTAAATCATTTAATAATAAATCTAAATCTCAAACATTTGATGATAAAAATAAAATATATCAAATGTATAAATATATTCTATGTTATAATTAATTAAAAATATATAGGGAAAAAGATAAAGATAAGTTTCATAAAAAATATTAATATGGTAATTTTTATTATAAATCAGATTGACTTTACCTTGTTGAACTTAAAAATTAATTTCACGGTTTATATTTCAATTTCCATTAATTTACTGTTATTTTTATATTATGTACTTATTTTTCATAATTGTGTTGTATATAGAACAATTTTTTCTTCTGTTTTTAATATAATGGTTCTATCATTGTATTTATAATTACATTCACAAATAACTCCTTCTAATTCTTTTGATTCTGTTTTTACTAAATCCATAAGGGGGTTCCTATAAAAAATTCCATTAACAGTTATATGTTCCATATTTAATACATTGATATTCTTTATGTATCTAATTAGTTATGTATGAATTTTATCATACCAATCATGTAATTAAATTTTCATAAAAATCCATTTAATGTTCCATTTTAATAAAAAAAAAATTCATGTGTTACAAAAGTCAGATCTGTTTTTTGTAATATAAATCTTCTCTTGAGTGATAATAATTCTCATTTGAATATGGGTTTCAGATATTTATTTTCTATATAAAATGATGATATCATTTTTTATTTCCATTTATCTTAGAGGGAGTTACCTTAACGATTCAATTTTATCTTCTTTGATGTTTTTTTATATTTATATAATTTGATTAATTTTGTGATAATTATCATCATTAAATAATTAAGATATTCTTATTCCTTATAAATATTCTATATTCCAACCAATGTTATCATTTCATATTTTAAAAACAAATATGATATAATTATTTTTAAATTAAAATTTATTAATACCTCATTTGAAATGGAAGAAAAATAAAACTTTTTAGGAAGTGGATTTTGATAAAGTTATTTTAAATATGAAAAACAAATCATTTTAGAGTCATATATTTTCTATTACATTCACACATTTAATTTGGGAAACCATTGTATCTCGGTAATTTAATAATTATTATAATTTATAGCTAAATTATTTTTAAAAAACTATTGATGACCATATATAAATAAATTCTTTTTAATGTGAATCATAACGTCTTATTTTTTCAAAAAAATTATGAAAAATTATGAAAAATTATTTTTTATTTCCCATAATATTAATATTATACATCTAATGGATAGTTCTATTATAGTTTAATGAATTATGAATCAAATTATTAGTGATTTTTTGAAATACTACTTTTAAATGTTTTAATTTTTAGTATCAATTGATCTACATTTGATATTAATTTATGTGACACCTTATAAAATGGCTATAAAACACTTTTTATTTCTTAGGGATTTCATGGTATGAAGATTTATTGATTTCTTATAAAACAAATATGAATGTTCAGGGTCATATATTACCATATAATTCATTGGATAATGTTTTTTCCCACATTAGATAAAAATGACGTTGAATTATGATACTAGAGTCGCAAATAGTCCACATTTCATAAAGTCACTAATGGGACATAAAAATGATTTACGAGGATACATATAATGGTTTATTTGATATTAATTTTATAACCACTAATTAATGTTTTCTTATGATTATCTGTTCTATATTTTCCTTTTCTACTATATTTTCATGTCCTGCAATAATTTATTTTCATTTTCATATGATTATCCTTCATAGATCATGGTTGTTATCTCATATACTAATTTTATAGTAAATATATTTTGTTTTTAAATTTAATGTTCACCATTCTTGATTTTTTGAAAAATATTAATGTTCATTTTTCTCTTTAATGTTCTATTTCTCTCATGATAATTTCGTTCTTATTCATATGATATTACCCTTAATGAAATATTCCTGAGTTTTTCATTCACAGTGTGTTTTTGATTTCCCCTTACTTCTGTTTACATTAAATAGGTAAGGAAGATGGGTATAACTTATGAGAATAATATATTGGGGTCTTGGGAATTTCTGTTATATATAAATATTTAAATTTTTAAAAAATATGTTGATTTAGTAGGTAGTCTGTGAAATAATTATCCCATTGGGATATGGGATTGTGTGTTAATTTTTTATATATACTCTTTATATTATCCAAATATACATATATTCATATTTATTCTAATTACATGGTATTTATTCCATTTTTTAATAAATTTTTTTACCGTGCAATCTTTGAGGTAATTTATGAGCACCTCATCCAACTCTTCCAAATAAGTGGATTACCAAAAATACAAAAGTGATATTTCTTTATTATGTGGTCCACAATCAGAACAATTGTCAATATAATTATTGAATATCATAGTATTTTGGTTACAAATTCTAATGTTATATTTTAGTATTTTCCAACTAGTATAAAAGGTGGTTAAAATTTACTATCAATTATTAAGTATTCTATATTCACTTATTAACAATTGACTCATCAAGAGACAAACAATGCACTCTCTATTTTTATTATAGTCCAACCAAAAAAGGGATGAATATAATGTAATTTTTTATAAATCCATATTACACAACCTATCAAGATTATTAATATTATTTCATTACTACATTCCTAATGTTGTAATGGACTATAAATCTTTCATTGACATATGTGGACGAATGAGAATCTTCAGACCAACCATAAAGGGTCTCCCCACAACTGATTATTCCTAATAAAATTTACATCATGTCATGATATATAAGAATCTTGAGGTAGATCCCCTCCAAGATAAAACATGAGATGCACTAATGTTGTTTGGTGAATCAATGATCAATACAATTTTTTTACTTCTTTTAGAAGAAACATCACAACAATAACGATCCAATATTTTATGAATAAAAATAAATTACTTTTAAAGACTTATGTATATTGAAAACACATGAAATCTTTATTTATTAGGTTTAAATAACGGTTAAATAACATAAACCCTTATTGAATAAATACAATTTCATGGTGAATTCCTTTTAATATGATTTTATATATGATTTATTACTTTTATACACATGTATTGAATCCTTTAAAACATATGCTATATTTTATGATTTTAAAACCATTTCCTTGACAGTGTGACTCACCTACACATAAGCAAGGGAAATATTTTTATATATACAGACCATTGACATATAAAATAAATTTTCCACTATTCATTGGAAGAAACCCTGGGAATAACCATCGAATGGTTTGTTGTTTTGATGTTTTTATCATATGGATTCCAAAACTTAAGCTTGTGAAATATTAATGAATTCCCCTCTTATTTTCTATATAATACCTCCCCATATAGTACATCTCTTCACTAATAATACTACGAGAATGTACCCACTTCCACTCACCAATATATAATCCTCCAAAGGTGCCCCATTCTATAAAAAACCCCTCTGGATGATTTTTTCCCCAAACACTTGTGGAAGTGTTTTATTTCTTTTTCATTTTAATCCTTTTTTCCATATATTGTTACACCCATTAATTTTAAATTATATATTATAGGGAATGTTTTCAAACTTCAATCATACTTACCTTACTATATTTTTATGATGGGATACCACTTTTTCTCTCATTAATACCTCCCATGTACACTTGTTACCAAGCTGAATTTTTGTAAGGGGTCATCACATTATATCCCTTATCATTTTTATCTTAGTTTATTTTCATTATCACAACATTTTATTTTCGATTAAAAAGTATGAGGTATCTATTATATCCTCCCCATATTTTCATTATTTTGTTTGTATGATGGGATACAAATTTATCTCTCATAAATCTCTTTCATGTACACCAGTTACTAAGATCAAATTTCAAAAGAGTTATCAATTTCTCCTCTTTCGTCAGGTTTCCTATTATTTTATTCCTTCTATTTACAAATTAAATACATTTGTACATATATTTATATGTCCCCAATGCTTTCCATTCATGTATATATGAATATATACCCCTTTCACTGTCATCAACCATTTTCATGAATTTTAATGTCACACGGTTAGTCTTCTGAAATGGCACTGTGGTTTTCCATCCCAAAATCATAATGTAGTTAATTCCATTCCACTTTCCCTATAAAGGGTATTCCCCATTATTCACATATACTTATTTGTTCAATAAATTCATTAATTTATACCAAATTTCTTTTTTCTGTAGTAAAATATTAGTATGAATGAATCCATGTAATATGATATATGTGGCACACTAATGCATGGGATTAAATTATTTATGAAGGTTATTCGCTAATAGTTCTACAATGCATTGGGTAATGTTTAGAATCATGATATTTCATGTGTAATTAGGGCTTAATCATGATAATTCATGATCCACGATGGTTTACTCATGGTAATCCATGGGAAATGAGACTTGGTTTATAATAATATCATGTTATATGTTGATTCCACATTTACATGTTATGAGAACACTATTATATCATGCCTTTATGTTCAAGTGTCTATTGTGATCCCTTGATATGAAGATTTCCTATCATGCATTCTATTCTTCCTGGTTTTTCTTATTTACTCCCTTACTTGTATTTATTGCTCATGCTTTTCTTATTTATATCCTAAGGTTATCCCATGCAGTGTTATGTAAGAAATAATGAGTGGATAATGTCAATGAATTTTGAAATAGAGATGTCATATTTCATGTTTTATGTTGTTATGTAACTTTCCTAATTTACCAAGACAGTAGACCTCTTTATACTCAGAGTTTTCTAAATTGAAATTTTATGTAATAAATCATGTCTATGTGTGTAATAACGAGTATGGTTTTTATAGTTTGAATTATATGATAGGTTTAGTTTTTTTGGGATTAGGGTTATTAAAACTCATGTTAAAGCCTTTGGGATAATAATGAGTATAACAGATAATACCATGTTTTTTTGAGTATATAATAATTAGTTAATCAAACCAATAAATCATTTTATAGATATGAACATATAAGGGTTTGTCTAGAACAGATGTATCTTAGGGTAAAACCTAATAACATGGATTTGATATAGACCCAAGTGAGAACTACTTCACAACAATGGGCCTTGCTGCACTATAGGTTTGAAACTACATGGGGATGTGATTTGGTAAATTCATAAGATTATTACTAGCCATTATTATGGGCACAAAAAAAGCCCAAATAATATTTGTTAGGAAGTAGATCAATGTTAACATAGATCTAATCTTAACAATTAATTAGTTTTAGAGATAAATGTAATTTATAATTTATCTATTTTTTCATTTGATTCCCCTTTATGTGTTTAATAGTTTAAAATACATACCCCTAATTTTTTTATTATTCTAGCCAAAGAATGGTTATAGGAGGAATCCGACTAAAAATTCGTGCGAAGGGAAATATCATGAATGTCTAAACAAAATTCACAATTAGATGGGGATCAAGTAAGACATATTGTGATTTTGAAAAACCAGTTATAAAAAATTATGATTAACCACTAGTACTTTATTGAATTCCCACGGACATCAATGAAGAGGAATAGGAAATCTCATAAAAGTAAACATGATATAGGTGATAAGGGAAAGGTGAAACTATTCCCATCATGTAACAAGTGTGGAATGATGAACTGAAGGAAATGTTTGTATTGGACGAGGAGATGTTTTATCTGTTGAAAGGATTGGAACCAAGTATCAAATTTCTATGAAAGAATGGACAATGTGATGGATGTAAACAATGTTGCATCTAGAGAATCTTACTATCTTCATTTTCATAAATTTATAGAGTTCAGACATTATCCAAGAAAATTCCTTATTGTAAGGACTGAGAGGCATGACGAGCATCAAAAATCTCTGTGAGAAAGGGGGCAGGTAAATCCCTATACTAAAATGGATAGCGCTGAATGAATTGTATGTAACAACTACTTAAATGTAGTTTATATCATATTGTATTTAAATTTATATCCAATTAGTATATCTTATATGTCTTTTAAGGACATTGAGTCCCTACTACAAATAAAATTAAATCATTAATAAAACATCAAGATGTGGTTCATCACATGATGATGATTGTGTAAATGTTCTTCTTGAAAATATTATATGTTTCTCTTTGATGAAATTTAAGTAAAAATGATATTTTCATTGAATATGCCTCAATGCAGTTGAAAATTCTAGAGAAAAACTATCATATGCATGATATGGAGTTAACATTATTGAACTATGCGTTGTAAATATGGTTACATTATCTCTTTGGGGAAAATTGTGAAATATATACAGATAGAAAATTCTCAAATATAAAGAAATATCTGAAAATGCACCAATGATAATGGTTAGATCACGTCAAGGATTATGACTACTCAATCATTTACCATCAAGGGAATGTAAAAAAATAAAATATTCTCTAAGTAAAAATGACAAAACAATCCTATCATTGATGATAATTGAGAAGGATCCAATATTATAAGATTTAATAAAGAAAGATACAAGAATCATAAATAAGGGAATATCATCCATATATTCACAATTAATTTCTCAACCATATCTTTTGGAAATGGTAATGTATGCTAAAAAATATGAATTATGAATTTAGAAGAAAGTGGAAAGTATCATAAAATGGAAATCCTCAGAGATAAATGTAAAATAATAAAGAATTGGGAGATTTGGGTCAAGATTATGAATTCCATAAAATCCATAGGTAAAGGAAGAACATTCGGATGATGAACATAGTTACAATTTCTCCATTCACCCATGAAACACAGAGGTGTATCGAGATATTTGAGAACATTATTGATTGGATAAACCGATGAAAGAGAATTATATATATACAAAAAAGGACTTGGTGTGTCAGTACGTGAAATATTAGAAGAATAATACTAAGGGAATGATACTACCATTAGCTATAACAATATGTAAATTGAGAACATCACCATGGACATTGTCACCAGACTTCAAAAGACATCCAAAGGAAACAATGCTATCTGGGTTGTTGTGGATTGTATTATAAAAACTACACAATTCATAGTGATTTGAGAGGATTACTCATTGGATAAACTAGCACATATATACATCAGATAAGTCATAAGGATGCATGGATTACTAAAATTTATTGTTTCTTATTGAGATCCATGATTCAACTCTATTTTAAAGATGTGTCTTCAAAACGTTCTGAATATTGCGATAAACATCATTATGAATTAACATCCTCAAATTGTTTTCTAATTTGAACAGAATATCCAGACACATGAGTACATGTAAAGATATTTCTCAATATACATCAATAGAATGGGACCAATATCATTCTATGGTGGAGTTATCTTACAACAATAGTATCCACTAATGAATCCAAATGGATCCTTATAAATCCATTTATGGGATGAGGTGAATAACTCCAGCATGTCGGGACGATGTTGGGGAGAAAAAACATATAGTTCCATAAATTGATGATTAATTGGTGGAGATGGTAAAGAATATCCAACATCATATTAAAACTGATCAATTTCGACAAAATTGTTATATTGACTACCGTTGATAATACCTAGAGTTTGATTTTGGATATATTGTTTTCCTCTGAAAATCATCATGGAAGATAGTGTTAAGATTTGGTATGAAGGGAAATCAAGGTATAACATCCCTTTTGAGGAACTTGGTTGCATAAAAGCATTGGCATAACACCCAAACCTATTACCAAACCGATCTCAATTATATAATGTATTCCTTGTATCACTCTTGAGGAAGTACATACCTGACCAATCACATGTACTTATTCCATAGGTGGTACCATTGGAGAAAGACCTAACCTAGGATGATATGCCAGTTAAGATCTTATATTGTAGAGAAAGAGTTCCACGAAATAAGATAATGATCCGCAAGAAAGTATTGTGACAAATTAACAAGTTTTAAGAAGCAACGTGGGAACTAGAGGGAGTGATGAGGTAGAGTTACCCTAATATATTTTAGTATGGGAAATGGATATTTAATGGGTGAAATTTATTATTGGGGTGGATTTTATAGTGGACCGATCACTAAGAATAATATTTCCTTCCCATTAGTGACTTCTGAATATAGAAAACACATGAACACTTTTAAGTTGGGTTTAAATAACTTTTAGTTGTCAGTATCGTTGATAATATATCCATTGAACAATGATCACACAATAGATATAAATATTATGTTTAAAAAAATGATTTCGTCCTAGAAAAAGAAGAGGATGGCCACATCTAGTAGTATCATGCAATACAATGCTCATTTCGAGGAGCTTAGAATGAAGATAGAGACACTGGGACTCTCTATAGACTAAGGCCAAGCTAAGCGTCAACCCTTTAATCCTAAATGGAGTCGCCTACAGGATAATTTCATGGTAATAGAGATTACCTCACAGGAAATGTTATCTGAGCCGCCCTAATTGTTTGTTACTATCACACACCTTACCATTAGGTTATATATCAGTGTTATAAGGGGTTATGTAATAAGTTATTAGTTACATATTGTGTAATCAATTTCTATAAATAAAATTATTCTTCTATTAATCTCTTTTTGAGAGTAGTCATTCTTAAAAAAATTAGGAATTTGAAAAATTGATTATTTGGGTAAAAATGGTACTTTTGATAAAATATATACATTATTTTATTAAACTATTTTTAATAATAATAATAATATAAAAATTTTCCTATAATTAATTATTATATCAAATCCATATCTCTAAATGGTTAGGTAATAAGTTTGATAAGAGTTATATTTTTAATACGATAAAATGAAAATTGTATTTTTAAAGGTTTTTTTAACGAATTAATGTTTTTTTGAAATATATAATATTTTCTGAAAATAATAATCACTTATTACATTTAGGAATTATAAATTAGTATATAATTTTTTTAGGTCAATAGTAATTTTTATAATGCTTTGAAAAATGTCTTCATCAAAACCTGTGAATTATCTATAAATGTAAATATTCATTTTAAAATTGAAAATTAACATATATATAGAAAATTATTTATATAAATTGAATGTTATTTTTGGAATCAGGATATCGAAATCTTCCAATGGTGAGTTATTTATTTCTAAGATAGTCAATTTATTTGGGTAAAAATTAAATACCATATAAATAAAATATGTGTTTTATGACATCATAATGAACCCAAAATAATGTAATAAATAGTATAATGGGTTCTCCCTTCCAAACATATGTTTCCAATTAAAATAATTTTATTTTATAATTTTTTTACTTATATTATAAAGTTTTGTTTTATAATCCATGACATATACAATATTTTATGATTTTAAAATCATTTCCATGAGAGTGTTGCACACCTCTATCTAAGAAAAAGAAATATTTTAATATATTTGACCCTTTTCCTTATAAAATAAATTTTTACACTAAAAATTGGAAAAATGTGGGAAACAAACCATGGGATCGTTCGTGGTTTTGAATTTATATTTATATAAATTCCAAAACCTGTGTTTGTAAAATATTAAAGAATTCCACTCACATTTCCTATATTAACCCCACAAAACACACACACCCCTTCACTCAAAATACCTTGAGAACATCCCTAATCTTCCATCACCTATCTATAATTCTCCAAACCCTACCCATGCTCACATGAATCCCCTCTTAATGCTTTTGATGTTAGACCCTAATGTAAGGGCTTCCTTTCATTCTCATTTTTATATGTGTTTCTTTATATTGTTACACCATTATATTTTTAAATAAATATTAATGGGTATGTTTTATCACCTACACCATACTTTACATATTTTTTTATGATTTTATATCACATTCTCTCCCATTAACACCTCCCATTTATACACGTTACCATGATGAATTTTTATAACAAATCCTCTCTTTCCTTCATTTCTGATTTTTATCAACTTTTATTTATATTGTTACACACTGTTATTTTCTATTAAAATGTTGGGATAAGTTTTATAACCTTTCACATTCATACCTTATTATGTTTTTATGATATGACACATCTTTATCTCTAATTAATTATTACAATTTTAACTTATTACCATTCTGAAATTTTGTAAGCATTATTCCTTTTCTCTTATTTCATCTGCATTCTCTATTATGTTAGTCCTTCTATTTCCAATTTCCATATGTTGGATGATTTATTTATATTACTCTCTAACTGATCATTCCATTTATATAGGATTAGGGACCCTTTTCACTATCATAAACCATTTTATTGAGTTTTTATATCATTCAATTAGGTTGCTGAAATTTCACCGCAGTTTTCCATGACAATATCAACATGCACTGAATACCACACCCATTTTTCTATCAAGGGTATTCAACAATATTAACCTCTAAATATTTATTATATACATTCAAGTATCTATCCTTCATTCCTTTTTCATGGAATAAATTATGATTTTAAAGGAATCCTTATTTTATGATCTCTAAGGCACACTTAAGCATGAGTGAAAATTGTTTACAAAGGATGTGCCCTGATAGCACTTCAATGAATTAAAGAATGATTAGTATCATGATTCACCATGTGAAAATAGGGCTTACTCAGGATAGTTCATGTTCAATTAGGTTTTCTTCAGAGTAATCCACTTGAAATGAGGCTTAGCTCTTGCTAATATCATGTTGTATGTGTTGCCTCATTTCCATGTTATGATAACCATGCTATATCAAGTCATTATGTTCATGATTATATTGTGCTCCATTGATATGATTATTTCTTAACATGTATTTTATTATTGATGTTTTTTATTTTTTACTCTTTTAATGGGATTTATATATCACCTATTTTTTTATTTATGTCTTCAAGTTATCCCTTGCAGTGTTAAGTACGAAGGAATGATTTGGTCTTGTTAAATAATATAGAAATAAAGATGTTGTATTTTATGTTTTACGTTGTCAGGTAACATTCCTAATTTCCCAATACTCTATACCAATTTATCCTTGATGTTGTTTTAATATAACTTTTTCTAATAAATCATGTTTAAGTGTGTAATAAAGTGCTGGGTTATTATAGTTGGTATCAAGGGATATGTTTATTTATTCATTATATTAGGGTAATAAAACTCTAGTGAAATAATTAAGGACAAGATTGAGTATAAGAAAATAATACCTAAATTATGGTGTGTATAAGGTAACTATTTTATCATGAAAATATATCCATGTCTGGATACAAATAAGTATAGGTTTATTTGGTACAGATGTATCTAGAGGTAAAACCTAAAAATACCACTTTGAGCTAGACTCAAATGAGAACTAGTGCATGACAACATTCCTTTCTGAACTCTTGGTTCAACACTACCAGCTAAAATTCTTTGTTAAATTCCAAATATTAGTAAGAAATATTATTAAGTGAACAACAAAATTTCCCAATTTGTATATGTTAGAATATAGATCATGGATATCTTAAATAGAGGCATGGAAATTCCCAAGTTAAGTAGATAAATGTAATTTATTAGTTACCCCCTTTTAAATAGATTACCCTTTATGTGTTTAAAATCAAAAATACAATCCCCTAATTATCCTTTTATTCTAGCCAATGTCCAGTAGTATGAGGAATCAGGTTATCCACTAATGTGAATGAAAATGTGATAAATTTCCCAACGTGATATCCAATCAAATAGAATCTCAAGTAGGACATTTCGTGATTATTCCAAACTAGATATCAAAAATCATGACAAAACATTTAAATTTTTTTAATTCCCAAGGGTGTCAAGGAAGAGGAATTGGAAATCCCATGAATGTCCATCAGATAAAATTGATATGGAAAAGAAGACCTAATTTCTATTGTGTAACATGAATGGAAAGAGGCAACGAGGGAAATGTCAAAAAGGGAATATGAGATATTTTAAGTGTGGAAAAGAAGGTAACAATGTATCTAATTTCCATGGAATAATTTATAATGTTATGTATGGATACAAACTTCTATCTAATTTATATATCACAATTCTATGTCACAAATGTGGAGAAGTCAGTCATTATCCAAGACAATTCTCTATTTCTAGGGCGAAGAGGCATGATGAGCATCGAAAATCTCTATGATCAAGGGATCACGAAAAGTAATATTCTAAAATTGTTAATGATTAATGAATTACATGTAAACACAACATCAATGAATTGTATTTCATAATGAATTTCAATTTATGTGTTATTAGTAAATCATTTATGATTTATAAGAACATTAAGTCCCCCCCAAAATGATATTAAATCATTAGGTAAAACATTTATAAGTGTTGTATCACATATTTATGTTTTTTGTAATGTTCTTATTGAATATATTATAAGTGTCCCTTTGATGGAATTTGATGAAACATGTCAATTTCTTTGCCTATGCCTCAATGATGTTGAAAATTCATCACATAAACTGTCCTACACATGATCTAGAGTTGGGATCTGTGAACTTTTCAGTTTATAAATGGAGTGATTATCTATTTAGGGGGAAATTGTGATATATATATTGATCACAAAATTCTCAAAACCATATTCACAAAAAAAAGATCTAAAAATGCACCAATGAATATGGTTATATCACACAATGGATTATGAATGCACAATACATTACAATCTTGGGAATGAAAACAATGTGGAGAATAGATTAGAAAGAAAGGTCTGAATGATTCTATCATTGATGAGATCAGATAAGGATCCAATATTTATATATTTTTTGAAGATAGATATGGGAATAATAATGAAGGGAATATCATCATTTTTTTTCAAATTTATATCTTAGCCGTATATTTTGGAAAGGATAAAGGATACTTAAACGATGATGTAGGAATTCATAATAATGTGGAAACTATCATAAAAGGTAAATCCTTGGTGTAAAATGTTTATGACGAATAAATTATGATATTTTCTTAAGGACTATCTGTTCTATGAAATACGGATTTAACGAAGTACATTTGGATGATGCACATAAGTTGAATTTATCCATTCATCCAGGAAACAAAAATATATATCGGGATCATTGCGAGCATTATTGGATGTATAACATGATGAATGAGATCAATGAGTATAAATCAATGTGATCAGTATGGTAGAAGGTGAATGCAGGGAGGAATAAGTCTAAGGGGATGATGCAACCATTAACCATACCAGCATAGAAATTGGAGAACATCTCTGTGTAATTTATCACCAAATTTCTGAAGAAATCCCAAGGAAACAATGCAATCTAGTTTGGTTTGTATCATATTACAAAGTCGTCACACTTCATTACGACTCTTGATGATTTCTCATTTGATCAATTAGAACATATAGACATTAGCGAAGTGGTAAGGCTGCATGGAGTACCACTATTGGTTTCATTTTATCGAGATCTATGATTCACCTAAATGTTCTGGAAGAGGCTCCAATATTCTCTATGTAACATCATGTCCCAAATGAACAATAAAACAGTGACTAGACTAGTCGACACATGACCTCATGTGTGTATCCTCGTACGCCAGAGGCTTCTGACTAGTAGAGATGGTGTAAGGATATCCATTGGGTATACTATAACAACTTATCAAAGTCAAAACAGTGGAATATAGTAGTAAATAGCTGAAATAGTGATAATAATTGATAAAGAAGCAGAAAAAAATAATTTTATAAGACATGATTAAAACAAAATTCCAAATAGAAATGTTGTAAAATGAATGAATGTTATGACAGTACAATAATGAAAGCGATAACAAATACATTGTTACTTAAATATCATGTACTATACTAATAAAATAAAACAACACCCTACGAGATTTCCCCTTGTGCATCACGAGCTCCTGCTTGGTTCTATGATCTTATATCATATGTATATGAAAAAAAATCCTTCAACCAAATAGATTCTACTCAGGTACCCTAGTGTAATGGAGTCCTGAGTAGGGTGTCAAATATAAATCACAGTAGCCCAGAACCACTGGTGTTTACCCCAAATCTAGAAATTCAATATATTTTTTATACATTGTGAAAGAATTCATAAATAAGGTAAGCAATAAAATTTAACTAAATACCCATGTACCTATTTCATCCCTCAGATGTTGTCAAAACATGTACCATAAATTTCATATACACACGCAATAATTATCACACACTCATTTCAGGTTCCATAAAAATAACCTTACGTTGAATTATATTATTCTCATGATTGTAATTAATCCTTACAACCCAGATGTAATAAACACAATAGATGTCTCAACAAACAATCTAAACAATTAAGGATGGACTGACTCTAAGCTTGTTCTTTGTCCTAGAAATCGCGTCATAATATTTCAAGTATTCAATAGCATTAAACGATTACATAGGAAGCTCTCACAGTCAATTCCCCTTGTATAAAACATGCCATTAATTAAATATATATTCCCACCTAGGTAGAACCAACAGGTAACCCCCTTGAATCAAACAACCACACCAGACTCTCACGGTCAAATGTACAAGAATATAAAACCACATAGTTTTCTGAGCCATGGGATCTCACAATCCCTTATAAATACAATGAAACTCCCTTGGTATTCCATAATACGGGATCTCAAAGTCCCTTATAAATACATGACATGTAACATTCATTCAAGGATAAATATGTAATCCTAACTTGTGCATGGGTCAACTTTAATCATGGAACATTATCCTCATTAATGGCCCTAAATGATATTCAAATTGTCTTATGGATCAACTTTAATCAAATAACATCATTAGAATTAAGGGGTCTACATTCAATTCAAACCATTACATGGCTCAAAATTAGTCAAACCAAAATCACATATATTACATATAATCAACAACTCAATCCTATCATTGAACAAAATATGACAAGCCTAATAGGAAGCCATGTCCAAATAGACATAAACAGTCATTCTAGGGAAACACACACATGGGGTGTCCCTCAATCAATGTAAGAAACCTTAGGCATCATCAATTCACAAATTAATGAATACGATATATTTAATTAAAAAATTAATTAATTTATTCATATCACATTGGCCAATTAATTATATGAGTAACATTCCCCATATATCATGTAAAAATTATTCCATCCATTATTCATTACATGATTCTAATTCATCATACAATAAATAACATGTAATGTTATTATTCCATATTCAATATTCATTTATCAAAAAAATTTCCAATTGACATGTTAACAATAAATTCTTCAATTAATTACCCTATTATTCACCCTTCCCCATTCAATCATTTAATTTAAAAACTGATTTAAAATCGATTTTGTATTTTACATTCTATGACATAGGGTAAAAATAAACACCTAACGTTATCCAAATCCTAATTTTTTTAAGTATTATTTATAAGGAAGACCTGTTAGGGATTTATATTTAATTATTTAATGCACATGGCATAATGTCAACATTTTTCTCAAGAGAAAGAAATAAAATCTTGATACCAACACAAGGTCATTTAATTATTTATCTCAGTTGGAAAACATTATTTAATAACATAAAAATCTTTTCTTCCACAAAAAAATTATCATCATTTGAAATAAGACATATGAAAAGCCCAAACCATAAGAAAGCAAGATATGACATTACCACTAACCTGCAGATAATCATTAATCATCATTTTAAGAATAAAAAGTAGTTCCATAATCAATAGAAACATGCTTTATAAATTAATTTAAATAAGAAACCATGCATTATTAAATAATGAGATAAACATTTTTGAACCTACCTCAATGTGGAAACAGATTGAATATGCAGCCCTTTGATTTACTTGGTAGTAATCGGTAACAATTTTCACACACCCACACATGCAAAAAAAATTATATGTATATATATGCATGTATATATATATACATGCATTTGCAACCTACAACATAATAAAAAATTTACTTAATCATTATTGTAAGACCAAAACATGTGTTGTAAGGATTAAACACATACAACCTCTATACAGGGGACTCAAGTAATTATCACAATCCAAAATAGATGGTGAAAACCCAACAACAATATAAAATCCTACATCTAAAACAATTTAGAAGAACATAATTAGCCTGAACCACCTCACCTTTGGCGGCAGTTTGTAGAACGTGGACCAGCAAGTACTGAGAACCCCGTTTCACAACCCTAGAACCGAAGAACACCAAAAATTAGGGTTACCACAAAAGGTTAAATTCGGAAAAACCTAAATGGGTATCAAAACAAAACCAAACTGCAATAAGTGATAATGGAGAAAATCATAATAGATCCTACTTTAATGAGTCATACAAGATCTAAGGACGAATCAAATTAAATCGATCACGAATGAAGTACCCAAGAAAGGGGGTGTTGCACGTCACAGTGTAGGCTACCCGGGGGGTGGGGCACTGCTGCATGGTGTTTGATCGAGGGAGGCGGTCACACCAAGTAGGAGGATCTATAACCATGGATAAGAGGGGGGGGATCTCACCATGCCATGGAGGAGGCATGTGCACCTCCTAGGCGTCACGCCTCAAATGGGAGAAGAATTGGGGTTTTTTCATATTTATAGTTTTATCCCTCCTAAAACCATAATACCACCAATATTTAAATAAAATAAAAACAAGTCAAATAAAATTGTAATAATGATAATAATAATAATCATATGTTTATTATTATTAAAAGTATTTTCATTTAATCCCTTTTTCCAACCCAAACCCACAAAATCTATTATTATTATTCTTCCTAATAATAATAACAACCATAATTAATATTAATAATTATGCTCATAAAACAATAATAATATTAATCTAATTATTATTGTTAAATCCATTGATAAAACCAAAAAATATCATTAAATATAAATTCTTCCTCTTTAAATTCCAAATTTTAATAAAAATCTCATCACTTTATATTAATCATCAATTTAATTCTCACAATTAATAAAATACGCTTTCCCATGAATTTTATTAATTATAGTAATATAAATATTAATAATATAATTATATTATTATTATTATTATTAAAACACTAATTTTGTTATAAGTAAATAAGTTATTATTAATAACTGGGTAACCATACGGCTTGACCAGCATGGTTTGACTAACTGTTTGTAGCCCGTCCGTCTGCTAACGGATACATGGGGTATCCCGAGTCGCTGACTCGTATAGTTTGAATACCCATGTTATGCCCTTCATTAAAGATGAAAATGGTCTATGTGATCATGTTATTCCAATACTCTGTTTACAAATCTATTTTTCCATTAATTATAAAACATAACATTTCCCTCATAATTTCATCCAGTTTAAAACCTCGGGGTCTTACAAACTACACATTTTAAAAAATATCACCCTCGAGAATCCATTGGGAACTACTATATTTTCATCCAACCTACCAAGTTCATTCATTATTTTTAGAACAATCATGTTGCATTCCCAAATGAAAAACTCACATTTAACTATTTCACAAGCCAAACAGAATTAAGCCTTTTAAACCTGAGCCAAATGTCACTTTATCATTTAAAAACCAAGACATGGAATACATCTGAGGCCATTATACAGACCACATCAATGTTAGATGTCAAATATTGATCAACCAACTGAAAAATCTTACTCATGATTTCTTCCAAATACATTGGGGACCCAAAACCCACACTCACCCTTAAATTGGTGATGTCTCTTTTAAAGTAGTTATATCACCATCTGCATGTACACCAATGTCCATACCTAGCCTCCGATGACATTCCCAACTCTAAAAATTGTATTGATATTCAAAAAATGTCACGACCCTTCCAAAACAATGGAATATCCTAATTAAAACACACTTCCCACATACAACAAATAAGTAGATTAAAAAACTGACACACAGCTGTTAAACATTAGTGTGGCTTTCAACCGACGCTATTTTAGGGCCTCTATAACAAGTTCATGATATTTTTAATTCCCATTGTATTTAGTAGTGAACACTAAGAAAAAACACAGGTCATCGAGAAGATCAGTCAGAATAGTACTGGTTGACTCTGTTAAAAAATTATGACGTCACATAATGACGCATCATCAATCAAACCTCGATTCCTATATCACCTATGTAATATATGTTCATCAAATTATTTATATGGAAACTATACCCAAAATGATTTTTCTAAAGGGGTTCTCACACTATAATACTCATCAAAGTATTTCAACCAAGAAACAAATTACTTTTTTACCGGAACTGATGTGACACTACTCACTTTATCATTTTCCATGTTGTCGCAAGAAGAGATCATCCGCTCACTAATGCTCTATTTATGAACTATAGAAAGACATGTGTGTCGTTCCTCAAACCATTATCACCACGTCAAAAATACCTCTCATGAAATATGACAATTAAACCGATCGGTGTGTCAAAACATGTGAGTCATAAGAAATCCCCCCACCCATCCCTATTGAGGAGTGGAATGAAACTGATTATTTAATGCCCAGTTCACTTCACTATGAAGAAGACCATAAACCAATTTCAATAGCACAAGAAGATTTTTATCAGAGTTGTGTTTTGGAACAAATTTATTATCATGTATGATTCTATAACTAGTCATCTGTTTTTAATTAGAAGAAAGGTTAATTGACCAACCATGTAGGCGACTATTCCCAAGGCATATCTATCCTACTAAACCAAGCATTCTTCAATGCTTGTTCAAAAATTAAAAGTCAAAATACAATGACCAACCATCCTAAAAAGGATATATCATTAAAACTGAGATGTCCTACAAGAGACAACAATACCCAAATGGCACCATCACTAAAAATTCACAGCAGGAATAAGGCATTTCAGACTCTAAGGGTGATACCTACCACATGCTAGACCCTTAAAATCCATATGCATCTACCTTACCTCTTGGTCACAAAAACAGATAAAATACATTTCTAAGAATCCCTTTCATCATTTTATCCATTAAATTCTTAATTCATTTAATGCTTTAATAATTTGAATGAATTTCAACAAACCTAAAAGTACTTTTTTCAGAACAAGTCTATTGGTTTTCAATCATTTCCCAACGAAAAAACATGAAACCTATAAAAAACAACCTCTTAAACATTCATTGTTTTTCAAAAATAAATAGAAAATTTATCATATAAATTTCTTTTTAAAATGGAAACCTCCTGGGGTCCCACTTATTCAATTTGGGATATTCAAAATCAACACCATAATAGTTGATTTCAATTAACACGTGGATGTTATACATTTATAACCATTTTCAATCACACATGGTTATACACGTATACGTCACATGGGTGGACACCTACCAACCGATAAATTACTGAAACACCTTACCGATGGAAATTGTCTCAAATTTAATAAAAATCAGTTCAATTTATTATTTAATTTAACAACTTATTTCTCATTTCAGAATACACATGTTTCCCCTTTTCCATGTTATAAGGAACGCATACACAACATTACTAAAAACCAGATCTATTGTAATGCAGCCAAATAAATTTAGCCAATGAAACCAATCATTCATTAGCAGTCCAACATGTAACAACATGTAGCTATCATAGAGAAACTTGTTCGAACAATGAAAATATTCCATAATACAGAAGCATGGCACATAATAAGGATAGGTATCATAGTATATTATCACAAACAATTTCAATTTTATCACTGAAACATGCTCTCAAAAAAGGCATGAAAAATAATTACAAGACATGGAATATATTCATGACACAAAATCAATATAAGTAGGAATCCAACAAATAAAACTACATGGAATTTAATATATTCAAGGAATGTGTGTATATATGTTCCTCTTATGATGCATGTAATGAAACATCCTTACCATAACAGGAGAAGGAAAATTTTAAAAAATTCCAAAATTAGTAAGAAATGGAAAATACACCTATCAGTCAAGGTGAAATCATAACATCTATAACCTCAAACCGTATAAACATCAATTCCCTTCCATGTCCAGATGGTCATTTCTTGTATGTGGGGTGATCAGTCCCAAACATGGCTATTATCCAATGTGCCAAAAAAATTCCTAGTATCTTGTCTACCTACCCCAAATAGTACAAAAGTGGAAAAAGGCCCCTAATAACACTTTATAATGTCCCAACCCGGCACACCCATGAACCTGTGGCTAAACTGATCACCAAATGTCCTCAGGCGTGCCTCCCCATATGCAAGATGCATAATGCTAGTAGTGAGGGTGTAAGATAGTTAGTGCGAGACTATACCCCCTTATCAAAGTAAAAAATAGTGGACAATAATTGTAAATAGTGAAATCGGTGAAAATAAACAATAAAGTAGTGGAAGAAATAATTTTATTAAACATGAATAATACAAAATGGAAAATGATAATGTTACACAATTCTTGCATGTTATGACTGTACATCTATGAATGTGGTAAAAAATAAAACATGATTTACATATCATGTATAATAAAAATAAAAGTACATTGAGCCCTCTAGGATTTATCCTTGATTGTCTCAACTTCCTGCTCGGTCCTTTGCTCCTATCTCTAAAGTATATAAAAATAGAACAATCTATCAACCATATAGAATCTACTCAGATACCCCAATCCAATAATGACCTGAGTAGGGTGTGTGATATAAATCTCAAAAGGCCAAAACCACTAGTATATATCCCAAATAAAGAAATTAAATATTAAATTTAAATAGTGTGAAAGCATGCATAAAAAAAAGAAAGCATTAAAATCTAACTAAATAACTATGTACCTACTTTATCCCTTAGTTGGTGTCTGAACCAAGACAATACATCTCATATAAAAACACAAATATTGTCACAAATTTATTTCATGTCTATTAACAATTTAATTGCATTGAATAATATTAGTCTCGCGATCTGGCCTATGCCAGACATCCCCTATGAAAAAAACAAAACAGATGTATCAACAAACAATCTAAACAATTAAAATTGGACCGACTCCATGCTTGTTCTTTAGCATGTTAGTCACGTCATAATAATTCATGTATTCGATCACATATAAAAGATCAGCTAGGGAGCTCTCGCAATAAATCAACCTTGAATCAAACAAGAAATTATTTAAATATAAATGACAATTAGGGGTTATCTCACTAGTATTCCCCCACTGGTCAAACAGTAATCCCATGCTATCATGGTCTTGTGTAAAAGCATGGAAACCCCCACAGTTTTCAAGGACAAGGGCTCTCACAGTCCATTGGAAATAATGGAAACCATCGTACTTTTCCTGGACAAGGGTTCTCATAATCCCTTGGAAATAAATGGAATGAAAAACTCATTAAAGTCTATACATGAAATCTAAACAATTACAAGTGTCAACATTTTATCATAGCACATTATCAACATTAAAGGCTCTACATGAAATTCAAACTATTACAAGGATCAACTTTAATCAAAGCACATCATCAGTATTGTGGGCTCTACATGCAATTAAAACTATTACATATCTCAACATTAATCAAATCATAATCACATGAATTACATATAATCAACAACTACAACCTAACAAATGACGTCATGGAACAAAAAAAGGGAAGGCATACAAGAATCCTAGTCCAAATAGACATAAGCAGTCATTCTAGGAGAACACACCGATGGGGTGTCCCTTAATCAAGGTAAGCAACCTCAAACATCATCAATTCATAAAATAATTCAACCTAATTAATTAATTTAACAATTAATTAATTTATTCATATCACCTTGGCCAATTTGTCAATTGATTAAACATTAGCCATTTAACCTGTAATTATTAATCCATCCATTAATCAAACCCATTTTCTAATTTATCATCAGATATATAACATGTCAACTAATTATTCCATATTCAATATTCAAAAATGGCACTATTTCCCAATTCACATCTTGATAATTATTTATTCAATTAATTACCTTAATAATCTTCATTCACCATTCAATAATTTAATTCACCAACTGATATACAATCCATTGTGAAATTAACATTCTGTTCCATGGGGTAAAAAGTCACACCTACAGGTTTCCTAGTCCAAATTTTATTTACCTATAATTTACAAGGAATACCTATGGGGAGCTTCCAATTGTACAATTTAATTCACAGCTCATAAACTCAACCAATTTTCATGATGCATAAATAAAAGATTAATACCAACACATGGCCATTTTGACATTTATGTCATGTGGGATACATTTTTCAAAAACATTAAAATACATAAATCAAATCAACTTATATCAACACTAGAAATAATACATATGAAAATCCTAAAAAACAAAAGGCATGATATGACATTATAATTAACCTGTAGTTTATATTCAATCAACATTTTATGAAAACATATCATTTCCATAATCAATGGAAACTCACATTATATAATTATTTAATGAATCAAATATAAATTATTAAGTAAATAGATTAATATTTGGCACCATACACTGGTGTTGAACTAGATTAAATACACATCCCTTTGATATACATTGTGGTAACCAGTTGCAATTGGAATATAGTCACACACACAAATCATTTGTATATATATACATAAATATATATATTTATGTATGTATTTATATTTATATACACGCACGCATACACTAAAACATAGTCAAAAATTTAATAAATCAATATCAGAAGACCAAAACCAGTGCAGTAATGTTTAAGAACCAATACCTTTATATTCGGGACTCAGATAAATTATCTGGCTCCCAAATAGAAGGTGAAAAACTAACAACGTTATAAAATCTTTTAACCAAAATAACATCAATGAACCAGAAAATCACGAACCACCTCTCTTTTGGTAGAAATTTTCAAAACACGTACCCACGAGTCCTGAGAACCGCATTGCACAACCCTATAACTGAAGAACACAAAATATTAAGGTTACCACCAAAACACTAAATTCACCCAATCCAAAAAGGGTACTGAAATAGCTTCAAACCACAAAATTGATGATGGATAACATCATATGATATCCTACCGTGAAGAATCGGGCTAGATCTGAGGAAGAATCAGACAAAATTTCTCTCATGAAGGAGGACCTAGGATAGGGGCATTTCATGTCGCAAGGGAGGCATCCTGGTGGAGTCGTTCTACTACAGGGGGTCTGACTATTGGAGCTGTTCATGACAAAGAGGGTGAACCATATACATAGAGGTGATGGGTGCATCTCCCCACACCTTGGAAGAGGCTTGCGCACCTCATGTGCGTCGTGCCTCCACGGGGGAAGAAGATTTGATTTTCCCCATTTTTGTATTATCCCACGTAAAACCTAAATACACACAATATGAAATTCAAATTAAAACTAGTCAATTTGAGAATTAATAATTCAAATAATAATCATATGTATATTATTATTACCACTCTTCTATTTTATTCATATCCAACCAAAACACACAAAATCTATTTTTATTCATCTTTATAATAATAATAACAATGATAATGAATAATAATTATTATAATCATGAAACCATAATAATAATAATCACATTGTTATTATTATTCATTCCTTTGATAAAACCAAAATCCCCAATTAAATAAAAAAACTTCTTCACTAAATTTCTCAAATTAAATTAAAATCATGTATATTTAAATAAATCAAGAAATTTATTTATCATAATTAATTAATTTCTATTTCCCTTCAATTTTATTAATTAACATTATATAAAAAATAATAATATCTTTATATTATTACTTATAAAACAATAATTTATTTAAACTAATTAAATAACTTGTTTTTAAGAATCGAGTAATAGCCTAGCATGACCCAAACTATTTGACTAACCCTGCACAGCTAGTGTGTTATCTAACAGATACCCGAGGTAACCCATATCATTGAATATCACATTATTTCTAACTATAAAAATCCCATAATTGAAGATAAAAATGTTCCATGTGTAGAATGTATTCCGACATTGCGTTTTAAAATATGTTTTCCCATTTAATACAAAAAAATTAATTTCCCTCGGAATTTCATTCGGATTGAAAACACGGTTCCATACACTCTAAATAATGATCTGAATATCAGTACAAACTATTACCAAAAATTGATGTTTAATCTAAAGGAACTATCTATAATCATGAGTACATGTTGAAATCTTGCTCTATGGACATCAAAGGCGGATGGGAGAAACATCATTCTTTGGTAGATTATCTCACAACAATAGATTAAACATAATAATCTAAATGGATACTTATGAATATATTTATGGGAATAGGTGTATAACACAATTATGTTGGAATGAAGTTGTGGGGTTAAAACATCAGGGTCCCGAAATGGAATAATAAATGGTGGAGAATTTTATGTCCATCCAACAACACAATAGAGATTCTCAGAGTAGACAAAAGAGCTACATTTAACAATATCGACGAGTACTAGAGTTTGATGTTAGATATAATTTTGTCCATCTACATATATCCATTGAGGATAGAGATTAGATCTGGGAAGAAGGTAAATCTGGGCCGAGGGTAAATCCTTCCTTTTGAGATCCCTGATCGCATCGGAGCAGTGTCCTATTGACCATAACTTCCACCAAACCTGTCAAATGTATATAACGTATTCCATTTATAACTCTTGGGGAAGCACATGCATGACCCATTTAATGTACTCAATACAGTGGTGGTACCATTGGGGAATGACCTCTCTTATGCAGAGAATTTGGTGACGTTCATAGATCATAGAGAAAATGTTCTATGAAATAAGGCGATATACCTCATTAAAAAGGTGTGTTGAAACCACAAGCTTGAATAAGAAACATCGGAACCATAGAAAGTGATGGTCTAGTGTTACTCACATCTGATATAGTTTTGGAGAAGGTAATTTAGAGGAAAAAATTTCTAATGTGGGAAATGTTGTAGTGACCCGATCTTTTATGAATAAAATTCCATTATTTTTAATGACTTGTGGATATACAAAACGCATGCACTATATTTTTATTATTGTGTATAAATAACCATTAATAATAATTACTCTGGATAAAATATCTATTCATCCACGATTACACGACAGATATAAATATAAGGTTTTATAAAAAAATCATTTTGACAAAGAGAAAGGAGGGGATGGACTCTTCTAGTGGGCTTAAGTTGTGTGAAGATCGTTTTCTAGAGCTCAGAAAGAATGTACCATCACATGGAATATATCTAGACAAAACCCAAGACATGTTTCAACACATTTATTATGAATGGAATCACCTATGGGAGATGTTCACATAAATAGAGATTACCCCCAGAGAGATTTCATCCGAGTCGCCCAATGAGTCTTTCGCCATCGCACACATTACCCTTAGGTATTATGAGGGTGTTCTAAGGGGTTTTGTAAAAATGTATTAGTTACTTATTGTGTAATCCATTTATATAAATAAATTTCATCTTCCATCAATTACTTAATGGGAATATTATTTCTTTATAAAATTTTTAATTTGAAGAATTTATTCTTCGTGTAAAAAATGTAATTTTGAGAAATATAAACATTATTATATTAAGATAAGTATTTTATTAATAGAACTATAAATTCAAATAATTTAAATAATTATTATATAAATTCCTTATGTGACACCCTGAACCTATTTTATGTGTCAGAAACATAATTTATGCTTTTACATTGTTTAATTTTCATACTATATAAAATAATACATGAAAAATATATATAAGAAAATTTCAATCAATGGAACACTGAAAACGACAAAATTACAAAAGGCCAAAAGAATCCTACTAACATGTAATGCCGAATAAGAGACCTATAAAAATAACTGGGAGACCACCAAATAAAAAAAATCCCTATGGAATAGTTTATGTTCATCAGGATTTCCACTCTGAAGAATATTATAGCCAAAGCTATGGTGAAAAAACTGATCATTAAGGGTATTATGAGCACTATCTTCACCAAAATATTTGGATTAGAAACACCATAGTCATGTTTTTATAAGGCCTTAATGTTAATTTAACCATTTCCTCTTTTAGGTGACTATTGATTACATAATGGATATATGACCTTGTAGGCATTGGGTTTTCAGGTTATGTTATTTTATGTATTTAAGTATATTGGGATTTACAGGTTAATAAGTATGAATTAATGTCATATATTTAAAAAATTATGTAATTTACAATTTTTTAAATTTTTAAAGGATAATGTTTTCATGTTTAATATGTATTTGAAACCATAAACCTTGTGTTTAAATAAAACTCCAAGAGCTGTACACACTTGTAACTTCTTGGTTTTTTGTACAAAGAAATACATTTTTGAGTTTGAAATCATTCTTTGGAAAATGAAATTTTTGACTATGATGGTTTTTAGTATTTTATATATAATTAGTGAATTAGGTATTTAAGTATTTCAAATGATATTAAAAAATATTCCATTAGATGTTTTCATCCTTGGAAGAAAAAAATCTAGGTTTTAATTGAATATATGTTTTGGATTTTAAAGATAAAATACTAGTATGATATTTCTTTTATGACATATTAAAAATATAGTTTCGATTTTGATCTTTGATATTTTTAAATCATAATTTTCTAGAAATTAATGTAAATATTGGTTTTTAGGATTTTGTTTAACCGTAAAAGATAATCTATATTCTCAATTTTTTACAAAGTTATATATATATATAAACATATTCATAGTTTTTCTATAAAAATACATTTTACTTTTATAAATGTTAACTGAGTACCCAACCCAACTGAGGGTGACTTAGAAGGAAAATCCACTCATGGTCTGGTGGGCATCACACTAAGAACCCATAGGCCAATGACCCCGAGCGAAGCACGCATGGAGTGCGCAATGTTGCATGTGCATGGATGAATAATAAGGCCCTAAGAGTGCGAAGAAACATGCAAGGGTTTCTTCAAGATCATCCCACCATGCAGGGTGAAACAATAGTAGGGCAACAAGGTTGGGTAGAGAAGCGCACCCACATGGATCGGTATGGGGTGGTACCAGAAGGGGAGGGGGATTTCTGAGCATATGCTGAGAGCACTAGGATTTTGAGGCATGTCCTGAATCCCTACTATTTCAATGTGGGATTAAAATTTTCATCAAAAATAAAATATTGACCATCCATTCTTGTCACATGTGATCTACAACATTTAATAGGTTTGGCCTTCGATTCCCCACCACTATGGTATTAATAGTGCATTTCTCTGGATCGTTCGAATGTAGAATCATTTGATATACATCATTCATGCCATAATGAAATCCCTCTTCTTCGTGAGACATAATATCTGGATGTTGTTAAATATTAGTTGTCCAAAACTTTTAAACCCACGTGGTCACACCTCAGCTACATGGTCATAAAAATGGCACATCCTGGTCGTCCATTCTTTTACACACCTCTCCTCCATCGCTTTCTTCTTCCTTTAGCATCATTCCACACGAGTGGGATTCCAACCCTACTCCCCTACTCATCGCCGCCCATGAAACTACCTTTCACAACCATGACCCCACCTCTCTTCATTCTAACTGACACGACATCTTCAGTTTACATTAAAACTGAATCTCATTTGTTTTCTATGAAAGGTTCCCATATATATTTATATACATTCTTACAACTAATCAGTATCCATTTAATTTAATCTTGCATTGATTGGAGTGTTTTGATTCTCCAGATTATGTCACTTTCCAAGTCTTTATTTACTTTCCTTATGTCAAAACAATGTTACATAAAACAAATATTTATATTTTATATAAATAATTATTTTCACACACAAAAACTAAGAGTTACCCTCTCCTAATTCATTTTCAACCTCTTCGTTACTATACTTAGCCTTTGATGATCAGGAAAGGGTTTTTTCATTGCCTTATGTGTGATTTTATTATACCTATATATAAAATATATATATATATATATAAACATATATACTTTTTATCACAAAATCTACGGGTTTTCAGGGATGTTCTATAAATAGTAGACTTAGCTTTTAAATGATGACTATCGTATTAAAATAGTGTTTGGGATATTATTTTTATGTTATTCAGTGTGTTTTGATTTTACAAAGGTTATATATATATATGGGCAGACAAACTCACACTCAGACATATATATTTACAATTGTTCTTCAAACCTACTGATTTTTTTGGATGGGATTATAGAAAGAAATTCATGGTTTTAAATGATGTTCTTTTCATGAAAATCATACAAAGGTTTTATGATTCTATTACATAAATTTTGTTCACTACATATATACAAATATGAATATATATGTTCTTAATAAATCCATACATGTTTATTTTATTTATTAAGAAGAATTTATACTTTAATGAAATTCATAATGAATGTGAAGAATTAACGATTCTTGGTGATTCATGTTGATGAAATTGTAACAATGTATGTATTCTTACATAAATATATATATATCTACTTATTTATGAAAAAAACCATACGTTTTAAATTTTTATTTTCAAATATTGAAATTTTTTTTAGGTTATGTTTTTATTTATACGTAAATTATGTATTGGAGTCTTAGGTTTTTATGATGAACCCTTACGTATGTACAACTATATATATATATATATATCTCTGTGTGTGTGTATTCTGTTTATGTTAGTATGTTTTCTGATTTATTTTCATTCATTTCAATTTTTAACATTTGGTTAAAATAGTTTGATGTACCCATGCGTAATTTTTAAACACAAATATGCAGAATAACATTTGTTTAAGAAATGATTCATTAAATTCCTCAAATGAAATAATTTCTTTACATATTATGTTTTCAATCAAAGATGAATTTTTCAAAATGTATGATTTTTATTTTTACGATTATGTTTTTTTCCATTTGCATTTGCATTTATTAGTGCATGATTTGAGCATGAATAATATCTATCTTGAAGTGATAACCATGTACTATGAATTCATTGAATGTATACTACCATGGTATAAGGTTTGTAAAGTTACAATTTTATATTGTAAAACAATAAATTTATTATTTATTTATCACTTACGATAATTTATGAAATAATAATTTATTTATACAAAGTGGTATGGGACAAATTGAATAAGAAACAGAATTTAACTATTCAAAGTTGTATGGGACCCTTTGAATAAAAAAGGCAATTTAAAAAATCAATGTCGTATGTGACACTTTGATTTAAAGAAGTTTATACATATGAAGAATGCATTGGACTTAGTATGGGATGGTTAGGGACCAATATATCCCCTTGAAACATTGGTAGGTCTAATTAAATAAATGGATGTGAAATTGGAAAAGGAATTTTACAATTGGATATATGGTTTTGGCGAAGGCCTTAATAATTTTTAGAATTCCTTGCTGAGGACATGATGAATTGTTTCATAATGTCCAGAAAATTTACTTCCCTGATTATGTTTACAGTATTTAATTAACCACGTGAATATTTGACTCGTAGAATATACTTGGTTAAGAGTATGCAATTATAGGTATCAAATAGAATTAAATTCAAGTGGCATAATCATTATTCAGCAATCACCTTCTGATCTTTAATATAAATTCCAGAACATTTTCGACCAATTATTGATTTATAATTAGTATAGAAATAAATTAAGGTTATCATTTCATGCACAACTTTGATTCTATATTTTTTTTTATTTTTAAATTTTGTACCTTTACTTTCTCATGTCACAGATAGTATAGTTAGAATAGCTCTTAAAATACATGATGCACCCCATATATTTTCTATAATCATGCTTATGATTTTATCATGTTCAATTATAGCCCTGTAAATGTTCCTTAAAATGTTCACTTAAAACACTTGTAAAACTGTTATGTTATGCGTACCAAATTTCACTTCTCATTAAGTAAATGTTTTAGGAATATTTTATGAAGGGGTATTTTTAGATGGGTTAATAATAAATATTATATATTTTAAAACACATTAATGTCAATTCATATTCTCACCCAACATTTCAATTTAATTTTTACAATTTTATTAAATTTGAGGTAGACTGTTTGGTGGGAGCTTTGCGGAGTATTTATGATCATTAATTGATGGATTGTGTTTTTTTAACTAGTTTTCCAGATCCTAATCCACAAAGGTCCCTAAATTAGAACATGATTTGTAATTATTCTGTATTTTATTTTATAAAAAAATCACCCACCATGTTTATTAAAGCACGAGATCCAGGGATTCTGGGGTCGGAGTTTGATAGTTGGTATCAAAGAATCGGTTTAGACAACCGTGGATAAATATAACAACATTAATGACATGATTATATCTTTCTATGTAAAATTATTAATGGTATTTTTAGATGGAAGAAGAAACAATCCTTATGTCTATTCCATCAGAAAAACTTGATAATATAGTTTCCAAGTACTATTTGATGGCTATGAGACTTTTGAAATCCTTTGTTTGACTTCTAAAAACATTTACAATGTATCCTACTCTCCATGGGCACTTAAAATCTACTGAGTATTTGTCCTTGATTGCTTCCAAATGATTCATGAACAAGATCCATTCTATGCATGTAAAGGAACATATTTTGGGGGAATGTTTAAATGCTTTACCATAGTGGGGAATTTTCCAGCACTAGAGGATATCAAAGAGGATGAACAATGGGGTGACCACTGAGAAGCATACCCTAGTCAAACCATGACCAACAGTCATTCTAGTTATGTTATGGCCTTAAAATATCTTGAAGATGATTCTACCCATTTATATTATAGACATCAAGTTTATGCTGATATCCCCTAACTATATACCCTTCATGATTTTCTCTTTTAGAACATTATATGTCCACTTCCCATTGATCCAAGTTGGCCATGTTGAATCTATCCCAATGAGATTGAAGAGGTAGGAACATGCTCTTGGGAACCTCTTAAAAATGAATTTGGGTAATCATCTGTGCTAGTGGTATCTATGTCGAGACATCATGGTGGATGTTAGAAAATCCATACTATGGAGTTGTGAGAGGTAGATAATGGTTATGTAACACCTTGAGTTTTATAAACATTGTTTAAAATGATAATTTTATATTTTAAGTTTTGGTAATTTAATATCTATTTGTGAGATAACATCTATGTTTTAAAATATAGATATTCTTTACAGAGAAAATTCCCTTAAAATTTATCAGATGGGTGATGAGAGGTCACCCCCAACTTCATGTCACGTCGTACAAAACTAGTGGAGATTATAATTGTCATGACATGATTAAAAGGATATCATTTCTATGAAAACAAACGTTTGTATTGCAAACAACTCTTCCAGGTGTTGAACCGCCCAAATAACCTCCATCTATACCCTAGAAATGGTTTTGTCAATTACCTTATTGTAAATACACAATTTTCCAAATATATTAATATATTAATGTATCACAATGGTCTCATTCAATGTTTCACATTGGTCGATAACTACAATGATGTAGGAAAATTTCTAGACGATTCAATGTATGGTGACCATTGAGTGGTCTACCTGTTCCAGGTTCTTAGTTTTAGAATGTATGGGGAGCTCAAAAACACCTATACTTTCAAGAACTATGTAGTTTGATGGATTTATAGGGAACTAGTTCACTATGAAATCTACAACCTCCACACATTTCTTGCCACTCATTGGATGGTCGAGTGTATTAATCCCATGTTTGACCCTAACTTCTCACAGTGCATCTAGACCTTTGATGTCAAAGATATGAATACTTCTCTAGAAATCCACATGAGGTTGACAATGATCTATCTATGGTGATGGTCCTGGTGATGGGATGTTGGGAGTAATTTCTAATTGGTTTTTCTAGTGGAATCGTACAAATGTTTTAAAATTATGAGGGGACAATTATTTGAAGGGGGGATAATGTGACACACTAACCCTATTTCATGTGTAATAACAATATATAATGGTTTTAATTCGTTTCATTTTTGTACTATCCAAATTAATACATCCAAAATAAACACAAGACAATTTCATTCAATGAAACAATGAAAATGAAAACATTACAACAAGTCCAAACAAATCATACTATCCTAGAATTCCTACTAAGATACCTATCAAATTCACTAGTATACCACCAAATACAACAAAAACCCCTAATGAAATAGTTGAAATCCTTCAGGTTTTCCACTACAAAGAATATTATAGCCAGATATTTGGTGACTGAACTGAGCATTAAGGGTATGATGAGCACCATCTCCTCCAAGTAGTTTTAAGTTGTAACACCTTTATAATGTTTTTATAAGGCCTTAATGTTAATTTCACAATTTCCCCCATTATGTGACCTCTGATTCTATAATGGATATAAGAAATTATTCTTGATTGGTTTTCTGGTTATTTGATTTTATATATTTATGTTTTTATGGATTTTTTGGTGTTTAAGAATGTATTAATGTTATTTCTTTATACATTCATGTAATTAAATCATCATCAAATTTTTAAAGGATAATGTTTTAACGCATAAAATGCATTTGAAATCGGAACCCATATTTTTTAAAGATAATACCAATGGGAGTACACACTTGTTACTTCATGGTTTTTTTGTACAAAGAAATATGTTTTTGGGTTCAAAATCAAACTTTT
This sequence comes from Viscum album, assembly GCA_963277665.1. Lineage (NCBI taxonomy): Eukaryota > Viridiplantae > Streptophyta > Magnoliopsida > Santalales > Viscaceae > Viscum > Viscum album. The sequence continues at coordinate 1,400,391,335 of OY728150.1, forward strand.
GGAATATCAAATTGATGATTGTAGTAGTTTTTAGTATTTTATCTATATTTAGTGAATTATGTATTTAATTCTTTATAATTTTTTTAATAAATATACCTTTACATTTTTTCATCCATAGATGAATAAAAAAATGTATTAATTAATAATATGTTTTTCATTTTTAAGATATAATACTATTCTGATATTTTCTTTAAGTCATATTAAACAATGGTTTTAGATTTTTATCTCAGATTATTTTAAAAGTAAAATGATTAGAAATTAATGAAAATATTTCTTTTTAGGATTTTTGTTAACAAAATAGATAATTTATATTCTTATTTTAAGACACCTATATATATATATTCTTTTCTTATTTCCAATACAAAAGTTAATTTTACTTTTCTAAAATTTAAGTGAGTACCCCACCCAAATGAGGGTGACCTTGAAGGCCAGTACACTCAAGGTCTGGTGTGAATCTCTCTCAGAACCCCTTGTAAAAAGACATATCACAGTGCACTCAAGGTGTGTGCTAAGTTGCACATACCGACATGAATTAAAAATACTTAACAGAACACATGCACATGCAAGGATTTTTTCTATTTCGTGCCACCGTGTGGGGCGTCATGGTGGTAGGGTGACCGGGGTGGGCGTAGAAGCTCACCCATAGAGACTAGTATGAGACAGTATCGGGAGGGGGATTTCTATGAATTGGAAAAGAGCTCTAGGAATTTAAAGATGGTCCTGAAGCCCTTCCGTTTCGATGTGGGATGTAAATTTTTAGCAGAAATCAAATCTGGACCATCCGATCTCACCACGTGGAATCTGAAATGTTCGATCGATTCATCCATTGATTCCCCACCACCATGGTATTAATACCAAGATTCTTTAGACCATCCAATTGTGGAATCATCTCATGTCCACCGTTCACGCTATTTCAAAATTCTGCTTCTTCCTGAGCCATCATATTTTGAGGCGGTTAATAAATAGTCATCCGAACATTTTAAAAACCCTTAGATTCACATAAGACACTAGATAAAAACATAGTCAATCATGGACATTAATTATTTTACACACCTCTCTTCCTAATCCTTCTTATTTCCCCCAAAATTGTGTAACACTAGTGGGATTCCAACCCTACTTTCATACTCATCCTCTTCCGTGACACTACCATTCACCACCCTCAACCACTCCGGTCTTCTTTTCCAATTATCTGACAACTTCAGTTTACGTTGTAACAAAATCTCCTTTGTTTCCCCAAAATGTACCCATATTATATATATATATATGTGTATATATATATATTCTTTCACCTTATTAGTGGACATATTATTAAAGCATTCATTGATTAGAGTGTTTGTTTTCTTCTTATTATGTCTCTTCTAGAGTCTTTATTTTCTATTTTAATGTCAAATTTTTTTTATATAAAACATATTTTCTATATTTTTTATAAACACATACATTCACCCACAAAAACAATCACGACCCAACCCTACCCAGGCTCGAGCCGAAACTACCCCAAACCCACCTCCATAGGCTAGGGACTTGCGACAAGCGCCGATGACTAAACAACTCGGGGATGCCTTTGCCTGAGTACCTGTACATACACACACCCATAAAACACACTCAATGAAAAAGTGCAGATTAAAAGAAAAGAAAAGTAAAGAAAATTTCAGCTGCTATATATAAAATACAATAGTGCATTGACCTTTAAACAGTAAAATAAAGTGATAAAGGTAAATTGAAAAAGAAAAGGGAAAAACATGTGCCCAACTAGAAAAGTTCCAAAACACGGCAACAGGTAAACAAAAGAAAAAACAGCTGGAAGTGTCCCCCTCCTGAAACCCAACTTCGACCACTGTACACGGTCCATGATCCTAATCTCCTAAGCTCTACTAATGTCATGACCAACCTGTCTGTCTTCTGCAAGGTCACACCATGTGCGGGAAAATCCCAAGTAGGGGTGAGTATAAAAAACTCAGTAGGATGCCCCGAAGGCTCGAGTGAGCAACAAAAGGAGGTGCTGAAGAGGTGAGCAGTAGATCAAACAGGGAGAAGTAAATGAGTACAATCGAAAGTGAAGTAAAGAGTACAGATCAACCCAACAAGAGTTAGGAAGTAGACTCGTCTAAATGCAAGGAGTTGGAAATTGTGAGATGATTAACTTCTCGTCGAGTCTTCGCTACCTATATCAAGAGAGTAGACTCGTCCAACCACGAGAAGCTAAACATGGAAAACACGTGGCATACCCCACACGTCTATGCCTCTCTTGGAGGGAGAGTATAGAGATCCAAATATTGATGTACATGGTCATTACATTACTTTTGCGGAATAATTAATCCATAAAAATAGAATCATAGGGATCTTAATAGTTTAGTGTTTTTGAAAACTCGAAACGTAATCTTCTAATCGTGGTGAATGATCTTGAACAACTCCGATAAATATCTTCCTCTTTTATTTCTTACCTAAAACCATTATTTATATCTTGGGGAAAAACATATAAAGGCTGATCTCAAATGCTCTGTAAAGGTAAGCATAGAGAAAATAAAAGAAACCATATACATTTGAACATAAAAATGTGAACATAGTGTTTAAACATCAAAACCTTGAGCAATGACCTAAAACATGGAAGTATGTAAGGAATAGATCCTAATGGGACATCAATAATGATAAAATAGAATGTGAATAAAACATGTGATTGTGGAAACCATTATGCACATGATATGATTTCTATAGTAGCCAAGGCATTGCTACCAAAACCATCTTAGTGGACAAAGACCCTTTCTGAATCGATTTGACTCTTCGTTCCAGTCCTGTATTACTGAACCAAATTAAATTACCATTCCATCCATATCTATCTAATGAGATATAATTCTATACCCAATGCATTAGATGAATATATAGGTCCCACCCATCTCATATTGATGTCATTCTTACATGTGCCAAAACACCAACATAAAACATTCATCATAACCCAAATAACAAAATAGGTTTCAAAAACATCTACTCATCATAACATAATCCATATAAAACGAATGGATATCATTTCATCAAAATAAAACTGAAACCATGAAATCATAGATAAATTATACTTGAAACATACACATATGAAATAATGTCATCTTAGATGGAAAATGATTTTGATAAAACACTTGAAATGAATTCTTGAGGAAAATATCATTTCTTATTCAAAATCATTTTATTTTCTCAAAATTCCATGAAATTTTAATAGAAATGGATTTTGGTGAACAAATTCATAAAATCTTGTAGAGTATTCTTCTTGAAAATAATGTGTTATGAAACCATTAAAATCCATTCGTGCTGTATAAGTTAAAAAAACATTCTTCTCGTACTTTTTCCGGATAAGTCAAAAAGTACCTTGTAAAAGAAATATTCCATCCATACGATGTGGTAAAGGTAGAAAAGGGTAAAAATTACTTTAAACACACATGGAAGAAAATTAAACATTTTATGAAAAAATATTGAGAACATATGGACATGGATAATAATCATAATCCTAGTAAATACTTACGAATAAATAATCTTGGATAATAAAGAGATTGGAATAATTATCCATTACCTTACGCCAGATATGTTTCGTATATATCCGAACCTCCTGTATAATGATTTAAATAATGTCATTGACATATTAAAGAATCATATTCATAGTTATTATATCATATATGACTCAATTATTACTTTATAGTACCCGTTCTTTTGTAAATCCTTGTGAAAGCAGCGTTTTGGGTAAAATTGTTTCATTTATCGTACGTGTTTCGACTTGTTGTTCTTTATTACTTATATCTATATTTCCTTAATTTCAGAATGTAAATAATTATTTATATATAATAAATATTCAACATATACATATATATGATAGATTGATAAATGGAATGAAACACACCATTCATGGAGACGGTAGGCCATACGCACGCATGAACGCTGTTTTTGTTTCCTTATTAAATTTAATTGAATTAAGTAGATGAAATAAATATATATATATATATAAACATATCAAGTATCATTATTATATAATATTTTTCATTATTATTATTTATATATACTTTACAATCATTCATGAATGGTTAACATGGAGAATGAATCTCACCACGTCATGGAGACGATAGTCCGTACGTACGCACGAGCGATGATATCATTCCCATGATCATGGAGTTGTATCAAAGTTTATGTATAATATTTCATAATCAATATAACTTTACAATAATCATATATAATTATTTATTTACACCATTATACCCATCAATGTATGGTGGTAGTGGAAAACAGATTACACCACGGCGTGGTGACGGTATTCCGTACGTACGCACACACGGTGATTTCTTTTTCTACAGGATGGATTGAAGGTGAAATATGGTTTTCTCATATTAATAATAAGATAAAAGTATATGAGTTATACTAATTTCATTACATCATAATGAAACAACTAAAGAAAATGATGTAGAAAAAGAAATAAATTTGAAAGAATCGGTAACAGATATTACCCCTTCTTTGACACACCTCTTTGAAACCTCCTCATAGGGCACTAAAATTGGTCGTTGAAGAAGACCATGACCTCTAGAATATATCAATTGAAGTTGAAAAGGGAAATTGTCTGGGGTTGGCCAAGCATGAAGGCTCAAAGGTGTGTAAACATGAGAGGGAGGAGGTGCCCTTTTATAAGGGAGGAGAGGGGCACCTTCGGAATCCTCAAAAATTATTATTTTAATATAAATTCAATCCCCACATAAAAACCTTAAAAATGAATAAATTAGAAGATGTGATTTGATATGGTTGTTATCTCATCAACCAGTTATATTTAGTCATGTTTTTATTTTATTTTTAACCTTATCATTTTGATTTATCCTTATTTAATCTATTTAATTTTATTTGTGGTAATAAACTTCTAAATATTAAATGGATATAAATAAAACCTTATGTGTTGTGAATTTTCCATAACTGACTAATTAATAAAATTTTAGACTATATAAATTTAAATTAATAATTTCTAAATATTTTTGTGACTTTTAATTAATTTAATAATATGTTATTTTTATAAAATAACAATAGTGTCAATTTTTACAGTATTCATATATTTGAATTTAAATAAAATACAAACAGAGGATATATTCGACATAAAATATTAAATAGGTTTCTAACATGTCCTATCCATCTATAAAATTAGTTGAGAACATTAAATAGGTCATATAATATTTTTTTAATATTTGTAAAACCAATTATGTGATATTTCTCTTAATAAAATAATTACTACAACATTTTTGTATAAATATTTAATATACTTATTTGTTGCATAAAAATTAAAAATAAAATACTAGGATGAAGATAAATATTATAGATTTTATAATAATACTTTTAGTCGGATATATCTTTTATAACAGCCATCTTTTATGATGTTATATTTATTAAATTATGATGGTGAAAACTTTGACATCATAAAAAATAAAATAATATAAGTGTCACTATCAGTTTTATAAGACTCCAAACGGTCATATATTCGGTCATTGGATGATTCTGGTGTACAAATACACTACCAATAAATTTTGGTCTTGTTTTCGATCCCTCTAATATGTATAACTATTTCAATAAAAAAATATTATTGATTTTTTTACTAAATAAATAATTTCTGCATCATCAATGTATAAGATAATAAGGGAATTAAATAACTCTTAAAAATTAAAAATAAATTACCCAGATAAATAAAAACATTTTATACTTCAAATTAGTATTTATAACTGAATTTCTATTCTGCATTACATTATATTAAAATTACTTTCATTATTAATGTTTGAGTGAGACATATTTCACATTCCTTTAAATAAAATAATCTGAAGGTCTTAATCACATCCATGTGGGTTCTAATGGATTCCATTTTGACCTAAATATGACTTAGGACGAAATATAACCATCCAATTATATTAAGACAAGTGTTATGGTAATTTTAAAATATTATATTTAACCTTAATTGCCCGATTTAAATTTTACTATGGTAAATAAAATTTACCATAGATACTATTTGTAATGCCCAAAAACAAAAAGTAATCTATTAATATAATTTGAACCCACTGATTCCAAATATGGAATACATTTTTCCAAATTCATTACACAGAAGATTCAGAAATTAAATTAAAATTAATCTCGTTGTCGAAAGAAAACGGGTTTTTGTTTAAAATATTTCAAAAGATTGAATTTATTTAACCTAAGAATTCAATGTAAAATCAATGCTAATGACATAAATTATATTATATGGTAAAATTATATTATATTTTTACTATAAAACCTTTCTATATTAGAATTTAACCACATAAATTATAACAATGAAACAAGTTGTTTTTAATTAAAATATAGCCTGTTTTTACTATTAAAATATGAATGTTATCAGAATAATATGAAAAATTTATCCAAGGTAAAATTTTATATTATGATTCTAAAGAAGAAGTTTATTTTTTAAAATTTAACTTATAAACTTGTCAAAAATTATATTTAAAATGGGTGTGCCATCAAAAGGCTGCAAAACTTCATTTCTTTAAAAATAATTATTTTACCTGAAAAAATTATTTTGTTCTCATACCATGTTCTAGAAAATGTGTAATATGAATAATACTGTTATAAAATTAAAAATGTAGTTAATAATATTCATAATGGATATTTCTTGATAATGTTATAACCATATATCGTTGTTTAGTGAAACCCGATATTGCGTACAACACACGCTATCGAGGAAGGTCACGAGTGTGTGTAATGGAAGCCAGGTCAAGGTTGTGTGTAGTGAAAGACTCCTTTGTTGTTGTGTAAAACAAAATACAATCATATTTCATTTATACATAGAATATATATATATATACACACACATACACACTCAATGTTTCGTAGAATAACAACTATCAAACAAACATGAAATTGTGTATAACACGATTAAAGAATAGTGATGCGTATACTGAAAGCTAATACGGTGTTCTGTATAGCGCAAGATAATCTTGGTGTGGTGTGCAACAAAAGATATCCACGAAATTAAAAAGAATAATTCTCATAAAATCTCGGGTTGTTAAATTATACCCCCCTTAAAAATAATTTCACCCTCGAAATTCGTCAGGGGTTATATTTGGTTTACTACTTGAAAGTTTATTTAATTGAAACCCACATCGTAAAATGGAATAAAAAACTTATCCTTAAAAAATAAATTATGAAATGTAACAGTTACCCAAATTAACTAAATACTGGGTTTTCCTATAGGATAACATAGCTGAAAAAATGGATATGGAAGAGAAATCTAACCATCATGTTCTGATGGAGAGTGGTAGAGAACGTGGCTATGAAAAATCCACCAGTCACAAAGACATAAATTTGTGATGATATAGGGTACCATCTAATTTATAAGATATAAGGGCACTAAGACAACATTTTTTGTTTTCAAGATCATTTCCCGAAAGTTGAAGAATTTGAATTTGAATAAATACTTACATTATTTCGGTATAATCTCACAGTTGTTAGTGCCTTGAACAATTTCCACTTAATCTCTTTAAAAAATGAGGTTGAATTTGTATTTTGCGAAATTTTAGCAGGTCATGCGATAGAATGATATGTCATTCCATCTGTCTCAAACATAAGTTAGCAAACGTTATGTACATAATTCCATCTATGGTGAGAATAATCATATATGGTTCCAAAATGGACTTATACATCATCTATAATCCTAAAAAATAAAATAAAACTAGTTTCTACTAACCAAGGACTTCATGTAGGCCAGTGGTAGGAAATAAAGGCATGTCTCACTTCGGTTGTGGGTTAGATTCCCACAACCTAGTCCGACGTGACGGGTTGTCACCTGTTCTAAAGGATTTTCTTTTTCTAAAATAACATCATTATGACATTCCATCAATAGTAACGAAATGTTTTCTAGCCTAAAACAATATTAACTTGTGTCTAACTAATTCCATTGCAATCTTTAGGCTTATCCAAAATACATATCTCCAATATCATCGTATAAAGAAAATGATTACTTGAAATGTCACATAACAAGAACGTGAATACCATCATTTATACAATATATCTTGTTGTCACATTCCAAACATGTGATTACCTTAGTCATTTATTCTCTTGAAAAATGAATACCTATTGAACCTTAGTGAAAACATGAATGCTGTCAAAAGTTAACTCTTTCCATAGACCAAAATCCCAAAATTTTTATATACTCAAACAATGATATCACTTTTTCCTTATATTAGTCATGAGCTCATGAATACTGTCAAGCATTTCATTTTCTCCTTATCCCTTCATTATGGGCATATCATCTGCCTTCCAAAATATTTGAATCACTTTTCATTGTTACCGGTACCATAAAATTATTGAAAACCAGAATAGAATAATACAAAAATATTCCAGTACACCATAAAAGTACCTCGACAACCTTATTCTTGAATACCAATACATAAACACTTCAATCCATCCTCTTCAATGATTTTCATGGAATAAGTCCTTCTTCTATTTAGAAGTAACATCTAAGTTTAGGGCATTGAGTTCGGTAATTCCCATGTTCTCCACAAATAAGTCACTGAACTCCATAACTGTCTGTCACTCTATGAACCTTTTCTCTACACAGATAACATCTTTCCCTCCATTTGAGGTATTCCTCAATATTCTTCTTCCCTTCTTTATAAATCTCAATCTTCCTTTATTTATGCTCGTCAAAATTCGAACAAGCATAAAATTATATCTTCCTCTTATTTGATGAATTAGGCATACCACTAAATTTCACCTTGTTAATCATATATCGCGATGACTGAATCGACCTAATCACAATATATTTCTCTCTAGCCATTATACGATTTCGTTTCTCATAGTCACCAAATTTTCCATTGGATTCTATGTTAATCGAATTCTTTCTGGTTCCCTCCATTGACTAAAAAACAAAAAGAATTCTGTGAGATGAAAAAATCATACAAAGAAAATAACATAATCAAGGGGGAGTACCTTCGACATCTAACATCTTAGGATTAATTCTAACATCGATACCGTTATTCTAAGACTATAACCTATACTTATACATAACATTAGGGACATCACGACACATATCTTAGAAATATCTCTATGGATCTTACTATAGTTTTCACATCCTAGTTTCTAAAGGATGACTAAAACTTTCCTCTCATACAATCTGTAACAGTGTGGAATTACTTCCAGTGGACTATAATTGATACCTATTAGGGCACTCCATGGGCAGCTACACCGCCTGGGTGGGACACACCACCATCCCCAGTGGCAGCCATTTCCTCATGAAGCCCTTGGGCGGAGAGCCATGCTTCGTCCAACACTCACATCTGAGAGTTCCCAAGGATCTGATTCATTCCTACCTCATTTTCCTATGATAACAACTGTAGAGACCCAAATCTTGACGTACATAGACATTACATTACCATTGCGGAATACTTAATCCATAACAGAAACAGACACATATGGACCGTAATAGTTTAGTATCTCTGGAAACTCTGAACGTAATCTTCTAATAATGTTTAAAGATCTTCAACATCTCCCATAATGATCTTCCTATATTTTTTCTTACCTAAAACCATTCATTATAACCCGGGGAAAAGAAAACATATAATGGGTGATCTCAAATTCACAGTAAGGGTAAGGATGGGGAAAATAAAACAAACCATATACATTTGAAATTAAAAACATGAACATAATGTTTAAACATCAAAACCTTGAGCAATGACATAAAACACGGAAGTACATTAGGGATAGATCATAATGGGACATAAATCATGATAAAATAGCATGGGAATAAAAAATGTGATTGTGGAAACCATTAAGCACATGATATGATTTCCATAGTATCCAAGGCCTTGCTACAAAGACCATCTTAGTGTACAAAGTCCCTTTCTAAATCGAGTTCACTCCTCGTTCCAGTCCTGTATTATTGAACCAGATTAACTAACATTGCATCCATGTCAATATAATGAGATATAAATCATTACCCAATGAATTGGATGGAGATATAGGTCCCACCCATCTCATATTGAAGTCATTCTTACGTTTGCCACAACATAAACATAAAACATTCATCATAACCCAAATAATAAAATGGGTTTCATAAACATCATCTCATCATAACATAATCCATATGAAACGAATGGATATCATTTCATCATAAGAAAACTGAAACCATCTAAATCATATATACATTATACTTGAAACATATTCATATGAAATAATGTCATCTTAGAAGGAAAATGGTTTTGATAAGACACTTGAAATGAATTCTTGAGGAAAATATCCTTTCTTCTTCAAAATCATTTTCATTTCACAAAATGCCATTCAATTTTAAAAGAAAATGATTTTGTTGAACAAAATCATGAAATCTTGTAGAGTATTATTCTTTAAAATAAGGTGTTATGAATCTGTAATAATCTATTCATGCGGTATAAGTTTAAAAAAATTATTCTCGTACTTTTTTCGGAAAAGTCAAAAAGTACCCCATAAAGATAATATTCCTTCCATACAATGTGGAAAAAGTAGAAAAGGGTAAAAATGACTTTAAATACCCATAGAAGAAAAGTAAACATTTTATGAAAACATTTTGAGAACATAAGGACATGGATAATAATCATAACCCCAAAAAATACTTATGAATAAACAATCCAAGATAAGAATGAGATTGGAATAATTATCCATTACCTTACGTCTGATATGCTTCGTATGTATCTGATCCTCCAGTATAATGATTTAAATAATTTCATTGAATTGTTACAGAATCATATTCATTGTTATGATATCATATATGGTTCACTTATGACTTTATATTACCCTTTCTTTTGTAAATCCATGTTAATGAAGCGTTTTATGTAAAATCGTTTTATTTATCATACGTGTTTTGAATTATTTTTCTTTATTAATTATATCCAGATTTCCTTAATTTCATAATTTAAAACATGATTTATATATAAAAAATATTCAGCATATACAAATATATGATATATTTCTAAATGGAATGAAATACACCGTTCATGGAGATGGTAGACCGTATGTATGCATGAACGCTGTTTTTGATTCCTTATTGAATTGAATAGAATTAAGTAGATTACATACATATATATATATACATAAATCCAGTATCATTATTATGTCATATATTTAATTATTATTCAGTATATATACTTTATAATCATTCATGAACTGTTAACATGGAGAATGAATCTCATCGTGTCGTGGAGACGGTAGTCTGTACGTACGCACGAGCAATGATATCATTCACATGATCATGGAGTTGTATCGAAGTGTATGTATAATATTTCATAATCAATATAACTTTACAATAATCATATATAGTTATTTATTTACACCATTATATCCATCCAAGTAAGGTGGTGGTGGAAAATAGATTACACCACGGCGTGGAGATGGTATTCCGTACGTATGCACAGACGGTGATTCTGTTTTCTATAGGATGAATAGAAGGTAAAAAAGTGTTGTTTCATATTTAGAATAACATACCAGTATATTATTGATACTGATGTTATTAATTAATAATGAAAAAACTAATTAAGAGGAAGTATAATAAGAAATAAATTTGAAAGAATCAGTAACAGATATTACCTCTTCTTTGACACGCCTCTTTGAAACCTCCACTTAGGGCACTACAATTGGTCTTTGAAGAAGACCAGGACCTCTAGAATATTTCTAGGGAAGTCGAAAAGGGAAATGGTCAGGTTTTGGCCAAGCTTTAATGCTCTATGGTCTGTAAATATGAGAGGGAGGAGGTGCCCTTTTATAAGGGAGAAGAGGGGCACCTTTGGAATCCTCAAAAATATTTGTTTAATATAAATCCAATCCCCACAAAAAAACCTCCAAAAATGACTCAATTCGAATATGAGATTATATAGTGTTGTAACCTCATAAACCATTCAAATTTGGACATGTTTTTTATTTATTTTAAACCTTATCGTTTTGATTTATCATTATTTAATCTATTTAATTTTATTTGTGGTAATAAAATATAAAATTTTAAATGGTTTTAAATAATCCCTTATGTGTTGTGAATTTTCCATAAATGGATATTTAATGAAATTTTAGACTATATAAATTTCAATTTATAAATTTTAAATATTTTTTTTTGATTTTTAAACAATTTAATATTATGTTATTTTTATAAAATAACAATAGTGTCAATTTTGACACTATTCATTTTTTTGAATTTAAATAAACTTTACAAAGAGGATATATTCGAACTAAAATATTTAATAGGTTCCTAACATAATATTAATCTATAAAATAATTGGATAACATTAAATATTTCATATAATATTTATTTTAATATTTGTAAAACCATTTATGTGATATTTTTCTTAATAACATAATTACTACAACATTATTGTATAAATATTTAATATACTTATTTTTTGCATAAGAATTAAAAATAACATACTAGGATGAAGATAAATATTATATATTTAATTATAATACTTTTACGCAGATTTAACTTATAAAACACGCAACTTTTAAAATGTTATATTTATTAAATTATGAAGGTGACAACTTTGACATCATATAAAATAAACTAATTTAAGTGGCATAATCACTTTTATAGGACTCCAAACGGTCATATATTATGTCATTGGATGATTATGGTGTATATATATACTACCAATAAATTTTGGTCCGGTTTATGAGCCCTTTAATATATATTATAATTTCAATAAAAACAATAATATTGATTTTTTTACTAAATAAATAATTACTGCATCATTAATGTATACGATAATAAAGTAATTAAATAACTCTTAAAAATTAAAAATAAATTTCAATGATAAATAAATACATTTTAGCTTTCAAATTATTATTTATAACTGAATTTATATTCTGTATAACCTTATATGAAAAATACTTTAATTATTAAAGCTTGAGTGAGACATATTTCACTTTCCATTAAATAAAATAAACTAAAGGTCTTAATCACCTCCAAGTGGGTTTTAATGGATTCCATTTCAACCCAAATATGAATTAGGACGAAATATAATCATCCAATTATATTAATACAAGTGTTAGGGTTATTTTATAATATTATATTTACCCTTATTTACTCGATTTACCTTTTACTATGGCAAATAAAATTTACCGTAGTTACTATTCATAATGCCCAAAAATAAAAAGTAGTATATTTATATAATTTGGACACACTGAATCCAAATATGGAATCCATTTTTCCAAATTCATTACACATAAGATGTAGAAATTAAATTAAAATTAATCTCTTTGTCGAAAGAAAACTGGTTTTTGTTTAAAACATTCTAAAAGTTTGAATTTATTTAACCTACGAATTCAATGTAAAATCAATGCTAATGACATAAATTATATTAAATGGTAAAAATATATTCTATTTATCAATTAAAACCTTTAAATATTATAATTTATCCATATAAATTACTACGATGAAAAAGTTATTTTTAATTAAAATATAGCGTGTTTTTACTTTTAAAATATGAAAGTTATCAGAATAATATGAAAAATTTATCCCAGGTAAAATTTTATATCCTTATTATAAAAAAGAAGTTTATTTTGTAATATTTAACTTATAAACTTGTCAAAAATTATATTTAAAATGGGCACGTTATCAAAAGGCGGAAAAACTGAATTTTTTTAAAAATACTTATTTTAGCCGAAAAAATTATTTTGTTCTAAAACCATGTTCTTGAAAATAAGTTAGATGAATAATAATGTTATAAAATTCAAAATGTAGTTAATAATATTCATAATGGATAGTTTGTGATAATATTATAACCATATATCATTGTTTTGTGAAACCCGATATTACGTACAACACACGCTATCGAGGAAGGTCACGATTGTGTGTAATGAAATCCAAGTCAAGGTTGCGTGTAGTGAAAGACTCCTTCGTTGTTGCGTATAACAAAATACAACCATATTTCATTTATACATTGAATATATATACACACACATATGCACTCAATGTTGTGTAGAATAAAAACTATCAAACAAACTTGAAATTGGGTATAACACGATCCAAGAATAGTGTTGCATATACTGGAAGCTAATACAGTGTTGCGTATAGCGCCAGATAATCTTGGTGTAGCATAAAACAAAGACATCAAAGAAATTAAAATGAATAATTCTCATAAAATCTCGGGTGATTATAGAGAGTAAGCAAGCCCACGACGTGGGTACTCAAAAAATGTGTATACATATATATATGCTCAACAAGAAGCCCAAACAAGCTCGTAATGGGATCTCCATCCCGTAGCTCAGCCCAAGAAAGTGAGTAGCCAACAGTCCCAGAATTAAACACCATCAATGCTCAGTAACCTTCACATCATCCCCGAACTACTAGTCAAGGGGCTCAAACCACCGCACCTCGACACTGTCCGATTTGGGTGGCATTGAGTCACCAACATGGTTTTAGGTCACGTCACAAGGAGGCGTCTCGGTGGGGGAAATCGTGCCTCATACATGATAGTTCCGAGATACGTCAAGCCACACCTCTTCACTACCCCACAGTCGAGAGGTCTCTTCCAAGACAAGGTCGTTCCATCACTAACCCGTACACCCAAGGGTCTCGCTCTCGTAATCACGGAGGAAATCCACAGACTAGCCTAGTAGAAAGGACTGAGTCTGGAATGTCAAAAGGTGACCCACTACCCAGCCCTGCTGGAGGGTAATTAATAATATGATATCGGTTGATGCACTGCCCAACCCAACTGGAGGGTAAACCATAATAAGATATCAGGTGACCCACTGCCCAGCCCTGCTGGAGGGTAAACCTGGATTAAGTCGTCAGGCGACCAACTGCCCAGACTTGTTGGAGGGTAGACCTGGAAGAAGTCGACGGGTGACCCACTGCCCAACCCTACTAGAGGGTAAACTCGAAACAAGTCGACAAGGGACCCACTGCCCAGCCCAGCTGGAGGGTAGACCTGAAGGATGTAAAGGAGTGACACACTGCCCAGCCATATTGAAGGGTAAACCCGGAACAAGTCGACAGGCGACCCACTACCTAGCCCTGCTGGAGGGTAGACCAGAAACAAGACAACCAGCGACCCACTGCCCTGCCCTACTGGAGGGTATACCCTCAAGAGTCATCAGGTGACCCACTGCCTAGTCTCTACTAGAGGGTAAACCTTGAGAAGACCATGAGAAACCCACTGCCCAGCCCGGATAAATGGTAAACCCGAAGAGGCTGATGAGGAACCCACTGCCCAGCCCCGATAGAGGGTAATCCCAGAACTGCTCTGGCCATCTCTACTAGATGGTGCACCACTGGCCAATTGAACATGGAGTGGGTATCACGCAACCACCCGAATCCAGAACAAACTATGGTAAACCACTCAACCTTACTGATCTAAACCATCGAGCAAAGAGCCAGGGAAAAAACACGACCCCACTGGTCAACAATCGAGAACAGAGGGACCCTCTACGTCATGAGAGGTTAAAAGTACCCAAAGCAGAACACGGCACGCACCTGGGGCCCCCACAATGTGTGGCCCCAAGTCAATCCTAACCAAGCGCACAAACGTTCATAGGTACAAACATCCACATGTACCTCCCAGCGTTAATGTATACTCCTAGAGTATTCCACATCTCCAGCCCAAAGGCTAACATGCACACGACCCCCAATGTCAATGTAAAGGTGTAAACGTAACAACTCCAACTTTCCACCGCAATGGTTGAGGCACGAACAACCATGTCTCTTTAACCACCACCATCACTCTCCCAAAAGTGCACACGATCACACGCTAAGGGTCCGCTAAAAACACGGTAGAAGAACTGCCACTAGGGTACCCTTCATATTTCCACATTTAATGAGATCGCGTATGAGCCTCTGCTCACCTATACAGATTTCACCATTGTAATCCCCAATGAAAAACACGCGAGATAGACAACTTACTCGCTTGATACGATCAACCGGTGAAAAGGTACTATTCACCGAAACCAACCATTTTAATGCCCACCCAAGATCCCGAAACTGAACAAACGGATCAAACCACTATGATCCCCTCGAAAAAACACACGAAATTGAATAGTGAATTGCACAAAATGGACACACAGTGAAAAAGGTACTATTCACCGTAGCCAGGTCGGGTGAGACCCACACCACATATCCAAAAAAGGTCGGGTGAACTACTACATCGCAATGCTCTCAGAAAAACACGTTAAAAGCACTACTCACTTGAGTGGAACGGATTCCCAGAGAAAAAGATACATTCTAGCTTAACGTGCACTAGCAGTACCACGCGGAACCCACACCCCGGTCCCGAAGTGCTGCCAACAGATCGCACCATTGCGATGCTCTTGGGAAAGTACACAAGATAGACTATTTACATGTCTAAAACGGTCGCCCGATGATAGAGACAGAAAATCATCATCAACACCCAAACGACCCTCGACGGGCCCACACCAGCATGCAGAATTAGAGTGGGCAGATTGGACCATTGCAATCCCCTCGGAAAATCATCTGGAATAGACTGCTCACACGCCCCGAACAGACGCCTCATGAAAAAGTTGCTAAACGTTGCTCACTGCTCAAAAGATGGGCCACGGGGCCCACTCCTCATCTCCATATGTAACGCCTAAAACCACCCTGGAATGCTTCGCCCCGGCGGTAGGGTCCCAACGCCGTTGACGGCTCTCAAAACAGACATCAGACGCGTCCATGTCGTCGAAAACTAGTTCCCTAGAAAAACATCAATTCTCTTAATGACCTGTTGCGCCTCTACGGCCCCTCGTTTTGGGAATTTAAAATTCATGTAACATTATCAAAACGTTTCCCTTGACGCG
Source organism: Viscum album (assembly GCA_963277665.1). Taxonomy (NCBI): domain Eukaryota; kingdom Viridiplantae; phylum Streptophyta; class Magnoliopsida; order Santalales; family Viscaceae; genus Viscum; species Viscum album. The sequence goes on from OY728150.1 coordinate 1,400,408,114, forward strand.
AGGTCCGCTCTGCTGCTGACAGAATGAAAAACGGACGCCTGTAGCTCACGATACGGGCATCGGAAGTTGGAGGCGAAAACCCCTCGGGCTGGACCGGCCCAGTCCGGCCGGTCCACTCCGCCGCGGCCCACTGCCACTGACTGACAGACATGTCCAATCCTTCCACCACGTAGAGACCTGCCACAGGCGGGTCTTGGTCTCCCCCAGGGTTGCGCACCATGAACCCCACCTCACCCGCCCCACCATGAACCCCACCTCGCCCGCCCCGGCGAGGTGCCGCCCGGCCGACTGGATGGCCGGCCTCCTCCGCCGCCACCATCTTGGACCTCCGCGCTGAGGATCCGCCACCGAGCCTGCCGGCTGCCAGAGCCTACGCCTGGAACTGCTCCGCCCGGCGGAGCTCGCTGGACTGCCGAAAAAACCAACAAAAACACCCCGACATTCGTCGGATCACCGTGACCACCTCCGAACTCTGATTTCAATTCCGCGAAGTGCGTCGGGTAGCTTAGAAAACATGCTACTAATTTATGGGCTTTGATCGAATATTCAACAGAGGTTTGATATAAAAATTTGTGCTCGAAGTAAATTGTGGAAATAAAAATATAAAATTACAACGATCCTACCTCTTGGGCATTTCCCGGAGCTTCACGGAGTGTCTGCCACCGTACCGCGCCTTTCCGGAGTTGACTCGCTAGAGTGGACGAGGAGAGGGAGGGTTGCCACCAGCTGACATCCATGTGAAGGAGAAGAAGAGGTACGGGGTGGGTTATGTGTTTAAATAAAAAAACACTTAACCACCTGCCCGTCGGCCCGAACCCAAACTCCCGACTGGGTTGGGATTAAGCCTCCCCTAGGATAAAACCATACTCTGAAATCAACGGCAGTCTCCGAATTTTAATCCTAGGCCCCGTTCAAAAGTTATAAATCTGAACGCCCAAAGCCGCCAAATTACGAAAACACCCCTGGGGCCATTTGTTTTTTCACAGACGGGCTGAGTCCGCAAAACATACACCCCTCCTAGGGTAAACAACACGTTCCAGACTCAACGGTGACCTTAGTTTTCCAATCTGAGCCACCGTTTAATAAATACATGAGTTCATCCATTAAAAATATAAAATAATTATTTAATTTATCCATTTAATGTTCTAGATGTGAGCGAGGGGTCCAGACGTTTCGCTCCGACATGTTTTATGTCATTTATAGGGTAAACGCCCCATTCCGGAACCATTCGTACACTCGGATCTCTGATCCGGATCACTGGTTAGGAGTTATCCCTTTTATTTGGCATTTCCAATGTTGATGGACTAAAAATTTAATTCTGGCCACAATGAGGCTCAAACTCGCACGCCATCTGAAGGCGCTGCTCTGAAATAACATCAAGAATATTCCAAAGTCTTTTGTAGAAAAATCCAATTTCTTATAGCATTCCCTCCTTCAAGATTTGTGTCCCCAAAAATCCAAACTAGGGAACAACTCAGGGTACTAAGCCCACACTTGGCTCTCCTGTACATAGATAAACTCACGCACAGCTCTGTGCCACCACACACAGACCAAAGGATTTGATATGTTCACGCAAGGTCTACCCTCACTGATGATGTGAATAGGAGCATGCACACTTCTTATTGGGTGAGTCACGTGGAAGATGTCGTGAACCCACTTCCAACCTTGGGTTTAGGTTAAGGTTGTGGGGAACCTCGCCATCCCTTTTCACGGTCCCAAATGGCCCAAAGGCTCTCAGGGGTAGCTCACCTCCCCAGATGAACCCCTACGTCACACGCTGCGACCTGAATTACCACTCGCACCTAGAACAAGGCCAGGTGATTCCATACTTTATAATATCCATATGGTGAAACACCTAAGGATATTTGGTCACACAAGATTTCACAGTCGATGACCCACGACCAAGACTCTCTTACACGCTCGGGGAGCGAAGGGGTCAACACCATAGACTATAGAAAATGGTCTCACGCCTTTTACCTTACCAATACAGGGTTACACCGATGCACTGTGCCTCCTTGGTAACAACTCAAAAAAGGAGTATGGAGGAAAGAATTTCACACACAGAGTCTACAAATTCTATTAAAAAAAGTAGAAGACATGTAGAGCGCACCTATCATCACCTCATGCTCTGCAGGATTGTAGATGTCCAAAGCTTGCAGTTGTATGTGGTCCCAACTATCAGCTCCTGGAGCCTGACATGGAATACCAGGGGGTGATGGGAAGACCATGTAAAGTCGACCCCCACTAACAGATCCTCCCGCTCCACTTCCAGCACCACCTATTTGGGCGCTACTCCGATCACGGCGCTGCCTCCATCGTGGTGGTGCACCAGCTACCTACCCGAAGTTCTCTGCATGCCTCGTCGGGCAGTCTCATGCCAGGTGAACTCACCCATCGCAAGTATAGAACCGACTCTCTCTAGGATGCACTGGTTCCCTCCAGCACAAATATGGTGTATGACCATGCCCCTGAGTCCGGTTGTCAGAAAGCCACTTGCGTCGAGGTTCGGCTTGCCGATGCCCGCTAGCTGTGCCAGACGTCTCGGCTCCAATGTGCCTGCTGCAACAACCAAATCCAGAACGTGATAGGAAGATCTCTGTCACCAGCTCCTGATCTAGCACCCGACATATGTGGAAATGCCCAAGGGTACTATGACAACATGAATCTCTCGGCAGAGACCATTCCCAAACTTCCACGCTAGGATGTTGTCATCATGGACCATGTCCGGGTAAAAGCATGCATTGTCTGCAAAACTATCCGCGTACTCGGACACCATAATCCCTCCATGATGAAACTGCAGGATATCGTAAATCTTAATGGTGGACAAGTAGGAGGGGAAAAACTCCTCACAGAAAAACAACTGGAAGTCGTCCCATGAAAGCAATGACTCATCAAGAAACTGAGTCACCAGACTCCACCAATGCGAAGCTTCTCTACGAAAAAAGATGGCTGCCGAAGCCACTATTTGATATTTTATCATCTGCACAAGCCTGAAAGGTCTAAACACCGTCTCTAGCCAATCCTCTACTGCCTGAGGGTCTGGCTCACCACTGAACCTCAGCTGTCTCTGCCACTGGAACTCACAAAGCGCGCTTAACCTGCACTCAAGCTCATCCTGCTCTGCTGAAGCTGGCTGAGGCTCAACAGGTGGGGGTGTTGCTACCAACCCACCCGAAAAAATGACTCACATGATGGGTCCTGGATTGTGGCCTCGTAGCTCACAAGGTCGTCATCATGAACCAAAGCTGGTATCCTAGCTGGTTGTCTTCGCGGAGACATCCTAACTGTTATCAAGGAGTGTCACGATCAGATGAGCATAATGTCTATACCACAACAACAACGATGGGGAGTTGACTCAAGAAGGAAAGTTAAAGACTCAATCATATGTGATGCAAAAACCAATTTTCCCTGCAATGAGTGTCTCAGCATGGCGAGTCGACAAGTATGTTATCATGGTCCTGGTGAGTGGATACGTCAGCCTCCGCACCATCACTGGACTCCCTGGCCTGAGATCCGCTCTCAAGACACGTTGAAACTGTTGCCCTAAATCCCAACCAATTCCTTTACTATTATTTTAGGGACATCTGAACAACGTCCCAAGGACCGAACCACCTTTGATACCACTTTCTCACGACCTGACCCGACCTAGGCTCGAGCCGCAACTACCCCAATCCCGCCTCCATAGGCCAGGGGCTGGTGACAAGAATCAAAGGCTAATAAACATGGGGAGGCCATTTCCTGAGTACCTGTACACACACACATACAGAACACTCAATGGAAAAGTGCATAGTAAAAGAAAATAAAAGTAAAGAAAAGGGAAACTACTATATATAAACCACAATAGTGCATCAACCTCTAAACAATAAAAGAAAGTGATGAAGGTAAACTGAAAAAGAAAAAGGAAAAACATGGCCCAACCAGAAAAGTGCCACAACCCGGCAACAGGTAAACAAAAAAAACAATAGCTAGAAGGGTCCCCCTCCTAGAACCCGACTCTGACCACCATATGCGGTCCAAGCTCCCGATCTCCTAAGCCATGCTGATATCATGACCAACCTGTCTGTCGTCTGCAGGAGCCACCAAGTGTGGGAATTCCCAAGAATCTGTGAGTATAAGAATACTCAGTAGGATGCATCGAAGGCTCGAGAGAGAATCAAATGAGGTGCTGAAGAGGTGAGCAATAGATCGAACAAGGATAAGTAAATAGTACAACCGAAAGTGAAGTAAAGAGTACAGCTCAACCCAACAAGAGATAGGAATTAGACTCATCCAAACACAAGGATTTGGAAATGGTGAGAAGATGAACATCTCGTTGAGTCTTTGCTACCTATATCAGGAGAGTAGACTCGTCCATCCATGAGAAGCTAGACACGGAAAGCACGTGGCAAACCCCGCACATCTTCACCCCTCCTAGGGGGAGAATAACCAAACCCAAGAAGTGGATACTCAAACAAGGTATATACATATATATATGCTCAACAAGAAGCCCGAACAAGCTCATAAGGGGAGCTCCATCCCATATCTCATCCAAAGAATGTGAGTAGCCAACATTCCCAGAAGTAAACACCATCGATGCCCAACATCCCCCATGTTTGCCCCATACTACATGTCAAGCGGATCAAACCACCACACCATGACACTCTCTCCTTTGGGTGGCACTGACTCGCCTGCATGGTTTTAGGTCGGGTCACAAGGACGCGTCTCGGTGGGGGAAAGCGCCACACATACTTGAGAGTTCCGGGTTAAGTCAAACCACACCTCGCAACTGCCCCACAGTCATGAGGTCTCCTCAAAGACAAGATCGTTCCATCCCTGACCCGTACACCCAGGGGTCTTTCTCCAGTGATCAGGGAGGAAAGGCACAGACTAGACTAGTAGAATGGACTGAGTCTGGAATGTCAACGGGTGACCCACTGCCTAGCCCTGCTGGAGGGTAATTCATAATATGATATCAGGTGACCCATTTTACATCCCTGCTAGAGTGTAAACCCTAATAAGATATCGGGTGACCCACTGCCCAACCCAGCTGGAGGGTAAACCTGGAATAAGTCGTCAAGTGACCCACTTCCCAGCCGTGCTAGAGGGTAGACCTAGAAGAAGTCGACGGGTGACCCACTGCCCAGCCCTGCTGGAGGGTAAACCAGGAACAAGTCAAAAGGTGACCCACTGCCCAGCCCTGCTGGAGGGTAGACCTGAAAAAAGTCTACGGGTGACCCACTACCTAGCCCTGCTGGAGGGTAAACCTGAAACAAGTCGATAGGAGACCCACTTCCTACCCCTACTTGAGGGTAGAGCTAAAACAAGACAACGATCGACCCACTGCCCAGCACTGCTGTAGGGTAGACCCTCAAGAGTCATCTGGTGACCCACTGCCTAGTCTCTACTAGAGGGTAAACCCTAAGAAGTCTATTAGCAACCCACTGCCCAACCCTGCTAAAGGGTAAACCTGAAGAGGTCGATGAGGAACCCTCTGCCCAGCACACTGGAGGGTAAACACAAAATTGCTCTAGCCATCTCTACTGGATGGTGTAACACAGGACAACCGAACACAGAGTGGGTATCGCACAACCACCCATCTCCAGAACAAACCAGGGGAAACCACTCAACCCTGTTGATTTAATTCATCGATCACAGAGCCAGGGGAAAACCTCTACCCTGCAGGTCAATAATCGATAATAGAGGGACCCTCTACACCGCTAGAGGTTAAAAGTATGAAAAGTAGAAAACGAAACGCACTTGGGGCCCCCACGATGTGTGGCCCCAGGTCAATTCCAACCAAGCACACAAATTTTCTTGGGTAAAAACAACCACATGTACCTCCTAGAGTTCTTGCATACTCCCAGAGTATGCCACATCTCTAGCCCAAAGCCTAACATGCACACTGCCCCCAACTTCAATGCAAAGGCATACACGTAACAACTCCAACATGCCACCTCAATGGCTGAGGCATGGCCAACCACGTCTCTTTAACCCCAAACATTACTCTCCCAAGAGTGAATGCGATCACATGCCAAGGGTCCGCTACAAACACGGTAGAAGAATCGCCAACGGGGCAATCTTTATATTTCCACATTTAATAAGATTGGTAATGTAACAGCCCGAGATTTTATGAAAAATATTCTTTTTTATTTTACTAATGTCTTGTGTTATACGCTACACCAAAAGGAGCTTTCACAACACGCATCCTTGACTTGCCTTGCATTACACGCAATCGCAACCTTCCTCGATAGCGTGTGTGGTACGTAATCCTGAGTTTCACGAAACAATGATATGCTATTAAAATATTATTAAAACTAGCCGTTATGAATAGTAATAACCACTTTTTAAATTTTAGAAATTTTAACTCTCAAAATGGACTTCATTTTTGGATTCGGAGTATCGAATTTAGCCTAAGGTGAAATTTTGGTACTTTTCAGATAACTTTCATATTCTGATGAATAGTGAAAATTACTAAATTATAATTAAAAACAACTTTTTAAATCGAAATAATTAATAGTGATAAGTCATTAATTTGAGTGGTTTTAAAGTATATTTAGAATATATTTTTACAATTTAATACAATGTTGGTCATTGGATGTAATTTCACATTTAAACTAGACATAAACAAGTGTCAATCTTTTGATAGATTTTGTTTCTTAAAAACACGCTATTTGTTTTAACAGCGGGATTTAATTATAAAATTAAATAATGCAACTTTTATGTTATGAATTTGGTAAAATAGACTTCATTTTTGAATTTGGAATATGAAATATAGCTTGGGATGAAATTTTGGCATTGTTCTGAAAAACATCAATTTTTGATGAATAGTGAAACTACTAAGTGGTAGGTTAAAAACTGAATTTTGCATAAAACTTAATTTTACCGCTTCTGTGAATGGAATTTCGAAAATCCGAGAGACACGGTTAATATCAAGGACTAAAATGTTGTTCAATGAGATGAAAATAATTTTTTTTGTGAATAGTAACTTTTTACTTTTTTTACCACGGTTAATAGTAAATAGGGTAACTAAGGGTAAATATGATATTAATATTACCCTAACACATGTCCTAATTCTATTGGACAAATTTAATTCGACCAAAAACAATCTTAGGAATAAAATATGACCATTTAGGCCCACTTGGATTAGATTAGGACATTTATTATTAATTTATTTAGAGAAGGGTTAAAATAGTTAAAATCAAAGTTTAATAAGTAAATCATTTCTAATATGGGGTTATACAAAAGATAAATTAGATTGTAAATATTAATTAGAAAGCTAAAAAGATTTACTACATGATGGTATTTTATTTGTAATTTTTAGACATCAAATAATTTAATATATTTATGACACAAAGATGATGCAGTAATTATCTTGTTAATGAAATATTGACATAATTGATGTTATAAACACCCAAATAAATGTAATTTGAGGCTTTTTATGAATTAAACTAATTTTCTAGGTTACTATGATATATTAGTGTTGATTTAATCAACTTGGTTCGAACATATAATTCTGTTATGACTTTTACAAAAATCATATATCAAATAGTGTCAAAATTGACACAATGTAGTTTTTAAATCAAATATTATATTAATAATTGTTATTTTATTCCTAAAAATCTAAGGTTCGGCCAAATGACTTATATAAGGATATATATATTAATAATAAACAATTTGGGGTTCGTTTGGCATGTTATAGTAAGTGTATTAACCATATAGTGTAAGAAAACAAAAAGACACGGTAAAAGTTAAATTATTTAACTTAGAGTTAAATCTAATTGATAAGGTTAAAATAATAACCTAAACTTGTCTAAATCCTATTGGTTGATAGTATTTCGACCCATCCCCACTTTAGCTTCGAAATAAGACCCTTTGGAACCATTATAAACCGATTTTGACTTTAATATAAAATAATATTTTGAGATATTCCTAAGGTGCCCCTCTCCTCCCCTATAAAAGGACACCTCCTCCCCCTCCTCCTCACACCAATTTGAGCACTCAAGATCGGCCAAACCCTACATATTTATCCTCTCCACTTCCCTAGAAACATCCTACAGGTTCTGGTCTTCCTCAAAGACCAATTTTAGTGCCCTAAGAGGAGGTCTCAAAGAGGCACTTCAAAGAAGAGGTAATTACCGTTACCAATTCTTTCATCTTTATTTCTTCTTCCACTTCTTCTTCTTAGGTTGTTTCATTATGAAGTAATAACATCAGTATCACTCATATACTGATATGTTATTATAAGTATGAAACAACCCTATTTCACCATCTATCCATCCTACGGAAAAAGAAATCACCGCGCGTGCGTAAGTACGGAATACCGTCTTCACGCCGTGGTGTAATCTATTTTCCACCACCACCTTACATGGATGGGTATAATGGTGTAAAGAATAACTATACATAGTTATTACAACATCATATTGATTCTGATATATTGTATAATCCACTCCAATTCAATTCAATATTTATAGAAATGATATCATCGCTCGTGCGTACGTACGGAATACCGTCTCCACGACGCGATGAGATTCATTCTCCATGTTAACCATTTAAGAATTATTATAATGTATATATAAGAAATAATAAGGAAATATATGACATTATAAAGCTACTGGATTTATGTATATATATATACATATGTATGTCATCTACTTACTTCCATTTCAAGACAATAAGGAAAGGAAAACAGCGTTCATGCGTACGTATGGACTACCGTCTCCATGAACGGTGTTTTTCATTTTTTTTATCTACCTATTATATATATATATATACTGAATATATATGATATATAAATCATATTTTATATTCTGGAAGTAAGTAAATCATGATATAAGTAATAATGATGTCAAGAACAACAAGTCAAAACACCTACGATAAATGAAACGATTTTACCCAAAACGCTTCTTTAACATGAAATTTACAAAAGAACGGGTAATATAATGTCATAAGTGAACCATATATGATATCATAACAATGAATATGATTCTGTAATAAGTCAATAACATTATTTAAATCATTATACAGGAGGTTCGGACACTTACAAAGCAAGTCGGACCTAAGGTAAGGGAAATATCACAATCTCATTTTTATCCGAGATTGTTTATTCGTAAGTATTTACTGGGGTGTATTTTATCATCCACATCCATGTTCCCTCAATATGTAATATTGTTTCCATCCACTTACAATAGTTTAAATCCAATTTTACCCTTCGGTGAGTTTTTAGTAAAGAATATGAAAGGAATCTTTTGTCGTTTTTTCGTACGAGGTACTTTTTGAATTTTCCGACAAAGGTACGAAGAATGTTTTTTTAACTTATACGGCATGAATGGATTTTTAAAACATTATTTCCAAGAAGATTCCTTTACAAGTTTTCAAGTTTATTTTTAATCAACTTCTTTATTTTATAATTGTATGACATGTTAAGAAAGGAAAAGTGTTTTTGAAGTAGAAAGGATATTTTCCTCAAGAATGAAGTTCATGTATTTTATCGAAATTATTTTCCATCTAAGATAATAAAAGGGTTCTGTTTTTATCCCTATTATTACATGGATTTGATTATGTTGTGATGGAAATATGTTTATGAATTCCTTTATCTTATATGAATTATTTTATGATGTCATGTTGTTTAAGAATCCCATTTTTATTACACGGGTTACGCTATGATGTATGATTTATGATTATGTGGCACACATAAGAAAGGATTCATTATAATATGGGTGGGACCTATATCTCCCTCCAATGCATTGGGTAAAGATTTTATATCTCATGAGATAGACATGGCTGAAATGGTAGGTTATACCGGTTCAGTGAAACATGACTGAAACGAGGGTTACTCGATTCAGAAAGGGACTTCGTCCACTAAGATAGTCTTGGCAATGAGTCTTGACTAACAAGAAATGATTCTCTATGATTATGTGTGTATGCCACAAAGTTTCACGTTTTAAGTTATGATTATTGGGATTTCATTTCACTACTATGATTTATCTCATGTTATGAAATTATGCTCTTTTTTGTAGGTTAAGATTTACAAATGTTATGTTCTTATTAATATTATGGGATTGATTTTTCTTTTGTATACCCTTACTGAGCATTTGAGCTCACCCTTTTATGTTTTCTTTTCCCCAGGATATAAAGAAAGGTTGTAGGTAAAAAAAAAGGGAAGATCTTTATGGGAGATATTGAAGATCTTTCACCACGATTAGAGGATTATATTCCGAGTTTCCAAAGACACTAAACTATTACGATCCTTGTGTGTGTTTTTTGTTATGTACTAAGTATTCCGCAAATGTAATGTAATGTCCATGTACGTCAGGCTCCGGGTCTCTACAGTTGGTATCAGAGGAAAGGTTTAGTCAACCTTTGGAAACTAGGATGCGAAAACGTTAGTGAGATCCCTAGAGATATTTCTAAGGTATGTCTAGGGATGCCCCTAAGGATAAGTATACGTATAGGATATAGTTCTAGAACTATGGTAACGATATTAGATTAAACCAAAGATGATAGATATTTAAGTTACTCCCCCTTTATTACGATTTTTGCATCTAACACTATTCTGTTTGGGTTTTAGAAAATGGCTGGAAACAAGATGATTCACAATAATGGAGGATATGATGGACAATGGAATGATATTCTTCATGAGAAACCAAATGAAATGGGATTTGGATGTCCAAACATCATTATTATGCCGAATCAGCAATCTCACAACATGATCAATAAATTAAAATTTGGTAAGTTTCCTGACTCGACTAATAAGAGAAAGATGGAGTTCCATGATGATCATAGAGGAAAGAAAGTTCAATTTCCCCTATGTAAATCATGTGGGAAGAGGCATCAAGGAGAATGTTTCAAGGGAACTGGAAGATGCTTTGGGTGTGGAAAAGAAGGACACAAAGCAAGTAAGTGCAAAGGAAAAGGGTCGGTTAACACCATGGATGAGGATAATGGTATTACTACGACATCAAAAATGGTTAAGTGTTTTAAATGTGGAATGTATGGGCATTATGCAAACAAATTCCCTAAGGGAAAGACTCGTGAAGAGAATCAGTATGGTCATATAGGTAGTATTTATGTGGATGATGATGAAGAGACTACAAATGATATGTGAGATGAAAGAATTTTTGAAGCTCGGTCAATGGTTTGAGAATGTAGTGGAATGATTACATGTTTATCATGTGTAATTTTGGAATAAAGAGACATCTAAGGATTGTTACACTGTTGTATTTCCTTGTGTTTTGAAAGTGTATGATTAATGTTACCAGTATCCATGAAAGGTTATTCAGATATTTTTGGAATGTAGATGATATGCGCATAATGAAGGGATAAGGAGAAAATTAAATGTTTGATAGTATTCATGAGCTCATGATTGATTAAGTGATATCACGGTTTGAGTATATAGAATTTTGAGGATTTTGGTATGTGGAAAGTGTTAACTTTTAACTGCACTCATGTTTTCACTAAGGTATTCAAGAGAATACACGATTAAGGACTTTGAATGTTTGGAATGTGACCAACAAGACATATCTTATGATATGTGGGGATCAACGACAGTATTAAATCTCTGGTAATCGATGTCACTATATTATGAGAGTGGACTGCAGTATTATGTATAAGCCTAAAGATTAGACTGGATTATGTTGGACATAAGTTAGTATTGTTTAAGGATAGAAGATTTTCGATATTATTGATGGGATGTTATTGTAACGTAGTTTTAGAAAAAGGGACAACCTGCAGGACGGGCGACAGCCCATCGCTTCGGACAAGGCTGTAGGAATCGAACCCACAACCGAAGTGCGACTGGCCTTAATCGCCTACCACTGGCCTACAGGAATTCCTTGTTTAGTAGAAACTAGTTTTATTATATTAAGCAGCATGATATATGAAGTATAAGTCCATTTTAGGAACCATATATGATTAATCTCACTATAGAATGACTTATGTATATTTAATAACTTTTGCTAACCTTTTGTTTGAGACAAATGGAATGAACAGTCATTCTATCACATGATCTGCTAACACTTCACAAATACCAAATTCAACTTCATTTATTTAAGAGATGAAGAAGAAATTGTTCAAGGCACGAACAAAAGTGAGATTGTACCAAAATAAAGTAAGTATTTATTCTAAGCAAATTTTCAACTTTAGGGAAATGATCTTGAAAACCAAAAATGTTGTCCTAGTGATCTTATACCTAATGAATCAGATGGTACCATATATCATCACAAATCTATGGATTTGTGATTACTGGCTTTTCCATAGCCATGTTCTATACCACTCTCCATCAGAACATGATGGTTAGATTTCTCTTCCATATCCATATTTTCACCTATGTGGAAACCCAGTGATTAGTTTATTTGGGTAATCGTTACATTTCATACTTTAGTTTTTAAAGCCAAGTTTTGGTATTCCCTTTTACGATGTGGGCTTCTATTAAAGAAACTTTCAAATAGTAAACCATTTATAACCCCGACGAATTTCGAGGGCGAAATTCATTTTAAGGGGGGTAGAATGTAACAGCCCGAGATTTTATGAAAAATATTCTTTTTTATTTTACTAATGTCTTGTGTTATACGCTACACCAAAAGGAGCTTGCACAACACGCATCCTTGACTTGCCTTGCATTACACGCAATCGCAACCTTCCTCGATAGCGTGTGTGGTACGTAATCCTGAGTTTCACGAAACAATGATATGCTATTAAAATATTATTAAAACTAGCCGTTATGAATAGTAATAACCACTTTTTAAATTTTAGAAATTTTAACTCTCAAAATGGACTTCATTTTTGGATTCGGAGTATCGAATTTAGCCTAAGGTGAAATTTTGGTACTTTTCGGATAACTTTCATATTCTGATGAATAGTGAAAATTACTAAATTATAATTAAAAACAACTTTTTTAATCGAAATAATTAATAGTGATAAATCATTAATTTGAGTGGTTTTAAAGTATATTTAGAATATATTTTTACAATTTAATACAATGTTGGTCATTGGATGTAATTTCACATTTAAACTAGACATAAACAAGTGTCAATCTTTTGATAGATTTTGTTTCTTAAAAACACGCTATTTGTTTTAATAGCGGGATTTAATTATAAAATTAATTAATGCAACTTTTATGTTATGAATTTGGTAAAATAGACTTCATTTTTGAATTCGGAATATGAAATATAGCTTGGGATGAAATTTTGGCATTGTTCTGAAAAACATCAATTTTTGATGAATAGTGAAACTACTAAGTGGTAGGTTAGAAACTGAATTTTGCATAAAACTTAATTTTACCGCTTCTGTGAATGGAATTTCGAAAATCCGAGAGACACGGTTAATATCAAGGACTAAAATGTGGTTCAATGAGATGAAAATAATTTTTTTGGTGAATAGTAACTTTTTACTTTTTTTACCACGGTTAATAGTAAATAGGGTAACTAAGGGTAAATATGATATTAATATTACCTTAACACATGTCCTAATTCTGTTGGACAAGTGTAATTCGACCAAAAACAATCTTAGGAATAAAATATGACCATTTAGGCCCACTTGGATTAGATTAGGACATTTATTATTAATTTATTTAGAGAAGGGTTAAAATAGTTAAAATCTAAGTTTAATAAGTAAATCATTTCTAATATGGGGTTATACATAAGATAAATTCTATTGTAAATATTCATTAGAAAGATAAAAAGATTTACTAAATTATGGTATTTTATTTGTAATTTTTAGACATCAAATAATTTAATTTATTTATGACACAAAGATGATGCAGTAATTATCTTGTTAATGAAATATTGACATAATTGATGTTATAAACACACAAATAAATGTAATTTGAGACTTTTTATGAATTAAACTAATTTTCTAGGTTACTATGATATATTAGTGTTGATTTAATCAACTTGGTTCGAACATATAATTCTGTTATGACTTTCACAAAAATCATATATCAAATAGTGTCAAAATTGACACAAAATAGTTATTAAATCAAATATTATATTATTAATTGTTATTTTATTCATAAAAATCTAAGGTTCGGCCAAATGACTTAGATAAGGATATATATATTAATAATAAACAATTTGGGGTTCGTTTGGCATGTTATAGTATGTGTATTAACCATATAGTGTAAGAAAACAAAAAGACACGGTAAAAGTTAAATTATTTAACTTAGAGTTAAATCTAATTGATAAGGTTAAAATAATAACCTAAACTTGTCTAAATCCTATTGGTTGATAGGATTTCGACCCATCCCCACTATAGATTCGAAATAAGACCCTTTGGAACCATTATAAACCGATTTTGACTTTAATATAAAATAATATTTTGAGATATTCCTAAGGTGCCCCTCTCCTCCCCTATAAAAGGACACCTCCTACCCCTCCTCCTCACACCAATTTGAGCACTCAAGCTCGGCCAAACCCTGCCAATTTCTCCTGTCCACTTCCCTAGAAACATCCTAGAGGTTCTGGTCTTCCTCAAAGACCAATTGTAGTGCCCTAAGAGGAGGTCTCAAAGAGGCACTTCAAAGAAGAGGTAATTACCGTTACCAATTCTTTCATCTTTATTTCTTCTTCCACTTCTTCTTCTTAGGTTGTTTCATTATGAAGTAATAACATCAGTTTCACTCATATACTGATATGTTATTATAAGTATGAAACAACCCTATTTCACCATCTATCCATCCTACGGAAAAAGAAATCACCCCGCGTGCGTACGTACGGAATACCGTCTTCACGCCGTGGTGCAATATATTTTCCACCACCACCTTACATGGATGGGTATAATGGTGTAAAGAATAACTATACATAGTTATTACAACATCATATTGATTCTGATATATTGTATAATCCACTCCAATTCAATTCAATATTTATAGAAATGATATCATCGCTCGTGCGTACGTACGGAATACCGTCTCCACGACGCGATGAGATTCATTCTCCATGTTAACCATTTAAGAATGATAATAATGTATATATAAGAAATAATAATGAAATATATGACATTATAAAGCTACTGGATTTATGTATATATATATACATATTTATTTCATCTACTTACTTCCATTTCAGGACAATAAGGAAAGGAAAACAGCGTTCATGCGTACGTACGGACTACCGTCTCCATGAACGGTGTTTTTCATTTTATTTATCTACCTATTATATATATATATATATACTGAATATATATGATATATAAATCATATTTTATATTCTGGAAGTAAGTAAATCATGATATAAGTAATAATTATGTCAAGAACAACAAGTCAAAACACCTACGATAAATGAAACGATTTTACCCAAAACGCTTCTTTAACATGGAATTTACAAAAGAACGGGTAATATAATGTCATAAGTGAACCATATATGATATCATAACAATGAATATGATTCTGTAATAAGTCAATAACATGATTTAAATCATTATACAGGAGGTTCGGACACTTACAAAGCAAGTCGGACCTAAGGTAAGGGAAATATCACAATCTCATTTTTATCCGAGATTGTTTATTCGTAAGTATTTACTGGGGTGTATTTTATCATCCACATCCATGTTCCCTCAATATGTAATATTGTTTCCATCCACTTACAATAGTTTAAATCCAATTTTACCTTTCGGTGAGTTTTTAGTAAAGAATATGAAAAGAATCTTTTGTCGTTTTTTCGTACGAGGTACTTTTTGAATTTTCCGACAAAGGTACGAAGAAAGTTTTTTTTAACTTATACGGCATGAATGGATTTTTAAAACATTATTTCCAAGAAGCTTCCTTTACATGTTTTCAAGTTTATTTTTAATCAACTTCTTTATTTTATAATTGTATGACATGTTAAGAAAGGAAAAGTGTTTTTGAAGTAGAAAGGATATTTTCCTCAAGAATGAAGTTCATGTATTTTATCGAAATTATTTTCCATCTAAGATAATAAAAGGGTTCTGTTTTTATCCCTATTATTACATGGATTTGATTATGTTGTGATGGAAATATTTTTATGAATTCCTTTATCTTATATGAATTATTTTATGATGTCATGTTGTTTAAGAATCCCATTTTTATTACATGGGATACGCTATGATGTATGGTTTATGATTATGTGGCACACATAAGAAAGGATTCATTATAAGATGGGTGGGACCTATATCTACCTCCAATGAATTGGGTAAAGATTTTTTATCTCATGAGATAGACATGGCTGAAATGGTAGGTTATACCGGTTCAGTGAAACAAGACTGAAACGAGGGTTACTCGATTCAGAAAGGGACTTCGTCCACTAAGATAGTCTTGGAAATGAGTCTTGACTAACAAGAAATGATTCTCTATGATTATGTGTGTATGCCACAAAGTTTCACGTTTTAAGTTATGATTATTGGGATTTCATTTCACTACTATGATTTATCTCATGTTATGAAATTATGCTCTCTTTTGTAGGTTAAGATTTCCAAAAGTTATGTTCTTATGAATATTATGGGATTGATTTTTCTTTTGTATACCCTTACTGAGCATTTGAGCTCACCATTTTATGTTTTCTTTTCCCCAGGATATAAAGAAAGGTTGTAGGTAAAAAAAGGGAAGATCATTATGGGAGATATTGAAGATCTTTCACCACGATTAGAGGATTATATTCCGAGTTTCCAAAGACACTAAACTATTACGATCCTTGTGTGTGTGTTTTTTGTTATGTACTAAGTATTCCGCAAATGTAATGTAATGTCCATGTACGTCAGGCTCCGGGTCTCTACGGGTAATGAGCCTCTGCCCACCTGTACAGATTGCACTGTTTTAATTCCCACAAAAAACACATGAGATAGACTACTTACATGCCCGAAAAGATCAACTGGTGAAAATGTACTATTCACCGTAACCAACCCATGTGGGGCCCACCCCAAGATCCCGAAACTGAACAAACAGATCACACCACTACGATCCCCTTGAAAAAACACAAAAGATTGAATACTCAATTGCCCATAATGGACACCCGGTGAAAAAGGTATTATTCATCGTAGCTAGGTCGGGTGGGACCCACACCACATCCCCAAAAAAGGTCAGTCGAACTACGTCATCGCAATGCTCTCGGAAAAACACATCAAAAGCACTACTCAATTGAGTGGAACAGATACCAAGAGAAAAAGATACATTCCATCTTACCACGCACAAGCGGTACCACGCAGAACCTGCACCCCAGTCCAGATGCGCTGCCAACAGATCGCACTGTTGCGATCCTCCTAGAAAAGTATACAAGATGGACTATTTACTTGTCCAAAACGGTCTCCCAGTGACAGAGATAGAAAATCACCATCAATGCCCAAATAACCCTCGTCGGGCCCGCACCATCGTGTGGAATTAGAGCGAGCGGATTGCACCATTGCATTCCCCTCAGAAAAACATCCGAAATCAACTGCTCGCACGCCCCAAACGAACGACCGATGAAAAAGTCGGTAAATGCTACTCGCAGCTCAAAAGAAGGGTCGTGGGCCCCATGCCTAAACTCCTTCTTTAATGCCCAAAACCACCATGGAAGGCTTTTCCCCGGCTCTAGGGTCCCAATGCCG
Source organism: Viscum album (assembly GCA_963277665.1). Taxonomy (NCBI): domain Eukaryota; kingdom Viridiplantae; phylum Streptophyta; class Magnoliopsida; order Santalales; family Viscaceae; genus Viscum; species Viscum album. Next base: position 1,400,425,628 of record OY728150.1, read on the forward strand.
CTGACAGCGCTCAAAACGAACATCAGACGCGTCCGTGCCGTCCAAATCAAGTTCCCCGGAAAAAACGCCAATTCGCTTAAAGACACATCGCACCTCTATATCCCCTCGTTTCGGGAATTAAAAATTCCTGAATCCTTCTCAAACTGTTTCCCTTGACGTGAGGTCCATGCTTCCGCTGACAGCATGTAAAGTGGACGCCTGTCGCTCAAGATACGGGCGTCCGATGTTGGAGGGGAAAACCACTTGGGCCGGACAGGCCCTATCCGGCCAGTCCGCCCAGCCGCGGGTTCGGTCCACACAGCCGCGGCCCACTGGCCCCTACCCCTACCACTGACCGGCCGACATGGCTGGTCCTTACACCATGTGTAGACCCGCCATAGGCGGGTCTTGGTCTCCTCCGGGGTCACACACCGCGACCCCTCCTTCCCGCGCCGGTGAGGCGCCGCCCGACCGACCGGATGGTCGGCCTCTTCCGCCGCCACTGTCCTGGGCCACCGCACTGAGGAGCCCCCGTGGAGCCTGCCGCCTACCAGAGCCACCGCCTGGAACTGCTCCGCCCTCCAGAGCTCGCCGGACTACAGAAAGAACCACCAAAAACACCCCTAGCATCGTTGGATCACCGCGACGACCTCCAAACTCGGATTTCAATTCTGAGAAGTGTGACATGTAGGTTATAAAAAATGAAACCCATTTATGGGATTTGATTGAAAATTAGACAGAGGTTTTATTCAAAAATTTGTGCTCGAAGTAGATTGTGGAAATAAAAATTGAAAACTGCAACGATCCTACCTCTTGGATGTTGCTCGGAGCTTCACGGAGTGTCCGCCGCCGCGCCATGCCTTGCTAGAGTTCCCTCGCCCGAGTCGAGGATGAGATGGCAGGATAACGCCTACTACGATCTAGGCGAAGGGGAAGAAGAGGGAGGGGTGTGTTATTTTTTTAAAAAGAAAACACTTAACCACCCGCCCGTCGGCTCAAACCCGAACTCTCGACGGGGTCGGGATTAAGCATCCCCTAAGATAAAAACCATGCTATGAACACAATGGATGTCTCAGAATATTAATTATAGGCCTCGTTCAAAAGTTATAAAAATGTATGCCCAAAGCCGCCAAATTACGAAAACGCCCCTAGGGCCATATTTTTTTCACAGACGGGTCGCAGCCACACAACATACAACCCTACAAGGGTAAACGAAACGTTCTTGAATCAACAGTGCCCTCGGTTTTCCAATCTAAGCCTCTATTTAAGAGATAATTGAGTTTAACCATTAAACACTTAAATTAATTATTTAATTTATCCATTTAACGTTCCGGAAGCGAGCGAGGGGTTCAAACATCCCACCCTGACATGTTTTATGTCGTTTCTAGGGTAAGAACCCCATTCCGGACCCATCCGTAAACTCAGATCTCTGATCTGGATCACTGTTTAGGATTTATCCCTTTTATTTGGTGTGTACAGTGTGAATGCACTGAAAATTTAATTCCGGCCACACCGGGGCTCAGAATCACACGTCGTCTGAAGGTGTTGCTATGGAATAACATCAAAAATATTCAAATGTCTTTCGCAGAAAAAACTTGGTTCTTACAAAACCTATGGTTTCTCCTCTCCAAATTCATTTCCATCCTCTTCCTAAATCCTCTCTACCATGGATGTTTAGGTAAGGGTTCTGTCTTTTCCTTCTATGTGCTTTTACTATACTTATCAAAAATGTATATATATATATAAACATATATATGTTTGGTCACAAAACTGACACGTTATCTTGGTTTTTTAAATAATATCATTGTTTTTTAAATGATGTTTATCATATAAAAATCACGTATGAGGTTTTATTTTTATGTTTTCCATGGGTTTCTATTTTACAATGGTTATATATATACGGACGTGTGTGTGTCTTTGGATATATATAAATATATATATATAGTTTTTCTCTAAAACTTCTGATTTTCTTGGATGGTTTTACAAATACAAATTCTTGGTTTTAAAGGATATTCTTGTCATGGAAATCATACAAGGGTTTTATGTTTCTTTTACCCAAATAAGTTTCACTACATATATACAATTGTGATTATATATATATATATATATATTTGTTCTTAATAAAACCAAACTAGATTCATTTATTTAAGGATGAATAATTTCTACTTTAATGACATTCATAATGAATGTGAACCATGCTAGGTTTCATGGTGTTAAATGTTGATGAAATTATAAATATGAATGTATTATTATATAGATATATGTTTGTACTTATTTATGAAACAAACCCTCGGTTTTACATTATTGTTTTCAAATTTGGATAATTGGTTTAGATTTTTTGTATTAATATGGAAATTATGTATTTGAGTATTATGTCTTAATAAAGAACCCATATGTACATATGGTTATATATATATATATATATATATATATATATTATATGTATGTAATTTGTGTGGTTGATTTTCATGCATTTCCATTTATAACATTTGGTTAAATAGTTTGAAGTACCCATGTGTAATGTTTATAAACAAAAATGAATAGTAAAGCATGTTTAGGAAGAATTCATTCAATACCTCACATGAAATAATTTTTTTTCATATTAAGTTTTCAAATCATGATCAATTTTTCACAATGTATGATTTTGTTTTTTAATTTTTATGGTTTATCCCATTTTTAATTTCTAATTATCATTACATGATTTAACCATGAATAATAACTATTATTAATTTAAAAACATGTATTTTAATGCATTGAATGTTTACTACCATGGAATAATTTTTTGTAAAGTTATTATTTTATGTGATAAATCAAACAATTTATAATTTATTTATCTCATAGGATAATTTATGAAATAAGAATTTAATTATTCAATGTTGTATGGGACACATTAAATAAGGGACAAAATGAAATTATTCTAAATGGAATGGGACCCAAAGAAATAAATAAATAATTTAATAAATCAAATTGGTATGGGAAACTATGATTTAAATACAATTTCACATGCGAGGAATTCGTTGGTCATAGTATGTGATGGGTGGGGCCCACTATAGCCCTTGAATGCATCGCTAGGTCTCATGAGACAAATATATCTGGATTGGATGAGGCCTTTCTCGATTTGATATATGGTTTTGGCCGAGGCCTTAATCAATTTTAGAATTCCTTGTAGAGGCCTTGAAAATGTGTTTCAGAATGTCCAGCATATGCACTTCCCTCATTATGTTTATAATATTTAATTAACCATGTGAATATTCATCTAGTTTAATATAATTTGTTAAGATCATATATTTATGGCTTTAAAAAGAAGTAAATGCAAGTGGAATACTGTTTTTTCAGTACTCACCTTCTAAAAATTAGTACAATTGCTTGAAATTTATCTGTTATTTTTGGATTTACAATTAGTATGTAATCAAATTAATGTTATCATTTTATGTGCAACTCTAATAGTGTGTTTCATTCATTCATAAACTATGTACTTTCAATTTCACATGTCACAATTATTATAGTCATAATAACTATTGATTTACATGTTGGAGACTATACATTTTGTACAATCTTGAGTAAGATTAGAATATTTTTTTATTATATCCTTGTTTAAATTCAATAAAATGTCCTCTAAATACTCTTGAAAAAATGCAATGTTATGGTTCAAAAATTACTGTTTTCATTAAGAAAATAATTTATGAATATTTTTTTATTGGGGTGTTTTTAAAAGTTTTTTTAAATATTATATTTTTAAAACCCCCTAAATAGACATTCATAAGATCACCCTATGTTTTAAATTATTTTTTACAGGTTTAGTAAATTTGAGATACTCTGTTTAATGGCACCTTTGTGGAGTATTTTTGTTTGGTAATTGATGTATTGTAATATTTGTATATGGTTTTCCCAAACCTAAGCCTCAATGATACCCTATAATGGATAATGATGTGTAATTATTCATAATTTAATTTTATAAATAAATTAAACACCATGTTTATTCACTCACCAGCTCCAGGGCTTCTGGGATCGGGGTGTGAAACCTTATCTATAAATGATTAGAAAATGAGTTTGATAGGATTTAAATTTTTTATAGGATAAAACAGAAAGTCCATTTTTTTAGGAATTTCTATTATGGTATTAGTGATTTTTTGAAATAATTAATATTTTAATTTTTTTTATCAAATTAATGTTTTAATAGTAAATGAGTATAAATTATTTTAATGTGAAATGTAATTTTTATTATGGATTCAAAACTATTTTTGTGAAAACCCCTTAATTTTCAATAAATGCGAGTTTGTACTTTAAAAGTGAAATTTAACATATTATAAAATAATTTAGTTAAAACGAATATATTTTTCGGAATCGGGACTTCTAAATCATCCAATGGTGACTTTTTCATAATTTTTCTGAGGCAGACAAAATTTTGGGTAAAAATGAAATACCATATATATAAAATATGTGATTTATGACAGTATAATGTGATTTAAGAAATACTAGAATGGATACCATAGAAAAAATATATGTTTTAAAATTAATATTATGTGATTTTTATTTTTTTTATTTTTTATTTTTTATTATGTGATAGTGAATCCTCTAAGACATAGAAAAAATTTAATGCTTTTAAGCCATTTTCGTGAGTGTTTGACTCAGCTGAACAAAAGTAGAATAAATCATTTAATATCATCAGACTTTCTTGTTATAAAGTAATTTTTTCAAATCCTATTTGTTGAAAACCATGGAAAAATATCATGATATGATTTGTGGTTTTGAATATTTTTTTATATAGATTCCAAAACATAAGATTGTGATATATTAATCAATTCCCAGGTTATTTCCTACATAAACACAACAAATATTAAAATTATTTTCACTAAAAATACATGGATCACATTATACATAGCCCTACCATCTCATTAATCATCCCATGTATCCCCAAGATCTCAAGAATCCCTTCTTTGAACTTTTTAAGTCACACTCTCAATTAAGGGTTTCCTGTATTAGTCATGTTTATACTAGTTTCTTTATATTGTCACACATTTTATTTTCAATTACAAATGATAGGGTATTTTTTCACACCCCCATACTAACCTAATTAAATTTGTATGATGGGGGACCTCTTTATCTCTCATTAATCCCTCCAATTTACCCTTTTTACATTGGTGACTTTTAGAAAGAGATCCTCACTTTCATTTCTCAATTTTTATCCAGGTTTCATTATATTGTTACACCATTTTATATTAAATTTAAAATTATATGGTATATTATTAAAACTGACCCATACTTCCATAATTTTTTTATGATGGGAGACCTCCTTCCCTAAAATTAATCCCTTCCATTTACACTTGTCATAATGAAAAAAATTCTTAAGAAATATTCATTTCCTCCTCTTTCTTCGATTTTCTCTTTTATGTTACAGCTTATATTTAAATATTACATGAGTTGGAAAATGTATTTATATGACCCCTTACTATCCCTTTAATTTTTATATAATTTTTTACCACATTCCCTCTAATCAACCCTTTTATATTTACTATGTCACACCGTTAGGATGCCAAAATTGCACAATAGTTTTCCATGCCAAAATCAACATGTAGTGAATAGCATTCCCATTTCTCTATTATGGGTATTTAACATTAAAAACATATAAATATTGATTATATACATTCATTTATTTATTTTACATTACTTTATCATGTAATAATGGTTAATTTTGAATGAATCCATGATATATTAATTATGTTGAACTATTAACCGTGATATTGAAATGTTTATGAAGGGTGTGCCCTAATAACGCTCTAATGAAATGGGTAATGTTAAGTATCATGATATTACATGTGGAATGATGGTTTACCCATGATAAATACTGTGAAATTATGTTTTAATAAATCTAATCCTATTGCAATGATATTTGGATCAGGCTAATATCATGTTGTATGATTTCTGACATTTACATGTTATCATATCCATGCTATATAATTCCATTATGAGCTTGTTTCAGTATTGATCCATTTATATTGCTATTTTTTAATACGTATAATATTCATAAATTTTTCTTGTTTACTCCTTTAATGAGATTTATAGGTCTCCCTTTCTTATGTATATCCTCAGGTTATCTTATGCAGTGTTATGTACGAATGTATGAGTTATTCCTATGAGAGAATATTGATATAAAAATGATATATTTCATTCTTTAAGTTATTATGTAATGTTCCTAATTTAAAAAGACACTATACCTATTAATCCAAAGAGTTTTATTATGTTCATTTTTATGAAATATTTCATGATTATGTGTGTAATAATGATCAGGGTTGTTAAGACCACCTATAACAATGATTTTTATGATTGTACAATTGACAAAAACAAACTCCAATACAACGGATAATAACAAATATACAATGTTTAACATTAAAATTTTGATGTCTACTCCATGGAGTGATGTGGATTATTTATGTATCACACTACCAACAAGATTAACACATTATGTATAATAAATAATGGTATAATGTTAAAACCTATAGTTGTTTTTCACTTGACTATGCTTATATATATCCCAAACAAAAAGTTATTTAGGAACATATCAATGATAAATTTTTGGGTAACAATAGAAAATTATTCAACTAATGATTAATTCTTATAATATTTTTTATACGGTGAATTATAACATATACACATTATGTTCACTATATCATACAGGAAGACGAAACACTGAAACATTCACAAGAAAAATAAACTTCTTCAAATTGAATGCTATACTCCATATTACATCCAATTAAATATAATTACTGGAATTTCCACCTCTTTTATCTGTACACATTTTTCATCTTAGTTATACAAATATTTCAAAATATTCACAGAAGTAAATTATTAGCTAAATTTGTATTGTAATATTAATGTAAAATTAAAATATTATTATTAAATGATAAAACTTATATCAATTACTATAAAATTATAATCAACTAAATTAATATTTGTAGTTAAAATATATTTGAATAATTACAAAATTTTGAAAATGAATACAAGTAATAATATTTGTTCACAATGCCTAGATTATCAATAATAAATTAAATTTATGTCATGTTCAAGAAAATTAATATATAAGAAATTTATTTTGAAGTGGATTTTACTCAATATTTTAACGTGTCTATGACATGGAATACATTTTTGGGCATCAATGAATAAAGTTTTATAGTTCCATTAACAATTTGAATATCCACGCATTTGTAGTGGTCTAAAATCTACAACATGACACTCTATATATTATTTACAACAAAGAATCAAAAATTAGTTAAATCATGGTGGCCCCAAACAATCTAGATGAACTAAATTACAACGTCCTTTAAATCGTAACAGTAGATACTTCCCTATAAAATATTCCCCCTTCTTATATTCACTAATAGAGAAATTTTATTGATAGACTTATGGTTTAATTTTTATCCCTCTTGGAAAATAATATCAAAATTAACATACTAGACATGAGTTGAAATAGCCATAAAAAAGAATTGATATGGTATAGATTCAATTCATAACATAAACCTAAAATTCGAAAATACATCATCTCGAAATGGCTTGCTGAACATGTCAACAATTTTTTATTTTAGAAAAATAATTTCAAATTTTTTATTTTTTATCTCCACATGTTCATTTTTTAAATGGTATTTGATATAATATATTATTATTAATAAATAGTGTTCTATATTCATTGATAAATTAAAATATATTTTTATCACATCCTAAGAGAAGTGGGAACATCAATGAAAACCTTGAAATATTAACAATATTTCTTTATATATATTAAATAAGTCATGGAAGTAGTTGCAACAAAATTTTCAGTTTAATTTTTGATTAATTTCATAAGATATTAATTCTAAATTGTAAAAAATACAACACATCACCCTGATAGAAAAATCCATAGTATTTCGACATCCACTCATCAATATATCCTAACTAATTTGTAGTTGTATAACAAAAGTGATCTATATTATTTCAATATAAAAACAATAAAAAGTTGTTCCTTTGATATATAGGAGACTCTGATTTTAGAATAAAAATGGGAACCTTTTGGTAAAATTTTATACTATGAAAAAATTTAAGAGTATACACAATATCTAATAATAAAGCTATAAGGCAATGTAAAATTTCAATCAGACTCCAAAATATCATTATGTACAAATATGTTTCTTGTTTATCAATTGAGAAATTATTTTCAATTAAAATTGGTCTATAAACCCTAATAAAATCCTCTATACTACTCTTAATTCAAATTTCCTATGAATTTTTATCATTATAATAAAAAATGTAATGTTTCTTATGAGAAATATTTAAACCAATAATATATATTACATTCCAGGCATATACATCATGAATAAATCTTCCATCCTCAACGAATGCTTCTCAGGAAATTCATCATGACTAGTAAAAAAATATATACTAAAAATATAATATAAAGAGATTATTTTTTTCATTGTTGATGTTATAATTCACATCCTATATTCATTTTCTGAAATTCAAACTTTCCTATAGTTTTTGATAATAGAATTACAACCTATTGGGGATTATTTCAAACAATATAAAGCCTTCTTAAAAATGAAAACAACATTCTAATATTCTATATGATATTTACCACATGTTATATTCTTGAAAAAAACCTCATTAAATTCATCACCGAGGATGAATAACTTTTATTTTTTGAAAAATTGTATATTCCACTTTTTCTGAAATAACAAGAATTATAATTATGTTTTACTTATTTGAATATAATTAGAATATTTAATGAAAATCATTTCATTCAACCTATATATTACCTTTTCAAACTAACAATTATTTATTTTTAATGTCTTTACCATTATCATTCAATTTTTTTCATAACACACACATTGTTTTTATGATATTCTATTCTTTAGGATTGGGTACAAAATCTCAATTATCATTCTTCTCTATCAAACCAGGTTATTCATTTATATAATAAATATATTGAAGGTACTTGTTATATTATTCTACAAAAAATTAATAATATATAGTTTTATGATTACTGTCCTCATATTACGTATAATTGAATTCTTCATTCTATTGTCCCAAATTCAATTTTGAAAATGAACTAGCCTAATTATCCTTGAATGAGTTGATTAGACCACTACCTCATTACTTAAAATGATTTATTATTATTTTACTACATTTATATACTAAACACATTAATATTTTTCTTTGCTTTATTTATGTTTTTAAAAAATCATAAACATCCTTGTTATATCTTGATTTATCATGTGAAACTCATATCATTGAATATTCCCAGAATTTAACAAAATATAAATAAATAATAGATTTCATAATTGTGTAAAATGTTATGACATATTTCATTTTGAGGATATCCATGAAAGATTTTATAAATATGTTGATTCTCTACCTTACACAGTCCTCACCATTTTCCTTCAAAACAAAAGGACTATATAAATCCCCATGATATCTCCAAATAGGTGAATTTAAATAATACACCTCTTATTATTACATATATGAGTTATATATATGATACACTAGTTTTAGATATAAACCACCATACCAATATAATATATCCATAAATAATGTGATTTATTATATATACAATCTATTTTCCAAGCTATCTCCACCAAACATCAATTATTCCATTCATTTATATCATTTTTTTTTGTGATTTTATATTGCACTGAATTCATATCTAATCATATTATTCTCAAGATAATATTAAGACATCTAATTTTTTTACTCATATACATTATATATATGGATATTCTTGAGAAAGAAACCCCAATATTTCATTTCAAAACTTTCATTCCTTAAAATATTTTATAATTACTTTGATTTTTGTTTCACAAACATAAAACACATAATATGAGATAATTAATCATTTAATGAAATAAAATTTTTATCTAAATTTATTGATTACATCATCATGATCCTTCACACGTATGAATGAATTTGCTTCAATGGTAGAGTAGATTTAATCCTTACCTTCTGATATAAAAATTTATTGATATTCTGCTTTTGAAATTTTTATTGCATCTAATTTCATTCTATTTTTACAATGTAAACAAGAAAAACATTGTCTTGAAGGGTAATTAAAATACTCTAAATTTTAAAGATAATTTCAATCCCTTGCTAATTCTTTTTCTTGTTTCATAACATGATACAATGAATTTCCCACATCCACATCCTGAAATAGTTTTCAATTACACCACTATCCATTTTTCACACTTTTTCTATCTTAATGATTCTCAAAAAATGATTCACCAATTTTACAAAAAATTCATGACCATAAAAATTTATAAATGAAATAAATATGAAAATACATTTCAATCCATCAATAAATATATTGATTTGGGATTTGCGATTTTATTTTCATATAACTAGGGAAAAAATCTGTTAATATTGAAAGGTAAATCATTACTAAGGAAAGAAGATAAAAAATAAAAGATTTTCAAAAAATTTAAAATCATAAATATCCTCTCATATGATAAAAAAATTCCATGAAAGAAGGACTTTACCATTTATATGAATTAAGTACTTCATCCATAATTAAGGCTTTATCATTCCATTAGTCTTTCTATTATGAGGCTTCAATATACAAGAAACACATATTTTATGGTATGGTAACATGATAAGTATATAATTACAATAATTATGACGATAATCAAACATTAATGTTATTTTTCTAAATTATACCAAACTTCTTATTTGATTTGTGTCTATAGATCATTATGAGTTAATAAATTTTCTTATATTGATAAGAATTAAACAACACCTACCTATTATCACATCTAGTTTTTTATAATGTATTAATTGAATTAAATTATTTTGTATTCTTGAATACCCATCAATATTATAAATAACTATAGATAACATTTTTATTTTTAATGTAATATTGTGTAAAAATTTTGGTCCACCATCCTTCTATCTTCATAAAGTAACTAATTATTAAAAAAAGTTATGTAATATAATGTTTTTGAAATAAAAACACCTTGAAATTTTTATCATCCATTTTTCAATGAAATTTATATAACCCACATGAATCTTATTTTCAATCAATTTACTATTATATAAATTTATAATTTTTGGAAGATCACTTCATTGATCAAGAACCATTATCATCCTTATTAATTTCTTCTACGAAGTGTTTTCACTGAAATTGTCAAAATTATTATCTTATTTAAGGAATGAGTAATATTATTCTTCAAGAGAATCAATATTCATAAAAATTCTTCAAATTATGAAACAAAATTTTCTGAATTGGTTTTTTATTTTTTTATAATTTATTTTGTTATGGTAGTTTTTTTGTAAATGATGAATCCCATTTTTATTCTTTATGAAAATTTCTTCAAACGTGATGTTAATAGTCACTTTATAATCAATTAATTTATTTATCCCCTCATTATTAGATTTTAACTTATAATTTTTATTTCTAGTGAATGTATCATAGTTGAGATAATATTTATTACATATCATCTATTTTTTATCTCATTATATTATTTGAAAAGTTGTTAGAGTCATTTATGAAATTTCTATTTAGAATTAATTCCAAAAATTTATTTTATTCTTATATACTTTCATGACTACATTTATCACATGAATTTTTTTGAACATTCACATTAAAAATGTCTAGTTATTCAAAACCATCACTTCTAGATGAAAGAATCATGTCCATCATCATTCTACATCCCCGACCTACTACCTCATTTATCGAAGGCAGCGATATGCTCTAATGTACCAGAGCTCCTCGATGGTTTTCTGAACCTTAAGATATCAACAATAGAGTTTACAGAAACCTCTATGCTTTTGAACCTCACACTGGTGGTGCGGTTCAAACAAAGAAGCCCTTCAGTTGACTTCTTTGACCACTCCGTCTTCAACAACTAGGACTTGAAATATAGTGAGACAATGGGATTACATGACAATCACCACATCATGATCTAATTCACCTCAGAGGAGGACCTCATCAGTGCCTAGGCGAGGGCTCCCCGATGCTGCAATAGACTTCGGTTCATTCTCTTCTGTCGGTCGTTCGATTTCCACAGGAAACGCTACTCACCCTCCATTGCAATTTTAGTTAGTTTCATTAATTTTCCATTACCTTTTCAGAATCCATATGTTATCATAATTCTAGGTAATATGATCGTTATGTACTTGTGTTTTTATATACACACATATTTGGTTTTTCATCCTATAAATATGTGAATCTGTGTAGAGGTTGATGTGTCTAGAGTTCCCTTTAATTTTGGTTGAATAACTATTGAAGGGGAGTACAGATGAAAGAAGTATGTCGTTTATGAGATTTGGATGGATTTTTTAGGTTCATGTGGTCTGTTGGGTCATTCCAAGGATGTCTGTTATTGGTAGCATCCATAATAGGCGGAAAGGGGACATAAAAATCAATTGAAGGTTGATTCGTAGGTCTCAGTTCCACCAAGGATGGCATCACCTATTCAGAGAAAGACTTTTTTAACTTTTGAGGCTGTAGGAATGAGACAGAGGGAAATAGGAGGGGATGATAGTAGTGGCGAAGATAGATTATCGCAACTGGGTGTGGAGAAACCTACCAGCAACGAGGCAATGGACTGCAGACCGGAGGTTGGCGTGGGATATGGCGCGGGTAAAGAAGTCGTGACGCACCAATGCAATCTGAAGGTTACTCATGTGTTCAAGCGGTTACGGCAGGACCTTTCAAGTACCTCCAACATAAAAGGGGTTTTGGTATCCTCAATTCGGATCCCAATCATCCAAGGAAATAGGTTTGATGTTCTTTCGGAGGTAGGGTCTGATGATTAAGCACCTGTTTTGGTAGAGGTAGAGGAGACTAATAGGAAGAACATTGATGGCCTTAATATGGAAGTTGGACAAATTGACCATATTTTTACAGATTTTTCTATTGGAAGTGTGGTAGAGGAACCCATTGTAAATAGTAACAGTTTATCTGCAGGGGAGTCCAGTTTGAGGGGCAACATGAGAAATAGGAGAAGGATTGGTATGAAGGATTACTCATCCTTACCACATCCCATAAAGACTCGGTCAGCAAAAAAGAAAATGGATGAGAAGATGGATAGTGAGATTAGGTGTCAATTGGAACCACCTAGGGAATCTATACTTCCCTAGGAGATGATTTTTAGCTCAAATGATGAGGTGACAGAGCAGGTGTAATTTCTCAATGCATTAGAAGAGGAAGTAGCCATGTTGATGGGCCGATACATTGAAGTGAATCTTAATGAGGAAAAATATATTTGGGTCGAAAAATAGGGCACGATTCTGGTTGGGGGCTTCAATAAGGGGATAATCAGACTTGAGAAGTACATACAGGCCTGGGAAAAACTGTCCACTTCACTTGAAGTCCTGATAAGGGGATATTCGCACACCAAGGTATCTGGTATATCCTGGAGGTTGTTTAGAGATATGGTATCAGGCAGAGTTGAATTGTTTTCAATTATTCTGCTTTACCATTATTTGACTAATGCTTGGGTCCTCTTTTTTTCATGAGATGTTTGGATATGAGGAAGTGCTTCTTCAGATTGTGTGTCCCTAGGTGATTTTGTGTTTTTCAATTCCTAAATGTTTTATGGTCTTGCCTTAGTTGAGGTTTAAAGCACAAGTTTGTCACTTCTGCATGTCACTTGGATCGGAAGGCTGAGAGGATATGTCTTGGCCATTGGTACCATGCCGATTCATCTTTTCACAAGACTATTTGAGGAGTCTAATGCTTTGGTGGACGCCTTTTAATGTTGAGCTGTTGGGAAGAGGTAGGACAAGTTATTGCTAGGGTTTTTTTTGTTGTTTGATGGACTTAGGGTTTCTCACATCTCCTTAAAAGTTATTTGATAATAAAATAAAAAATAATTTATAGTCAGTTGTAATGGAAATAAAATCATCAAAATTATCTTACAATTCCTCTTCATAATATAATGAAAAGTATTCTTCTTCAAGGAAAAACTTCTAATTCATCCTCTCTTACTCCATACCTTTGAATGAAACTTTTTTTACAACCATTAACTTCTTCTTGATTTCACTGTCATTAATAATTTCACAATATATATTGATTCTATGAAATTAGTCTTAGTAAATATCCCTTGAAAAATTTTCTACCAAATTATATACATTATAATCTAAATTATTTTTTAAGAAATAAAAAATCATTTATTGTTTTTATATATTTTATTTTTTCATCACATCCTTTGATAATACATAGAACATAATTCATCCTTGTTAAGGAACAATATTTAGTTTCACAACAAATCTTATAGATATATACATAATAATTTTTCAAAAAAATAAAATTTAACCCATTTCACTTTTGTTTTTCTATCGTAGATATTTTTATTTTTATCCTATATATATTTAGTGGGTTTGTGTAATTTTAAATTAAAAAAATAAAAATATGAGAGTGATGATAAAATAAAATTCACTACATGAAAATCATTTCTATATTAATCCTCATTATTAAAATCATACATACAACTTACTTCCTTCGAGAAAACCCAACCGTTGTCATGTACGAAACATCACAATTGATAGATAATTGGTATGAAATAATTTAATCATACCAAATGTGATATACATTCATATAAAATGAAAGAATACACTTAATATGCATCAAATTTAAATTTTCCATTATATATAATACTCAATAGTGACATGTTGATCAAATTAGGAGAGAAAAAAACTCAAAAATACAACAATATCATATTATTAATAAAAAATGTAGGAAACATTCCCTTTTATACCACTAATAGAGAGTCACTGGGATCAATGATGGATGACTGAGGGTGGAGGTGATATAGTGATCAATAGTATTTTTATATTCCCTCATGAATAACCACTTCAACCAATAATGTCATAGTTATTATAGTTAAAATACACCAAATATCACACCAATATAAGGAAACAAAATATATTCACAATGTTTACCACATAGTGTGATAAGGATATTACATTGGGTGACATGGATTCATCTAGGACCACTCAACCCATAAGAGTCATCTTATGAAAAAAATGAGTAGATAATAACCTTGAAACTCAAGTTTTCACAACATTCAACTATTATATAGTAAATCTCACACCCAATTGCATCATAAAAGTTTCAACAAGAAATTTCAATGTAATAACAGAAAATTATCAATCAAACTAATCTTCATCAAATATGTTGTGGGTTTTGAAATCATTCTATTACACTACATTTTTCACTGCTGGAAGAAAATAAGAAACTCTCCACCACACATGGACATATATATTTTTTCATTAAATTCTATTCATAACAAATGCACAGGACCACTTCAATATTCTTTTACATCTTTATTTCTCATAATATGTATAATCAGATAACATTAAACATATATAATATATAAAACAATTCTCATTCAACTTCTTATTTCTATACCAACATTTCTTATTAAATATCAACACTCCTCAAATATGCAATATAAACCCTTATTTATGAAATTATGATTTTATTTTTATTTCAAATTCAAATAACATTCAAGAATCACAACCCTATGATCATTATATATTATAAAATTTACCATTACATTCAAATTGATATTCAATATAGACAGTAATAACCAAAAATATTTCAAATATGATTCTAAGGAATCATGTCAGCTCTAATTACCTATTTCTTCACATAAAAAACTTCTACAACTTGGTTATGGGAATTACAACACTAGATATTAGTTTTCTGCTATTTTTTTGCAACATCCATAGAAGTTTATTATATAAAATAAGTGTTTAATTATTAATATAATTAATTTTATAGAAAAAAACCATCCTAATATCCTCTAAAAACACTCCATTAAATTCCGTGTAGTTATCCAAATTTTCTTCTAACTGAGGATAGGAAAATGAGCATTAGTGTGGAGGTCCATATTTTCTAGAGCCACTAAGTTCTTGAATTCCATGAATTGTTGGGTATAAATTAAATATTATCTAGAGGTATTAAGTTTATAGTAATAAAAAAATAGACAACATCCACTATATAACTTTCCACTTTCATTGGTGTGGAGTACATTTATTAAGTCTCCACTATGACTAAGAAATCACTCTATAGTGTGTGTTCATATAGAATTTTTATAAACCCACCGAAATTTTAGGAATCACCACTTCATGGACATATCTATTATTACATATCCCAAATCAATTTTATCTTGATATTGGGTGTACACTAGTTATAATTCATAACATGTTCCTCATACAATGTCTACAATGTAATACATTGATTAGGGCTTTGGAAGTCCCTATAATCATCCTTCAATCTGTTATCATTAAGAAATTTTTTAATGATATATAAATCACATTAAAGGGGATTAATAATTGTTTACATTTTAAACCAATATTATTAACTTAAAAAAAAATTTAATACTGATAATTATTTATTCATTGACAACAAAATATGACAGAGTGTTTAATATCCACTCTAATGGAATTGAACATGTTTTCATAAAAAACACACGACACATATTGGGCCAAAAAAATTTAAATGATCTAAAATATATGATATAATAATGATAGGATATACATACCAAATGCTCTGATATGAGATATTATACCAATATATGTTTCAAAATATTTAAACATCACCGTGAAAATAAATATTTATGGATCTAGTGCATAGTATAGAGAAAGAAATTTCATGGAAATTTTCAGTAACTATTAAAAATGTATTAATTAATAATTGAGAAACCCTATATAACGTTAGTAGGGTAATTTTTTTTAATGATTTAATAGTTATATAGAACTATTCACAACTCTAGTCATACATAATGAGAAAATAGGTAGGATTAACTAATGATGATTAAGAATATACATCAAACCCTTCACCTAGATCAATTAATATCAAAATCATGGCAATAGTCAACCATTTATCCATATCATGGATATACAATTCATAATTATATGTTAATACGAAATATTTACTTATAACTTATACTGTATTTATTTTAGAATCTATTTAAGAGAAATATTAAAATAAATATTGATAATAATCCGATAGTATCAAATAAATGCCATATTTCATACTCAATTTGATGAACCTTCAAGTACATTACTTATTTCACCATTTTGAGATCTATCGAAATACATGCCTTAGAAGTTATAATAATATGGAATTTAAATTCATTGACCATTAATTAGGATTTAGACATCTTATTATAACAATAGAGTTCCCAAAAAGTCTTATTGATTATATGAATACATCGAAAATAATTACATTGAGTTTTTTAATATAACTTGATATTGTTAGTAATGAATATATTGAGAGAACCAAATAATGGATAAATTATCTTATTCATTAATTCATATAAAATCATTATAACATTAATAGATTCATATGGTACTGCTAGAAAATTTAAATGACCATAATACTGTCAAAATCAAATATTTAGAATTTTTTGGGATCAATCAATTTTGATGTAGCTCAGAATATAGTATATCATGAAGAAAAAAATGACCCATTTAATTAATATAATAGAACCAATATTCCTGAAAATTCGTAAAGATTTTTACTCTCCACATGATTTATAATTTAATATTCCATGCATAGTCATAAACTTCCTCCAGGCTAAATTATGAAAATAACTACAAAAACCACACGTTATGCTCTTGGTCTCATAAAACCTTTTTCCTTTTAAACATCTAAATAACATTTTAATTATACAAATCTTATTTTATCTATATTATATGTAAAAATTGATAAGGATTTAGTTTCATTGAGTAGATAAATATTAAATTTTATAAGTCATTTTATGTATAGCCACAAATAATCATTAAGTAGGAAATTAGAGAAAATATATATTGCTAAAGGAAAAATATGTCACATGTCATCATTAACTACTCCAATCAAAGGATATTCATCTAAAAAACAACTCCACCTAAAATACAATGATCTTTTCCTTCTTGAATAAAATTGAGATAGTTTTCATTAATGATATAATCTTTAGATAAAACTAAATATGATAATGATGTTGTTGTGTTACAAAAATAGACTCATGATAAAAACTATGTTAAACATCACTTTCATAGAATGGAATAAAAATAGTTTATGTTATAAATAATTAAAATTCATAATTGTACTTTTAATTATACTATTTATGAAGTGTATGGACATCTGTGTGTATATTCTCCCCTTTTCCCTAGAGGGTAATCAAGATTCATGAATATAAATGATACATAGAATCCATGTTTAAGAATAAATATTGATTTCTCAAAGATAAATGAATGAGAAAAAATAATATAAAATAAAGAACATATAAAAGAAAATGATTTTATAATTGATAATCTTATCATGGAAGCACACTATCTCGCATTGGTAAAATATTTCTCCATGGTGTATATATTATTAAATATCTCAATCCAATATTTATTTGGTTACCAATTTTAGATAATTTTAAAATGGAAATTTGAACTAAAACACCAAACAGACGTCTTTAACCCTATTTCATAGTATCCAATTAACTAATGATAATATACTATGAAACAAAGTCAACCTCCAATACATTGGTATGAAAATGTCTTTACTAAATACATTCTGAATATCGTCATAGAAATAATATATAAACATGGAAATTATGACTTAATGAACAAACCTTTTTCAAATGAATGGTATTTTCTGTATTTAAGTTTTTATTACCACTCAATTGAAACTAGATGGATGGTTTCTTAAGGACATGGGATAATTTCATACAAATTCACTAGATTCACTTGAAATATATATCTCTGGTTATATTTTCACAACATTTCTTCTAGTCGTTGCATGTTTCATTACATTGTGGTTAATATTGTAATGAATGAAAAACACTTGATCCTTGTATTCATTTTATCTCTATATGTCCTTCTATATTTACCACTTTAGTTATTGTACATTAATTAATGAAAATAAAATTTGTCTATAACAGATCCATTAAAATATTCTAACTATATTTCATTAACCTCATCATGAATTTAAATTAAAAAGTAAAATAATGATATTATGATACATAATTGGAATAAAATAGAATAAAAATTGATTCTACATTTAACTAAAAATACTCCTTATCATTTAAATAATGCAATGTGTAAGTGTAAAACTACACAATTTTTTTTTTCAAAAATCATTTCAGTAATCCCATAGTCATTGTCATCATTCATCAAGAAATCCCACTAATTACGAGTTACACCATATAAAAATGACTCCCATCATATTTAGTTTCACTTTACATTCTTAGTGATATAAAAAACATACTAGATATAATTTTTCAACTTCTAGAAAAACCAATGAGATATATGACCTTGAAAGTTGTGTGGTTAATAGAACAATACAATTTCATATAACATCATCTACTATATAATACATCTATGGAGAACCTTAACTATATTTTTGTTGCAGTACAGTTATCCCCTCTTTTTAATGAGGTTTAACCACAGTGGATAAATTATATAATATATGGTCACCTAAAAGAAATAAACAACATTGATGTATATAATAACAATTCAGTCTCTCATAATTAAATTATTACTAAATATTTTTAAATTCATGATAAATGTATTGTATACCTCACCCATTAAATCTATCATTTTCTATTTTTTGAAATATTACATAAATTAAGATACATTTTAAAACATCGAATATAAAATTAATAAATAACAGTAATAATGAAATAAATTTTTTATTTATATAAATAAATTTTTAATTCATATGAACCTATAAAAAATATTTATAAAAATGGAATATATTTTTCATTAATTTTTTAGTTAATAATAATATAAAATTACTTATTTTAGGAAAATAATTAATCATATGAAGGAAAACATGTTATATGGGATGATACACAATTTTTGAAAACCTTTTGATGCATAACGTAATGAATAAGGGTGTTTATTTAAGGAATACCTCAATGAAGGGTATAATATATCATTGAATTCTTTAGTATCTCATTATTCCACAATAATTATACTATTAATGTATATTTATTCCTTATTTAAATCATTATTTACATATATCTTGTCTATTACAAAACATCATAACCAATTTACCTTAGTGGTATTTTGTATCATGTTGTAATGGCCATTACCCAAAAAATGGATATATTTGTAAATTTTCATTCCTTATTATTTTCTAACTAATGTCAATAAATAATCAAATAATTTTTTTCCCTCCAGAGAAGACTTACGCAAAGAACACATAAACTAGAAAACAAGGGGAACAAATTTCGGATGGGTTACATGGAATTATTTTTATCCAAAAAATATATTTATATTTTATTTTATTTATGATAATTAAGAAAATAATATTTAAACATTATAGAATATAGGCGAAATAGAAAAAATAACATAGATAAATTTAAAGTAATACAAACACAACCTAATGATAAAAAATAGAAATTTTTATGATAGAATTCATCTTTGAAAAAAAAGTAAGGGCTACCCCAATGTTTCCACGTGAGAAATCCATCCAAACTCTCAAAAGTATCTACCGAAACTATGCACTCAAAATTTTAATAACATACATTATATAGGGAATGACTTTACTTTATATCATAAAAAAATGTTTCTACAATCACATTAAATTGGGACATGTGTAGGGTGTAATTATTATATAAACTATTGAAGTAATCACCCCACCCCACCGCATCCATCCATTCATAATGTAAAATATTTTCATCATTAATTACAAGGTAATAATATCAAAAAAAAATCAATTGAATTTTTATTATGAATTATAATAATTATTTTAATGTACCCATTATGAATAATAATAATTATTTTAATGTAACCCCTAGTTCATAGATGGATTATTTCTAATTTAAAATTTTAGGACTCTATTTGAATCTAAGAGAAAATTTTATATAGATCTAGATATTAAAAAGGTACCCTGGTGAATTGTAATGATTTATAGAAATTCAAGGAAATTTTCTAACCCCTACTTCAAGAAATAGGTTAATGGGTTTACTATGTTAATGATATGTGATCACTTCCCATAACACCAACTGGTTCATTATGATCTAATGTATCTTTTCAAAATTAATATAGAACTAATATTTCAAATAAAAAAATCATAAAAACTCATAAAATGTCCCTCATAACTACACATACTTATTAAAGAACATTTTTACATATACAAAATGTTCTTAAATTGTTAATTAATTATTTTAAATATACTTTTGGTTGCCCTACATTGTTGTTAAATCATATAATCATTTTAATTTAAATGATTAACTATTATGACATTCCATGAAATAAAATTATATATTATGGAGACCATTTAAAATAATGTAGGAATATATTTATGTAAAATATTAATTATTTTATTGAAAATATCATTTATATTTGATAAAAGTGAATATAAAATATACATATTATCATGAAATAGTTTCTTTTAATTAATTTCAATAGTATTTATGTAGATACGAGTTATTATTACTAACATATTGAGAGGAATGATAGGTTACAAACCAAAATTATTTAATAGTGATTCATTAAGTTCTATGGGAAGATGATAGTTAACTACATTAATAATTTAACCAATAGAATAAAATGTATTTAAAAACATCAAGCATTGCTAATACGATATAGGTAATCGAGATAGAAAAACAGCATGATCACTTTTTCTTCCCAAAGTATGAATTCCAAACATATCCTGACCATATGAAATTCGAAATTATTGGTGGAATTTGAATTACATATATTAGGATAATCGAATATTAAAAAATTTCCATGAAAAAATAGGTGTTTTTCGGGAATAACTATCCTTTATTAATTCAATGATAAGATCATGGGACCCTTTAGAAGACGTTCTACAAAGTATTGAAGTGTGAATAGCTAGATATGGATATGAGGATAAGGAGATGACCATAGGGGTGGTACAATGGTTAAAATGATGTCGAAGTACGATTTAAGTGTTCTTATGTGTAATAAATATATTACCCATTGAAAAAGAAAATTCTAGGGCTCTATCGGGTACATAGTCCAGACCATCTGGTTTTGAGTGGTATTGATAAATATACTACATCCCACTGTGTAGAACTAGAAACCATATCCATGACCATTATGATCCCAAAGGTACTCCCACACTACTGCATATTTTACCTCCTTCTATACTCTTCAAAATTCTCAAACTTCAATACCATTATAGTATTAAACCATATAGGGATATTAAATGTCCAAATTATGGGGAATTTTGTAAGTCAAATGGAAATTATATAATCGATAATTTCGAGAATTTATAAAGAAAAAAAATAATGTTTTTCATTCATAATAGTTTTTGTAAATATCATTACCAGAACCATTAAATTAGTTGTCCAATATATCTGTGTCGTAATGATATATTGAGATAAAGCCATATGTGATTGAAATTATAGATTTTGTACTTTTACTTTTTAAATATTTTTAAATATATAGACTATTATAATGATTAAATTAAAAAAAATTTATAATTCACATTTGAGTTTTAATAATTAATTGATTATGATATTAATTAATAGAATTATTTTATGTTAGGGAAATTATTTGGTTTCAGAAAATTAATATTTTATCATTTGTTATTGACTTTAAAATTTTATGATTTTTTTGAGTTTTCATTTTTACATGTTGTTATTATGTTCATGATATTAAAATATAGCAACAACATGAAATATCCCTTTCAATTGTTTAATCATTAATTAAATTGTTTAAAATATCACCATTAAAAGTCAAAATAGTATGATATTATATTTAAATTTTCATATGCATCATTATCATCACTTTTATATACATAAAAATGTTTGGATAATTAATTAATAAACGAACAACCATTATAGTATAATAATTATTTCCCAACATAATTAAATTATAAAATCATGGTAACATATATAAAACATGCAATAAATTAATGTAATTATTTCAATAGAACAAAAAATGATGAAATTAATCACATATTGCGAGTCATATAAATTAATTATATTAAAAGGTATTGAGATAAATATAACAAAAATTAATATTAAAATAAGTACAATGTAGATATTATATATAACTTTTATCAGTGGACTTTGAATGGTTCCATGATTTAAAAACTAATCTAATAATTTCATCCTTGAATAACTACACTTATACAAAAAAACACTATGAATATAATGATATCCTAAATTGTGATAAACAAGATCCAGATTTTTAATTCAAGATAACTCCAAAAGTATTCATAATATAAAAATTATATGTTCCATTGGTTTAAAAATCATTAATATTTCCCCAGGAAAATATTCATTATAAAAATAATATTCATTATTTCACTATAACGAATTATATAAAATAATTTTGACTTATGTTTCCAATGATTTTTTATTAAAATTAGAATACAAGAGGTTAATCTATAACATGTTATCTACTATAAAAAACCATTATTTATTTTATGTTATAAAATGTATTCTCATTAATAATGTCCTCATGAGTCTTTCTATTATCCTCACAATCAATAGATTTGAAATCCAATCCTAAAAATTGATTTGAAATGAAAAACTCATAGTTCTTATTATCAAATATCTCCATTAGAAAATATACAGGTCAAAAAAATTATAGAAGAGTCATATATTTTAATCCTTCTAATTAAATAGTTAAAATAATTCATAATTAATAACATACACATAAAAATTAGAAAGAGGACATCATCTAACATGATGGAATGAAAATATTATATTTAACTAATAATTTTCCATTATTTTATAAATTATGTTGGTGTTATATAGATATTTTATAGAATATTTAATTGGTTATAATATATCATCCATATTCCATATAATAATAACTTTAAAACATAGTGAAAACATTGTAGAAAATAACAATGGCATTACATCTATATGGGGATAATATTATTAGGGATTCCACTAATCTTATTTTCAATATTTTGGATTATGAAATACATGAATTATAAAAATGAAAATTGAGCAGAACACTCATGATGTTATCTACTATTTGGTGATGACAACGAGTACATCTATGGTGCCTCCATCCTTGAAGGGGGGTGGGGCATCATCGTCCCTTGGCAGAACATGTTCCTCATTTTCCCCTTCTCCAATCCAGATTTTCATCCCCCATTTCTGAAAGCATCTCGCAGACCTAATAACTTGGAAATTTTGATGGACATCTAAACCTTAGGATATTGAATTATGACTTCATGGATACCATAGTGTTAATAAACCACATATTGTATTCTCTATTTAAGTATTGTTGACCTTCAGTCGATGCAATTGATAGATTCTCCTTCGCCTCATGGGATATTCAGGAAAAGGAAAAATTTGGCTTACTTGATAGACACAATTTCATGATACTATTTGAATCAAAGGTGGACCTCATAAAATCCTAGTAAAGGTCCCCTCGTAACTACAATGATATTCACTTATTCCTCCTACATTGGTCTTTTTACATTAATATGAATCATAATTCTCCCTCTACGGAAGTCAGGGTAATTTTACCCAATATTCTGTTACTTGTTCGAAATCCATCTGTTAGAAAAATGTTGTGTAACCTTTTTGGTATCTTTTTATACTCTAATAGCCGCACTGAGGATGTATGCCATCTAGTCAATCACTGGGTCTATGTTGAAGTGGACGCATCTCAACTGCCTTTTGAATTTGTTTGGATCACTATAGGTGTACGAAATGGGTGTTTTATAAGAATTAGAGTTACTTTTGTTTGATAAGAAATTTCCTGGGACACTCTTCAAAAGATTTCCAATGGGGACCATAAACCCAAGAGTTGGAGACTCACCGTTGGGAATCCCAGGTTATGGTAATTGGAGAGGAAGTTTCAATGGGTAAAGCATCTTTTTTTTACAGAGTGGATTTTCCAGAACTGATGAAACATAGATCAGATGGATACATTGGCAGTTCTTAGTCATGGAATCCTATAGAGTAGGAATCCTTAAAGCATGTTCAAAAGGTGGAAGAGGTGAGAATTCATGGTCATGATTCATTTGAAGCAACTATGACCGAAGATAATTATAAGGAGTTCAAATTGTTTAGCAGGTTGAGGAAGGATTTGGATTGCCCGTTTAGACTATCATTACAGAAGGATTTTGAATTGATCCTTGGGATGGAACAGGTGGGACAATATAATAATGGAGTTGCAGAGGATAGGGAGTAATTGTTAGAAGGATAGGGGTTATATCTTCATTGGAAGTGGCCAGTCTGGTTATAATTAGGGAAGTTGGGGGGTAATGTTCATTTGGACATCACAATTCTTCAAATGAGAAATAGGTTTGAGTGTCTCACAATATGCTAGATTGATTACTCATCCTGAGGATTCCAGTGATGTTGATTGGGGCCACAAGGAGAACCACATTGATTAAGGTTGGTTTCATGAGAAGGCCACTATGGATGTGTAAGAGCCTCCTAGTCTGGATATCAATAAAATGGATTACAAATTAGATTACTTAAGGGAAGAAGTTGAGGGTGAGGGAAATGAACCTATTAAATGTAATTGAATTGTAGTTAGATTTCTTATGATGATTGAATCAAACATGCATGAACTGAGGAGGGGTAATGACAAGGGATACAAGGAACCTGTTTTGGATAATCTCATTGTAAAAAGGGGTAGTATATATAGTGCTGATAAATATAATGTGGGTTCTTTGAAAAACCGGTCATATAGTGATATTGTACAATGTGGGAAATATTGGCTGACTAAGGATGAATGAGTGTTGTTTTCTACTCCAATACGAAGAACAACGACAAGCTGCTCTTACCTACTGCGATTGGTGACTTCACGAGCTTCATCTAAGCAAGATTAAAGGGTGATGCATACATTAGAAAACTACTTGTCCATGAAATATAGTCAAGGGAATCTCTCGCAAGTATAAAGGAGGATTCTGAACCTATGTGTTAATCTCTTGGGGCATTATACTCCATCTTTTGAATGGAAATATGCTATTGTGGAGGAGGAATCATGTGTTGGTTGTGCTGAAAAGTATGGATATTAGGATTTTTAGTGGTTGTGTTGGTATTTCCTTGTCATTTAATTGCATTATCTCGGATTGTGGTTGGTGTATATTGTGATATTGTACGGTTAATCACGTTCCCATAAATATGCTCTTGTTTTCTCACATTCTTAAATGTTTTTTGGAAATAAAATTTTAATTTTCAGTCAAATAATAATAATTTATTCACTTTAAAATTTCATATAAAATCCTACAAGCTAAAAAACTATTGATGTCTTGATTTGAGGTAGTGATGGTTAAACTATAAATAAAGTTCACCCTTATTAGAAAACATGGATCCATTACAATGATATTATATTGATCGATACAATACTAATTTATACTAAAAAAATTATATATTTTAACATATTTTTTATATCACAATATTCAATTATAAAGTAAAAATTTTCTATTGGAACACACTTTGGGTCCCATGAATGTATAGTTATGAGATTGGATTTTCTTTTTTTGAGGTCATAGAGTCAGTCAGGATATAGATGTTTGAGAATTTGAGGTTTGATACAAATAATACAATAATATGGTCTAGGTTCACTATATTAAATACCATAACATAACTATGTAATATTGATTTTTATTTTCTTATGGTGATTATCCATATTTTAGTTCATTTTGTCACACCGTGAGAGTATCCCAAGAAACCATGGATATGTTTTTGTGTAGACCTTAATGCTATTTATTGAAAGAAACTCACTTTCTAAAATTATAGATATACCCATAGTAAACCTCATCACAGATTTATCATGTGGTATGTGTTACCAAAAAGTTAGTGCATGTATTTTCTTTCCATTCCACTAAAACAGTTCACCTAATATGATATTCTTATAGAATAAAATTACCCTAATAACCATAGTCAATTATAACTATAATCACATTCAACAACATATTATCTCAAACTAGAATATCCTTGAAACACATTAGGAAACTCACTAAGATTATTTTTTGATCCTTTTTCATCTTCATTGGATTACTTTGATATATGATTATATTTCCACTTGATTTCACCTCTATTATCTTGATCAATCCACAATCCCTTTTATTATTGATCTGTTGGAATCCAATTTTCCTATGACTAATTGTTATTTTGTACTTTATGGTTAATTGAACATGTTATTTATAGATTTATATTATTGAGGTCATGAACTCGTTTATTCCAATCATTAAATTCTGATGCCTCAACCTTTTCATTGTTGTCATGGTATGTGTCTTTATCCAATGGATTCTTTACAATTGTATATAGTCATGTTCTTAGGAAATATATTTGTTTTTGAATAAATAATCAATTTTTAATGTTGTTAATGTCTATATTGAAAACAATGTTTTTTACATGATCATTAGGAGTAATGTTAGTTGTTTTAATGTAGGTCTTCATTAAAAATAAGTTTTTATAAACAATAAGAATTTTATGATATTCCATAGATATAATTTATAAGTGATAGGATTTGATTCTCCAAAAACTATTGGAAAACATTATAATTTGTGGAATATATGGGTATATGTGGTGTTTATGGGAATTGCATTTACTTTGCATATAGAATTTTATTGATATCCTGGTATTATAGACCCCATAATGTGGAACATTTTCACATTTTTAGTAGAAAAATACCCAGATTCATAATGTTAATATTATTATTTTTTATAATCCAATAATTTATTTACAATTAACAGTTATTTAATGAAAAATTTACCTCAATGTTCTTATGGATTGGTATAAGGATTGATGTAATTGAAAAAATAATTGGGATACGTTATGAAAATGTGTTTTCATATTAACTTATTTATGAAACTGTTTTTTTATAAAAAAATATCTGGTGATTTCATGGTGAAACAATTTCTATATATTTATGCAAGTATCTGAATTGGTATTACCTCTAATATAGATATGTATTTTAGTGTATATAGGATATGTTTTGAAATATTTAAATAATGGGAATAGAATCCATTTAGTATTTTCTTATTAACATCATATTTGTGTGGTTTGGGATGAAAGATGGTGATTATCGCATGGAGATAGACACTTGGTTCAATTTTTGTCATGATTTATGGACCATTGTGACCTTTAAATTTATTGTCTCATTTTTATTATTATATATTAATTTTGTACGATATTTTGTTTATATATATATTTATATATATATTTCCTTTTTCACAAGGGGAATGTATAAGGAATGTTAAATCTTATATAATTCCAATTATAATGTATATTGATTCCATTGTTTGTTTTGATAGATTTTTGAGATTGGGAATGTTGTTCAAGGCTTAAGGAAGGCTATCTCGAGTGATGTGTTAGGTCAACATGGGATTGTTTGTAACAAATTCATATTATAGTAGGTTGTATTTGTGGTTTTTTATATACATTATTTTGAGATTCAGGATATAGGTTATTATTGAATAAGGGCTCCAAATATGTTCTCATCTATACTTAATCCTAATATAACATTGATATTCAAGGATTTTTGAACATGCATTAGCTTAATTATTAGATTTCATAAATGAACCTGGTCATGGATTTTTTAGACTATCATATTAAATCCTTAAATTGGTTTCTCATGACTTCATCAATCATTTTTTTTATTTGTTATTCCCATAATTTGTTTCTTCTTTGTGATATAGTATATATATTTTCATATTATAGTTTTATTCATAGTTGTTTACCTCCATATAAAAAGAGTCATAATTTACGTCTTTTTGATAATAAATAACAACACAAATCATTAAACTATAATAGAGGATGTTGTGAGGAATGATACATATGAGAATCCTAATTTATAGTATTGATTATTTAAAGAATTTATCCAAAAATTATATACTCTGGTTAAGGATGGTGTTAGGAACCAGGAATAGAAGGTGTTAAATGATATATATTTTACCAATTAGAATCTAATTATAATTCATGTTGAATAACAGTAAAAAACATGAGGAGTGACATGAGTTGCTTACAATTATTTACCACTACATCAAGACTCTAGAAGAGTCAATGTTGGGTTTCTTCTCATATTTAATTGATGGATTAGGAATGAAATCATGAGACTGCATCATGAAAACTAGATTTCATGAGGATCGTACCTTGACAAATATCATGAATTTACTCATTCATAAGTTTTTTCCCAAAACATTGTTAGTGAATGTTAATATTTGTATTTTGTCTACATATCAAGAGTAATGATTTGTTATTGAGTATGGTAGTCATTTATCAAAATTATCGAACTTATCACCGGAACTTGTTTCTAATGAATAACATAAGAATAAAATTACTGAGATGGAATTAAAGGGATTATATTAATTTAAGGACAATTCTCTGGTACTTAATGACATTTACTTAAATCGTTGATAGAGAATCTATGGAAGAGGTGGAAATAGAAAAAAAATTATTGGTTATAGTGTAGTATAAGTAACTAAAAGTGTAATCATACATGTGTCTTTCAAAGATATGACTTAGTGATGAGGGGAAAATTAGGGTGATGGAAATGGAGAGATGAATAACCTAGGATAGAAATGATTGATCATCATATAATGAGGGAGGCATGGCCACACTAAAAAATACTTTCGGACAAAACTAAGAGAAATCCACATATGTGGATAGTGCAGTCATGTATGTTTTTTTTTGAAAGAAACTTCAATGTAGGAGGGGTAGATCCCGGAGTAAAAGTTAATTTTAGATATATAATCATATATTGAATATACATGGATATCACTCTTATGATAAACCTGATACACAATATATAATGAAAACACAAGAATATGGTGACTTTCATCCTTATTTAGAGGATCATACCCCAGTGAAATAGAATGCAGGGCTAACTACTATATAAGGTATAATGATTATTTAATCTTATATGGTTGTAGATAATTTTTCTAGGGAATATAATATCTCAATATAATCAATGTTGATTGATTCTTTTGGTTTATTTTGGATCTTATACAATTTATGAAGGATCGTTCGTCTACCTTATGAAATAAAATGGACACTTTTGATTAAATAACATGATCTTTGGGGGATTATTTAAGAACCTCATGTCATATGGTATTCATGGTTCTTGAGATTGATATATTAGACTATATTGTTTTAATGGATTTTATAATCAGTTTGATGGATTAATAGATTAATATTTCATCAAATTTCATTTACCTATTTATATGGATTATTTATTTATTTTAGGGTGATTTAGATCCTATATCATAGAGAGAAGGTATCATTGATCTCTATGTATGAATCATCTCAAAATACTTATCAAACATCTTTTTGGATATCCCTTAATAAAATTTGACAAGTCTTTTTCTGATTGTGGCGAGTGTGTAACTTGATGTGTTTCATTTAATTTGTTTAGCGTTACCAACTTATAGAAATATTTTTTTCCCAATGTTGACCTCCTCTTTGGTAGGATACCCATTTATATTCCATCTAATAATATCATTACCACTATTTTCAATTAGTTCAATGTTTATCTTGAGGATCATAATTCCAATAGATTTATTCATCCTATAATTTCACCATATGATTCACTAGTTTTCATTGAAAAGAAGAAATATATATTCCAAAAACACTAGGATTATTATTAAAATATTAATCATTTGAATATTACTAAAACAATACCCATATATAATGATATATGATGTATTTTTATCAATTATTATGATCTTGAACGTTTTCTATAAATAACCTGCTATCGTGGCCCAACTAGTTGAGTGTCCTAGAAGAAGATTTTCTATAGATATTTTAAATAGATTATATAGAAAGTTTAATTTTATAGTTTGTCAATAATTCCTTCTAATGATTCGAAAGTATTTATTGAACTATTGAAATATATAATTTATATATTTTTGGATCAGTTTGTTTTTGACTTTTTGGATGATATTTTGGTGTTCTACATGTTTAAGGAGGAGAAAAATGATCATTTGGATATCATACTCATTATCATAATAGAACATCATCAACATGGGAATCTATGAATTAGTGTGTTAAGGATGTGAAATGGAATTTTATAGGGGATGTTATTCAATATTGGTGTATCTCATTCGATCGAGAGAAAATTTGTTCAACTATATCTTGAGAGAATCCCAAAAATGTGTCTCAACTATGTTGCTTCTTAGTTTCTGTAGGTAATTAAAATAATTTTTTTATCACTATGTTAATTTTCAATCAACTAAAAAAAGTTTATATGTAATTTTGTTTAGTTATAATGCAATTTAAATGCTTTAAATATCATTTGAGTAAATAATGGGTAGGTTTATTTTCGATATAGTTCTAAATTCTCTTGAGATATGTTTGAGTTATGATTTTTAATGTGACCCCCCAGGTTTTTGAATGGGATATTTTATAAGAATCAAAAACTATGTGGTGTCATATTTATCATTTTTTCTATGTAATCATGATAAGAACTATCTTACTCATGATCTAAAGTAATATTTAGTGATGAATTCAATTAATTATTTGTGGTACTATCAGTTCGATGTGCAGTTTAATGTGTTACCGGATCATATGTGACTGAATCATATAATCACCTTGATACACATTAAAACAAAACATATTTTATTGGATAAATATATTTATTATTTTTCTTATTAAATTTTATATACACCAATAATGTGGAATATGACTACAAACACTTTTAATTGTCTGTTATATACCAAGGCATTGAATGAATTAGTGAAGGATTGATATTTTCTAATTATGTTTTGTGATATGCTATCATAATTTTAAATAATGAGGTTTGATGTTCTTAAATTGTGTGAAAGGTCATTAGTCATTTAATGATTAGATTCTTCTTGGTAAAGGTACAAACATCTATTTTATGGATTTTAGTAAATTATTATATGGTTTGGAGACAAAATTGTATTATTCTTAGTATCCCTAAGGATATATTTATTTATGAGGCATATCATTCATTATCATGACAATAAGAAATTTGTTTGTGGATAATGGACATTGATTGAGATGTTATATGAATCCCTGAGAAACCAAAAAATAATTCAAGACATGAGACATCAATTTTGATGGTCATGAATGAGGTGAATGATTGGCATTTATATTCCCCAATGCATTATTTTCATGGGGATAATGAAGGATCATAGGAGACCTACCTATTTTTTAGCCTTACTAAGACTAGTACCGATGTTGGGGGAGATATCCTTGGACGTCACAATTTTATTACCAATGAAACTTGGTGGTAAAGATTCTATTTGAATGATAATATATCACCAAAAATATCTCATATTTTCAATATAATTAAAGATTTGATTAATGTAGAGGGGATCGAGTAACAATATTTTGGAAATATTGTTAATCTTTATAGAGTTTAATCCATTGATTAATATGATAGATAATGAAGATTTATATTCTTGATTGTAGATGGAATTGAAAATTTTTGGGGTACCCAAATGAAGTGAACAATGACATATAATCCTCATAACTATGTTTAAACCGAGAGATCTATATTGATTACCGAATACAAGAATCATAAAAATTCCCCTAATTTTATTGGATCATAGGAGAAACAACTATTGATTAAAGAATGTTCATGTATAATTATTTATCATGATTAGATTAGAATATGACTCGATAAATTGTTGTATAAGAATCCATGTATATCCACACTTTGATGGAAATAGTTTATTGATTTGGAATTGATGGGACAAAGTCTTTTTTAGAAGATAACTGAGATGGTGTAGTTAATTTTATAGAGACAAACGACTACATAGAGTAACTAAAAATCATATTCTTATTAAAAAAATTAACTATTTGAATTCAATTTTGGAGTTGGGGTTTTTCTATATGATTCTTTTCAACTAGTGTATCATCATATTAAAACTCATTAAATGTTTTATCTTCATTATATTAGTTCATTTGAAAATATAAAGAGACATGGAAAGGTGGCATATTGATTGAATATGCTACCTCATTATACATAGTATCATGATGAGTTATATTTATTCCATTTTAATATGTCTCATATAAACACTTCAATTATGAATGAATGAGACAATATGATTGTTGTACCCAATAACATTGTTTTTAGACAAATATTTTACAATATGTATCACCTTGAAATGTTTGCGGATGGTAAAAAAATCCCTTTGGTCCATGTTTTTTTATTGAAGGTAATAAATCCATTAGATGTCTGATTGGTAAACGTATATGGGGTAGCGGTGAACTTTTATCCACATGATTCCTAAAACATGAGATATTTCAATTGATATAAATGTTCATGGAAGGGAGAGTTATGATTCTCTATGTTTCACGTGTATGTTTACATTTTCTATGGAATTGTCTAATATTATGGTTATAGAGGAATACAAGATTATGGTATTTTAAAAATGGGATTTTGGGGAAAAACATTCAAGGATAATGTGTTCTCTTACCATGTGGTATCCATGAAATATTGATTGGATGGTTCTACTAGTAATTTACATGATTGGATAATGTATTTTATAATATTGTGATTCACAAATAAAATAAAAAAGTTGTTTAGATTGGGGTCCATATACTCTCAAAGTACGTATGAATGATTTTACAATCCTTTACAAAATCACCAAAAAACAACGTGACATGGATTCAAAGGGATAGTTTGTACCCCTAGTTAGTACATGGTTTTTCTAGTCATGTAGCCTAACCCTGAAACCTAATTCATCTTATTTGAAATATAATGTTACCCAATTTCCATTGTTCATATTTTACTATAATATCATCTTAATATATCAATTTATCATACTATCCCCCTATGATCCACTTGAGGACTCTCTCATTGATTACATTGTGATCATTAATATATTTGGTTGGATATCTTCTATTTCAGTTCATATTTATTCTTGATTCTATTTTTTTCGAGGCCTATATTAAATTAATTTTCTCCAGGATCCATTGAAACCCAATTGGGTTTCCATTGTCAGGTATAAATTATTTAATAGTATGATAAGTATGTTATATTGAGAATTAGTTTTTAGAGGATTATCTCTCTTCATTTACCAACACCAAAATCAATGGTATCCACATTTTTCCATTGGGGAGGTAGGTGACTCTCACTAATTGATTTGTTTTTTCAGAAAAATTGAATATTCTTGTGAAATAATTTTATTTTTGTATATTAAATTGAATTGTTTTATTTTTTAATGAGGTAAATTGAAATTAATGAATTTTACTTTATCTTTTTTTATCAATGAATTTTTTTAAATTATCTTTCCTTAAAAATATTACGTTGTTAATGAAATTTGAAAAAGATAATTTGAAATTCCAAAAAATGGATTCCCTTTTACATAATTGTAAACATTATAAATTAAGAAATATTTTCTTATATATGGGGTAAAAGAACTTTGATTCAGTATTCTATATATAGTTCCCTTGATTTCATAGTATCAAAGACACTATATTGTGGCCTATTTCTACATTGTTTTTAGAAATTACATAGATTCTAGTCCTTTACCTTACAATCAATTTTATTATACATCGACTTACTATTTATTTACCTTTATTCAATCAATGTTATTCTACTTTTATACTATTAATTACCCATAAATGGTTTTCCCAAAGAAAGAAAATCAATGGTATAGTCTATAATATGTGATTCTCTATAAATGTTATCACGCAACCTTTTTTTCAAAATAGAACTAATTATTTCAAAGTGAAATGAATTTTATTGACTAATTACTGTATCCCACATGGAATTTTATCACACCCTATATATGAATTTAGTAATATTTAATATTGTGTTCCAGGACATAGTTAAATCTATCGGCATCATGTTTCTTGGAAGATCCACTAAGGAGAATTCAGATTTAGGTTGTTTCAGATGGTGGTGATTAATTGGCATATAAAGGTTTCTATTGGTTTCTGGGTTGATAATATTTCTAGGAATTTTATTATCATGACAATAAAGTCACATTTTTTATTATACTTATACATTATACAATTATATATATATATATATATATGTATAATTTTTTACATAAGGCTTTGTGTTGGTGATTTTCAAGGTCAAATCATTCACATTTTTTTCTATATTGATTCCCATTATCTTGTCACCAAACCATGATGATTAGGTATGTGCTTTGGGACCATTAAAGGGTCATCTCATGTGATATGTTAGGTTGAATTATGCCCGTTCATTAAAAAAAATTCAGTCATCAAAAGTCACACAATTAATTGGAATATTATTTATGAAATCATTATGATATTATTTTACCATATCATGTAAAATGGAAATGATGAAATTAAAATAATTATTTATTTTATTTCATATCCCCAACACCATTTACATAGAGCAATATATCTTGTAATTATATTTGAATTAATTTAATTATTGATATTCTTGATATTTTATAACATTATTATTTTCAATTTACCCATTTAAATAGATGTTGTACTCAAGCATTAAAAACCATTCAGATTTTTATTATATTAATGAAAATATAATGTGATATTTTTGTGTATATTTATAAATAATTAATAATAATTTCATACTCATAATGATAAAAAAATATTAAATATGAAAAATATGTAATTTTCATTTTAAAAAAATAACCCATTTATAGTTTATCACACAATTCAAGGAATTCACTCACATATATTAAACATTAGTTAAATTATATGTGCTATAATTAGTTTAAGTAAATAATTTACACAAAATTTTCTATTATTGATGTCAAAAACCATATATATATCCTTTAATTATCCATACCTCATCATATAAATATTTATTAGTGTAAATAGAATTGATTGTTCATTTTATAATACTAATAATCTTTGAAATGAATCATCTATTAATTTTATGATCCATGAGAAGTGTAGTATCAATTTACAAAAATAGTACACAGTATATAATTACTTGATATGATTTTGAATCATTAAAGTTGAAATAATGAAGTCTTTATTTGACGCGATTCAAAAAAAAAATTAAAGTGTATTGATTTTATAAGGTATGAGAAATATATAATGCCTCTATTATCTTTTCACCTCTTCTAAAATTGAGGAAACATTCACCTTCATAATATATAGTAGATTTAAATGCGTATTTTTTTCACATAATTGAAAAAATGATAAAATTAGATTATGATTTATAATAACGACATTATTTCTTAATCATAGAAATCCATTGGTTTCTTTAAAAGTATTCATATTGATGAAATATTCTTAATACGAAAATATGGTATGATTAGTGATTTTTTGTATCTTATTTTCACCTCTCAGTTTTTAACTGTAAAAAAGATTTAACATCTTTAACATAGTTTGTTACCCTAACCATGTGAATGAATAATTTAAAAAATATGAGTGACTTGTAAGAATCCCTACCCATAATTAAAATGTTAAAAATCATTTTGAATATTTATTTTAAAACATTTATATGTACTTATTCTACAAATAATATTTTTGTAAAGTACTGGGATCTCAAAATTAAAATTAAAATATATTTGGATTGAGTTATTAAATAATCTGTTCTAAAATTACTCATTAGAAATGGGATTCACCTATGTAGTTCCTAAAATTTTAATATATGAACTATAAAAATGATATTGATGACACATGACATTTGATATGTTCTCCTTATCATTACAGATTCTTGGTATATAGAGAGGGTAAAATAAACCCCAAGTGTAATAATTTCCCATTAGGACAACCAAAAAATTAATTAATATTATTATAATAATAATTTTAATTGAATAATATATTTATTTTAGAATTTGATAACCAGTAAAATTGAAAACAGCCTGATGATATTTTGTTGTCATGAAAATAAAATTTTACCCTACGAACATTTGTGTTAAATAAATGATTCTATTAAATATAATGAGAAATACCCATATTTACGTTCTATAATCTATAAGATAAATTTTAATAATATACTATAAAACATGAAAAATATGATCGAAAAACATTTATAATGCATTTACAACTATATAAGTGGAATAAGAAGAATAAAGAAATGTCATACATGAAAACTATAAAATAAAATAAAACGAAGGTTAATAAATGTTAACCTTACCAATAACACTATTTATCATGTTAAAAAGAAACAAATCCTCCACAATTCCCCCTTATGTGGTCCAACCTCTATTATATAATTGGTCAATTGGTTTATTACAAATAACGATGTAATATTTTTACTTAATCTTATTATGACGTTGAATGTATTTATTAAAATGCATGATATTTATATAGGGGATTATTATAATACAATAATATTTCCTCATGTAACATTTATAGTGTCTAAAAATTGAAAATATAAGATTATTTGTTTGATTTAATGAAATATCACTTAAACAATCCTAATTAATTTATAAGAAAGTTATATAATAAAATAAAAAATATTGGGAAACATTTAATGTAATATTATTTTACCATGAGAAATGATAAATTCCATTAACTCAAACTAAATATAACATACCTCCCAAAAAAATAATTATTTTTTAATAAACCATCTATAAAAAATGATACAAAATAATGAATATCATATGAACAAAAAAATAGAAACCGTCATGGAGAAGATATAATGAAACCACTCATTTAGGTCATTATGCAACATAGGGTTCAAATATGCTCCATCTATCTCAACATGAATAAAAAATATAAATATATGATCATATATCATAAAATTAAATTTCAATCAAAATATTTAACATTTTATACAACAGAAATTTTTCAATATTATATATCATTCATAAATAATTTTTTTGAAATATTTATCACACTTCTAAATTTATTAATTAATTTAAAATATAATGTTACACATAAAATCGAATACATAATGTTTATAATTTTAATTTATAAACAAATAATTCTTTATAAATTAATATGCCCAAATAAAAAAATGAATGTCTCACCAATATGAAACCTTCTGATAATAGTGTGTATTTCCCTCAAGATAAATATTATGTTGGACAAATTTTCAAACAGAGAGTAACACAAAAAAATGAAAGTTATTTATTTCATTATTTTATAATATTATAAATAAAAAGATATTCCATATGATATTAATAAATGAAATATAATTAGTAAAATTACAAATGGAGTGATCCCAGAAGTTAACGATCAACTGTAAGTTAAATATTCATATCAACATGATCTTGGAAGAATATAATACCATCGATAATAACTACATAAATAATAATATATGATAGAAGTATGATAAACAAACAGATAATGAAATTAAAGAACAATATGACCAATTTTTGTGAGGTATGTAATGAGATATATTGAAATTTATTCTTCCGAATACATGGATATTCTAGAAATATGACACTTAGACTATTGAAACTAGATATATGACCATTAGATATATAGACATGGGATTAAACTATATCAAAATGGGACACTGATATTACATAATTAATTGGGAAAAAATATAAAAAATATAAATATAAAATGATAAATAACTATGAAGTTAATTAAAATTATTATAATTGATTACAATTACTTATTATTACGTATTTATTTGAATTTAATGAAGATATTTTTTTGAATCGTTTGTGATAAATTCCACATATTTTTTAAACCAAGAAAAAAAATGTTTTTAACAGTGTTGAGTGGTAACCCTTATAAGAACTGAAGACCCAGTGGCCCCTATTCCCTATAAAGTGTGATTTCCCAAATTCTATGTGGCTTAAAAGATCATTTTTAAGTGATTAGAGGTGATTTTTGGACCAAGTTCCCATTCCATAATTTATTAAGAATAATTTTAAAGCCACAAAATGTTTATAAAATTCAATTTTCTATTATAATAAATTTTTTGTACATATTTAATTTATTCACTAAAAAAATAAATTTTTCTTATTTATATATGAAATTTGATTAAATGGTGAAAAAATATGTATTCGTAAATAAAATATTAGATATGACTGACATTATCATTTTTATGAATAAAATAATTATGATAGTAAAATTTTTGTACTATAATAAGGGAAAAATTATTAAAAAGGGGTCAATTATCATGGAATGTAAAAAATATAATTATAAATTATCATTTAAATGGGTTTAGAGGACATTATAACCTGGAATCAAAAATTTTCAATTATTTTTCCACTTTAGATTCAATTTCATCAAAAATTTAATTAAATTTATATTATTTGAAGCATATTGATAACATTTCACCCCATAAAAATTACAAATACCCCCACACAAAAAAAGCATTAAATTGTTATTATAACTTAAAATGATTTTATTAATTTTTTTTAAAGAAATTATATTTTATCAATTGCTTACATTACACTTAATTCTGAGTTTTAATGTACAACTAAGATCAATTAACATTTTTATTATACATGATCATTAATAAATTCATATTATACAATGTGTAATGGAAAGTATCATTTCTCATGGTAAAATAATAAAATATAACATTTTTTATTATAATATATCCCATAGAATGATATTTTAATGAATGATTTGGTTTTATTTTGTGAACAATAATGAAATTAATTTTGGACCAAATTATACAATTACTTAAAAAATGTATTTTAATGTAATATTTGTTTATATAAAATTTTTTCCTACTTTGGTAATCTCAATCATCTTTATATTAAATTAATTTTTAAAAAATTAACTACCTTTTGAACATTTTCCTTTGAGAACCCACTTTCACTCCACAATTGGTGAATTAATTTTATGTTAGCATTTTTCCATAATGTGGTAGTTATTTGGAATTTTTTTTCCATATTTGTAATCATAATAACATTTATTATATAATAAGGTTAAACTACTTTTTAATGATAAATAATGAAAATATTATAATTAATTTTGGTCTTTAGGGGAAACTGAATATATATGATGATTTAACTAAAATGAAAAGTTTTAGAATAACATATATTCCTATACAAACCCCATTTTATGTAGATATATTGAAAATTAAATGTCTAATAATCTATAATGTTCTATTTTTTTTAATCATTTTCATATGTAAAAAACTTATGTAAACATTTTTATTTTTAAAACATTATAATTATGCAACTCAGATCTCTAATAAAATGACCCCTCTCCTCTTATCGTCAAAAATTAGAAACACTTAAGATAATCCAATAAGTACATAAGTATATTCAATAAATATCTAACAATATTATTTAGGAATAATTATTATTACGAATCCCTTCAATTAAGATTATAGGATTGAACCTAAAGAAGATTTCTAAATAAAGGGTAAATTTTTAAACAAGCGTTTATATTTAATTTCTTCTTCCACCTGATAGAAATGATATGTAATTTTAAGGTAATAATATAATAATTATATAACATAAAATGAGGCCTTCTTATGTTAGTTTAATAACCTTTATCCATGTCTTATTCCATCAATTGGGATATGAAGTCCCCATTCGTCTGTATAATGGACTACCGCCTCTTGATTTGATGTTATTTGTTTTCCATCATCTCATATCATGATTGAATATAATGATAGATTTATATGTTAATATATGTTATTTTTATTCATATATAATTATTAAATCACCTGTACCTTTTGAATATGATCATTTTGTAATACGATAACGTTACTCGCATGTATGGAAAACTACCACTATTTGAATCAATTTGATTCAATTACAATTTACATGAAGGTAATAAGTAAGGGGTTAATGAACATATATAATATATAATTATATATGTAACAAAAATGAATATGTAATATTAATATATAATTTACCAATATTTCGTTAAAATTTTCAAGAAAATAGAATCATCATTTATACATATGTATGACCTACTATCTCAATGAATTGTGGATTTCATTTTTTATCTATAACATTTATAGATTAATCTAAATAAATATAAACGGTACATATATATGATATTTATTTCATTTTTAATATTTATTATATTATGGAACCCTGATCAATATAAGAGGACCAAAAATAAAAGATCAAAACATATAAGAAAAAAATATAGTAGTTATATCCCAAAACATGAAATAAACGTGATATTTATAGTAAATGGGTAATAAAGGGTCATATTTAAATAATATATTATCTATAATATGTAATTATGTTAGTGTAAAAAAATTATAATAACCATTTATTTATTATTATGTTGGTTTAATTATTTATGATGGATGTCTTCAGTTAAGGTAAGGGATTTTTTCTCAAATATCATTCTATGGGATATATTATATGTTCTACGAATATATTATTTAATGTGGTATATATACACCCCTTTCAAATTTACTATCATGAATTTATATTTTATCTTGTAATTTTATATTTCTTTTAATGTTATTGTTTCATGGGGATTAAGATTCAATACTACCAATGCCTTGATGTATTTATGGTATAATCTTTTCTTTTATTAGGATTGTTTATGTTTATAATTTTTATGATAAAATAAAATGATCCATTTATCTACAAAATTATTAAATTTATTATCATCTAGTTATTTCATTAGAATATATGTTATCAATTCATTTCCCTCTATTTATGATTTCAAGATACAAAAAGTATGTTTTTATTATTAACATACCTTATTTTGTTCACATAAAAACCCATTATCAATCAATATCCTAATATTCTAAAAATAGTTTCAAAATAATTTTATTATCCATTTATGATTTTTTAAATCCAATTTTACTCATGTTTGATTTTTTGAAAAATATTTTTCAATAGAATCTTCTTTAATGTATTAAACAAGCTCATCTTGGTTTTTTCTAAAAATGTGAAAGTAATAATTATTTTATCTTATACAACATGAATCATATTTTCCACTTGAATGAACACTCTATGACTTCAATATTACATCATAATATTCATGATTTATTTTCAAATAAACTAATTTGAAAAAATTGATTAAGAATTTTTATTTGAGGAATATGATTTTAAAGAACGAGTTTTTTCCATAAGAAATGTTTCAAATGATATTCAATGATTAATTTATAACGTTCCTAGTTAATTTTAATAGAAAATTATTTCAAAAATGTATTACATTTTAAGATGTTTTTTAAAAGTGTAAAGTGTTTTTTAAAAATTAAATTTTTTATGTGTTCCTTCAAAATCATTTTCCAAAAAAATGACATCCATTGCTATTAATTATTATTTATTTGGGTCGTGATAACTTGATATCATTCTTATTATTTATTTGTATATATCATATTTATGAAGAAGATAAATTTAGAAAACACACTTTTCTTCCACATGTTATACTACGATAAAATACTCATGAGACCATATTATTTTTGAACGGGTTAGGGTTTAATGAATTGATGAAATTATTATGATAATTATTTATTTTCTATAGGACATGTTATGCGGAAATATTTATGAAACACATTTCATTTCATGGGTTCTAATATTATGTATCTGTTACGATCTTGTGTAACACATATATATGTATATCATTCTATTAAGTGTGGTAAATATTATGGACTCCAACTCACTGGGTAAATATTGATTTCTCATGAGATAAAAAACACTCTAATCTAGAGAGATCCGTTTTTTGTAAGGTAATTTTTCCACTATGATTGTTTCTATAGTTATCCTTGACTACTATGATGGTTTGTGTAGTTAAATCATTCCACTATTATAGAATAGTAAATGATCCTTGAATTACTATGAATTTTTTTTATACATATGTGCATGAAAAAATCAATTATATATGTCAATTTATTGTTTTCAAAGTTCATGGTCTTTATTACATTAAGGGTCATGATTTATTAACTAGTTTGATTTACGGCTGGGCGCATGTTTCTGATATATTTTATTACTAGTATGCTCTAAAAATGTTATTCTCATGTTTTTATAACCATATTCTCATGATAGGTTGATATATATCTTTTTTACCCTAAATAATAATCTTTTCTCACACATTCTCATATTTCCATTCCAATGATAAGTTTGAAAGTCATTATGAATGATATGTTTTAGAAGGGTTATAATTATGAAAAAAATATTCAAGGATAATGAATATTAGTTATGAACACATTTTAACATGTCAATGTATCTAAAGTCCCTAGACTTAAATGACACTAGTTTGGGTAATTATGTTATATAATAATTATTCTTCTTCTAAGATGTATTATTTATATTTGATAAGATTATATATCTATAGTTGTTATCATATAATGGACTAATTATCCGCCGCAATCTATTATGAGATAACTATGGTGGGATATTCACCTATATTTTTAAGTTTATGTCCATGGATAAGTCTAATGGAATATATAATGATCTTTCAAATTATAGAAAAATGATAACATAATTTAGAAAAATATAGAGTGAGTGGTTTCCCAGAATTAACATCCATATATGTATGCAACACATTGATTAGTGTCTATAATAGAGGTACATAGTGGTACTAACTTATAAAAGAGAACATTGATAGGGTCTCGACAATTACCTAGTGCATGACAACAAACCACGGTACACACATATTTGGACACTCCTAGGGGATATGATTTTAATATTCACAAACTCATTATGATCTATAATGATGTATGTGAACAATAACCATTAATATCGTAAGATATTCTTAATTGGTCATTGATTGAAAACAA
Source organism: Viscum album (assembly GCA_963277665.1). Classification (NCBI taxonomy): domain Eukaryota; kingdom Viridiplantae; phylum Streptophyta; class Magnoliopsida; order Santalales; family Viscaceae; genus Viscum; species Viscum album. The sequence continues at coordinate 1,400,468,984 of OY728150.1, forward strand.
GGTGTCATAGTTTAGATATCCTATAAGTGATGTTTCATGATAATGTGTTTTTTCCACTATGATTGTAATTTCTCAAACTACAATTTTTTTTCTAGTCAATGGATGGATCCTGGAGGAATCATGTTACCACCGAATCTAGTGTAAAATTCAAGGACATTGATCTAGTGAATTAAATTATGACTATATTGATATATATTCTAATTTATCATAATCATCTATCACAATTTATGATTTACAATGTGATTGTAAGTGAACTTTCCAAAGAATAAAATAATATTAAGATGATATTTTATGAATTTTAATGTGTTATAGAGGAAATAAGATTCATATTTCAACATGTCATGATGTTTAGAAGAAGAATATGGAAGAAAAATTTACATAGAGTAGAATATAATTTAATATATGTAAATGATTTTCATAAATAAAAAACATTCATAGAAATTAAAAGACTTATATGCGAGGAATAGTGTAATTATATGTGTTAATGTACTAAACCAATATTTAACCCCTTGACTATGGATGTATATATGTAATACTAATTCACTGATGTAAAATGGTTTATGTATTTGGATATTTATATCGAATTTTTTTTGTAGATTTTTTTTCCAATGGTATTTTGGTTATAATAATTGTGAAACATATACGGATTCTGCTATGTTTGGAAACATATATTTCTCCATGAAATATTTATAGATGAGATATAGATTTCATAATTTTTTTAGGTTTATATGTTTGATGATATTTTAAATTTATGAGTCATGTATTTTTATGTATTATGTGTCGTTATTTTAAGAAGAATATTGATATAATGGGAGATATTTTGGGAAATACCACCCTTGGGGTTGTATATTATTTAAATAACCAATATTATTTGAGGATAAATGCCATTACATTTTGTGGGAATATGATTAAATGTATTAGAAAACTTTAGTTTTTAAGTAATATTGTATGTTATGGTAATTATGTAATATTTAAATTTTGAAATGTATTAAGAACAATGTTAATATAATTTGTGTAAAAGGATAACCTCAAGGTGTGAGGAAAGTTGATGTATCTAACAAGACCATTGAGCTTGAAGCCACAACATAAGGATGACAGAGGTGTAGCATTCCACTTGCATATGATAAATGGTGTTTCTATTGAGACAATGTGAAGTGATATATTGTTATGTATATTTACCAGTAGTCATAATGTATTAAATTTATGGTTGAGAGAAAAAATTATTTTTGGATTCTACAACCATTATAAATTCAAGAATGGAAATGTGAAAACATCACCCTATATATTTTAATTAGAATACAAAAAACAATTAATCGGAACAATTATACGTGGGTTTTTATCAATAAACCTAAAAATTTATCACTGGTCACCAATAAGAGATATTATTTCTCTCTAGATCAGTTTAAATTATTATAAATTAAAAAATTGGTAATATTGGATGGATTACCACATTTAATTGTATATGATTTAGATATGGATATTTCCTCGATGTATTATTGAAGTATTAAGAAAGATATTTTTATATATTTCAGTATCATAATTTTATATCATACATTGATATATGGTCAGTATTAAGGAACAATTCAAACTCTATGGGATGTGTGAAGAACATGTTTGATGGATTTTGAACGTTAGATTGGATCATCACCTTTAGTGAGTTATGTTTAAATACAAAATTATTTTTCACACTATATTTAATATGTATCCTTATAAATAAAATTATGGAAATATGTTTAGGACTACAACATACTATAATAAATATTAATAAATATATTTATTCGGACTAGATATCGCTTTATAAATGGAAGAAAAGGTGAAACTCATTCAGTAACGTGTAAGGGAAGTAAAAAGCTGACTAAAAATAATCTTGATAATCATAGAAATTATCTAGAATTTATTTTTTTATATTCTTTAATATATTTTTCTACATGGAAAAAATAATGGGATACAAATTTTTAGGTATACTGGTCCTTTTGAAATTCTAGATTGCTTCAAGATAGTTGCATATATATTATCCCTTCCAATGAACCACCATGATGTAAATTATGTTTTACATGTATCTCTCCTGGGGAAGTACATACATAACCCTTCACATTTTCTAATCTCAAAGGTCATACAAGTATAACCAAATATTTCATTTAAAGGATCGATTTACATTCTATATCACACAATGAATTTGAAAAGAAAAAACACCACTCACCTAGTCAAGGTTTTTTTGTGAATCCACTATCATGAGGAAGATATATGGGAAATTGAGAATATAATGAGGCATATGTGTCCTCAGTTTTTTTAGAGTCAACAATTTTTAAGGAAAATTTATTTTAATGAGGGTAGAATGTATCATCCTGATATTTAATAAAAATATTTTTTGATAGAATTAAATTTTTTTGTAGAATGTCTTACACGTAACACCGTGTTTTAAGGAATATAAAAAATAGTAATTTTATTATTTAAACATGACTCTTTTTATATGGATATTAAATTTAGAAGAATTAATTATAATTATAAGATTTTAAATATTATTTATAATGGTTTTATATATCTAAAACTGATTGATAATTACGTACATAGTTTTCGTTAGTCATTATATGTTTTGAAAATACTATATTCAGAAAAAATATATTTATTTCTAAAAAACGAAATAAAATTATTAAAATTTTATAAATTTTATTCGATAAAATAATTATCATTTTTAATATTTTTAATTCTAAATTATCCTATGATTAATTGTATTTTATTTTATGAAATGATTTATTTCATTCACTTGTAAAAAATATAAGTTTTATTGAAAAATTAACATTTAGTTTGAAGAAATTACAATGTTTTATTTGTATTATAAAATTTTATAATATAAAAACTTGTGAAATTATATTTTAATTAATATAATTTAGATCATTAAACCAATTTCATCATGAATTTTTATTTATTATTTTGTTATACTTCAATAAAATTTATCTTTAGAAAATATCATTATCATCGTGTGTATGGGTGTAGATTTAAATGAATCTTTTAAACTTATATGAATCAATATTATAAAAATTTATTAGAAATTATGAATACTAATAATAAATTATATTATAATATAATTTTAACTGAATATTAAAATAATATAAATAGTAAAAACTTACAAATTAATTATTGTTATAAGGTGGGAATATGTTCATCGTTGTTTTAATAAAAAATTATCATGAATTAAATGATGTAAAAACTATTATAAAACACATATTCTTGGAATATATAGACCATATCATGCCTAAATAAATAAAATAGACCATTTTAGGGGATTTTGGTATGGAAAAACTATTTCTAAACCTTTTTCATTTCAAATCATTTCACATCTTCCACTTACTTTAACATTTAAAAAAATGTTTTCTAAAAAAATAAAAAACAAAAACTCAGCACAATTTCTCTAACCAAATTATAACAGTCATACATTTTTATTAATCCCTCCAATTAAGGTTACAAGTATAAATGAAAATATTATTTTAAAATAGAAATTAAATTCTATAACTTTTGATTTTTTATTATTTCTTCTTACAACACATTAAAATAATCATCTATTATAATGATATTATAATATATATGGATTAAATATAATAATATGTTAATATTGTTATTCCATAAACCATATTCATATCAAATTCCATCCAATTGGATATGAAATTTTGATTCGTGTGAATGGAAGGGAACCGCGTCACGAAATGATGTCATTCATTTTCTATCACAAAATCTAATAGATGGAAATAATGAGAGATTAAAAGTTTATATATTATATATATGTTAATAATATACTTATTTAGTTACTATAACTCATATTTCATCATATATTCAATTCATATTCAATACGATAACGTCACTTTTGTGTACGATGGACTACATCCTCATGAAGTAATGTGATTGTTTCATGCTTTACATAGAATGTACTAAAAATGGTTTTAATGAAAATAAGATATATATATATATATATATATATAATAAAAAGAATATAACAATATTAAAATATATATTTACTTTATATAATTTAATCCATCAATAAAATGGAAACTTCATTCATACATATGTTTGACCAACCATCAACATGATCGTTGAATTTGTTTTTTTATCTCATTCGTTAATGGATTACTCTAAATACCTATATTATGGTAATATATGGAATTTATATCATTTTTAAAATATTTCATATAATATATCCATGAAAATAATAATATGATAAAAATTAAAACATACATGAAAAACAATAATTTTATTTCCAAAACCATACATTAATATAGATTTTTTATTAATAGGGTAATGAATGGTTATAAGTAAATCATATATGATATGATATATATAATTATTTCTATATAGTATGTTTATATATGTAAATATAAATTTTATAATATAAGGATTTTTAGTTCTTACGATGGATGTTGAGACTTATGTTTATGGATTTTTTTCTAAAATTTTCATCATTGGGATATATGATATGCTATATGTCAATCTTATTTTGTGAGGCTTATAAACTGACCATTAGAATTTAATATAATAAATTTAATTATTATAATGATATTTTATATTTCAATTTTTTTAATTTTATTATATATATGACTATTTCAGTTTACCAAATCAATGGCGAACTTATGGTACATTCTCAGTGTTTATTGGTATTGACTAGGTTTATGCTTCTAATGATGAAATATTAGCGTTCATCACCCAAATACTAATTAATTTTGTTCTCCACTGTTTATGAATTGAGAATAAAGTTTACATCCTTTTTTCAACTCTGTATTTACTAAATATTTTGAAAAATTATTTTATGTAAACCAACCTTATATACATCTTGGGTCAAAAGCCAATTTTTCCTTCCATATCATTGTTTTTTAGAATTATATAATTTTTTTAAATTTTTTATTAATGATTGTTTAAATATTATAAACCATTTGTTTATATTTTTTATAATTATTTAAATTGATTATTCATGTAATTAATAAATTAATTAATGATTAGATTTTATCGAAAATTTGAAACAATTCTTTGTTATGACCCTTATAGTATTAATGATATTTTCAACCATCTTGACAAATCATTAATTTAATGTGTCCATTATATCTTTTAATTTTTATTTTGAACAAAAAATATTTCAAATAAATTTTTATGCATAATTAGTTTTAAACAAAAAATTGAATGGTTATTTTCCTCATGATATGTTATAAATAATTTTTCATAATTCTTTTATAATTTTTATTTATTTTTTATAAAAATAGAGGTTGAAAATATTTTATTTAACTATAATTAATTGTTAAATTATAAATGTTGCCTTTTTCAAGAAATGTTCTAAGTGATATTTAAATATCTTTTTCCATGTAATATGACATCATTGATGCTAATTTTCCATTATGGGGGATATGAACTAATGATATGATTCTTATTAATTCTCCAAATTGATTATATTTATCATGAAAATATCATTATTAAAAATTATTCTCTTCCATGGGTTGTAACATGATATAATTATGAGTAATCAAATTTTTGTCCATGGACTATGATTTTTTTAAATTATGAAATGATTTTAAATCCTTTTCTCTTTCCCATAGTTATCTTTTGATGAAATGTTTCTAGAACATATTTCATTACATTAGTACTGATTTGATGTATATATTTAAAAAAATTTGTAGATATTGTATGATTTTAATTATGTGATGTCAGGTACCTATACCTCCCACCAATGTATAGGTTAACCATTATTATCTCATAAGGTAAATAAGAATTGAATTCGCGGGAACCCAGTTCATATAGTGGAATATTTCCACTACTATTGTTTTGGATTTTTACCATGATTAGTATGATTTATGGGGTAGTAGCCCCTTAATCTATGATAGTATTGTAATTGATTGTTGAACTAATTATGAAATAATTTTTCAAAATTTTTTTACTGTCTAAAATCTATACCTTATTCTAATGTTATATTCTAATGGATCATGTTCTTTGATTACATTATGATTAATCTATTATAAAAATAAAATATTTCTTCAATTAATATTGTTTGGGTTATATGATATATAGGGCAAGGTTTTCAATTGGTATTCCCATGTTCTCATAATCTTATGGCCAGTAAATGTTGATATCTCCTTTTTTTAACCTTATCGAGTAGAAGAGATCACAATTTCTTACTCTAACATTCCATATGTTATGATTAATTTTATTATGTGGGGTATTTCTAATAAGGGTTATTGTTACTAATAACATAGAGGGGGATGAAAAATCTCAATTCTTAACCATTTCATTATTCATCAATTTTTTCAAATCCACTAGAATTAAATGATTCTATCGTGGATTGTTGTTTTTTTATTAAAATTTTTCTTTTAAGTTGTTACAATTATGGAGGAAAATATTGGGTCTCTATATGTATCTTATTAAATCCCCACCAACATTATCACTCAAAAAATAAAGCCTATGTTTTTTAACATCTAAAAATAAGAAGAATTACCAAAATCCCCATTTCTAAGAGTCTTTCTATGAGATGACTCAAGTATTCAATTTATTTGTTATTATCTACATAACCTATCACTTTATTATTATTAATATATATCATCATAAATAAAATAAATTACATTAATAAAAACATTAATATATTTATGGTTCTGTAAAAGTGATATTATTTTTATAAAATAACTTGTTTGTAAATGTTATATCATTATACCATGTTATTATTTTGGATAATTATCCCACACACATAAACCATGTTATACCATTTACATTATAAATAGTAGAGAAATATTATATTCTCGTAATATTCTATAATAATTATTAACTTAATATATTTTCACAATTTTTCAATAGAATTAATCTAAAAGTATATTCACTAAAATATTCAACTCCTTTGTTAATTAAATAATCATTTAATCATATACATTTGAGATTCCACTGTGTAGAATCATGATAAGTTCAATGAAGTGTACATGAGATTCTATAACTATATAAAAACATATAAAAAATGTTCATAAAATTTATCTAGGTGATTAACCCAAGACCAATGAGAAAATATTATAACCACCAAAGAGATGTATGGATGGAAAAAACAGAACTGTTAACAGTTGAATAGTAATTATAAAAATAAATAAAATTATAAGTTTATTAATATATAATAAATTTTTGTTAATAAATAATATAAATAAGAATAAGTTTCTAATATAAATGAATTATAACCATAAATTTCTTATATAGGGAGTTAGTGTACGTCTGACTAAATAGATGTTGGAGGTATACGTTTTTTTTTTCAAATCTCACTCAAAAAAATTTATTTCTTACTATATTTCAATTTTGAGAAAATTAATTTCATATATATCATAAAAAAATTTTATTCATCTCAATTGTATATATTTTTTGTTTTTACTTGTATCTTTAACATTTCATCTCCCTTTGGTTCAAAAGCCATCTGATATGATTCTTGTATATGGATACAAACATATCTATTCAATTAAAAACTAATATATAATTTCCTTGAATGTTTTTTTTCTTATTATTTTATTAATATAATTAAGAAAATATTATATTAATTTAAAAGAAATATTCTATATACTTTTAGTTTCTTTAAAAATTAATAAAATTACTCTTTTAAAAATTTTCTACACGACCTATATATTTCTTTATTTTCATCGGTTTCTATTATAATTATACCTTTCTAAAATCTCATAACTATTTAAAGGAATATTTATTATTCTTTATCATTATTCATTTTTAAAAGTAATTCTTTATTAATTATTTATTTTTCTATCAGAAAATAATGGATTATTCTTAAAAATTTTGGAATCAATATTTTATTGCTCCAAAAATGTGATTAACATTTATGTCAATATAATTGATTGTTTCCTATGATTCATTGGGGAATGTGTTTTATTGAATCATCCACATTATTTCATTGTATGAAACATTTTTTCCCTTTTTATGATTATTGTGTAGCTTGTTTCATTCTCACTATTTAATTGATCAATGATGAAATTATGAATATTTGAATGTTCACGTGCACAAATATGTATGGTTTTTCATTATTTTATGAGTGATTTCATAATTATATCTCCCTATAATGAATTATTTATTTATTTATACATCATTATATGAGATTTAATGGAAAGAGAAGTGAGACAAAAATATTTTCAGACTTTTAACACTATGTTTATGTGAATGGAGTGTGACTCCAATCAATTATAAGACATTATGCACTTTGTTTATGAGAATTAGAAGTAAAAACAATACACTATGGGAATCTATTGGCTTTTTGATGATGGAATTAACATTGAAAATTGTATTATAAATGAAATTAAATACATATAATTTTTATACATTGTTATTCAACAATATTATATTTCATCACATTCTTATTTCAGGTATTATGATAACCGTCTCATGATTCCACTTTCCAATTTATCATTTGACCTGTTATTTCAAAAATATTATTTCATGATTCGAAGTTTATGATCAATGTTTTAATCATATGTTTCCTTATGTTATTTTAAAGTACCTTTATTATATTATTATATCAACATGTCATTATAATTCTCACAGATGATCTCTGATAAAAATTTCTTATATTCACCCCTTATTGAGTATCCGAGATCAGCAATTATTTTTTTCATCATTTACCATGTAAAGAAAAATAGTATTATATTAGATATGACAATAAGGGTCTCATGTGGGGTTATCTTTTAAAAAAGATGTTGAATATTTTTTATACAATAAGATGGTTATATGCCTAATCTCGAAGAAAAAAAGAATATTGGATATGGGTTGTGATTTAATTTGATATTCATTGAAACATTATGTAAAATGATGTAAAAAATGTATGTAATGGTTTGGATTTTTTTAGTTTGTATTTGATATTGGTTCAGATTATTTTTGAAATTATTTTATATATACTATAGGGGTATAACTTAAAAGAAATAATGTTTAAAAAAAAGATGAACTATGATTAACCTAAATGTTATATGTTGAAATGAAGGTGTCACGAATTAGGAAATATTTTGATATATTGTTTATTTATTATAGGGTTTTCTAATTTATTTTTTTACGATACTAACAATTATAATTTTGGTTCTAGTCAATGAATAGAACATGGTTGAACCGAGTAAAAATTTATTTGAATATGTAATGATGATATTACTGTTAAATAAAATGAGATTGGGGATAGAGTATTAAATTTCATGGATAATGTATAAGTTAGCACCAAATAATATTTTTTTATAAATTCTATATTTATTGATCCCAGTAGATATTCTTTTAGAGTTAATTTTATAAAGGGGTAAATTATTGATGACTTGTTGACTTCTATTTACTTCAAACCTTTTATATTTCATAGAACGATGTGATCCAAGAGAAAACATTCCACCAAACTACGTGATGGAAAATATTGAAATTTATTAAAAAAACATCCCCAATTTATTGGGAGCTGGAGTACTAAATTTCATAGTGATACTCACCCATATTTCTAGGGATATGATCAATAACCAGAATTATGTAGAATATACAGCTTCACATTAGGGGAGAACTGGATATTAAGTGTTTTATATAGTATTTTCTGACGATGTTTAATGGAACTTCTAATCCAGTAGTCATAGAAATGTGTGTCTACTCAATATAGAAGATATTTTCAGTTCTTCACTATTCTGAGATGGAAAATTTTACTCTATCTATTTACCATTTAGATGGAAAAGTTGATAAATGGTGGGACTTGATTAAGAACAACAAGATGATGGATGAAATTTATGATATGGAGTGTGAAGACTTTAAGATAATGTCTCTAAAAAAGTATTTCCCTTGAAATCCTTGTAAAAAGATAAAGAGAATGTTTACATAGATCAAGCAATAGAATGGATGATATTTTGAGGCCTGTGAATAAAATTTTAAAAGCACTGCAAGGTATGCATTGGGGTTTTTAACATGAATGATATAAAAATTGATAGATTCTATTGTGGTTTAAAACCATTCCATAGAAATTATATTTCAATTTCAGACTTTTGGAATTATGAATAAGATGTTCGATGTTATCTCATAGTAGACATGGAGTCTGAAGTATGGTCTCATGGATCTGATGATGAGAAATTATAGAAGGAGTTTGAAGCTTAAAAAACTCATGATAAAGGTGGAAGGAAAACTCCAACACACACATGTCAAAAGTATTGGAAGAAGCATCAAGGGAACTACCTCAAAGGGATGGGAACATGATTAAATTATGTGAGTGAAGGGAACCAAGAACATGAATGTAGAAAGGACATATGAAAGAAAAACAATGTGGTGATTGAAAAGAGAGCACCACCCATAGTCTAATTCTGCAACTATAGAGTGCAAGGTCACTATGCAATCCAATGCACTAAAGCATTTGTTTTTTTAGGGTAACCAACATCATTATCCACCAAATACAATGGATAAAGGGAATAATAATTCCATCACTACTACTGAAGTGGATAATATTAATGAATTCATACAAGGTATAGTTCTTATCCACAAAATTATGGAAAATGTATTAATTGATTCGAGTTATACATATTACCTTATATCATGAACATTTAATAGAACTGTTGAATCCAATCCATGAAAACATGAAGTAGAGATATTGATAAAAATATATAGTGGTAAAATCATTGCAACCAAAGTGTTGGAATAATATTAGCATTGTTTTTTGGAATATTCATTCATTGCATCTCATAATACACACCTTGGTTAAAATTAATGTTATACTATTGATGTATTGGATCCCTTTATATTGATAAAAAATCAACAATTCTAGAAAAGGAAATATCTGTTTAGATTATGAACCATCCCATGATCCTTTTAAAATTCAAGGATTACCATGAATCTACTTTTGAAAGTCCTTAAAAAATGTGGGTTTGGATTCCCTCTGAATAACTACACTATGCTCAAATGGTATTATCAATGGATTTTATCAACCTAGGTGAAATACCCATGGTGTGTTAATACATTGATATATTTATTGAAGAGTTACACGAACTCCCACATGATTTTTATGTAGAGTTATCAATATAACACAGAACTGGAGCAGCTTCTCTCCCAAATAATCCCCATGGGAATGCTCCTATCAAACTGAAAAGTTAATGAAGAAACATAAGGAGAAGTTGGGAAAAGGATTCATACGTTTTAGAGAATCACCTTGGGGTAACTAGTGCACTTTTTCAAGAACAAGGAAGTATCGACCTGGTTGGGTGTTGATTATTAGGTACTCAAAAATATCACCATAATGAACAAGTATACTCATAAAATGATTGATGACTTGTTTGATAAGTTGTGAGGAGCTCAATACTTCTCAATTGTTGAAATTTATTCTAGATATCATCAGCTAAATGTGACGAATGAAGATATTCATAAGAATTACTTCTTTACATGGAAATTTCACTTAGATTTTGTAGTGATTCACTTAAGACTTACTAATTACCTTGTAATATTATTGTATTTGATGAATAGAGTTGTTAGACAATACAAAGATTAATTGGTTCTAGTTTTTATTGTTGATATTATCATATAATACAAGAGTAGGGAGGAACATAAAGAACATATACGGATTTTTTTTTCAACGTCATGGAAGGAGAAGTTGTACAACAAGATCATCAATTGTTATTTTTTTATGATGCAAGTCACATTACTAGGATTGTGATCAAAATTGTGGGAAATTATGTGGACCCTTCAAAAACAAAAGGCAACTGAGGAATGCTCGAGACCCAATAGTGTCACATAAATCAACAGTTTTCTTGGATTTGCAGGGTTCTAAGGATGTTTTTTTTAAATTTTTGTACAATTGGAATTCCTGATAACTATGTTAACAAGGAAAGGGGTAAAGTATGTTTGGATGAATATATATGAGGGAAGCATCATGGATATAAAAAGTTGATTGATCACTAAACATGTGCTCACATTAATAAAAAGTGGATAATAGTTTGTGATATATAGTGAGCGTACGAAGAAAAGATTGGGTTTTGTTCTCATGAAAAATGATAATGAAATATCATTCACCTCAAGAAATTTGATGATCCATGAGATGATTTACATAATTCATGATCTGAAGATAGTTGTATTGATTTGTTGCGTTGAAAATAATGTCAGATAAAATCAATGGTGAGAAATGTGACATATATACCGACCAAAAGAGAATAAAATATATATTCACACATAAAGATCTCAACAATCATCAATGGAGATGATTCTAAATAATCAAAGACTATTTTTCTCTACGAACTATCATCCCAGAATGAAAAACATGGTAGATGATGCTCTTAGAAAAACAATAACATTCTTTTATGTCTATGTTAGGGATTGAAAAATAACATATCTTCATGGATATGAAGAGAATGTATTTCGAAATTATAAAGGTAGGTAATGAATCCTACCATTACCAATTAAATTACCAGTCATATATCCCAGAGAATTTTATGGGGGGACACATGTATGATCCATATTTACAAAAGAATGTAAATGCATTAAAGGAAGGGAAACTACAAGAGTTCTTTTTTGATGAAGATGGGTGTGATTTGGTGGTAACAATGATTTGTGTGCCTTCATTTTATTGGATAATGAAGGTTCCATTGGAAAATGCACATTTCTTAACATTATCTATCCAACTCGAGAGTAGCGAGATGTATTGGGATCTTTTAGAACACTTCTAGTGGGTTTTCATGAAAAAAGAATATTATATATTATATCTCATAGTGCATGATATGTTATAATGTTAATGATTAGTGAGATAAGACCAATGAGATGATGAAATCATTCCCTAACCTCATGTGAAAAGATGAGAATGTCACTATATACATTTCCCTATTCTCTTAAATATATCATATAGAAACAATGTGATATGTGTCATGGTGGATTGACTCACTATGACTACCAAATTCATCCCTATTTAGGAAGTTGTCTCACTTGAAAAACATGATAAAATATATGTGATGGAAGTGGTGATATTGAATGGGATCCAATCATGATTAGTTCTGATAGTGATCATAGGATGACATATAATTCTATAAGAGTCTCTAAAATTGTTTGAGTACTAAATTAAATGTCAGCACAAACTATCGCCCCAAAACTGATGGCCAATCTGAGAGGACTGTTCAGAATCTTGATGATATTCTAAAAGAATTCTCTTTATAACAAATTTTTTATTGGGATCATCATCTCCCATGGGTTGAGTTGTCATACAATAATTACTTCCACTTGAGTATTAAGATGGATCCATTTGAAGATCTGTATGGAAAGAGATGTAGAACTCTAACCTGTTGTGTTGAGGTTGGATAAAGAAAGCTACTTGGATCTGATCTTGTAAAGGATATTACATAGAATGTTCAAGTCATTATATAATATAAAAAATCTTCCCAGAGTCAAAAAAGAGCTATGCTGACCACTATTGAAGTGACATGGTGTTCGATGTTAAAGATAAGGTCTTCCTTTGAATATTTTTGTGGAAGATATTCATATAATTTTGAAGGAATGGCAAGTTGATCCAATGGTATATTGACCCTCTATGATCCTTGATCACATGGGATCCAAGGCCTTTGAACTTTCACATCCACAAAATATGGTTCATGATCATAATGTGTTCCATGTATCACTCTCGAGGATGTACATATTGAATCCCTCAAATATATTGGACACATAGGTGGACAACATGAATATGATCTCTCTTATGAGGAGAAGCTATTATAGATTTTGGACCAAAGAGATATCGTTTTTCACAACAAGACAACCCACTTTTTAAATCTTCAATGTAGGAAACATAATTATGACGAAGCATCAAGGGAATTGATGGATGTAATGAATTAGAAGAACCCTCACCTGTTTATGTAAAAATGAAATTATGAGGTGATATTTCAAAAGGGGGAAGTATATAATTACCCAAAATATTATCAATGTAATTTTTCCATTTTTAATTATGTAATATAATATATTTATATAAAATCACATTTAGAATACAATAAAATCATGATAAATGGTGTTTGAATAAAAAAAGGTATTTGTAGATGTAATGTGTCCAATAACAATGAAATAGTAAATTGATATTAGAAATAATAATATGAACCCTACCAATATTACACTGAATAATTTAATAGCAATATCACTAATGAAAGGAAAATAAATTATCCATGTTATATGTGAAAATATAGTATAATTATATCGTAATATAACTAAATAAATATTTTGAAAATTTATTAATTAACTGTTGATTTTTATATGTCATAAATATTTTATTATAACGCTATGAATAATTTAATAATTTAAAATAATTTTATTTCATAAATTGTATCCAAAAATTAATATTTTTACATCTTCATATTTCAATAAAATTTTATTTTACCTCTAGTAATTTTTCAAAGGTATATAAAATGAGTTACAATTTTCAAATTGGTATTTTTCTAGTAAATGGTATTTTTAATTAAAAATTAAATTACTCATATTTATACAAATATTTTCATAAAATAGAAATCAATTTTGGATTCTGCATTTCAAAAAATGGTTACGGGGATTTCTTTGGTTTTTCTCAAATACATGATTTTTTGCAGAATTGTAAAATATGATATTTTACAGTATTAGTACATTATAAGAAAAATGCACTGTTCAGTGAGTCATAAATGATGTATGAACCATTGGCTAAAACTAATATGATCTAATTACTATATATAGTCTAAATAATCATCATTATTTATTGTCCTTAGAACAATAAAAAAACTAATTTATTAAAAAATGTGAAAACACCCTTCCCCTCCACTATAAATATGACCCCTCCCCCCACTTCTCCCCACACAAATCAATCTATGAGACATGTATAAAATCTTACCAAAACTCTCTTCAATAACCTCTCACACTTACACGAGATCTTGGAATCATCATGTGACGACTAAGACCCAGGCACCACTTAACGGGTGCTTAAAGCCCAATGGGCCACATGGCCTCAACCGTAGATTCCTAATTATAGAGGCTACCGACTAGTAGCGTGGGCCCAGGGTGGTTCTGTGGGAAGACTATGCCCTCATTAGTAGAGTGTAGAACATCAGAATGGATATAAATGAATAGTAAACCATGAACGCAATGTGAATAAATAGTAGAAGAAATGTGATGGATTAAATAAACAAGAATAAAAATAAATATTTCAACTTGTATAGTGATGATGAAATGTCATGTCACATGAAAACTATAAATCATTGATAAAATACAACAAGCATAACATTTCACAAAAGGTAAAATAAAACAATGCCTAATCCAAGAGTCTCGAGATCCTACTCAGTCATCTTATATCAAGCTCAATACTATCTATACACAATCAAGTATTGTAAGCTGCATGATTCCCTTTATCAATACCTACAACCATGTAATCTACTCCATGTACCAAACTGTAACTAGAGTGGTTGTGAGGTAAATCTCATTGGTCCAATACCAACAGTTTCTATAACATCCAGCGTGTGTAACATACTATAACACTGTCCAGCTGTTAATATATAATGTAAAATAAGGAGTGAAATATAACTAAATAACCAAGTACCTATTTTATCCATCAGATGAGGTCTGAACATGTAACCAGTTCACTAATTAATCAATTAAAATTTAATTTTATTAGGTAATAGGAGGCACATCCAACACTAACTTCAACTCTTCATAGTATAATTAGTGATGTTTCCATGATGTAAAATGTAACAAGACAATGATATCCAATGAGTGAGTTCCAGGGTAAAAACCAAGGAAACATAAACTCACGAAAAGATAACTCAGTAGTATCGGATTATAGATAATGGGTAATAGTGTAATACAAGTAGCATAATCCATGCCATTCCACAATAAGGTGCCTACCTAGTGAATGGTGATCGACCAATGTAAAATGGGGCTATGAAAATAAAGGCTCATTTGAGATTTCACCAGAGAACCTAATGGACAATGCTGGATCCAACGAGTTTATATGAGTTATACTATAATAAGGAAAGGTACCCAATGGTTTTATACCAGGAATCAATTGAATAGAAAAGAACCATATTATATGGGGTATCATCCTAAGAAAAATTTATCCTTTAATCTGAAAGGGGTTATCGAGACTAGAGGTATTCTCCTCTGCGAATCCACGGAGAACTCGAGTCAGTCCATTTCTATTTGATATTGTAAACATGAGATAATTATTTGTGTTCATGTTTTGACTTCCATTAGTTTGGATAGGTCATTTAGAGTTGAAACCATTTATTTATTGGCCCATCCCTTGTCTTCCATTAGATTGGATAGGACAAGTATCATTGCAACCATTTAATCAAGTCTTAATTATCCATTAAGGCTTATTCTGTTACTGAGGATCACTCCACAATAACCCATGAACATGGAAAGGTGTGCCATGAATATGTAACCATTATCCAATCTATTTTAATAAGGACTTGTTTATAATTATAGTACATGAAATTTCACATTTCATATTTCACATTTAATAAACATTAGTATTCACTTTCCATCGGTGGGTTATGTGGTGAGAATACATGGGTCAAGCCTTTATGAAATTATCATTAACAACATGCAATTTGTTATATGTAGTTTCATTTTATTGTGGTATATTAGAGGCACAATCAAACTGGGCCTCTAATTTTCCATAACACTAATACCCAATTATGGTAAAACATTCAACAATAGGTAGATTTATATGTGGGTGAAACCACTAAAAACTAATCCAATTTTTTGGAAAGTCATAAATATACAAATATAACAAGTATAATGATGGCCTGTTAATTTAAGAAATAGTTTGCAATGAAACCGGTGGGTCCCATATGAACATTCCAAATAACAATGATCATTAGGGATGATTTATAGACCACTCACATAAGGGTTGTATGAACCTTCTCCTCCGGTAATGGCCTTTGATTTTCCTCGGATTGGAGTATATCAATGGAAAGGAGAAAATTCTTACAAAGGGATATCTAGGTCGATATTGAAAGAGAAGAATAACGGTTAAAGAGAAATCAAGTACATAACATCGGGCATCAAACATGATGAACAAAATCTCGATCAGATTCTGGATGAAAATGATATCTTGATTACATGTTCGGAACCTCGAAATTCACCAAAATTAAAGAGAATTAGGTCAATCCTACATAATCTCAAATTAGGTAGGAAAGGGTTGGAATTATAGATCTTTATGGTCATTTTATACATTTTACCTAGGTTTCTAGCTTGTACATGGTTTGTCCGTAGTGTTTCTAAAACCATGCACAAACCATGTGTGATGGTTCTACCCAAACCTAGGAAAAAAGGGGTGAATTCATAGTTAGGTCGTATTGCCATGCCCAAACCATGTGAGATGCCACTGTCTGAAAATACACAAACCACATGGTTAGGAAAACCATGTGCAAAGCCCGTGAAAACCATGAGACTTGTCCGTTTCCCAAAAATAGGAGTTGTGTGATCCAAACAAGACCTGAATACCTTCATAACCTTTGATAGCTCATAAAAAATCTATATAAGGTCCAATGTAACAATTTTCACCGACAATTAAAGAATTTATACCATGGTTATAAACTGTGTTCTTATAGTATTCCCCCTTAAAATAACTCACCACCTGAGTTCTCCTAACATGGATAGGGAAACACTGTCAAAGAATAACTCTGGCCACCTGTCATGTACATCAACATCCCTATCTCAAGTCTCATCTTGTACACAGTCGTGCTCCCAAAGAACCCGTTTGTGATGGACAAAATTCTCAGAGAGCCATTTTTCTTCGATCAACGATCCGTACAAGATATTCTTCAAAGAGAATGTTGACATTTAACTCAAATTCATCGAGATCAAAATAATGAGATGGTTCACCATGACATTGGGAAAGTTGTGAGAGTTGAAAAATTTCATGCAAGGCACGGTACCGCTATGGTAGTAGAAAATCATAAGCTACTATCTCGATTCTCTCTGGAATGACATAATGACATGATACCTTACCTTGCATTCATAAGAATCCATTACCATGTGTAGTTGAAACCCTAAAAGGAAAAAAAATATCCACAACATTATACTCAAGAGGTTTTTGATGTCAATCGACAATATATTTCTATCTAGACTGAGCAGTTGTCATACACTTCCAGATCATTTCGACTCAATCTAATGTCTCTAGGACGAGAGAAGGACCTAGTGGGGCTACATCACCTACCTATAGCATGTACAATGGTAAATGACATGGAATACCATATAAATCAACCGAATGATCCATATGATTAATTTACTAAAAACATTTATTATTAGTGAATTCGACAAGAGGGATGTGTTTCTACCAAGAACTGTCGAACTCAAGGACGGATGCTCCGAGCATATCCTCTAAAACCTATATTGTTTGTTCTGTTTATCCATCAGTCTGATGGTGAAATTGTTTTCGTAGAATCACCTGAGTTACCATATATTTCTGTATTCCCTTAAAGAACCAGGAAGTTAAACGATCATCCCTATCCAAAATGATTGTACGTGGAACCTCGTTTAGTCGTATGATCTCTCAGACATATTGACAACCCAACTCATTATCTGAGAATGTCTCATGAATAGAAATGAAGTGGGATGATTTTTTATTGGTAAATAACTACCTAAATATAATCTCTACTTCAAGGTGACCTCGGTTGGCTGACTACCAAATCCATAGAAACATTTTCCCAATTCTATTTCGGAACAGGAAGTGGTTGTAACAAGACTCTAGGTCTCTAGTGCTCCACATTTCCTTTTAATTAGTTAAACCCCCAGTGATTACGCATGAAATCTGAGGTTTCATCCCAGGCCACAAATACTTGAGTTTCATATATCTATACATATTCAAGATTTTTGGATGAACTACCCACAGGGAATCATGGGAATCTTTAATCATCTTCCCTCTCACATCTATTGGAACCCATATATGTCCACGTAGATATAGGATGTCATCTCTATCCACAGACCAATCAAAAGGAGGTTTATCTCATGATATAATATCATGGAGAACCAAACCTTCATGATCAAAAAATTTCATACTCTTTACCCTCTCTAGGAAGATAAAGGTAAATAATAAGTTAAAGGGGTAATACTACTCTTAACAGTCATGAAACACTATATGAAGATTAGAAAAGAGGTACATAGCTTCTACTCATCACTAGATTCCATTACATCATGCTTTTGATCTTTTCGACACAATGCATCTCCAACTACATTTCCTTTTCCATGTTTATAAGCATGCTGAAAATCAAGTGATTGTAGATATTTGACCAATCTTCATTGTTTAAGGTTCATGTCACGCTGAGAGAAGATATATACAGGGATCTTGTGATCTTCATACACCACAACGTTGTACGAGCCTAAGGCGGGTGTTTATAAATCATCCCTAAAGTTAATTATTTGTGGAATAGCCATGTGGGGCCCATCGGTTTCGTTTGAAACTATTCCTTAAATTATCATTCCATTATTATACATGCTAGAATCATATAGCTATACCCTTTACAAATATGTGATTAGTTGTTAGGGGTTTCAAACACTAATGAATCAGCTAAATGTCGAAGGTTATTCCATAAATAGTTTTGATTCTTCTACCCTATTTGAGCCAATGTTTGGGGTTTCCTTTTCTTTACCTTTCTAAAGGAGAGACTTCTTATAATAAATAGCTTGTTGTTAATGATAATTTTATAATGGAATGTAATATGTATGATCACCACTTGACCCACCTATGATAAGTAATACAAATATTTATTAAATTTGAAATATGAAATGTAAAATGGAATGTACACTATGTATATAACACGGTCTTATTCAAAGAGATCGAATAAAGGTTACATGTCTCCATCACTGCTTTCTAAGATGATGGAAGGTAGAAGTGTGAACCTAAATAATTGAATAATCATTAATGGATAATTAATACATGATTAATGCAACACTACTTGGTCTATCCATACCAATTGTAGACAAGGCCTAGACGAATAGAAACTGGTTTTAACTCTCTTGATGGATACATTATCTCTTTGGTGAGCGATTTGTGGTGTATAATGATCAAAATATCCTTAATTATAACTTTTCTCAGCAGGAAATGATCCTCTAATAGAGAAGATGGGTTAAATAACTACTATCCTTTGATTTTGTGCATGCCTACATGACTAGAAAATGAATTTTGGATTTAGATTCACTAAGTCAGAAGTCCCAAATTCATGTCGTACATGAGGCCATTGATGACTAGAAGCAATGGACCTATTTTCTGATCTTCATCTAGAGTATCATGATAATAACAAGTAGTCTTACCTCTCATCCTTAATAGTTTTTTCTATCCTCCATGAGAAGGTTAATAGTAGGAAAATTTTAGATCCTAATGGTTTGGTTATCCAGGAGATTATATAATGAGATAACCTACCTATGGATTGGTATGTGGAAGGAGATGATGTCCTGCATCAACGTGGATGTATCTAGGCTCCTACAAATGTGAGAGATGAGTTGATGAAAGAGTTGCACGCATCCCAGTGGGAAGTTCATCTATGAGTAGTTAAGTTGTATTGAGATTTGCGATGCCATTATTGGTGGCCTGTGATGAAACTTCAAATTGAAGGCTTCCTCACAATGTGTTCCAGCAGTCAGCAGGTGAAGGCGAAGCACCAAAGACATGTAGGATTGATACATCCCATTCCTGTTCTGGAATTAAAATAGGAATATGTTACTATGGATTTTGTAGTTTTCTTACCTAGGCCTCTGAGGGGTAGTGATTCTATATGGGTAGACATTGACTGACTAAGGAAATCATCCAAATTTATTCCTATTCAGTAGACATTCCCAGTTAATTAGCTGGGAAGACTATGTGGCTGAGAGATGATATGAATACATGAAAATCAATGAAAAATCATTTCAGATAGGGACGATTATTTTACTTAACAGTTCTATAAGGGTTTTCAGAAAGCTTTGGGATCTTAGGTGATTCTAAGCCGATCTTTTCACCCTCATATAGATGGAAAATCAGAATAGAAAATAATTGTTATGGAGGATATGATCTGAGAATGTGTCCTTGATTGTAGCGGTTATTGGGATAAACATATTCCAATGGTCAAGATTTACTATAATAATAGTCTCTGAGCGATGATTTATTTGGATCTTTTTTAGGAATTATATGGTAGGAAAATCCATTCACCATTTTGTTGGCTAGAGTAAGGTGAGTTAGGCTTACAAGTGTATCATCGCATTCAGGAGACTTCATAACATGTCCATATGATCAGGAGGAATATAACTACTACTCAGTCAAGACATAAATCATTTGTCGATCACTATCGATGACCTCTAGAGTTAGAGGTTGATGATCCTTTTCTTTGTCAGCTATCACATAGGCTTAGTCATAAACGGTTACAGAAGTAGTGTATGTTATCCCATCATTGCGTCAGGAAATTCTAGATTCTAAATAGAGTCGGAACGGTAGCTTATCTTTTGTTACTACCTTAGAGGTAATGTTCTATGCACAAAATCTTTCATGTCCCACAACATTTCCCTTATCATGTTGACATTTCTCATACCATTGATCATGAGGATGTTGAGTTAGAAGTCGAATCTACCTTTGAGGAATATCTAGAATGCATCATTGACCAAAACATGATGGCTCTATGAGGCAAGTCTAACCATATCGTACAAGTTATTTGGAACCATGACCGAGTACAGGATGCTACATGGTATAAGGAGTCTGATGTACATGCCTAGTGGCCATAGTTTTTCTCATAAAGTGTTTCCTCACCCTTGGAATGAGAACTCAAGGGGGGGGGGGGTGAGTTCATTTGTGGGGGGAAGCCTATAAGAACCCCAAATTTCACTCAAGTATGGATCCTTTAATTTTAGATCTAAATAATTAATCCGGACCAAATACATATTATTATTGAATTAGTATAGGCTATGATGGTGTAAGGGGCTTGTTTGGGGATCAGAACTCCACTTTGTGGGAAAATAGTCCAAGTCACATGGTTTGTGCATCGTTTGTGCAGGGTTTTCCAAACCATGTAGTTTTTGTTTTTTCAT
Organism: Viscum album; assembly: GCA_963277665.1. Taxonomy (NCBI): domain Eukaryota; kingdom Viridiplantae; phylum Streptophyta; class Magnoliopsida; order Santalales; family Viscaceae; genus Viscum; species Viscum album. The sequence goes on from OY728150.1 coordinate 1,400,490,956, forward strand.
ATAGTGGAATCCTGCATGGTTTGTGCATGACCATGCATCCTAACCATGAGAACCCCCCTTTTTCCTAGATTCAGGCGGAACCATCATGCATGGTTTGCACACGGTTTGAAAAACATTGCTGGAATACTCAGGGCATGCTAAAAAACTATGTAAAAGATATAAAATTCCCATAATGATCAATTAAGAATACCCCATCATCACTAATCCGTGATTATAAGGGATTGAACACATTCTCTCTCATTTTGGATCATTTTGAAGATCCAAACATGTAATCAAGAGATCTCCTTCATTCAAAATCTGATCTAGCAGTTTTTCGTCATGTTGGATGTGCAATATTATGTACTCGAGTTATTATTAGTCATTCATCTTCTCTTTCTTTCTCGACCTACATATCTCTATGTGAGCGTTTTCACCTTTTCATAGATCTACTTCGATCTCAGGGAAATAATAGGTCATTTTTGTAGGTGATGTCTCGTACAACACTATAGTTGGTTGTCTATAACTCATCAATAAATTTCATTGTTTTTGGAATGTTCATGTGTGGCCTACCATTTTTGTAGGAAATGTTTTATTAAATTAACATGCCTTGATTATACATGTAAGAATTTTAACATTTTTATCATTCCAAATATGTGATTAGTTGTTAGTGGTATCATCCAAAAAACAATCCACCTCTTGTCGAAGGTTATTCAATAATTGGGTTTTAGTGTTTTGACATGTTTGAGCCACAGATCCAGTGTACCATTGCTTGACCTTTCTAAAGATGAGGCTCCATACAATAAATGGAAAGTTGTTAATAATAATTTCATAATGGAATGTACCATGTATTCTCAACACTTGATCCACCTAAGGTAAGTGCTTACAGATGTTTATAAAATGTGAAATATGAAATATGAAATGAAAATTACACTATATATATAACTTGTCCTTATTAATAGAGAATGAATAATTGTTACATGTCTTTATCTCCCCATTCCATGTTGATGGAAGATAGAAGAGTGAACCTTAATAATTGAATTTTCTTTAATGGCTAATTAAAACTAGATTAAATGGATACAATGATACATAGCCTATCCACTCTAATGAATGAAAATCCTTGGACAAATAAATAAATGGGTTCAACTCTAATTGGAATATCCACAATAATTTAAATCAATACATGAAAAAATAAATTATATCATGATTACAATATCACATAGAAATGGACTACATAAAGTTCACTGTGTAATCTTAATGGAGAATACCTTGGGTCTCAAAAACCCCATTCTGATTCAAGGATATGGTTTTATTAGGATTATACCAACCTGAACTCTAATTCATGTCTATTCCTTGTATTATCTATATACTATCATTGGGTCCCTTTCCTTATTATAGGATACCTCAGATTCACTCCTTGGATTAGGCATTCACTAGTAGGTTCACTGGTGAAATCTTGTAGGGCCCTATCTTGGTTCAGCCCCATTTTACCTTGGTCGATCACCTTGGACTTGGAAGGAACCTTACTATGGATTTCCTTGGATTAGACTACTTGTATTACACTCTTATGCCTAATCTAGACTCAGATACTAATAATTTAGCTTTCATTTAGTTTTTGTTACCTTGGTTTTTACCCTAGAACTTCCCCACTGGATATCATTGTTTGTTTTCTTTATTATGCCATTAGACCTTCAAAACTTATAATATCACGTGGTGGTGTTAGTGTTATATATTCATCACATGAACTATTAACATTAAATGGTTACTGATTGATTAATGAACTAGTTACATGTTCAAACACTAGATATGGTATAATGTCGGTACATGATTATTTATTTATATTTTACTTCATTATTTACTTTATATATTAATTCCTACAGATTATAAAATTCCATTACATGGGATGTTTTTAATATACCCTATTGGTTGTGGTCCACTAAACTATATCTCACCCTCTCTTTGTTCACCGTTTGGTAGCCATAGTAGATTACGTGGTTGCAGGTGCTGTCAAACAGATGCATAAATCTTCCAATACATGATGGTTTGTTCATAAGATAGAGACTGATAGTAGATGACAGTGTAGGATACCATGATTCTAGGAGAAGACTTTGTTTTCTTTTACCTTTTGGAACATGTTATACTTATAGTCTTGATTCCATGCATTAATGTTTTCTTGTGAAATGACATTACATCATAATTCTTCCAGTTGATAAAATTTTTGTTATTCTTGTTTATCTATTTCATCATTTCACTTATGCTATTTATTCATATTTCTTCTTCTCATTACTATTAATTTATATCCATTTTTCTATGCTACACTCTACTAATGAGGGCATAGTATTCCCATGGACACACCCTAGTCCCTCGCAGCTAGTCGGTATCCTCTGGCATTCAGGAAGAAACACATGAGGCCATGTGGCCCATCGGGCTCTTGGAACACATTAAGTGGCATTAAGGTCCTTGTCATCAGACATCAAAAGACCAAAACCATCACCCTACTAAGGTTATCAATGATGATATAACCATAATGGAAAATCCTATTCATTTTTCTTTTTATTTATTTTCAATATCATTTCCTCTATTCTCTTCTCCACACCTTTTTTATTTAAAATTTCATTATAGATCCATAATTTTATATATACTGGTTTTATATCATTCTAATTGTGTACCCACAATTAAATTACTCACTCTCTCTATTATTCAAAAAATTAAATGGTTGCCCATGATTTGTCAATTTACATACATCGGGTGTGATGTTCATTCATTTTTTTATAACCACCATGGATTATAATAAAATAATTATAATGGTTGAAACATATTTTAATGTCTATGTTTCAACCGTTTTATGTTCTTAATTTAAAATAAATATATAATAATATATGACAAGAAAATTGATTTATTTTTTAGTGAAAACAGGTCAAAAATAATCTAAAATGATCATCAATAACTTATATCTAATTATTCATCTTCATTCAATATAACTAGTTTTTATAAGGTCATTTAACATGACAATGGAAAATAAATAAAATGTAAAAACAACTATGGATATTTATCTTCATTTTACATGATCATCCAAAAATGTATATATGTGAACCGATCATGAAAAATTTGAAAATGAATGCTTCTAAAAAATAAAATAAATCATTATAAGTCATCCAAAATCAAATATATGGACATAATAAAAGATTAAAAAATAAATTTAATGTACAAATGATTTTTTATTTTTAAATAGATATATATAATTTAATTATACTAGATGTTAATGTTAATAAGGAGTACAGAGATAGAGTAATATGAATTCTAAAACCCTACTCCCTTTCATTGGGTTTTCCCAATTTAACCCCATTTTTAGTATGGATGTAACTTAAAAATGATTTATTCATAATTATCATATCTTTTCTGGGATTAATTTCTCTCATAATTTAGATTATGAAAATAACAATTTTTTTCCAAAATAACACTACTTTCAAAAAAACACATCTTATACTCTGTGATTTTTTTCTTCACAAAGTGTTGAGGATTATTATATCAAGTATATTATTACCTATATCATTTGGGAACCGAATTGTTAAGATCATATGATTATGAAATGAAACAAATTTATTTCAATAGGATATTATTATGTTAATGGTTTTTATATGTTTTATGTGTCCTGAATAAAAATTTAAATGTTTTGACATGAGGAGTTCACCGAGAATTATATAGAGAAATTTAAATTTTATGATGTTATGGGTGTGCCCCGAATTATGTAGAACATCATTACATTAGGTAATGTGATATATCTCATGATTAAATATAAAAATGCTTGAATATGATTTGATATTTGTTCACAACTATAAATGGTATTTTATGACTAAGACACAGTGTCTTTTTTATGCATTTCCTCATTTCTTACCTTTATTTAATCCTTACTCTCATTATTATGATGATATTCATATGTTATTATGATAATTATTCTTCTCACCCATGTAATATTGTTTCATGTTATTATCATTCCTCTTAGTGGTCTCTTATCTTACCTGTTTTTATGTATATACTCATGTGACTTCTTGAAACAATGATAATTAAATGATCAATAAGAATCTAGATAAGAAATAATTAAATAATTTATTATGTTTCTTTAATTTGAATATCGTAATAATTCTCCAAAGACATTAAACCATTAGATCCTATCAGTTAGTGATTATATTTTTTATCATTAAAATTATGTAATATTAATTTAAGATAAGTAAAGATATTTAAACCTGTTATCTGGTCGACACATGTACTTTAAATTAGTCTATAAATCCTCATGGATCTATCTTGAATTATCTTGATTCCTTGAATACAAGCTTCTTTTTCTACGTCGTTCATAGAGATACACTTATGTAACTGGTCCTTATTAGACTACAAGAATGGTATTTCATTTCTTATTAGTAATATTTCATCAACATATACTACTTGGAAAAATATTTATTCCCATTGAACCTCTTGTAGACAGAAAGATCACATTAATTCTTCATCAAAACAAATTCATTGATGGATTCATTGAATCAATTATTACATGACCATGACTCATAATTCAATACAAAAATTTATATTTGTAACTTTCAATCTCATTTGAAATCACCTTGAGTACCAAATACTTCTTGTTTTTTCATATAGACATCTTCTATAAGGTTACACTTAAAGAATGTATTCTTCACATCCACATTCCTAAACTCATAGTCACGGAATGAGGAAATAACAGGTATATTTATAATAGATTTAAATAAGAAAACTGGTGAACTTTTTTCATTATTATCAATTCCATGATGTTGATTAAAACCATTAGCCACCATAATTTCTTTATAAAAATTTGCATTACCTTTAATTTCCAGTTTCTCATTGAATTGTCATTCACATCCAATAGGATTTACATCAACTAGGACATTTTATAGATGACAAACATGGTTCAGATACATTGAATCCATTTAAGAAATCAAAAATACTTGCAATATTGAATCTTTTGAGTTTCCTACTACCTCCTCCTAGGGTATATATTCATTATTGTCAACTAATAACGAGTCACCATACTTGGTGACTATAAGAGTATATCACTTTGGTCCTCTTACATGTCTTACAATCGTATGAAGTACGCGTGTTTCATGAAATACTACTTCCATGGGGACCTATGGAATACATTACTATTTAAAATCTTTTATATCTTAAGAATCAAAATATTCTATGTAAATATTTATCCCACTATCATTTTTGAGGATTTTATCCTTATCAAGATAGATATATTTTATGGTGACAATTACTTTCTAGTCCGAGAGGTTGTATAGGTAATATGAAATTGTTTCATTATGATTCCCTATAAATATATAATTTATGCCCCACCATGCTAGTTTTTTTCCCATGAAGGCCTTAACAAATGCCTCTCAACCACATATTGGGATATAAAACAAAATGGGTTTCCTTCCACTCTATTATTTGAGATTAATTTCATTTTTCTCTTTAGATGGAACCCAATTTATTTTGTCTGTGTAATTTTTTAATGTATATACCCAAAAGGATAATGGAAGATCTGGATGACCCATCATCAAATTTACTATTTTTTTCATGGTACAGTTCCTCCCTTCACTAATAACATCTACTATGGTGTATAAGTTAGAGATAGATGTGGTGGAATCCCAAAATATGGTAAAAAGTATACAAGATCTTAGTTAGATTAATCACAACAATAATCTAATCAATGATTCATTATCTTTTTACAAGGTTGATCATGTACTTCATTATTGAATTCCTTGAATTTATTAATGTACTCAAACTTGTACCTCATTATGTATATATAACCATATCTACTCAACATATTGAAATGGTCCCCTTATTTCCACACTTATATTGAGCCTCCCATAACCCGTATTTATTTTATGTTTCTGAGTCTACCTCTCCATCTCTTTAAACAATAATCCACTTTTGTAGTTTCTAGAATACATGGGAAACCACTCAAACTATAGTACACTACTAAAAAACATTAACCCCTCTATTCCTATATTATATAATGAAAATGATATTTATAAACACTTACCATCTAAAATTTGGGTTCAAAATGGTGACCCAACGATTCTCCAAAATGTCATTATTTAAAATCTTCCAAAATACTACAATAAGGGTTTTAAAATTGGACATCCTACAATAGAATACAAGAGAAATCTTGACACAACTCCTCTAAATCATTAAATTTTTATTAAAAAAGGTGAAATCAAGGGAGAAAATTATAATCCACTTGGGAATTGTAAGGATCCTATTAATAATGGTGTTATGAATTCTATTCCTCACACCCCTACTAATAATCGTACTGAAGTTGAAGTTTTTTCTTATATTGTTTAATTTTATGAAATTGATAAGGTCTCTCAAAATAATCATGAAAAGACTCATGTAATAATAGATGCTACTAAACCTTTTCTTGAGGAGTACAAGAAAAAACTATCTGACTTTATTTAATCATTGTAGGAAGATGTTGACAAAATATCTAAACATGAGGATAGCTTCAACAAGTGAAGTGATATGAAGGGGAAACCAATGGATTAATTCAATGTTTACATCACACCATGTTACAAAAAAACTAGAATGTGATGATTCTATTTTCAACTAGATAAAACTATAGTTATGTGATTCTAAGAGGAATTTATGCATGAAAATTCTGTTAATCTAGCAAATTCTAAGTGTTTGACATTGCCTGCTAAAAATATTTACGATTATTATAACAATGATGAAGAGGAGAAACCTATGGTCATGGATTCTTATCAATATATTTATTATATTATTAAGGGCTTAGAATTATTTATGAAATGGAATGATGATATTTTTTAAAAATATACATGAAAATCAAAATTTCTATAGAGACCTACCATCAAATAAGTAATGGAATGTTCGACTTATTGGGGGAGAAATTTAAGCATAATACTAACATTGATTTCAAGACTATTTGTTGAAAATGATTCATGTTATTAAAGCAGTAAAATTTATTTTTTCATCTATTGTAGTTTTCTCTTTTATAGGGATGATACCAGAATTTTCATTCCCCTTAAGTGGACTAGAAATAAGGTAGATTCATCGATGTTTTTTTCTTAATCAGCGACACCTCTTTTCTGGGATTCTGTTTACATTATTCTTTGGTGAAACTTCAGTTATTCTTGTGAAGGATATAGTGATTTATTCATTATATTCTTCAGTAGTTTGATGAATACCAAGAACTTGTTTTTTCTTCATCTTGAGATCATACATGGTAGAATTAGAAGGACACTAAAGAAGAAAAGTTATCAACATTTGGAGATCTAGATGTATTTTACCAAAATACCTCTTGAGGCCTCTGCCATTAACACTTCTAGTATGATGCTTTGGGAATTTAAATGATAGGATTTTAAAGGAAATATTATTTTTGGTTATAAAAATGTGGGTTCTGATAAATTAATACAATATGTGGATCTTTTCTTAAAGTTAACAACATTACAATTGATTCATGTGGATGTTTATAGAATATTAGAAGTAAAGAGTTTGAAACCTAGGCCACCCAGGGAGACAGAAGTGGTAAGATTCTTTGGGTTTGTCAATGTGTAAGCACATCGACATGTACTTGTTTGATTAGAATACATTCACTTTGTATTAATTTTTTATGTTTTGGTTTTTCAATGGCTGGTTGGAAACTGATACATATCACATTGTCAGTTTTTCCTCTTCAATGTTATAGATCTGATGGCTTTTACTTGTGTAACCTTTCATGGATTCTTATTCATGCATACTCTTTTCACCACGTGATTTCACTATAATCATTCATTTCTTAATAAAATATAGAGGTCTATGTGGTGGGTGAAATATTCTTTTTTACATTTTACTAAACAAATAGTAAAAGTTATGAATTAATGATAGCCACCTGTATATTCTATTAGAAATAGTTGACACACATTAGTGTGTACCAATCTTTGAAGCTCTATGGCCCATTCACCCTTCCCACTAAATTGTTGTTTAGACATTTTTCCTTGTAATAAATAATGAAATATATAAATTAGATTTATTTAAGAAGATTATAAATAAACATATTCAGATTGCATTGTAAAATGATTCTCATTTACATGACCGTGATAGTGATTCTAATGATGAGTGTTGTATGAGTATTTTTAAAATGATTTGTTAGAAATCTCGAAAACATCATCATTTTACTTTAATACTCATTCATTTTTACATAAATAAGTTATACCATAACATTTATTGTATTTATAAAACTAAACAACATTTATTTTCAAATTAGAAAGTAAATCCATTTATATCTAAAAATGATACAAAGATTATATTTTTGGTAATTGTATGTACATAATAAAAAAAATTAAATACAAAACAAGTACCATTGTAAACGAGAGGCGGTAGTCACCAATGGCCAGAGCATTCATCCACCCACCATTAAATGATCTCCGATCCACCTCTCATCTTTCAATATTTCAGAATCTACTTGGTTTCTGTATTTGAATACAAATGTGATCCCCACAAGCTATATATAAGAGCCAATGTATAGATAGTTAATAAATAAACTTGATAATGAATCCATTTTATTCATCCCCTTTGTTCTGGGTATAAAACCCCTTCTAGTGTTTTGGCATTCCACATGATAAACATAATACCTCTTTTTATTTTCCCTTCCACTGGATATTCTTCTTCTTGGAAGGATGGAGCTCGAGATATTTTTCTTTTTTATAATTCTTAGATCCCTTTTCCTGGTTCTTATTTTTCATATTCACCATTAAAACTACAGGTTATTCAAACCCCATGTCCATATCCACTTCAATAATTAATGTAATAAGATTCAAAATAATCTTCTCATTATTTCTCATATTTTAGTTAACAATACAATGGAGAAGGTCTTTGACATCAATGAATGAATGAGATTTGCATGAATCACATTTTTTAATTTAAACCATAATATTTACAAGGGTTATGTATAGTTAATAAGCATTACTACATCATGCCTAGTTGAAAAAAACTCACCAATATTTGTTTTAAATAATGAAATGGAGATCACATACCTCTCTTGCCTCACCTTCTCTTAATAGAGTTCCTGAAGGTGTGGCATGATGCTAGAGGCATCCATATACTTGTGCATATTTAAAATATCATTAGACACAGATGATATCATGAATAATTTAACATATGTAGCATCATTTAGATTATTCTCAAAGAGAGATAATTCTTCCTTGAATTTTTCATTATTACGTGCCACAATAAAATGTTCTTCCACCGTATATAATGTCATTTAGTAGTCAAGGATGGCATGTTAGTTCATTTCCCGTTCATGGGAAAACAAATTTGGAGAGATGGATTTTCTTATCAATAATAGATCACAATTATATTATTTTATTTGATTTTATTTATGCTTCTATAAAATAAGATAAAAATAATTTTAGTACATCATCTGATAAATTTTATATAAATAAATAAATATTATATTTATTTGTCTCCATCTATTTTATCAACACCCAATAGCCCTCACAATTTTCATTGAAATATTATATTTAATGGACATTATTAGTTTCTATGAACCATATTACCCATCTCATTACGCCAACTTGGTTTTGTCAAGAAACATGAATGAATTTAGTAAGGCATTCAAAATTCCAACAACATTAACTCATAGGTTCCTAACCTCCTGAGAGGACTGCCTGATCCTAAAATCCCTAATCGAGTTTCCTTGGCCTTGGGATCTCATTTACACCATGTACTACCTATCTAGTAAAAAAATCATGTGTACTATGTTAAATGAATACAAAACATCAAGTTAATATTCCTTAATAATTGTAATCACCACAAATTGGGTTGGTCAATAACATTGAACAATGGTTTTATTTTAACTGATCTTATTCACAGCTAATCTGACATAGTATATTTAATTGATGGTTTTATCATGTTATTAATAAATTTTCAATTTTTATCTTTATCAAATCATTGATAATATTCATTATATTTTCTTACATGATTAACCATGTATTTGATAATATTTATGCATAATAAAAGTTATTTAAGTTCTATCTTACATGATAGTTAATTTCATTAATATAATTCAATGCGAAAGAAACAACCATAATGAAACAACTATGAAATTTTAATAATTAATATAATAACAGGTATGATCATGAGATTATACTAATTTTTAGTTTATTTAGTTTTTGATTAACTAGACATTAACCTGGGGGAAAGAACAATGAACTAATTGAGGGTCATGTTTATAGCTTTCCATATGACCACATTTTTATCTTTTAGGATTGGTTTCACCACAGCTCAAAAAATTGAACTGCCTCCACTTTCACGAGAGTTCGGACCATTACATATTAATTTTACTCAAACACGTGAGAGAGTAATAAGTTATTACATAAAATAAACCATGGGATCACATGCCATACAAAATAAGAGGAGAGATGGAATACATTCTATAAACTTAATTTAGTAATAAATTCTGTGAAACTAGACACATAAAATGGTATGTTCTATCTCCTGATAATCCATATGCATGTAATAAATTAGACATTTAATAAAACTAGAATTCAATTATTAATCATTCGTATTTTTTAAAAAAATTCTTGAATAAATTAATTATTATATTTATTAATCAATTATTTTATCTTAATTATCATTTGAATTTCTTTAACATTCTCATCCATTATAATTTCAATAAAATTATATAAATTTATTTAAAAATGGCTTTTTACATAAATATATATTGGAGGAATCATGGTAAATACTGGTCTAATTCTTCCCAACATGTATTATACTCATATATTATTTTACTCTTGTTTTATATAGAATACACGACATATCATATACTTTTACAACATGTACATCACATATGATTACAATAATTATGTGTATTTTTCAGTCATGTGTTATTCTTTGATTCACATAGAGTAACAACTTGTAATAATACTCATAGATGATATACTAAACTGATAATTTCATAGATATTAATTAAATATATATATTGAAAATTATCCCATCTTGTGTCAAAAATTTATGACCCCACGCAAGTACTTGTATAAATTTTAACACATTATAATAAATAAATTTTGAATCTGTGTAACTTGATATAAGGGCAGAAAATTTCCATCTATTCATCACGAACTATATATCTCTTACTGTCTATCCGAGGTACATTCCTATAGAATAATAATATGAATAGTACCTCATATACTGGAATACATGTCGTGTCCAATGGGATACATGTCATCCTGTCTCGAGATTATGTGGTCATCAGTAATGCAGGTTTGGTATTAAAATACACCACTCATATTTGACTCCAAGAGACTACATGTCATGTACATGCGCTACACGGTGTGTATTTCGGCTTTCCATGGGCCATTATCTTCTAGTAAATATATGGTTTAATTAAAATGTTCAACTAAGGCATAATCATGAATTAATTTCTGAATAAATTTTTTTGTACTAAATACATCTACATGGTGTGCAACTCCAATTACATGGTGTGTAGTCATGTGTTGTCCAGCCAGAAACTTGGCACATCTGAATGAGTTCCTCAATTTTATTTTAATCATGAAATAAATCATCTTAAATAAAGGTATGATAAAATAAAGATAAAGACATTTATCTCATGATTTAGATTAAAATAATGATAAAAATTGAATTGAAAATATAAATTAATAATATGTAAAACACTATCAAACCTTAAATAATTAAAAATAATTATGTGACCACTCTAATACCACATGTTGGTTATGGGTGCAATGGAAGTATGAAATGGGTGGTGCCCAGCATTTCTTTTGGTCTTGATTGATGATGAATCCAAAATCTACCTGATGATAAATGGAGCGAGGTACCTAATTAGGTCAATGAGATTAAATATGGTTAATGAAGTTGGAACCAAAGAGATGATAATATGATATTATTTATAATTAATCTATTTAAATAATTATTTTCATTTTTTGGATTTTTTTCTTCTATGATGAATATGTTCATAGATCTATGCTCCACCATCGTTGCATTGTTGAAACTCTATGTTGAGTTCCTCAAGTGGGGATCGTTGTGTGTTCCACAAATCTCCATACATCGACGAAGGAATCTCGATGTGCTAACATAGATGATTATTGTGCTTTCATTATCCGACTTTGATCACTTCAAACACCGCTTACATGGTGTTCCTCCTAATAGGGTGGAGGAAGGATACGATCCATTCATGTGATTTTTCTTGGAGAAGGTATCCCTCTAGAATTGAGAGGATTCCTCCAACAATTTCTTACAACCATGAAAAAAGAATTGGATCTTTAAAAAAATTAATATAGTTTTATATTTCTATTACAAGCCTTAAATTAAAATAATTACACAAGTCCATTAATTAATAATTTAATCCATATAAAATGCCATGTGAAATAATAATAACAATGTTATATTTTCATGACAAGAACTTAACGAATGAATTAAATTTAAATATTATTTAATTAAATAATATTATATATTTACTATTTATCAATGGTATATTAAACTCGATGTTCCATTGAACAAAAATATTTATCGATCCTTTAATAATTTATATTTATTTATTAAATGAATATCACACAGTTATTCATCAAGAAATAAATATTTATATGATGTCAATTATACATGAATAATTATTATACCACATACGAGAATAATATTTATTCAACTAGTTAAATAATAAATAATAATATATTCTTTGAATGGAATTCTGGAAACACTAAATGTGTGGCCCTCTAGGCATCTTTCACATGGAATTAATGTGAAGCATCCAAAATTACAAAGTTAGCATTTAGAAACATTCCATGACACCCATAAGGAAATATGTTAATTCTGCAATGACATGTTATCTCATACATACTATTTCTATGCAATATTATCCATTTATATTGATATCTTTAATAAAATCGGTCACATGATAGTTGCAATAACCAAAGGCATAATGTATCTTTACTTGACATCTGTGAATATTTACTTACCTTCAGAACTCAATGGACACCGATTTATTTAGGCTATATATTTTCAATAAAAGCCTCAAGATATTATCTTTTATTTATAAGTAGAATGAAAAAACATTTATCACATTATTCCTTAATTAAATATATCTCATGATGCACCCAACACATCATACTTCACCATGAACATATATCTTAAATGTTTTTATTTGTACATATAGGATCTCAACTCATAATACAAATTAAAAATCATTAAGTCTATAGAATAATAAAAATGTCTGTAGATAGGAACATCTAACGAAATAAATAATTGTGGATTTCTTATGAAATGGTCTGGTTTTTATAATATCCTACTGGATATTACAATGGGCATATAAGATGAGATGTTTCCTCTATATCCTATGAGTATCCACCCCAGATAGAATTTATCATTTTGGTTCCCCAAATGACATCATCTGACTATAAAACTTATCTTATAGAATAGTGTTGTAGCCCTTCTGGTATTGCATCATAGAGGGTAACTCTTATGACCATTATATGTGTCGCTACTCATAATACATTATCACATACCATTTCACGTAGTAGAAGAATTATGAGTAAATATGTAGTTTATTAATATTCGAAACTATGAATAGAAGACATCGTAGAGTACAAAAATGATTGTTCTAGGGACCCAACTCAAACATCATTGTGGGTTTAAGATATACATCATTTCAGACAATGTTGGGGGGAGACAATTTATTATATTGTATATAATCCTCCCAATTAATTTCATATTTATTTGAACGTAATAATTATTTTTTTAGAAAATAAATATTTCTTTATACATTAATCAATATTGAAAATGAACTTTCAATGAACCATTTGTGATTTTAAAATGAACAATTGAAGTATTTTTTGTTTTAATTATATTTTCTACTAGATTTGTTATATATTTTTATAATTTAATAATGATTTTCATGAAGTAATCATAAATTATTAAAATTGTAATGGAATATTTGAACATTATATGATATCACACACACTTTATAAGACTTAATAAACTACGTAGATATTTTTATTAGAGAAAAATTCTCTACTAAATGGATGTGTGTAGATGAGTTAATCCTTGGAAGATTTTAGGCAGTTGTAGATTTTTATTTTACTAATAATTCATTGAATGAGAAAATTTTATTGATTTTAAATGATGATTATGTTATCATTTTGTTAGTGATTTATAATTTATATATGATTCATGATTAAAATCATTTAACTAATCAACTTCTTCACACTGTGTGATCTCTATCATTAAAATGATAAATATATTACATTTTAAATAATAATTAATTCTTGTATGAAAAAATATTTTAACTTATATTTTGGATAAGTGATGACTGTGTTTTTTAGTAATATCATAAGGGGGATGATGTTTTAATGGGATGGATGGTCTATTCATAACTTCAATGAGTTTAAATTTTAAATACGTAAAAATTATAATGTAATCAATAAGGGTGAATATAAATATAGTAATAGTGTGGATTTAAATTATTATTCCATATCAAAAAAACATTTCATATTTATATGAGAGAGATATCCAGTAATAAAAGAAAAATAAAATAAAATAATCCTCCTTATTTATGTTAAACTTTTCAATCTAAATATAATAATTTTTTATTGTGAATAAATAAAGGAAAACATTGAAAATTTGTAGTTGAGGGAAAATAAAAATGGAGAATAATATCACCACTCTACATTGTTGTTCACATTATGCCCTAAAAAATTTCACTTTGAACATTCATGGCATATATTATATTTTTTACCGTTTCCCCAAAGTTGAGTTTGAGAGGTCAAAAAGATGAATCGAACCTATGATTATATGAAAATTCATTACAAAAATTTAAATATATATAGTGTATTGTATTATATCATAGAATATAATAAATTATTTGATGTATTGTACTTGGACTACCCTTTTTAATGAAAAAAGTAAAAAATATGTCATTGTATTTACTATAATTATATAGATTGTGATTAGGATAGGTATGAATGATTAAATCTATATTTTATTACCAAAAACAGACAATATCATGAATAAAAAACCTAAACAAACTAATTAATATCCCAACTTTATGGTGTATTATTATTTTGGATTCATTAAATTTTATCTATTACTTAGGTATTTGGGATGGTATATGTCATCTCAATATTAAACAATGATAAAAATGACATAAATAATAAATTATTTTTTTGATTTAAATAACTCTCCTCACAAAAAATGTCTCTTATAGAAATGAATAAAATTTTTATATCATGGAAATTAGTAGTATAAACATATCATTTTATTAAACATCCGATCATTTTTCTATAATCATACTCTGATGGAGCCTTTTCTATATAGAATACAAGACTTATTAATAATAATAAAAGATTGGGGATTATAAAATGTTGAAGTGGTGATATGATATGTTCATTAAGGGTAAACCATATCATTACATAAAGGAATAAATTGTGAAAACATAAATATCATACAAAAAGAAAAAAAAGTCCACAGATTAGTTTATAAACAAGTATAAGTAAAATAAGATTATAAAAATATTAATGTACTATAATAGATATGTCCTAGATCAAAAACTATCTCAATAATCAAATAACATGAGAGAATCTTATAAATGTTTTGAATAATATAATTATAAGAAATAATTTTGATAACATATAATTTCATGTAAAAGAAATGTAGTAGGAAAAGTTTCCATAATGTGGTTATAAAATTACAAATTTGGAATAAAAATAATCATAGGAAATATTTTGAAGAAATATATACACATTTTTTTTACACAAAAAATGTAAACAAATCTCTCAACATCCCATTCATGTTGTAAAAATATGAATAAATCATATTTCATTTACTTTGAAAAAGAATAAGAAAATTAATTTTCCATCTCGTCCATGAATCACCTCACTATCCCATTCATTATGAACCCTTATCTTATGCATTGGAGGGTGATACAGGTCCTCTCCCATCAAACACTATATATATGTTATCCAGTTAAAATAAATCCTAAACAAAACTTAATTAACCAATTAAAAAGTGGGATTCATAAAACATTAACATATATTATATGACATGAACTAAAGATACAATATGATAAAAATATATATCTCTTTCCAAAAATAATCAAATAAAATTAACATTTATATGGTGATTAAAACATAAATTAATGAATTATATTCATTTTAAGGATATATATTTGAAAGTATGATAATATTACATAACCATTCAAAATATGTAAAGGCCTGGACCTCTCTGACCCATTCCTTTGTCAAAAAGAGGGTCATGAACTGTTCTGGAGGGTAACATGGACTTTTCCCACACTTTTCAGAATTTTGAAACTACACGTCGTGTAGTGTGAGTACACGTCGTGTACCCCCTCGCCGGGTATACTCCATGTTGAAGTCTCTCTCCTTGCAGTGTGAAATATATTGGTACACACCGTTTACCCAATACTACATGCCATGTAGTCCCTCCCCGCGTACGCATTACCCTCAAACCATGTGTTGGCCAGTCAACAGATATGTTCCGTGTTGGAGCCATATCCATTCCGTGTGGAATAAATGGGTACATGGCATGTAAACAATACTACACGTCGTGTAGTCCTTCCCCACGTATGTGTTACCCTCAATCCGTGTGTCGACCTGTCAACTGATGTGTGCCGCGTTGAAGGCCTTGTTGGAAGCCGCATGGTGACTGTGTGAAATAGACAAGTTCACGTCATGTACCATAAAGTACATGTCATATAATTTTCTTTCTATCTTCTATAAAAGGAGGGGTCCCCTCCTACTTTTCAACTCACTCCTCTCCTCCCCTTTCCATTGAGTAAAGCTCTCCCAAGAGACTCAAAGGCTCTTTTCTTTCTTAACTTCTTCGTCTGAGCTCTGATTTACAATCTGTCAGCGGCCACGGGATGGTAACGGCGAGGCGGATCAACTGATCTTGGATCTTTTTTCTTTCCTTCGGCCTTTCCTTTCCAACTTCCACCCAATGAGGATTTTCTGGGACTCGATAGCAGTGACAGACGTCTTCTAAAGTTGATCCGGGGGATCATTGTTATCGGAACCTCTTGAGGTAGGGATCTCACGTTCTTC
This sequence comes from Viscum album, assembly GCA_963277665.1. NCBI lineage: Eukaryota > Viridiplantae > Streptophyta > Magnoliopsida > Santalales > Viscaceae > Viscum > Viscum album. Next base: position 1,400,508,004 of record OY728150.1, read on the forward strand.
TCTCTAAGTTTGTGCATTATGTGGGGTGGGTGTCCTCTTGTTTACATGAAACACATTTTAACTATTTTAATAAATATAATAATTGGCTTATATAATGGGGATGATATGTTTGTGAATGGAGTTACATTATTTATATCTTGTGATATTATGTTGTGAATTGAATCAGATTATGCCTACTGAAAATCATGGTCATTGAGGGCCTTTACTTGCACAAATAAATGATGCCATATATTTCTAGACCATTGTGTGGATGGAAATATCATTGAATGTGGAAATTTGGTTAATCACGCAATGTTGGATGATTTAAAATCTAGAACCCTTGTGTGATCACCCCAGTTAAACAAAAGGAATAATAAACATGTTGGTGTTAGCTTGGATACGTGGCATGTGATGGGGGTGTTTTGTGGGTTTTTGTGGATCAGGTGAGCAGTGGGGCTGTGGTTGGCTTGGTTGTGGGTTGGTGTGAATTCTATGTTGGTCATGGGTAGTAGGGCTGTGATAAATGGTATTAAAAGGATAATGATGTGTAGGTTTCAGAGTGATTGTGGTTATAGTGGTTGGAAGCGGGGCTGTAGGGTTGGGTTTAAATGTGAATGATCTAGCGGTTGTGAATAATAAATAAAAAGTGAAAGAGTTAATGAATGGTGGGTCATGGTAATGGAACAAGATTAATAATCAACGGGGTGGTTGGTTAATAAGATGGGACTTGTTGTGTTGCTTGTGTTTTCTTAACTTGATTTGTGGATGACAGAGATATGTTTTACGAAAGATTGATATGGTTAGGTGTTGCTGGTTTTGCAGTAGATAAGGATCTAAATAAACTAATTCTGCTAAAATATGAAAACCTAAATGGGGTTGGGGTTGTTTGTTGTATGCATGCTTCGTAGTATCAGTGCCGAGGAACGTGCTCAGTTTCTCTATTTAAAATCCATAGGTTGGCCTGTGTGTTTGTTATACATATATGTATCTATATCTTTTGTGTTTTATCGCACCCCATCAATGTTGAGCACTTAGTGTCGAAAACTCCCATTTCATGGGAGAGGGTGTTTTCCCCTTAGTTACTAGCTCCTTCCTGATCTTTCTTCCCTAGGTTGTGATGGCTTGAGGTGACCTTACACCTAAGACCCTTTATGTAGGTTTTTGTTCAGGTGGCTTTAGCCCAAGACTCTTCATGCTTGTTTTACTATTTCCCAGGATTCTTCGGGATGAGGCCCATGTGTGTGTGGGAGGTATACGTGGTTGTGAGGCCCAGGTGTGTGTGGGCTGTTGTGAGGCCCAGGTGTGTGCGAGCTTGATATGTGGTTGTGAGACCCAGGTGTGTGCAGGCGGGATGTGTGGTTTGTGAGGCCCAGGTGTGTGTGGGTGGGGAGAGTGTGGAAGCATCAGGACATTCTCCGTTAGTAAAAGTATCTAACTAATGGGAAATGGTGTAGGGTACCCAATACTCTTGTTATTATACTAATACTACCTATCATTAATGTGATTTTGGACAGTGTGGCTTGTGAGGTTGGGTGGATAGATTTCCCTGCTAGGTTTCTTCTGCTGTTCTCACAGGACATTAGGATGTCACCCCACCTGTTCATGAGAGCCTTAGTTTTCCCTATTTATTATAATTATATTCTCACCCTACGTTTACATTTAGGTTTCTAGGAGGACTACTAGGGCCGTGTGGGACCCTACTAGTCGGTACAGTTTGAGTTTTTGCAGTTGTTATACACTTTTGTCTTTTGGTATTGTACTTTTGAGCTTTCTTGTACTTGTACCTTGTTTCAGAACTATTTAATCGTGCATGTGGGATTGGTTTGGGTTTATTTCTATACACTCTTTCTTTTCCTTTTAGGTGGTTGAATTTTCCTATTTCCCGATCTTAAATAATAAAAAGGGTAATGCCTCCAATATTTGTGAAAACTCATACCCTTGGTGCTAGTCGCCACCCCGTGGCCCACTTGAGGTGGGACTCGGGGGTCATTATCTCTCTTTCACCATTTCCAGCTCATGAGGGGCATATTTGGTGGGAGGGGGTCATGGCAGAATGGTATCAAAGGTGATGGTTGAGAGATAGGATGGTGTCCGGAGTTAGGCACAGTGAGTATTGCATGGGATGGTAGGGCAACAATGTTGGTTAATCTTGGTGCGTGACATTGGCTAGGGAGGACCGGCTAGGAAACAGGATTTTAGGTCCCCCTGTGAACCGATGCAAGGACTCTAAGCATACCGAATGACCAAGTGAGACTACATTAATTGCAGGGTAGAGACCCTAGGGAAGGTATATGCATCATCCTGATTGTGTTTTACTTGATTTGGGTGTTCTTGGAAAGAAATTGAAATAAAATGATAAAATGAAACCTTGAGAAATTCCTTGCTACTTGGGATTAGGTGGTCCTTGTTTACTATACAGCTAGGGAACCTGGACATCATTCCCAGGTGGCTCAGACGGTCGAGGCCCAGCAGATTCAGGCGGTTGATCAGTTGAGGATTAACCAAGAGGAGGAAGATAGCCCGTGGCAGAAGACTCTCCATTCTTTCCAGCGGCAAACCCTCAAGATGTACAAGGGTAGCACTTCAGATATGGAGATGGAGGGGTGTCTTGAGGAGATAGGGATTGCTTTTACCTTGATCTGTGCTCTGAGGGAGTACTGGGTTCCCCTATCAGTGAGTAAGCTGAGACGTGTGGCGTGAGAGTGGTGGACACTCTACCTTGGAGAGAGGATAGATGCAGAGGTTCCGTGGGCTGACTTTGGGAAGGAATTCGGAGAGGAATTTATTTCTTCCATGATCAAGGAGGGGAAGCGGAAGGAGTTACTCTCTCATTAGCAGGGGAGTATGTCAGTATGAGAGTTGGGGATCAAGTTCAAGGATCTCCTACGCTTTGCTCCAGATCTTTTTCTGGATGAGGAGTTCGGGCGAGACGTTTGGAGGAGACGCCTAATCCTTTTCTCTAGTATTCTATCACCCCCATAACCCTTTCTACATACATGGAAGTATAGAAGAAGGTGGAGGTTATAGATAGGATGCACTCGTAGTGAGGTGCACCACGTGAGGGGATCCAGCCAGGTTCATCGATGGGGAAGGCATCCATCAGTAGGTCTCCTACGACAGGACCTTCCAAGTTCAGGCTAGTGGGGAGCAGGCCCCAGCAGTTACAGTTCAGATCTTCAGGTCCTCGTCCCTTTTTTATGAGCCCAGGACCGAAGTGTTTATCTTTTCGAGGTTTCAAGCACATTCAGAGTCGTTTCCCGACCCGAGCTCAGTACGGCGGAGGTGGGCCAGTTCAGCGCCCACCTCAGCAGCAACCGTTGCCGGCGAGACGCTTCCAGCAGTAGCAGGACCATGCTCCTATGAGGTTAGACTTTTCAGGAGGAGACTGACATTAGGGTGCTCCTCAGGGTCCTTGACCAGGGCATGGTCGGGGAGGTGGATGACATCAGAGTGGGAGAGGATCTAGGCATGGAATGTTGCACGCAGTAGAGTTGGAAACTCCAACAGGACCAGAGGTGGTGCGATGTACAATTTGATTGTTCAACACTCTCGTTTCTGCCTTGTTCGATTCGGGAGCTTCACACTCCTTTGTTGCACCTGGTCTAGCTCATGCTTTCAGACTAGACGTAGAGAGACTTTCCGTACCACTGGTGCTAATTACATCAGTTGGAGGCCAGACCAGTGTATCTTGTGTTTTCCGGGGATGTGGGCTGATGTTTGGACCACATCGATCTAGTGGGTACCTTATTCTGTTACAGTTGCAGCCATACGATGTCATCCTAGGAATCGATTGGTTTATTTCCATTAGTTCCATTGTCGTCTGATTTCGAAGAAGGGTCATGTTCTCTGATGTGGATGGGCAATGTGTAGCTTTTTTTGGATAGAGGAGTTATCAGGTGGGAAGCCAGTGTATGGAGCCTCTCCTTTCCTTGTTAGGTGGGCTATTATTGGTTCCAGCTGATACAGAGATGATGGATGTCCCAGAGGTTGTGGGGAAATTCCTCTATGTTTTTCATGAGGGGGTTGTGACTCCAACCCCCCCCCCCCCCCCGACGTGAAGTTGAGTTCAGGATAGACTTACAGCCTGGTGCCCGTCCAATTTCAATGTCCTTTTATTAGATGGCACCTTTGAAGTTGTGGGAGTGGAGGAATTAGATTGACGATCTGATGGATATGGCTTTTGTTAGACCTAGAGTATCGATATGGGATGCTCCAGTTTTGTTCGTAAAGAAGACAGATGGTGCTCTCAAGCTATGAATAGACTACTGAAGGTTGAACAAGGTAATAGTCAAGAATCATTACCCCCTTACGAGGATAGATGATCTCTTCGACCAACTGAGGGATGTAGGTTGGTTTTATAATATTGATCTATGAACTGGATATCATCAGCTGAGGGTGAAGAACTGTGACATCTCAAATATAGCTTTCTGGTACAGGTATGGGCACTTCGAGTTTGTAGTGATGCTATTTGGAGTTACGAATGCATCGGTTGTGTTCATGGGACTTATGAACATTTTCTTCAAAGAGTTTTTGGACCGGTTCATCGTTGTGTTTATCGAAGACATCCTGATCTACTCAATATCAGAGGAGGATCATGTTGAGCATCTCAGGGCAATCTTGGAAGTCGTTCGACACCACCAGCATTATGGGAAATTGTCGAAGTGTATGTTCTTGAAACAAGAAGTACACTTCCATTGGCACGTAGTGTCTCACCATGGAGTGTCAGTAGACCCGTCGAGGGTGGAGGTAGTTATTTCATGGGCAGCAACCAAGAGCATGGCAGAATTTCATACTTTCCTGGGGTTAGCAGGATACTATCAGAGGTTCGTTTCAGACTTCTCTCGAGTTTCTTCTCCATTGACAGCTTTGACTAGGAAGAACTGAGTCATCATATGGAGTGAGCAGTGAAAGAAAGATTTTGACTAACTGAAGGAGAAGCTGGTCAATTCACCCGTACTCAGGTTTCCAAAGGAAGGGTTGTTGTATGAGGTGTTTTGTGATGCTTCTGACCTTGGTTTTGGGTGCATACTAATGCAGAAAAATGGTGGGATCTGTTATGGGTCTAGGAAATTACTCCCCCATGAGAATAACTATGCCACCCATGACCTAGAGCTTGTAGTAGTAGTCTTCGCACTGATGTTGTGGCGACATTACCTCTTTGGGGAGCACTTTGTGGTATTCTTAGGTCACAAGAGCATACATCATATATTCTCCCAACGTGACCTAAACTTGTTGCAGCGGAGATGGGTCGAGGTCCTCCAAGACTATGACATCGAGATCTCTTACACTAAAGTTAAGGGCAACATTGTGGCTGATTCCCTGAGCAGGAAGTCGCATAAGGAATTGGTTCAGGAATCCACTGATGCTTGGAAAGCGATGGGATAGTTGGCTGCCTTGTATGTGGATGAAAGGGTAGAAGGTGTTAGAGGTTGTTTGTTTCAGATGAAGATGCAGTCCTCCTTGTTGAAACGGGTGGAAGAGTCTCAATCGGGGAACTCCGAGGCGGAAGTAATGAGAGATCGTGTCGATCAGGGAAATGCTCCATAATGATGGTTAGAGGACAACCGACATTAGATGCTATTCCATGTAAGGTTGTTTGTTTCGGAGGCGATGCCCGAGAGAGTTCTCCATGAGTTCCATAGCACAACCCTGGTGGTACATCCAAGAGTTTCAAAATGTACCGATGCCTGAGGGAATAGTTTTTTTGGCCTGTGGTGAAATGGGCAGTGGCAGTGTTTATGGCTAAATTCCTAGTGTGTCAGCAAGTGAAGGATGAACACCCTGTTCCCAGTGGTTTCATGCATCCTTTATTTGTCCCTGAGCAGAAGTGGGATGAAATCTCAATGGACTTCGTCACTGGACTACCCAGTGCTCAGGGTGGTTATGATGTTATCTGGGTAGTGGTTGATCATATGACTAAATCAGCTCTCTTCTTAGAAATTAAGGAGCTGGGCCCGGTGAGTACCTTAGAAAAGAGGAACGTAGACGAGGTGGTGCATTTTCATGGAGTTCCAAAGACTATCATCTCAGATTGGGATACTCGGTTTACCACACTAGTCTGGAGGTGGTTACCATATGCTTTTGGCACCCAGCTACGCCTTAGCACTGCTTTCCACCCCCAGACCGATGAACAGACAATGTGGACTATCCAGATGTTGGAGGACATGCTGCGAGCATGAGTTCTGGATTTCGGAGGATCATGGGTACGAAACATTCCTTTAGAAGAGTTTTCCTACAAAAACAGCTTCCACTCTACTATTGTAATTGCAACGTTTGAGGATTTATATGGAAGACCATGAATTTCACCAATGTACTAGGAAGAGGTTGGTGAGACAGGTGCTCTTGGGCCAGAGGTAGTGCAAAGCACCATAGAGAAAGTCCAGCTTGTATGTGAGAGGATGAAAGTGGATCATGACTAACAGAAGTCTTATTCTAATCATCGTAGGAGGCCCTTGGAGTTCGAGGTGGGATATCATGTGTTCTTTAAGGTTTCCCCTCGACGGGGGAAACAATGGTTTGGGAAAGGGAGCAAGCTCTCACCTAGGTTAATCAGACCTTTTGAGGTGCTCAGGCGAGCCAGCAAGGTGGCATATCAGCTAGCCCTGCCACCTCAGTTAGAGAAGGTTCATTACATCTTCCACGTCTCCCAGCTACGTTGATACTTACATAATGAATCTCACGTTATCAACTAGGGAGAGTTAGATATGGGAGATGATGGGACCTACATGGAACGACCAGTCAGAATCGAGGACCGTAAAGAGAAGGTTCTCTGTGGACGAACCATTCCCTTGGTTCGTGTGTTGTGGAGGCATAACAACATCGAGGAGAGCACTTGGGAGTGGGAGGCCCAAATTCATGCTCAGTACCCGGAGTTGGTTTGACTTGTGTTTTCTATTTTTCTTCTGAGCTTTTTTTATATTATTCTTTGTACCTTTGATATATGAAATACTTGGCTTGTCGGTTATGAGGCCTTTTGTTTCCTTGTTCTCTAGAAGTGTGTAGCATGTCCAGATGTGTGGAGAAAGGAAAAAACCTGACTCTTAATCGAGACACATTAATGAGGATGCGATTGAACCCATGTGGGCGAGTCAGTGCTGCCTAAAGCGGATAATATCTAGACATAGGAGAAGGAATTTTCCTCTAACCACATGTTCGGGACGTGTGTGGGTTGTAAGCTGTTGGGGGCAGTGTTAGTTGGAAAATCCTATTATATGGAAGTGGGAAGGCCCAATCCTTAATCGAGACACATTAATGAGGATGTGATTATACCCGTGCAGGCGAGTCAGTGCCTCCTAAAGCAGATAATATCTCGACATAGGAGAAGGAATTCCTAACACATATGATTAGGGTTGTTGGTTGGGTTCCTATTATAACGAGAACACTAAGAGGTATGTTTTTGGGTTCCTCTGGGCTGGTTTTTGAATTCTCGGGGATGATAATGTTTTAAGAGGTATCTGATGCAATGGACCGGAACTCTCAGGCCCACTTCATTGTCAAAAATAGGGTCATGAAGTGTTCTGGAGGGTAAAATGGACTTTTCCCACACTTTTAAGAATTTTTAAACTACACGTCGTCTAGTGTGAGTACATCCCATGTACCCCCTCACCGGGTATACCCCTTGTTGAAGGTGGTGTCCTTTCTGTGTGAAATAAATGGGTACAAGATGTGTACCCAATACTACACGCCGTGTAGTCCCTCCCCGCATACGCATTTCCCTAAAACTGTGTGCTGACCAGTCAACAGCCATGTACCGAGTTGGAGCTATGTCCTTGCCATGGGAAATAAATGGGTACACGCTGTGTACCCAATACTACACATCGTGTAGTCCCTCCCCGCATATGCATTACCCTAAAGCCGTGTGTTGACTAGTCAATGGCCGCATGTCGTGTTGAAGGCCTGTTGGAATCCACGTGGTGACCATGTTAAATTTCCAAGTACACACCGTGTACCATAAAGTACATGTCGTTTAATTTTTTTTCTCATCTATAAAAGGAGGGGTCCCCTTCATCTTTTCAACTCACTCCTCTCATCCCCTTTCCTCTGAGCAGAGCTCTCCCAAGAGACTCGAAGGCTCTTTTCTTCCATAACTTCTTCACCCAAGCTATGATTTACGATCTATCAGTGGCTGCGGGATCGTAACGACGAGGCTGGACATCTGAGCATGGATCTGTTGTCTTTCCTTTGGCCTTTCCTTTCCAACTTCCACCCGAGGGGGTTTTTTTTGGACACGATAGCAGTGACGGATGCCGACGGACATCTTCTAAAGTTGATCTGGGGGAGCGTTGTTATCTGGACCTGTTGAGGTAGGGATCATACCTTCGCCTCTCTTAATTGTTTCATCATGTGGGTTGGATGTCCACTTGTTTACGTTAAACTCATTTGAACTGGTTTAATAAAGATAATAACTATCTTATATAATAGGGATGGGAATTTTGTGAATGTAGTTACATTATTTTTATCTTGGGATATTATGTTGTGAATTGAATCAGGTTTTGTCTAATGAAAATCACGGTGGTTGGGGGTCGTTGCTTGCTCAATTAAATGTTACCTTATCTTTCTAGACCGTTTTGGTGGATGGAAACTTTGTTGAATGTTGATGTTTTGTTAATCACGTAAAGTTGGATAATTTAAAATATGGAACCCTTGTGTGATCACCCCGGTTGAACAAATAAAATAATGATCATGTGGGTGTTGGCTTGGATACATTGCATGTGATGGGGGTTTTATGTGGGTTGTTGTGCATCGGGTGAGCAGTGGGGATGTGGTTGGCTTGGTTGTGGGTTGGTGTGAATTCTTTGTTGGTGATGGGAAGCAGGGCTGTGATAAATGGTATTAAAGGGATAATGATGTATCTGTTTTAGTGTGATTTTGGTTACGGTGGTTGGAAGAAGGGTTGGAGGGATGAGTTTAAATGTGAACGAACTTGGGGTTGTGAATAATATATAAAAAGTGAAAGAGTTAACGAATGGTGGGCCTTGGTAATGGAATGAGATTAATAATCAATGGGTTGGTTGGTTAATAAGAAGGGAATTTTTGTGTTGATTGTGTTTTCATAACTTTATTTTTGGATGGTAGGGATATGTTTTACGAATTATTGATATGGTTGGGAGTGGTTGGTTTCCTAGTATATAAGGAACTAAATAAACTAATTCAGCAGAAACGTGAAAACCTAAATGGGGTTGGGGTTGTTTGTTATATGCATGCCTCGTAGTAGTTGTGCTGAGGCACGTTCTTAGTTTCTATTTTTAGAATCCATAGGTTGTGCTATGTGTTTGGTATACATATATGTATCTGTATCTTTTTTGTTTTATCACACCCCACCCATGTTGAGAACCTAGTGTCGAACACTCCCATTTCCTGGGAGAGGGTGTTTTCCCTTTAGTTACTAGCTTCTTCCTACTCCTTCTTCCCAAGTTTGTGATGTCTTGAGGAAAAATTACACCTAAGACCCTTCAGGTAAGTTTCATTTGAGGTGGCTTTAGCCCAAGACTCTTCTGACAGGTTTTACTGTTTCCCAAGAATCTTCGGGATGAGGCACAAGTGTGTGCAGGCGGGATATGTGGTTGTGAGGCCCTGGTGTGCGCGGGCGGTTGTGAGGCCCATTTGTGTGTGGGTGGGATACGTGGTTGTGTGGCCAAGGTGTGTGCGGTCGGGATGTGTGGTTTGTGAGGCCCAGGTGTGTGCAGGCGGGGAGAGTGTAGCTAAGTGAGGATGTTCACTGATAGGAAGAGCAGCTAACTAATGGGAAATGGTGCAGGGTACCCAATACTCTTGTTCTTATACTACTACTACCTGTTGGGATTGTGTTTTTGGTGAGTTTAGATGATGAGGTTGGGTAGATATATTTCCTGCTAGGTTTCTTCTTTTTCTCTCACGGGACATTAGGATGTCTCCCCACCTGTGCATGACAGCCATAGGTTTCCCTACTGAGTATACTTGTATGTTCACCCTACGTTTACTTTCATGTTTCCAGGAGGACTACCGGGGCCGTGCGGGACCCTACTAGTCGGGATAGTTTGTGTTGTTACAGCTGATATACACTTGTTTCTTCTGGTAAAGTACTTTTGAGCTTTCTTGTACTTGTACCTTATTTCAGAACTATTTAATCATGCATGTGGGATTGGTTTGGGTTTATGTATATACACTTGTTCCTTTCCTTTTTGGTGGTTGACTTGTCCTATTTCCCAATCTTAAAAAAAAGGGTAATGCCTCCCATATTTGTGAAAACTCATACCCTTGGTGCTAGTAGCCACCCCGAGGCCAACTGGAGGCAGGACTCGAGGGTCATTATCTCCCTTTCACCATTGCCAGCTAAGGAGGGGAATCTTTGGTGGGAGGGGGTCGTGAAAATATATATATATATATATATACAAAATAATTTCTTTAAAAAATTGTATTAAGTGAATGACTAGGCTTTTGAAAAATTTATTTTGATGAATCAAGAATAGAATATCCCAAAAAATATAAGTTGGGTTCAAACAAAAGAATAAAAAAACATAAGATATTATAACTTTTAAAAAACTATTAATAATTTAGGATTAAATTAGATATAAATTTATTCAAAATTTTGAAGAAAAAAGAATATAAAAAAAATTAATTTTTAAAGAATAATTAATATAAAACCTATAATGTGAAATAATATTTGTTAAAGGATAATTTGGAGCATGAGATTGTACTTTTTTATTCGGAATTGACTGAAAAATCATTTGAACATTTTGAGAGAACCATTTTAAAAACAAACATCGTTAAATGGATGATGATTATTTTTAATTTAGAAATAGGTAAAAAAAAGTTTTTTTGAGGTGGAAAATAATATTATATAAAAGATAAAGTAGTATATTTTTTTGATTTAAAAATATGGATATATAAGAAGAACCCATTAAAAATAGTAATAACTCAGAAAAAAATTTCATTTTAATAAAAAATTAAAAAAATTAGAAGAAGATTTAGGGTTAATAATTATTCCTAATAAAAATTATTTTTAAATACATATTATATTCATCATTAGTTATAATTTATCAATCATGAAAGATAATAGGGAATGAAGAGTGATTATTACCCATCTAAGAGAATTTTATAACAAAAACTACTGATGTACTGTGTAATATTTTATTGAAAAGTCATTGAATTTTTGAAAATAATATGTTTCATTAAATACAGTTAAATAATTAATCTATTATCTCAAAATAAATATTTGAGATGTATATTAACCATATAAATAGAAAATAATTCCTATAATTAAAACACATATCAATGAATACATGTTGTGATGACAAAATGTTATGCATTTTTTAATTTTGGAATAAAAAGTAACTAGATATGTGAAAATCATATTTATATGAAAATATGATGAAATAAATTATTTATTATTTAAATATTAATTCTTGGGTAGTATATAAATCATTGAAATACTAAATCTCTGTTAAACATGAAAACATGTACCATTAAAGTTGACTTGAGACGTAAAAAAATATAATTTTGTTATCATTAAAAAAAAGAACCATGCAATATAGAAAAGATTATATTTTAAGTTAGAATTTTTTAAAAACACTATAATAGAAATATGATCATTTTCAATATATATACCATAAAAATCAAATAAGTGGATAATATAATTCATATCTCAATGAATAAAAATTGGGTTAAAACCACTTTGTTTCCATTCAATGTTGATGGAAATATAAATTCCTAGGAAATGTTCTTAAATACCGTAATATAAAATTTCAAAACATTATTCATATATTTTACAATTCATATCCCTTATAATGATTTACTATTGTAAAAATGGTTAGTTGTAGATTATTTTCAACAAAAGGGTGTTAATAACATTAATAATTACCACACAATATATAATCTTGATATCATTACATGCTTAGTTAAAAAATGTAAATAATTAATATATTATTAAATATAATTTATTATATAAATATAATTTATTCATATACCAATCATATCATTCCATACTAGATTTAGTTATGCTATATTAAAATGGAACCATTTTTTCCATAATTTAGAGACTTTAGAGAACAAAAAATATACAATTATAATAAATTAAATATATAATCCAAATTTTTCAATACCGTATATTAATCATTAGTTGAATGTAATTTTATAATAATATGAGGTTTTATATTCCCATATTATTATATAGTATATTTTTATATCATCATTCATGCATGAGGTTAAACCTACCCAAACATGAACTTACATTAACTTGATTAGTAAATATGATAATATGTGTTCCTTATTAAATAATCATATTATTAAAGAATATTAATGATATTTGTTTAGTGTAATGGTTTAATATATGTATAAATTGTTACTATTTTTTATTAAATAATAATAATTCTTCACGATGGTGGTTGTCCGACAAATACATGATTAAGGTTTCATTATTTTATGAAGTGGATAGGTATGAATAACTATATGTTGTAAAATTATTATAAAAACATATCAATATAATAATTTTTTTAAATTATTATATTATTATAATTATATGTTTTTGTATGATAATTATTGTGAAGAAAATAATAGGAATGGGATAATACTTATGTTGCAAGCATGATTTTTATTTTGAAGTCCCTTCAGAATTGAATTGGTTAGGATAAATATGAGTGACCAAGGGATTATGTTATCTAGATTATGATATAGGTGCATTAAATTGGATGATTTCATGGAATAATTCTAAGAGGGTGTTTCTTTATATGGTGATGACTTTACATTTTTACAAGTGAAGATAATAGTTATTTTGGAAATACCCATTGAATTGTAATAATTCAATTTCAATATTAAAATGTAAACGGAATGAAAAAAGTAAAATGAGGAAAGGTAGGGTGATAATTTTTTATGATACCATCCATCAGAATCCATTTGGATACATGTTTTTAACATTTGTTCCTCCCCACTTTGTAAAAGTCATGCTAACCTTTTTACTTCCGACTGGGGAAATTAATTTTTATCATTAACAATTATTTTTATTGAATAATATTAAAATATTAATATTTAATTTAATTTGAAACAATAGATTTAATATATGAAAAAAATTAATAAATTTTATGCAGTATTGAAAAGACAATTAAAAAACACACATAAATGGGTAAAAACATTTTTTTGAATGATAATATTTTCATGTTCTAAATTTATATATTTCAATTTTATCACATTTACTAATTTTAGAGCCTCTATATGATTTAAAATCAATGGTGTCAAATTTATGTGGATTTCAGAGAAATGAATAATTGTTCCTCAACATAACAACAATTGATTTAAATAGAAGCCTGAAATCTATTTATTATTTATTAAAGTAACATTATTCTTAAGATGTATTTTTTTTGTTATATGTTATATAAATATATAATTATTATTTAAATATTAATAATGATAATATATATATTCATAAATTTTTACTTTATAATCTTTTATATCATCTTATTTATTCTTTCCAAATTATAAAATCATTGAAAATGTAAATTTTTTATTTTATTCATTTTTTTTCAATAAAAATTGTCATTTATGAAAATGATATTATTTTCCTGATAAGTAATTTTTTGAGATGGATTAAAATATTAGGTTCATTTTATCTTTTTAAATTATTAATATTTTAAAATTCATATTTTTATTAATAGTGAAAAATATAAAATGATAGTTTTTATTGAAAATACCCTTTTACATAGTAACACATGATAACTATTAATATATATAAATTATATATGTAATATGAAATATTATATTGATTGTTATTTAAAATAAGATAATATTATTTTCAAAATTAAATATGTATGTGTATTGAAAATTATCTATACATTAGCACATCTAACTTATAAAATCCTGTTTTTATGAACAGAAAATATTTTTATCATAATGGTTTTCTATTGGATGAAATAATCAATGTTTTTTATTAAACAGATCTAAAAAATAATTTATATTTTTGAAGATTATTTGTATTACATTAAATTAAATTAAAAACTCAATTTACCTTAATTTCAATTTAGCTACGAAAACAATGAAAAACGTTTTCATAAAATGATACATAATTTTATAAAATGATAATCATGGGTTATTTATTTTAAAAAGAATTTTTAACTAATTTTTATTACATTATAAATATAAGTTCTTATATAAAAAATGGTTAAAAACATTTAATTCTTAAATAATTTGATTGTATCTACAAAATATGTATTTTTTAATATTAAGATAAAAATGAAATATTATAAGAACCTCTCTAAAATATTATAAACTAATTGTTTTGCGAGGAAATAAAAATGAATTTTAGTTTATGAAATATAAATTCAAAAAAGTGTATACTTAATTTAATATATATATATATTTTATAACTATAACACCTGTGATTGGAAATATCTAATTTAATAATTCCTCAGAATAATTATTTTCCTTCTAATGGTAATAACTATTAATGGTTTACCATCGTATTCATTACTATTTATTTATTAATAATTTCATCATAATATTTTTTTATGTTCAGTAAAGAATTTTAAACATGTTATAGGATATGGTATGCATTTTTAAGGATCTATAATCATTGGTCATTACTATATCACCGTATAAATTGGAAATTTGATTGGAAATTAATTTATTCTTTTTTATATTTTTCATCTCACACAGCACTAAATATACGTCTTATTATACTAAATCCCAATGTTTTGTGTGTGCTATATGAAACACCAAGTTATTTTTTCACTACATGTAATACATATATTATCTTTTGGTGAATAAAATTCATTGTTTGGATTGTATTAAAAATAATATCAAGTCCCTTTAATATTATGTGTTACAAACAAAACTGAGTTCTAGAAAACTAGAATATACTATTAATATGTATATTGAAATATTGTTATATATACCACTTAGACAATGGAATGAGTGTTATGAGTAATATTAAATTTATTTTAAAAATATGATGTACACATGTATTTAAAAAAAATATATTGGTTATAAATTTGTATAGTTGAATGTAATAACATTTTTAAAATAAATAAATTACTTTTCTAATAAAATTATTTTTCAATGTATAGACAAAAATGTACCTCAATAGATTAATAAAAAATCATTGGATTAATTTTTTTATGAATTTTTTTTAAATTATATATTCTATAAATTTTTTGGCCACTCATCTAATAGAATGAATATGTGCGAGAAAAAAATAAATACAATTTAATGAATATAAAGATTTAATTTTTTAAAATGTAGTTTTACAACCTTTTAATGGAAAATCCATTTTAAATATAATATTTGAAATTTTTATAATTATTATTTAAATATGATCATTTTATTAATTGGAATATCAAATTTTACCTTGGATGATTTTAAATTATTTTCTAATAAGATTCTTTTTTGGATGAACAATGAAATATTTTGATTTTAATTGAAAAAAATATTTTCTTATAATTTAATTATGTAGTTGAATTATATTTTAATTAGTTTTAATGTATATTTTGATTAATTATATATATATTATTCCAATACAATTCATTGTTACAAATTTCGCATTGAAAATGGATATAAAATCTACTCAATCATTTTGAAAATTTTACATTATAAAAAACATATTATTTCAATCCATCTACAGGGTTAGTTTTAACTAATTTCTTCCACTAATTTTATTATATCATATAAAAATAGACACAATATTATAAATCATAATGATTTAAAATGTATTATAATAAAAAAATTAATTTTTTTTGAATGTAAATAATATTAATTGCAGTTATTATGGAAAACGTAATATTACATAGTACTGAAACATTAATTAAGTAAGGTAATTAACCTTGAAAAAAGTCCATAATCCATTATCCTGACATATTTAGACCAATTCAACTCTTTTATATAAAATTTAAAATTATTTTAGGCACATGATGTGTGAGAAAATTATCAATAATGTATTTTTAAAATATTTAAAGGAATGGTACTCCTCTACCAGAAATGGGAACTCACCCCCCCCCCCCTCATACATGCACATCCTCACACATCTCAAGACAGAATGGTTAATCCACCCACAACCAAAATGAGGTATAAATTTATATCCCTTCATATTATAGGCATTAATTTGTACATAATCTCAACAATGAAATCCATTTTGTTAAAACTAAAAGGAGTTACCAAAAAAGATGTAACATCCTCCAACAAGTTATTTTCATTTATTTTCATTCTACAGACCACCTAAAATAATATTATTTCATGATTATATAATAAAATAAGTATACTATGTAAAAATATATGTTTTATATCATGGGTTTTACATAAACATAAAGACACTTCCATTAAATGGGTAACGAACATAAAACTTATGTGTATGGTGGACTACCGCCTTGCGAAACAATGTCTTTCGTTATTCCTTTACCACCAATAATGGTAGGGAATTAGGATGGAAGTACTATTTTTATATGATATAAATTATATTATTGATTTATTTATTATTCTGAAATTATTATATAAAATACACCTTCATTCTTTCTATTTTGTTTAAATATGAATACATTATTTGTGGACATGTAGAATATATCCTCCTCAAAGCAACGTTATTCATTAAGACTATATGTGGAATGTATTAATGATGTGTTTAGTAAATGTATATATTATATATGAAATATTAATTATAAATAAGTTACTATATATGTATATATGAAATTAATATTCATTTATTCTATATGACAAGAAAAGGGAAATTGTGTTCTAGAGTATGTATGATATACCATCTCCATAAACAGAGTACTATATTTCATATAAATATATTATATATATTATTATAAATATTTTAAAATTAATATATATTATATTTATATCGTGTTTCACAGTCTTTAAATTAGTAAATAATGATCTATGTAACATGATCAATAATAAAAATTCAAAACATATATGAAAAACTAAGGGGATATTACCCGAAACAAATCATTAACATGGATTTATTAACAAATTAGTAAAATAAATTCATAATAAAATCAATTATGGTGTGAAATATAAATACATGGTTCATTTTTACATGTATAGTTAACTTATATTTATAATAATTTGGGTTTGATCATTCCCAATGAATGTTAAGACATAAGGTAAGGGATTTCTCATCTCACATTTATTTCGTTGAGATGTGTGATATATTCACCACTTATTCTTGTTTTCAGTTTAATATTATGACCTATTACATGTTATAACATTAATTTCATTAATTATAATTTATTAAATGTTTCAATTGAGGTTATTATTTCATTTTCACCATGATTTAGTAGTTACTAAAGTAGTAATGTGATTTCATGTTTCTTATTTATTTTTATGATAATTATAAATTATTCACTAATATTTTATTTTGTGTGGTTTATAAAATAACCTTGAAGGAGTTATATAATTATTTAACATAAATTTATGTCTATTTATATATAAATTTTATTATATCTCTTTCATGGGATTTATGGTTCAAATGTTACAAAATCAGTGAAGTAATTTTGTTTCATGTTTCCTTCATTGAGACTCTTCACATGTTATATACCCGTACTATTCAAAGATTTATATAAACTAACAATTAAAATTTAATTTATTGAATATATTTTTCTTAATAATATTTTTAATTTCATTTTATTTTATAATTTTTTGTGGGTTATGATTCTAGGTCATCAAAGTGATTACAATTTATTGATAAAACATCATCATTTATCGGTATTGTCTATGATTATACTTCAATTGATGAACTCTTATAATCAATCTCTCAATAACCCTCATGACTTTTACTCCCCTATTTTCATTCATTATATCTTCATAAAATGGTTCAATTATTCGACTCTGTTGTACTTAATATGATTAAGATAACATTTTAATAAAATATTTCTTTATTTATCTCATCTATTGAAAATATGTTTTATTTAACTACCATGTTTTATAAAAATGTTTTCAAATTTTTATTAAATTATATCTTATTTTAATTTTCATGTAAAAATATTTTGATGATATTTGTTCTGTTTTAATGTTTTTAAAATGGGTTTTAAGGGTTCCATTATTAGTTTCCGAAGTTATTTTCATATAAATATTATTCAATTTTTTTAAATATTTATTGATATTTTTTTAGTGTATTTTCTGTGAAAAAAGTTTTGAAATTATTTTCATAATTTATTTATTTGTTTTAAAATTATTTTTGAAGTAAATGTTTTTATTTTTTTTTTCAATATTTCATTATTTTTAAATTATTTTCAAAGAATATGTCTTTTAAAATAATATTAAACACTTCTCTATAAGTTATAATAGCATTTCAAAATAAAAATTCCATGGAAATGTTTTCAATATTATTTTTTAAGTATTTAATTCAGTTTTCAATGAAAAATACATTACAAACAACTTTTTTTAAAATTTATTTCATTCTTATAAGAAAATATATTTTTATAAAAAAATGATTTTAAATATTTTTATTGCCTATATTATATGTTTTAATTATTGTTTTCAATGAAAAGGACTTTGAAAATGTTATATGATTTCCAAAAATACTTATATTAATTAAAATATATTCTTGGCGGTCTTTCAAAACCCTACTAAATCAATGATGAAATCCATTGATATAGTTTTGATTCACATGGGATGTAATCAAAGGATAGAATTCATATTTTTTTAAATGGTTTATGTTTTTATAGACTGATGTTCATAGAACCCTTTTAATTTGAATGTTTATAAAATGATTAAAATATATTTACTATAAGATTGGTATAGAGTAACAGGTTTCCAACCTCTGATACCAATTGTAGGATCGAAATATAGTATGAGATGCTCAATATACAAGAGGGGGGTGAATTGTATACTTTAAAAATTCGTTTGGAACCATTAAAGTTAGTTATGAATAACTATAGTTTCCTTAAGAAAAGGAAAGGGCTAAGTTTAAAAAAGATTAAACTAAGCAAATTCACAACACTTCTAACACCAAAAGTAAACTAGGAAAGAGATTCTGAAAGTAGGTTCCGGAAATATGGTTCCGGAGATTGAAACTTAACAAACAATTACAATATGAGATTCTACCTTAAAGCGTATAGAATCTAAATGAATCAGAGTACAAATAAGGAAGTATAAGAAAGTTATACTTTCCTTATATTACAAAATGCAGCGGAATAAAAACAAGTAGTAAAACTACTAGTAATAAGATATAAGTCTTTTAACCCAAAGAGAAGGGTATCCAACAACCTTGGATAAAGGTCCCTTGATTTATACTTTCAAGCAAGTCTGTCTTACCCACACCAGGGTAAGCCCTCGATCCGAAGATCGGAGTCTCTGTCTTGCTATCCCCACAAGCCCTCAACTTCAAGGTAGTTGGCAACCTCTGTCTTCCTCAGTAAGAAAGTCCTCGAACATTAAGGTTGTCGGAAACCTCTGTCTTATTATCCCCGGAAGCCCTCGAATGTAATCACCAACATTCAGAGTCGCACGAAGCTTTTGAGAGTTAATAAGAGCCTCTCTCTCTAGAAATCACTTCAAGCAAATTTTTCAGCCTTTCAGCACTTTCATCCATCAGTCGCTACGAGCTCTTTCAAATGAGCTCCTATTTATAGGTAAGGTCGACTCCTTCTCCAACGGTCTTATTTTCCTTAATGATCGGAGGGACCTGTACACATGTCACTTAGACAACGGTTAGTTTATAACAAAACAGACGACATCGTTTTATAACAAAACAAGTGTAACAGAATATACGACATCGTTTTAATTCTTAACATAAATGGTCGGAATGAAAACTTCGGAGTGAAGGTTCGGAGTATAAAGAACAATAGTAAAGAGTAGAAAAATTTTAGAAGTGTAAGAAATATAAAAGTTCAGAGTCTAAAAAAGATATTTTTCAGAGTCTGAATTAATTCAGAGTGTATATAACAAAGATACTCAAATTCTGTTTAATAGGTGAATTCGGAATAAGAATTCGGAATAGGAATTCGTCATTAGAAATCGTAATGAGAATTCATCATCAGAATTCGTAATGAGAATTCATCATCAGAATTCGTAATGAGAATTCGTCAACAGAATTCGTAATGAGAATTCATCATCAGAATTCGTAATGAGAATTCGGAATGGGATTTCTTCATTAGAATTCGTAATGAGAATTCTTCTTCAGAATTTGTATCCTGAATCTGGAATAGAACTTAGTCAGAGTTCATATCCAGAATTCGGAATGAAACTTCCTTATAGTTCATGTCCAGAATCCGAATCCTAAAAAAGAATGCTTTATATCAAAGTTTCAATGATTCCGAGAAAATGAATCCGAATCTTATACTTAAGAAAAATAAGGATGAAAATATGATAAGGATAATTTTTCTTATAAAAGCGATTTTCCTTATAAAAGAAATTTTCCTTAAGAAATCAATTTTTCTTAAGAAATCAATTTTTCCTTATAAAAGAGATTTTATTAATGATAAGGTGTTTATGATTTTCAAAACATGAAGGAATGGAAAAGTCATATGGAAAACCTTATTGACTCAACAATCTCCCCCTTTTTGGAAAGCACAAACATCCTTACGAAAAAAACTTCTAAGAAGAAAGAAACATATTAATTCTTATCTCCCTTGCTTTAAGGATATAGATGAATACGACTAACTCCCCCTTAGGATTTGAAACTCTAAGGATCATATTCATATTTCCGGAGTGATATTTCATAAGGAGGTCTTCTTTAAGAAAAAATACCCCTTAAACAAACCCTTATTAGAGTTCTTTTTCCTTGGGTATTTTTTCTTTCTCCCCCTTTGATAAACTCTTATTAGAGTTCCTCTTTTTCTTAGGGATCTTTTCCTTCTCCCCCTTTGTGATTTTCAAAAATAATTGGAGGGAATGAAAAAAAAACAAAGTACCTGAATGATTAGTAATGACAATAATTGAAACGAGATACACAATTTTCATTAGATTTGGAATGTCAGTAAAAAAAGGAATACAACAAAAAATCGGATTTGGTTATTTCGGATCTTTCTCCTTCAACATGAGCCCCTTAAGAATAGTATTGATCTTCTTCAGGTCTTTATGATCTTCTTCAGCTTGCTTCTCTAAGACCACTATTCTTGCGGATTGAGCTTCAATTTTTTCTTCCTGGGCTTTCAGCTTTTCTTCCTGAGCTTTGATCTTTTCGTCCTGAGCCTTCATCCTTTCTTCAAAATCGATCTGATGATCCCTTTCAAATTTCCAGTTCTGAGAAACAGAATTCAATTTCCCATTCAGATCCCTGACTTCTTGGATCCGGAGGTTCTTTTCTTCAGTCAGCTTTTCTTCAAAGGAGGAAGTCAGCTCATTTATCTTCTTGTCCTCGGTCTCAAAGTCATCTTTAACATTGTCTTGAAATTGATCGATTAGCCTCATCTCTTCCGCAGTCTTCTTAGACCAGCTTGTCATCCTATTGTAAGATCTTTTATGAGCTTCGTAACCAACAAGGATGGTTTAGAACTGATCTTCAATCTCAACGCACTTATCCATAACCATAGATACAGAGTCGATTTTCTGATTCAACGCATGTTGGAGCATCTGGCATCTTGAGTCAATACTAGAGAAGGTCGGAATGGTTCCCAGCAACTTCTTTAAGGACTGAACAACAAAGCCATGCCCCAACGAGGATGACTCCGAATCTGAAATCTTGCTTGGAGAGTTTTCTTCCTCAATAAGCTCCAACTTCCTTTTAGATGAATCACTATATTCTCTTTTCTTGCTAGCCACTGATTTTGGAGTCTCAACAAGAAGTTGCTTTCCCTTGTCTTTCTTCGGTATTGATTCTTGATCAGGAGTTTTCTGCTCCCCAGTAGATACTTGAATAATCTCATCAACAACTTTCTGAACAACATCTTCCTCATCCTTATCCTTCTCTGGAGTTACTAACTTAGAGGATTCAGCCTCTGAAGTTTGAAGTGATAGATGTTCCGAAGGTGATCCTTTATAATCATCCACTTGTTTCAAAAGATCTCCTATTTTACCACTTCCTTCAGCAACCTCTTCTTCCTCTCCCACTTGCTGAATCTGCTCAATTTACTCAACATGCTCAGCTGTAGTCACTTCCGGAAAATCAAGCTTTCTTCCTGGAGTCTCAGGTAGAGATTCCAGGGAGAAGGATCTCGGAACTGGGATGCTTCCGGATACTATTTCATTAAACTTTAACAACTCTTGGACTGCCTCGGCTTCCGTCATCTTTTTCTTGAGCTCCTTCTCCTTTGCTTGTTTTTCATGCTCATCAGTAGTTCTCTCCTTTAACGCCTTAGCTTCCGCAGGGTCCAATCCGAACTGCGGATCCCCTTCTTTCCTTTTCTCTTTGTCTGCTCTCCACTTCGCAACGACCTCATCTGGATAGGTCTTCTTCTTCTTTGGTTTGGAAAGTGCGGTTTGAGCTTCCTTAGACTTAGGATCTTCGACTACAGCTGCAACTTCCTTCAACTTCCTTTTCATCACTGGTTTGGATGATTCCGATTCAGCAACCTTCGGAACCGTTTCTTCTTGATTAGGCAAGTCAACGAACTCTCCAATCTCCTTGTTTAAAGCCACATCCATCCTCTTAAGGGTGTCATCACTAACCAACAAAATTTTACAAACCCTTGGCTTAGATCTAGAAGCTTCCTTGAAAGATTCAAGGCACCGAACTATCATCTTTGATAATATTGTTGGGTACATTACGATCTGAGCTCTGAGATTTCCTTTCTTAAGGTTCTCAATAGTTATAAGAATGTGCCTCATGAGGTTAAACTTCTTTAGATTTATCCGGAAATCTAAGATATAGATCTCACTCTTCTTCAAGCTGTCTTTATCGCCTTTTCATGGTACGATAATTCCTTGCACCCATAGCTCTAGAATCCGGAAGTTTGTAGGCAAACTAGCAATGTTCGGAGACTTGTCATCAGCCAGTCCGAGAGTTCCTAATGCTTTTTCCTTGTCGAAGCTACCCTTAGAGTCCGACAAAACATGAGAAATAAACTCATCTTCTCCTTCATAAGACATACCTACCAAACTTTCTGCCTTGATATAAGAAAGTTTATAGGTCTTGCCATACGACTTGAAGGAAAACTTCTCCCTATTATCTTCCTGGAAGAAGGAAACAGTTTCATAGAACTCGACAAGTAACTCTGTAAAAACATCGTCTTGAGTCCCCAGTTTGGATACAGCAACATCTTCCCAGCCATTCAACTTAATGTTCTTTGAGATAAGAGAGTCATATTTGTTGAAGAAATCCGGATGGACTAACCTTTCTCTGTAAACTAACCAATGAGAAATAGGCTTAGTGGAAGACATTTCTTGAGACGCTAACTCCGCAGACATTCGGATCTGAAGTCCTCTGAGAATTTCGGAACGGAGAAAATTGTAGTTCGGAACGGCCTTAAAACAGAGGGGCACAGATTCGAGACGCGAGAGATTTGAGATCGATGTGGGACGAGTATTTGGGTCCCCTTTATATAGGCAACGAGATGACGGTTCACCTTCAACGGTTGATCTAACAGTTGTAATAAGCTAAGATCAGATCTGACGGTTGAAAGCTTGAATCTGATCTTTTTGAGGTTTTTATTAAAAAAAAGAGTTTTGAAAACTATAATCCGAAATCATAATACAATAAAATGCCAGCAATTAAAATATGACTACGAAAACTTGAGTAGGGTTACCATACCTTTCGGATTGGCTTAGGAGGATTATTCGTAATGGGTAATATAAAAAGATGATTACTAAAAAAACTTTATTATGAAAAGACAAAGTTCTCAAAAGTTTACTACGGAAAACAATCTCACTACGAAAAACTCAGTACGAAGAAGTCAATACGAAAAATAAAAATAACAAAATACTTAGTATGAAAAAGTTAGTACGAAAAACACATTACGAAAAGGATCGGTACAAAAAAAAAACAGGTTATGTAACTGCCAGTACGTAAATTTTCATTCCGGAAATTTCCAATACGAATACTTCCATTCCAGAAGTATTCTGTACGAGAGTGTCCATTTTGGAAAATTTTAGTTCCAGAAGTTCCATTCCGGAAATCTTCGTTCCGAAAAGTTTGAAAACAAATTTTGAAAAAACTTTGTTAAACAAACAATCAAATGTACTCCCCCTATGAAAAGGAGTTTATTACTGTAAAGAGATTTTTTTCAACAGAAAGTTAATTAAGAAAGATTAACTTACGGTTATCATTCCTAACTTCTGTTTAATATATTCAAATCTATTAGAAGGCAATGATTTTGTGAAAATATCAGCAAGTTGATATTGCGTTCCGATAAACTGAAGAATAATATCTCCTTTGAGTGTGTGATCCCTAAGAAAGTGATGCCTAATATCTATGTGTTTTTCATGGGAGTGATGTGCAGGGTTCTTACATAGGGCAATGGCACTTGTGTTATCACACAAAATTTGAGTTTTAGTAAAACTCAAGCCATAGTCTGTGTGTGTGTGTTGCATCCACAACACTTGTGCACAACAACTTCCAGCTGCTACATATTCAGCTTCAGCAGTGGAAAGTGCTACAGAATGTTGCTTCTTGTAGGACCAAGAAACTAGTGAATCTCCTAAGAAATGACAAGTTCCGAATGTACTCTTTCTATCCATTCTACATCCACCAAAGTCAGCATCAGAAAAGCTTTTTAGAACAAAATCATTTCCAGAAGTATAAAACAATCCTAGATCCATGGTTCCCTTAAGGTAGTGAAAAATTCTTTTTACTGCCTTTATGTGAGACTCCTTTGGATTGGATTGATATCTTGCACATAATCATACTGAAAACATTAAGTCTGGTCGACTAGCTGTTGAGTAAAGTAGACTTCCTATCATACCTCTAAAAGTTTTTTGATCTACTGGTTTCCCAGCTTCATCAAGATCTAAATAGTTTGAGGTACCAATGGGAGTACTTATACTCTTAGTGTTGTCATAACCATACTTTTTCAGAAGATCTTTAATATACTTATGTTGAGATATGTAGGTTCCTTCTGGTTTTTGAGAAATTTGAAAACCAAGGAAAAATGATAACTCACCCATCATACTCATTACAAACTTAGATTTCATTAGACTAGCAAAAGAGTCAGTCAATGATTGCTGAGTTGAACCAAATATAATGTCATCAACATAAATTTGAACAATTAAAACATTTTTCTTATCTTTCTTTATAAAAAGGGTTGGATCTTCATTTCCCTTAACATAGTTATTTTGAAGCAAAAATCCAGTGAGTCTATCATACCATGCTCGTGGGGCTTGTTTAAGGCCATACAAAGATTTGGTAAGTCTAAAGACATGATCAGGATGTTTTGTGTCTTCAAATCCAGGAGGTTGTTCAACAAAAACATCCTCTTGAACATTACCATTATGAAAAACACATTTCACATCCATTTGGAAAAGTTTGAAATTAAAGAATGCTGCAAAGGCAAGTAGAATACGGATAGATTCAAGTCTAGCTACTGGAGCATAGGTTTCTTCATAATCTATTCCTTCTTGCTGATTATAGCCTTTAGCAACAAGTATAGCTTTATTTCTAAAAATGACTCCATTTTCATCACATTTATTTCTGAAAACCCATTTTACTCCAATAACAGAAGATTCCTTATGTCTTTCAACCAAAGTCCAGACTTTATTCCTTTCGAATTCATTTAGTTCATCTTGCATTGCTTTGATCCAATCATCATCACCTAAAGCTTCATCAGTGCATTTAGGTTCTAATTGGGAAAGAAATGCTAGATGTTCTACTTCATTTCATAAGGAACTTCTAGTCCTTACAGGTTGGTTTACATCACCAATGATACTATCACTGGGATGATTCTTAAGAAACACCTGATTTGGGTTTTGTAAAACCTGTTCATCAACATAGGGTAGAAAGTCTTCTGGGGTAAATGTTTCAGAAGTATCTTCTAAAACAATTTCCTTATCAGAAGGTTCTTCTATCAAAGGTTGACAATCAATTTTTGAAAACACATCCGAAGATGTAAGTTTAGATGGTTTAAAAACAAAAGGATCAGACTCATCAAATTTCACATGTACTGTTTCCTCAACAGTACAAGTATTTTTATTAAAAACTCTATAAGCCTTAGAGGTTGTGGAATATCATAAGAAAATTCCTTCATCAGACTTTGGTGCGAATTTATGTAAGTTATCTTTAGTATTCAAAATGAATACTTTGCAACCAAAAACCTTGAAGTAGGAAAGTCTTGGTTTTCTACCATTCCATAACTCATAAAGAGTTTTATTAAGAAAAGGTCTAATCAAAACTCGATTTATAGTATAACAAGCAGTACTTACAGCTTCAGCCCAGAAATGTCTAGCAATAGAATATTCACTCAACATGGTTCTTGTTATCTCTTGAAGAATTCTATTTCTTCTTTCAACTACACCATTCTGTTGAGGAGTTCTAGGTGCTGAAAAATTGTGAGTAATACCTTTCTTACTAAAAAAAGTTTCAAAATCAGAATATTGAAATTCTCCTCCATGATCACTATGAATAGTTTTCAATGGAAGGTTTTTCTCATTTTTAACTTGAGCTCTAAAACTTTTGAAATTAGAAAAAGCTTTAGATTTCTTTGCTAGAATATAGACCCAAGTAAATCTAGTGTAATCATCAACTAGAACAAACACATAGTATTTACCTCCAATACTTCGAGTTTGTGTTGGACCAAAAAGATCCATGTGGACTAACTGTAATGCATCAGTTGTTGAGACTTCACCGACTGACTAAAAACTAGATTTATGTTGCTTGCCATATTGACAAGGATCACAAACTTTAGAAGAATCAAATCTAAGCTCTGGTAGATCCTTAACTAGTTTCTTCTTAGAGAGTTTACATAGGTTTCTCATTTTACAGTGTCCTAATCTTCTATGCCATAACCAAGAATGATCTTCCATTGCACTTAGGCAAGGTAAATCTTGGCTCCTGAGGTCTTCTAGGTTCAAAGTGTAGACATTCTCTTGCCTATTGGCTGAGAGAATAAATTCTTCCTTGGAATTGTGAACTAAGCATTTATCATTCCTAAAATTCACAAGATAACCTTCATCACATAACTGACTAATGCTAATGAGGTTGTGCTTAAGACCTTTAACAAAAAGAACATTTGAAATCAAGGTTTTACCTAAAAGAACAATATTACCAATACCAACAATCTCTCCCTTAGCATTATCTCCGAAATTTACCTTTCCTCCTTTCGTTTTGATAATCATTTCAAAATAGCTTTTGTTACCAGTCATGTGCCGGGAACATCCACTATCCATGTACCATGTATTGTTGCTGGTACATTCTTTATTTTCCTGAAATCAAGAAGAAAATTTGACTTTCAGAATCCAAATTTGTTTGGATCCGAGATTTCCAGACAATAAAATTTTAGGAACCCACATTTTCTTAGAAAAGGTAGCTTTGTGAAATCCTAGAGATTGGGTTTTGTTTAAGGAACAATTCTTTGCCCAGTGACCACCACATTGACACTTGGTACAGAATGGGGCACTTTGTGGAACAAAATAATTGTTACTGAAAACTGGTTTTTCATGGGTATAACCAAATCCGGATTTATTTCTTAAAGGTCGTATTTGGGAATACATTTTATCAAAATTTTCCTTACCATGGGTAAAGTTTGATTAACAATTCTTTAAGGAAATAATTTCGGACTTGAGTTTTACAACCAAGTTTTTATCTTTGAAAACATTAGTTTTAGAACTAGAGTTAGGCTTGAAAACATTTTTATTAGAAATTACTATTTCTAACTCTTTAGAAAGTTTGTTCTTCTCAGAACTTACTTCCTCAAGATTTTTTGAAATACTTTCAAAATCAGCATTTTTCTTATCAAGATTTTTAGAATGATCTGATATCTCTTTTGTAAGAATAGAATTCCTAGAGTTTGCTTTGTCAAGTTTCTTGTTGAGTTTGTAATTCTCAATCTCAAGAAGCTCAGCAAACCTAGAGACTTCTTTATAAGTAGGTAAAGTATTTTCTTCATCAGAAGATGATTCTTAATCAGAAGAATTATAATAATTA
Source organism: Viscum album (assembly GCA_963277665.1). Taxonomy (NCBI): domain Eukaryota; kingdom Viridiplantae; phylum Streptophyta; class Magnoliopsida; order Santalales; family Viscaceae; genus Viscum; species Viscum album. The sequence goes on from OY728150.1 coordinate 1,400,535,896, forward strand.
ATATCATTAGAATTTAAATAAGCATTGGTCAAAGATTCAGCATTTCGTACCTTAGCCATAAGACAATGATTATCAATAGGTAATCTGGCTATATGACCATGATTATTCTGTCCTGAAGATTCATAATCAGAAGATTCATCTGAAGAGTCACCACCACTGGCACTCCAGGTGTCATTAGCTTTCAGAAATTTCTTAGCTTTGGCTTTATAATACTTCTTCTTGTTCCTGTCTGAATGTCTTTCCTTTCATTCTTTCTTTTTGAGCATAGGGCAATCTGGTCTAATATGTCCAGCTCTCTTACATTCATAACAAGTAACTTCTCCATCTTTCTTATCCATCCTGTCCTTTTTCTAATACTGAGATTGAAAATTTCTCTGTCCAGCTATCTTGTTCATCCTTCGAGCAAGATTGGATAATTCATTTTCTGAGACTTCACTCTCACTAGATTCGGATTGAAAAATGACTTTCTTAGACTTGGATCTGGTTACTCTCTCAGGAGTCTTAGCTTTCATCTGATTTGAAGTTGTTGTAAAAGCAACAGTACCATTTCCATTCTTCTTCTTGATGTTGTCAGCATCTCTCTTCATTCTAGTTTCATGTTGTAGAAGAGTTCCAAATAATTCATCAAGAGTAATTTGAGTTACCTTCCTGTTCTCATCTATAGTTGTTCTCTTGGATTCCCACTCATTGGGCATAATATCAATTATCTTGTCCACAAGAGCTTCATCATCTAATCCTTTCTCTCCCATAGATTGTAGACTGTTGACGATAGTCATAAATCTTTGTTGAACTTTACAGATAGGTTCTCCATAAGGAAAATTCAATCCATGATATTAAGCTCTAAGCATAGCTCTTCTAGTCTCAATCACTTTAGAAGTCCCAAAGTGTGTAACCTCTAACTTCTTCAATATACAGTTAGCTGCTTCACAAGAAGAAATTTGGCTATATATATTTCTATTCATTGAACATAGTAAAGTATTGTGTACCTTATAGTTGAGTTGATATTCTTGCTTTTCCTTGTTAGTAAAGGTTCTGACTTCCTTGTCAGGAATTTTATAATCATCAGTAAGCATAACAAAGTTGTCTACTCCAGTATTGATAACAAAAGTCTTCATACGATCTCTCCAGTATTCATAGTCATGATCATCAAAGATTGGTGGTCTTGTAGGATTCAAATTGTCAATTGAACCAACATTAATTCCTGCCATACTAGAAATAACTTTTCACACAAACTTGTTAGTAGCAAAGAATCGTAATAACAAAGTTCGGAATGGGAAAATTCGGAATGAGAAAAGTGAGCAAGAAAAAATTGTATGTGAGTATAAGTATTTCAGAGACCTGCTCTGATACCAAATGTAAGATTGGTATAGAGTAAGAGGTTTCCAACCTCTGATACCAATTGTAGGATCGAAATATAGTATGAGATGCTCAATATACAAGAGGGGGGGGGGTGAATTGTATACTTTAAAAATTCCTTTGGAACCTATAAAGTTAGTTATGAATAACTATAGTTTCCTTAAGAAAAAGAAAGGGCTAAGTTTAACAAAGATTAAACTAAGAAAATTCACAACACATCTAACACCGAAAGTAAACTAGAAAAGAGATTCCGAAACTAGGTTCCAGAAATATGGTTCCGGAGATTGAAACTTAACAAACAATTACAATATGAGATTCTACCTTAAAGAATATAGAATCTAAATGAATCAGAGTACAAATAAGGAAGTATAAGAATGTTATACTTTCCTTATATTACAAAATGCAGCGGAATAAAAACAAGTAGTAAATCTACTAGTAACAAGATATAAGTCTTTTAACCCAAAGAGAAGGGTATCCAACAACCTTGGATAAAGGTCCCTTGATTTATAATTTCAAGCAAGTCTATCTTACCCACACCAGGGTAAGCCCTCGATACAAAGATCAAAGTCTATGTCTTGCTATCCCCGCAAGCCCTCAACTTCAAGGTAGTTGGCATCCTCTGTCTTCCTCAGCAAGAAAGCCCTCGAACTTTAAGATAGTCGGAAACCTCTGTCTTCCTATCCCCGGAAGCCCTCAAATGTAATCACCGACATTCGGAGTCGCACGAAGCTTTTGAGAGTTAATAAGAGCCCCTCTCTCTAGAAATCACTTCAAGCAAAATTTTCAGCCTTTCAGCACTTTCATCCATCAGTCGCTACGAGCTCTTTCAAATGAGCTCCTATTTATAGGTAAGGTCAGCTCCTTCTCCAACGGTCATATTTTCCTTAAAGATCGGATGGACCTGTACACGTGTCACTTAGACAACGGTTATTTTATAACAAAACAGATGACATCGTTTTATATCAAAACAAGTGTAACCGAATATATGACATCGTTTTAATTCTTAACATAAATGGTCGGAATGAAAACTTCGGAGTGAAGGTTCGGATTATAAAGAACAATAGTAAAGAGTAGACAAATTTTAGAAGTGTAAGCAATATAAAAGTTCGGAGTCTAAAAAAGATATTTTTCAGAGTCTGAATTAATTCAGAGTGTATATAACAAAGATACTCAAATTCTGTTTAATAGGTGAATTCGGAATAAGAATTCGGAATAGGAATTCGTCATGAGAAATCGTAATGAGAATTCATCATCAGAATTCGTAATGAGAATTCATCATCAGAATTCGTAATGAGAATTCGTCAATAGAATTCGTAATGAGAATTCATCATCAGAATTCGTAATGAGAATTCGGAATGGGATTTCTTCATTAGAATTCGTAATGAGAATTCTTCTTCAGAATTTGTATCCTGAATCTGGAATAGAACTTAGTCAGAGTTCATATCCGGAATTCGGAATGAAACATCCTTATAGTTCTTGTCCAGAATCCGAATCCTAAAACAGAATGCTTTATATCAAAGTTTCAACGATTCCGAGAAAATGAATCCGAATCTTATACTTAAGAAAAATATGGATGAAAATATGATAAGGATAATTTTTCTTATAAAAGAGATTTTCCATATAAAAGCAATTTTCTTTAAGAAAACAATTTTTCTTAAGAAAGCAATTTTTCCTTATAAAAGCGATTTTCATAAAGATAAGGTGTTTGTTATTTTCAAAACAAGAAGGAATGGAAAAGTCATAAGGAAAACCTTTTTGACTCAACATTTACATTAATCCAATATCTCTTATATAGCTTGTACCACAATTAATTATTACGAAACCTGATACCATTCATTAGTTATTATTGGGTGAAATGATTAATAAACTAATATATTTTGGATAGGTTATGATATGATGAAATGTATATGATTCCCATTTTATTTCATGAGTATGTATTTTAAATTTTTGAAACCCATTTCTTTTTATGTTTCGTGATATTGTGAATGTTTTATTATATTGTTTCCCATGTATATATGATTTCATTATGTGTCGGGGGGGACCTATATCTCAATCGAATTAATTGGGTAATGATCAATGTTATATGATCTCACAGGTTACAGAGGAGGGAATCCCATCCACGAAAGTAGATGGTACATAGGTGGGCATCCAATTCCAAAAACTAGCGGGTACACTAGAGGCCATCACAATCTCGAAAAAATAGTGTCCATGGGTGGGCATCCTAAGCATCTAACAACATGGGGTATGGGAGGGAATCCAAGGACCCAAATTAATGGGTACATTGTAGGGCATCCCAATATTAAAAAAAGAGGATACATGGGGGAATCCAAAGCCCAAAAAAATAGGGTACACAGGAGGGAATTCCAAGACCAATGAAATTACATGTTTTGTGAACCATGATGTACATGTTACAATAAAATTGGTAGATATACATAACATATGATTTTATATACTTGTGTGTATGCAAAAATTCCATTTATTATTTCCCTATCATGATACCATGTATTATTTTCTAAATTATCATATGATTAAACTCTTATGAAATTTAAATCATTATTTTGTGACTCTTGATTAAGATCATTGATATACATCATACTATCTTCTAATTTTATTATCATGTAATCATGCCCTTATATTCATTTTATGATTATATATCTATAATATTTACCCTTTTTGATCATCTGATACCACTAATTTCTCCTGTTTCCTTTACCTAGTTTATGAAGAATGGTTCTATGTAATAGTATTGAATGTTATTATCTTTAGGGGAGATGTTGAGGATATTTCACCAAAGTAGAATGATCTGTACATAGTTTCTAGATATAGTAAACTATTTTGGTCCTATGTTGTATACATTGGTAATGTGATGAATAGTCATCTAAAATGATGAAACGTCCATATATGTTAACCTAGGGTCTCTATATTTGTTTTCAAATTATTGGTTTAGTCATCGTTAAGAATCAAGGATGAGATATCTATTATGATACCCAAAGATATATTTTTAACAACATTTATATTCATGTATATTCAAATAATTCTAAGGTTTCATAGCTTTAAATTTAGGAGTCATGATTTAGGAATCCTTTAATTTATTTATGATAATTATTGGGTTTTATTATACGATGAGTACACTTCACATACTGCTTCCAAATTTTATTAAATTGAGGTAACTAGAAGGAACTAGGGTAATATTGGATATTATAGAAAATTTATTGATGAATAATAAAATGGGATATTTAATGGAGTCATGGTTATTGGGATCATTCTTAAAAAGTTTTCATGAAACATGATTTATATTATGCAAGATAACCAACACTCAGAATCACTAGGGAATATAATGAAGGAGTTAACTGAGAGTTCAATTAATATATACCACAGATTAAATAATATTATGTTTCCATTGTTTCATGAATGTGGAAATAATTTAAAGTTTTATTATCTAAAAGGAATAAGAATATTTTTTACTTTAAAAAATGAGGATAGAGGGAAGGTAACTTTATAAAAAATGAAAAGTTTATGTAATGAAAGGGATGGGAATATTGTCCTCCCTATGACAACATTTATGGTTAAATAATTTTTTTTGAATGAATGGTCATTATGAAAATCCATTTACTTTGTTGAAATATCAAGAGGAGAATCAGAAAGGTATTACGAGTAATGGTTATATTTCTAATGATGATGATACAATATAAGAAATGTCAAAGGAATGATGTACTAAGTAATATGATGAAGTATCAATGTCAATGGGTTTAGGATGAAGTGGAATAATAAACATTATTATGTATTTTTGTTTCAAGATTTTTTAGGAATGTTCATGTTTTGTTTCATTGATATAGATTTTAATAAATATATTGATTGGTTTTTATTCTCTATAATTGTGATTTAACAGAAATAGGATGTTAATGGAAAACAAATCACTAAGGTAAACATTCTTATATTAAATAATTATTTCTGTAAATACAGGTTAGTACCCTGATTCAATAGAATACCTAATGAAGACATTCAATTGTTTTTTATGTGAAAAATAATAGATAAATTTTTATATAATATAGAATAAAGTAATAATTGTTTTTGATAAATATGGTGACATTATTTATAATTTTCTCAACTTTTATCTTTTGAAATGGATATAAGGCTAACAGTTTATGTTATAATGTCTATATTGTTTTAGATATTAAAGTATTATCTCACAATATAAGGATTTATTCATATTGGATATCAAGTTGTAACATTTTTTTTCATAAGTAGAGACATTTGGACTCAAATATCATTATATTTATGGATATCACGATGTGTTAATATATTAAGAATGAAAAATTAAACTTCATTTCATGGAATAAGAGATGAAGTAGAAATTGATCAAGGGAAAACAAAGGGTGAGGTTGTGCTGAGATCATGGAAGTATATATTAACTTGATAATTATTCATATTTAGGGAAAAGGGTGTTGAAATAGAAATTTATCATATAATATTCATTTTTAATGATATAAGTGTAATCTTCTATGTTGCATTATTATATGGTATTGTGATTGTTACCATTATATAGATCAATTGCATTATTGATATCTTGTTTATTTATAAACCTTTATGAATATTTAAAACTTTATTCCATGTGTGTGTCTTCACTTTCCACCTATGTTATCATATTAGGAAACCGAGTTATGAGTTAATTTTGGTAAGCATTATATTTATAACTTTACCATTATAAATAATGTTTTAGTATTTATTTTTAGAATGTGGATTTTTTGAAAGGAAATTTAACGTATTAAACTATTGATAAACTTTATGATTTTCAAGTGAAATTTCAATATTATTATGGGAATAATGTTAAACTATGAGTTTCGTTGACATTTTTTTAATTAATTTAATATTTTCAATATTTGTTTCACAGAACACTTCATATATCTACTGTTTTATGAAAACTCTATGTTTAGCTTGTGTAATAAATATAAAAAAGACAATATTTTACTATAATAAACACACAGATGAGGTTTTTGTGCCTGCGAAACTATGATTTTATTTTATTACACACAATATAAGGTCCCTTTGAAAGAATTCGTTGAACACATGGATAAGTTTTATACAACTAAAATATACTATTAATGATATTATTTAAATATTATAAAAAATTCCCCTATTTGTTGTAATGAATGTTATGAATTAGACTAACTATATTTTGAAAATAGTTTTTATTCATGTATATAAAATTAATCCTTTGGTTATAAATTAGTAGATGTGAAAGTAAATACTATTTTAATATAATGAAATTAATTTTCTAAAAAATATATTCTTCTATGTCAAAACACAATTTTATCACTATAAATTAGTTGAAATAATTTTTATTTATTTTATTAATTAACATTTACATATTATGCATTTCATAAATATTTTTGATACTAATACAATACATTTTATTGGTTTAAGATAAGAATAAATCAAATTTAAAAAATAAAATATATTTTTTTTAAAATGTAATTTTATCTCCTCTCAATAGAGATTCCATATTAAATATAGTTCATCACACTTTATTAATTTTAATTTTCAAAATATACTTCATATTTCAATTTGGAATATTAAATTTTACATTGGATATTTTTTTTTGGTATTGTTATGTTTCATTTTTTATGAATAGTGAAAAATACTGAATTTTAATCGAAAACTACATTTTTGTTCAATATAATTATATAGATAAATTATATTTTTAATTACTTCTAAATTAAATTCACATAAATTTTAAATAAATTAATCCAATTAGGTAATTTTAATGAATTTTTTATTAATACTGGATATAAAAACAATTAAAACATTTGAACATTATCACTTTAAAAAATCATTTTGTTTCATCTTGTTTTTTTAATTTATTATAAATTAATTATATTTCAAATTAGTGGTTTGAATTTTTAAAATGAAACTAATAATTTCAATTAGAATAGTTATAATATATACTACATTCATCATGTTTTTTATAGGTATTAGGATAAACATAATATTACATAGTAGTTAAACATAAATATAATGGGACAAATAACCTAGAAACATGTCCAAAATATATTATCTTGGTATATTTAAACCAATTATTTTCTTTTTTCTATAATTGATAATTATTTTTCCACATGATGTAATATATATATCGGAATAGTGGTTCTAATTTTTTAATTATAATAATATCACACATCCAATATAATTGGGAACATGCCCTTCTCACTTCATAAAACCTCACATAACACATTGGATCATCCCAAACCATCCCAAATATTCTCTAAATTTCAATCCATTCATCCTAGAGGCCTAAATTGTGTAATAAATCCAATCAAGGAATCCCTTTGTTATAAACCAAATGGAGTTACCCAAAAAAGACATAACATCCTTCGAGAAGCTATTTTTTTTATTTTCACACTCTACCCCCAAAAATTCTATTATTACATGATTATATAACAACAAAAATATCCTAAATATATTTATATGTTTGTATTATTATTTTTTAACCAACATAAAAAAAATTATATAATAAAATGAATAAGGAATTTACCATTCGTGTGTATGGAGGACTACCACCATGAGAAATGATGTCATTCATTTTTTCCTTTACCACATATAATGGTTGGTAGTTATAATGGAGATAATATTTCTATGTTATATATATGATATTTATGATGTATTTATGCTTCTATAATTATTATATAAAACACACCATCGTGCTATTTATTTTTGTAAAGACAATAACCTTGTGTGTGGATGTATAGACAACCACCTCCTCAATGGGATGTGATGTATTCACACTCTATAGTGAATGTGTTAAGAATGGATTTCATAAATTTTTATGATATACATGAAATAATTATTTGACTATAATATATATATATATATATATATATTATTTACCTTCTATCATTCAATACTACAAGGAAACCGAAATATCATTCATGTACGTATGGCATACCATCTCCATGAACAATTTATTCTTTGTCAAATATAAATAATTTCTAGATTATTTTAAATATTCATATAATGAATATATATATATATATATGATATTTATATAATGTTTTCCATTAATTAATTAATTAAATTATGATCTATTTAATATGTTCAAGAATTGAATTTCAAAACATATATGATGAATAATGAAAATATTACATGATAGGTAACATTATCATAAAATAGTTAATAAATAGCTAATATATAGTCATAATAGTATCAAATTTGGTATTAAATAAAACAATATGTTTTGGTGTTATATTTAATATAAATTTATTTTTATTATACATGATTTTTGACCGTGTGTGATGAAATTCTAGACTTATGGGATGTGTTTTCACAACTCACGTTTTTTTGTGTATAGTTTATGCTATATTCACCACCTATTCTATTTTTTTGTGTATATAAATCCCTATGACATGTTACATAAGGAATATAATTAATTTAATAATATTAAAAAATTTAATTCATTAAATTGTTTCATGTGGATCATGATTCAATTGTTACTCATGGGGTAAGAGGATTTCTTTGATCAAATTTACTTCATTATATATATATAATAAATCCATTATAAATCATTTTTCAACCCCAAAATACATAAAAAGAGTATATGGTGTTTATTTTTCATTTAAAAATACTATGACTTATAAAGGAAGACAAATGTCAAATAATTCTCATGACGACAAAAAGTTTTTGGTCACCACATAAATTATAAAGAAACATTCCTTTTTTTAGTAAAATGATACGTAGAAAAAATATTATTCTTGAATGAAATGAAATTTCAAAGGGGTTTATACACTGTATAAAATAATGTCGTGTAGAAATCATAATATACATCAATGAAAAGAGATTGAGTTGAAGTCCCTTACATCAAGTCTGACTTGACACGTTAGTTATTTAATCTACTAAATAATAAAATAAATCAAATTTTAAATTGCTAATGAACCTTTTTCAAGTTTATAATTGATTTTATATTACTTATTAGAATCATTTATGTTAATAACAGTCATTTTTTTGATATTTGATACCTTAATCAAAAATGAACTTATTATAATTACAGGTTGTCAATATAGTGAAAGCTCCATTATCTATGGAATTATATTCATGATTTAGATATCATATTTTTCAAAATATATGTAGTATATATATGTATTTATAATATTACATTACATTTGGTGATAAGAAATGAAATGAACCTTTCATGGAGATGGTTAGTCGTCAGTACGCATGAACGATACATTCATTTATATTTCATATTTAATGGAATGAAAACATAATGATATATTGGTATATTATAAATCCAGTATAATATCATATAGATTTCCATCAACTCCATCCTTTATATTTTCCATGTATGGCATGAACATGTCATATCACTTTGAGGGGGCAGTAGTTGACACTTCCTTGAATGAAATTATCATATTTATCTATTATGGAATCCTAAAAGGTATGATATAAATAAAAAATAAAAAAATAATATAGACAATATAGATATAATATATAACAAATATAAATATATTTTCGTCGTAATTAACAACATGAGGGTGGTAGGAGATAATTGAACAATCATCATTTCATGAGGCAGTAGTTTTCCATCCACTTAAACAATAAGTTTGAATCCATCAGATGGGGTTGTTTGTAACTGTAGTTTGAATCCTTCTCATAAAAACAACCTAGTATATTTAAGATACTATTGTTTTTATAAAAAAATGGACTAATAAGAGTTTATGGTTTGGAGAAGGAAAATAAATGAAATGAACTTCAGAGAACATGTTATCTTTAAATTGGATAACTCTATTTAGTATGTACCAAAAGGCTTTCTTGAATTGATTTATGACAATGTTAATGTTTATATGTGTAATAAATGGATATTGGGAGCCTATTTGTTTATATAATGGATGATCCAACGGGGCTCAATCTCTGTGAGTAAGGGATAGAGGTTATGACATTTTATAAGGGGGAAGAGAGACTCTTTAGGAATGTTTGAAAATATTATTTTCTTATATAATGATATTTCTGTTTCAAAAGGTCCAAAACATTTTCAATTCTATGATATTGTGTATATAAGTTGAATTACAATGATCCAATAAGTACTGGGCATGTTTTGGATATTTTTTAAGCCAATTGTTTTTTATTTCACCCTTTGTTATCATATTTAACATTTAGCATGTCCTCTTATATTTTTATACTATATGGTTAATATATTTACAATAAAATTACAAGAGACCCAAAATGGATCATTAATTACATTTTTTACATTATGTATTTTAGTTACCAGAATATTATATTTTTAGAACTTCTTTATTATTTAATAAAATTTTAATTGTTTTAAAAACACATTTATGTCAATTTATAACTATTCATATCAAGAAATTTAAAAAACCTATAAGAAATTGATTCAATCAAACACCCTACATTAATTAAAAGAAAACAAATTCATAAAATAGTATAAATTATTTGGATGTATTAAAATGTTTTATAATAACTTTAATTTAATAATTATCATATCGTTTTTTTAATCCTTGGACCCTAACATTCTCCAACCCCCATATAATCTAATGATTGTATTTGTAGAGGTGAATAGGCAGTTCCCCAGTGATCTGATGAATCGTCTTGGGATGAAGCCTCCCCACTAGAGGCTCGAGGGTTGAGCTAAGGAACTATTTTGATAGTCTGATGGATCAAGATCAAGTAATGTTGCATGCAGAGGATGATTTAGCTTCAGATAGATATAGCCAAATCTTAGTAGATAGATGGGATCATTAACATGGGAAAGGTCCTCATAGCCCAAGAAGGAAGAAGGGGAAAAAGGAGTGAGTGACTCCAAGAAATGAATTGTGGTATAGGGGAAACCCCAATTGAACATAAGGACTATTCTTACATTCCAAAACCAATGGAATCTAGGTCAGCCGAGAAAGGTGGAAGCAAAGAAAGAAAAGTTTTGTAGGGTAGGGATAACGGTGATCCAGCAGAGAACCATAGGTTTTAGAATAAGAAGTAATAGAGTGTCTACATCTCTTATTTCACACCAAGGAAGAAATTATTGAGAATGAAGGTTTCAAGTTGAGGCCATCGAGGAGCTAGAAGCATTGCTCGAGAAGCATGATCGAATAATTTTTCGAGGTTTTAATCAATAAAAAATATATCGAGAAGAATTCAATTAGACAATGGATAAGATGATCTCTCAACTCGAAGAACATCTCATGTAGGATCCAAACAAACAAGTAATCACTTTTCACTAATAATTAAATAGAGTTCTTTATTATAATAACCAAAGTCTAGTGTTTAATAACCTTGTGAGCTCCTTTAGCACGTAGTGGTTAATATTTTACAAAAGATGGTTTCCTACATGTCCTTAATGTGACTTTTTTATAAAAGATTATATTTGGTTGTGGTATAAAGTGTTATTTTCACATGAAATTGGCTCTACGGGGTCAAAAAGTCAACCCTAGGATGCCCATGGTCTAACATGTACTAGCGAATAGGATTAATAATGTGTTAGGTTAATTAAATGTTATTATAATAATATTTTTAACCCATATTTTCAAGATTTACACTTTAACCACGATAAATAAAATATATAATGAAGTTACTATTCATAAAGTCTAGAAATAATAGTTACCTATTTAAACATGTTAGACCTCATGATTTCAAATAATGAATAAATTTTACAAAATTCAGAACGGATAAGTTATATAAGTTAATTTAAAATTAAGTCTCACAGTCAATACAAAAAAACATGTTTTTAAGAATTAATAAATATCGAAAGATTAACACTTTTTATGTTCTATTTCAAATTAAAATTACCAAAAATGACCAAAATTGGATTAAATGGAAATAATATAATCTAATTAAACTTTAATACCAATTAATAAGATAATCGGTCCATATTAATAAATTAGATTAAATGAAAATTTTTAATTTAAGTGTATTATTTTTAACTATTCATTAAAAAATAAACCTCATCATAAAAATTCCATAATTTCATCCTAATTAATATTTAAATCCTGATTGAATGAATAATTTTATTCTGTTAAATAGAACATATAAATGTGATAGTAACTATATTTAAAAAGGGTTCTGCAATCGGTTAGTGAATATTTATAACAGTAGTTTATAGGTATAAATAAAATTAATTCAATGAATTACTCAAAAGTAAACATCCTATATGTATAGATTCTCATTTTATAACCACTTTATTTGAATGTTATGTCTCTAATTTTACATTCACATCTGTTTTATTTATAATCATGATCAATTAACCATTCATTATCATTTAAATATTATTTCTTGAGACTTGGCACATATCCTAACATCCTTTGAGATAACATGAATAAGGATGAATAAAGAAGACATCAATAAAGTATACATCCAAGCTTGTGATTGTCCTTGAAAGATATGTCATATAAACCATATCATTTTTTATTCAATTTAAAATCATATCTCTTCAATGGAATTCCATATTTTGAATCCATGTGTCACTCCATGTGTTGAGTTAATCAACACCCTATAAGCCAGTCCATGGGGAACCTCTCAAGTACCTTTTTATCTCTCTAGGCATAATATAAAGATCCAGTCACTTGATTCTATCCATGGTGTTCTACTAAGGGAGATGAGGTATAACCCATGGAAATGTAACTAGATATCATTGGGAGTATAGCTATGTAATTATCAAATGAATCATTGTATGACAAGGCATAAAAATCACCCTCGGAGTATTTCCATAGAAATACATTAGGGGGTCCAAGAATCACATAGGAAAAAGAAAGGTTGAAGTAAATTGTTTCATTACAAAGAATTAATTATTGGATTCCATGTGTCACACAAGTAATGTCAAAATTCAATATAAATCAACACAATTTATTTAATTTTATTTAATTATTTCAATGTCAACATTAAAGAAATTATATTACAACTCACCTCAGAAGGTGACTCATGGAATTGGTCAAATTAGAAGGTTTTCCTCTAGTATAATCATATGTGAATAATCATTAATTAATTTCATTAATTACTAAAATGTTAATTGCACAATCAAATCCATCAAGACTTCTCCTCAAAAGGTGTCTAGAAGGATGGATAATCTTTTATTGATAAACCATTAATTGACCCACATGGGAAATTCAGATTAATAATGAAAGAGAATATTTAACAAGAAATTATAAATCCTAGGATAAGGGAATGGTAATATGCTCTAACTAATTCACTAACTCAATTATAATTCTACTAATATTTCAATTCAATTCATAATTCAATTTAAAATTAACATCCCATGTAAGGGGTAAATGGGAGCACCCAAGGGCAACCAATTCCAAAATCCAGTCATGGTGGTTTCATTCAATATCAACTTGCCCAATCGATGATTCTAAATTATTGTTATTACCCTATATGCATTAAATGATGGATTATTTATTTTTTTAGTATGTAACTAAAAAAATAAATTTATGAATTAAAATTCATTGAAGGGTACACAATAAAATTGGACACATGAGACATCAACAAATATAATACTTCTACATTAAATGAAAATCCCAAGACCACATACCATAATTTCATATTGGATACCTCATCTAACCCTTGATAATGATTCAAGATAGATCCGGTGAAAAATGTAGAATTGATGAAGAACCAATATCGATCCAACATAATGACCATCACTTATATTGGTGATCAGATGAAGAGTTAATAGAAATTTATATCTTAGAGAGTAAAAAAATATTCAAATGAGAGCCTTTGTTGTGTGGGAGGGGGAATATATAGTTTTTTAAGTATAATTTTAACATCAAAGTGTACATTTTACCCAAAATATACATGTCTCATGGTTTATACACATGGTACGACAAAAAATGTGCCAACCATGAATGATTAGTTATTGAAGTAGTGAACATGTATGCTTTCCTCAAATGGTTTTACATACAATGAAAAAACCAAAAAGAAACCACTATCAATATTAAATTGGTTTTCATATGGTTATGTGTCACAAATAAATTTTTTCTAACTAACTATTTGTATGGTAATTCCCCATTTACCAGACATAAATTGTTTTATCTATCTATGGTCCCTCCCTTGAATGGTTTAATCTATCCATGTATTAGGAAATTTGCATCCATAGACTTTGGTTCTAAGCTCCAAAAAAGGCCAGGAAAACCTGGATACCACCCTGACCTAAAATAATATTCATATTATGTTATATTTAAGAATTCAAACAAAAAATTAAGGTATCCATATAAAAAATTAAATCTTGAGCTCTTATAATATTATCCCATAATAAAATTTTTCCCTAAATTACCCTATAAAGGGTTGTCAGGAATCATTGGTGAATAAGTTCGTCCATTGAGAATATACATTGTCCTCTCACTCTAAAATCTCAATGTCTAAACAAACATGCTTCCAAGTCATCCATACTAGTTGAACTGATTAACCTTATATAACATTCATTATCCTATAAACTATATGAATAGGATGATCCTTGATGGAATCATCTACCTATAATTGATCCTCTTAGGATAGAAATCATGATATGGATTTGAATTATAATGTCAAAGTTGAAATATGTGTAAGACTTCATGTATGGACTGGTAGCTCAGAGGTACTTATAACTGATAATCTATAAACCCAACTATCTATAGAATATAAAATGGGATATCATTTCTTGCTGAAATTATACCCTATATAATGATCCTCATATGTCCCATCCTCGGTGAGACGTGCAAGAAAACACAACACGAAACTGAGAACTCAATAGTTCATCAATAACGATAGACTATGATTTTTAACAAGAATGCATAGTATCCATATTATGTTGAATCAACATCACATACTCGGTGGTCTCCTGAACAAGATGAGGTCCACGAATAGTTGAAACATCCACCTCTAACCATCACAGGGGTGGTCGGCATGGACTACTATATAATGCCTCATACAGCTCCATCTATAGAGTATCATGAATGCTATTATTGTAGGAAAATTCATATAAGGGTGTATGCCCCTCCAAATATCCCCTGATATCAAGGATGTGTGCTTGTAATATTTCTTCAACAACATTAATCATTTTCTATAACTAGACATCATTATAGGTGTTGTATGTTGTACATAGGAGAACATATGTACCATACACCTTCTATAAACAAATCTAGAAGCCTGATGTAATCTGGTAATCCTTATATGAATTGATAAAGTCTATGACATCGTGAACTAGTATTATCCAACATATGTACATCCATAAAATCTCAATCACACTAAATTTTTCATTGATTTATAGAAAATGTAAAACCTTTGTGATCCTATATACAAGAACCCCCAAAATATAATTACCTCATGGAAATCATAGTAAACATGTCATGAATTCCATTGCGATGTCATTCTAGTTACAGTCGCGAATGTGTAGCTTCTATAAATGTGTGGAAAAAGTTAAATGTTTTCCCTTACCCTACTAAAAGGTGCAGAAAATAATTCAAAAACTAAATATAACTCCATTTATACGTGGATACAAGTACAAGAGATATCGATTAAATCCAATGTCATTTAAGGTACATCATCATAAAAGAATAGTCATATCCAGATTGACCAAACAGAAACTGGTCACGCCATATTTCAGGAACAAGACTAAAAACCTTTTTACCACACTTTCCTAAACCTGCAGACATGGTTAAACTATTTCCGTTGGAATGTAAACATCAAAAAAAAGGATAACAAGTCATTCAGCCTTGATCAACTATTCTTAAAATGATTGGCATAGATTGTTGGACAATTACAAGCTTAAATGATACATCTTCACCAAATGATTCTTTATTTTGTCATAAATATTCCCACTAAAGACTATTCCCCACTCCAAATGACATTCCTCGGTTGACCCATTACCCGATAATTTAAAAATACAACGACTCATCATGAAAAAACAAGGTAACATTCGATTAATTTTATCTGGATTCTAATGAAGAATATATATGTAGTCAACACTCCTTGTTTAGAAGTGATATGTTAGTTATATGGAATGAAATAAACATAAAAACCTTAAATAAGACCGTAGGGGAATTCTCCACATGGTCAAGTCTGATGAAAACATTTGGCCTCCATGATTTAATCAAATTAGTTCTTACGTGAGAACCCCAGTATCACTCAAGACAAACCATGCCTCTATAATAACCAAGAATCAACATGAACCACTATGAAAACCAATAAGACCATCCCAATAACATTTAATACATTAGCATGGTTTAATACTGGGACTCTATTAATGAATCAGATATTAAATAAAGATCGGAGACATGCTCGTATCATTACGATATATACGGTAATAGGATTATGAATATATCTAGGAAGATCATTCAAATCATTAGAAATTATCCTCTTTTGATTGAATCTCAGCTTCTACTGTCAAAAAACTATTAAAAAACTATAATATGAATTCTCCACCATAGGAATACTATTATTGCTCATGAAAAATAGCCGAATTATATAAAATACTAGCTGTGTTTTACAATGTTTTCATTCATATCCATTCATTAAATGTCATACTACTAAGAAATCAATGACATAATTCCAACTAGAAATCATGAATGGAATTAAAGAGTAACAACCATTTCCCAATAAAACTATTTGGTTGTGACCATTCTACTTGGAAAAGATCACATTGAATACCTCTGAAATTACAATCCCCTCATTTGGAGTATAGTTCTCTACAATTGAATAGACAGACAAGTCAATCATAAGCATGCTATAACATACTCACCAAAACAATAAACCTGATACTACCCTCATTCTTTCTTACATACGCCCAATAATTTGTAATGAAATCCAACACATAACTATCTGGTGTTACAAAACACATTAGTCTCCTAAAAGTCATAATGGCCATTTGAGTGAACTTGATTCCTTATCTCCATGGACAATCTACTACGTAGATAACCCTAGAACATACTCAATAGAACATGGCTCAATAATTTCATAGAAATCAAATAGTTCATCACATCATTATACAAATCTAAGGATATCATATACATTAATGCATACAACACCCATGTTCTTGATGAACGAAAACACCTCAAAACAATCCCAAGGCTATCAACCCAAGGTATTTGAGTATTTGGTGGTTAATACAGTAAATTTAACCCCGATTCATACTTCCCCATACGACCTATAACATGGACGATTATATACATTTCTCAAATTAAATTATAAAAGAAGAGTTTCAGGATATGTTATATGTATCTAAACATTGCCTAGGCATGTCGAACCTAATAAAACTAAGCACTACATGATTCTCACACCCATCAAAATGATCAAGGATACCATGAACACCAATTAGATTAAATGATTCATTTTAATGGTAATAATTCTACAAGTGAAAACGATTCCCTTTCAACACAAAATGTCAAAAACATAAAACATTTACTAAGGAACATAATCCCTCTGTGTTTTACGTACCATAGGGAATCCCATTGAAAAACAAAAATTGTGCTCTCATCAATAGGTCATTCTAAATTGAATTCACCATTATCAAGAGCCTATCATTAAACACAATTCTAAAATAGAGAATGCCTATTAAAAAAACAATTTCCTTCCACAGAATCTCAATATATATATAAAATATATACACCACTTACAGGTTCCATTTTTAATGTAACAACACTTATTCACATTCATCCTTTAATCATATAAATGATTCCAATGTAATCTCAAGAACTATTTGTACACAAAATCATGACGTATATTTATTTATCATACAACCCATGGCATGATATGCATGTCTTATAATACTTCATTTCTAAATGTAAATCATTTTTTCATCCTACATTGAGTCATAAAATTCATAAAATAAATTCCATTTTAGTTTATTACAGATAAGGATAACAACGATGGTTCATTAAACCAACCTAGGAAACATAAAAAATGCAATAGTAGTTTTTTTACTCTAAAAGTTATAAACACCCATAATATTTCATATCAAAAGAAAAATTCCCCAACTAACCTACCAGGTGCAGTTGTGAATTTTTAAAGCCAATATTTTACCTCCAAAAAGAAAAAAAACAATGTTCGCAGCTCAGATACCATAGTACATGTTCAAAACGCCTAAAACCATGTCATAACACAGAGTGTTATCCTATATATATGACTGTATTAAAAAATATTCACAAAATCCCACTAGAGAAGATACCTCTTTCTAACTAAAATGATTGGTATAGGTCATGTCTTTTTTTCAATGATCATAAAAACATTTCCCTGAGAATCCATTTTTTGTTTAATTCCCATTATTTATTTATTCAATAAAATTAAAAAATGGTTTGCTTTGTTCCAATCCTGGAGTTAATATATCACCATGTGAAACAAAATATTATTTTCATATAATTAATAACATAATAAATATTAGAATACATATAACAAAGAATTGTACATCTATCATAAAATCCATCACAACTACATGAAACCTGTAATGTATCCTAGATTAAATGCCACAATGAATAACATGTGATTTCTAACAAGTTCCTATATGATGCATGAAAGGGGATACACTCATCTCGTCAAGATGAAAAAAATTAAACACATAATCATATCGATAAAAACATCAAAAGTCATGTGTGTCACCCAATAGTGAAATCAAAACAATTATAATAGTCAAAATATAGTAAAAAACATATTCAATTATATAATATTAGAATTTTCTCTAGACACGGGTTAGCTACACCTAGGAACATCTAATTTCAAAATTCATTTTCCTTCCAATTATTTTATATTGTTTCCAAATAGTAATGAAAAATAGAAACCCTGGATATGATACCACTTTGAAATATCCTGGACCTGGATGCTAATCAACAGTGCCCCGAGCTCGGTTGGCCAAATGGCCTCAAGCACATTTCCCAAAATGCAAAAGGCGGCGGACTTGTATTGAAGACCTATGTTGTGTTTGTTTGGAGACTATACACTCTTACCAGAGTGTAACACTATATAATATCAATAATAAAAATTCACCAGAAGAATTAAAAACAATCTAACAATAGATAACAAGTAGGAATATATATCAATATCAAAATTAAGATCACATCCAAATATTAAGATGAAACCTGTCATATGAATCTATAAAAAATCCAAAATACGTATATGTGGTAAGGGAACTATACATTGGGAAAAATTACCAAAAGACCAAAAACTATCCAGATAGAATAACAAACCTCAACTTGGTCCCACTATATGATTATCCTAAGTAATCAATATCCTGTAGTAGGGCAGTTTCCCTTATCCATACATGAAATCATATAATCTATTGGGTAACCATATTCTACCCAATTAGGATGAGAGATATAATTATAGTAAGAAACCTCAAAAGTTTATGTTCTAATCTGTTATTGAGTATATATTTCAACGTAGTCCATGCATTAAAAATTGTAATGCAAGGAACTACCGAAAATTAAAAATAATATAATTCTAGGTTATTATTTTATATCCAATTCATTTGAAACATATGTATTATTATTAATAGTCAGGTGTATTTCATTTATAATAATTCTCAATTAACCATTAATTATTATTAAAATATTATGTCCCATGACCTATTGCACAACCCATCCTTCCTCATGGTAACATGACCAAGGATTCCTTAACATACCACCAATAATGTATAAACAAGACTGAATCCATGATAGAGATTTGTCTTGGAAGACATATCATATAAACCATATCATTCCTTATTCAATTTAGAACTTGATCCCATCCATGGAATTCATAATTTAGAATCAATGTATCACTCTTTGTGTATCATAAAACAACACCCTACAAGAATATCCATGGAGAATCTCTTGAGAACTACATATCACTTTTGGGGTGGTATAACGTTCAAGTCTTTCATGTTCAACCTTGGAGGCCCACTATGGGATCCCATGTATCACCCTAGAAAATGTAATCAAATAGAATTTTTAATCCATCCACGTTATTCTCATATGAATCCTGGTATCCATTAAAATATAAATCAACACTTGAATTATGTCCTCGGTAGTTCTCTTGGGAGTTAAAGTATCACTCAAACATAATAAAATTACATTCCAATTCAGTATATCCACAAAATAGTTCATTTTAATCCATTTATGGAATTTCAATATTCAATATCTTTATATTTCACTATATTAATTTTGTTAAATTATTTCTTTGTAACCACCGAGGGTATTCAATTACAACTCACCTCACAAGGTGACCCAAGGCATTGGAAAAATCAGAAGGCCTGCCACTTGTCTACTCATATTGTCATAAGCATTTATTCAGTGATTTATTAACTCAATGATAAAATACATAATCATATCACTCTAGACCACAACAAAAAAATGTTTCAAAAATAATGGATAATCTTATAAGGATTAGACTTTAAATATATCAATTGGGAAATTCACAACAATAAAGAATTTCGATCTTCAATATGTTATTAAACAGCCATGTCCATGGGCATGGTTATCCATATCTTCCTTTTAATTCACTCAATTACAATTAATATTGTGTTATAATTCAATTCAGAAATAAATTAACATTTCATACCCAATGCAAGTGGTAAATGGGTGCACCCTAATGTATCCAATTCAAAAAGCCTCCCATTATGGTTTAATTCAACATCAACTCACCCATGGGGTTATTCTAAATAAATGTTCATAACCATTAAGCATTCAGTTTTTGAATATTTAATTATATAGGGCATACCTAACAATCTAATTTATGAATTGAGGTCCATTCAGATAAATTCTTGGAAATTGGTTGCATGGAACAATGACTTATATAATCAAAAAACATTAAATGAATACTAGGAGACCACATATTTTAGGTCTGTATGCTATATTTAATCTAGTAATAGATCCATATTCAACTCAGGTCTAGATAAAAATGAATAATTGACAAAGCCCCGATTAATATCCAATGAGAAGAGAGGCCCTTGAATCAGATATCAGATGGTGAGTAAGCAGAAATTCAAAAGCATGGGATTAAAAAGAAGTCTTAAAATTACATCCTTAGCTCTGTGGGAGTATGATGAAAAATGTTTTTATGTTTAATATAAATTTAAAAGAAAATGGTCATTTTACCCAAAATATATGGGTGGCATAATTACACACATGGTTTGACAAACCATGTGCCAACCGTGTATGGTTAACTATAGAATAAGGTAACCATTACAAACTCCTCACACTATTTGACTAACTATGTGTATAATATACTAAATTTCAATGTCAAAATTGTAGAGGTTGATGGATGTCCATGCAACCTAAATACAAAATATGGCATAAATGTGTGTCTAGTAAATACACATTATCCATCCTTGCATGGTTTGATCTAAATGTGTGGATTACCCTACACAGTTTAATCTTACCATGTGATGAGGCCATTTTCATCCCTAAACTATGTTTCTAGGTTCGGAAAAAGCCCTAAAAACCCCTTAATACCTATATGACATCAAATGTAATTAAAATTACGTCATATTTAAACATTAAAACTAAAAAAGGAGGGATCAATAAAACATTGGAAAACCAAGATTCATGCAAAAAGAGGGGTCCATATCGATAGTGACTTCATTATATGTAATAAATTCCCACATCATTCCCCCCAGTCTATCAATGGTTATTTTTCTATGTGGAATTTGTTCTCCCATGCGATCGTCTATATTTTGGCGGGATCCCTACAAATTGAGAAATCTATGGGAATTCATTTTATATGTGATTTTGACCTCAAAAGATGACAAAATTTATACTTTGACATGATAGATTTTAATGATTTATTCAGAAGACAACTTCTCCTGACCACACTAATAGAACCATCCACCTAACCCAATCGTGTGACTAACTTATCCCAATGAATTGGGAAATAATATATTATGTAATCAATCGATATTTTTATAGTATATTCTATATTTCCATAGTTGCGGCCAAGTATTTTTATGTTTTCATGATCTATCAGCATGGTCACATGATCACACGGTTATTACGGGATCCATGTGACCTTCTCATGTCTTCAACATATTGGAATTAGCTCAAATCAAGGGATCATTAAGAGTAGAAATAGGACAAGTGATGTGTGCTAGATTTATGGGAGTCATGTGATCTTCATATATTAATGCGTTCATATTTCGTAGAACCTGTCAAGTGATTGGAAGATGTTACACATATACTGTGTATCATGAATCCTACGAAAAGTCATGCAATTATGAACCCTTATATGGTTCATACAATTTGTTTCATTCTATTTTAAAAATTAAAATATTTTCCTATATTTTTTAGGGTTATTTTACCGATCACTCTTAGGCTTCGTTCCCTTGTACTGATGGATTGTTGTTCAAAAAATAAATTTGGTGTGGAAGGTTTTAGTGATCATTTTTTCAGGAATCAAAATTCCAACCCTTTTATATGTTATATTCAGAAAATGATTTTTATTGGGACTTTATCTGACTGATCATTAAAACTATTATCTATCACACAAAAAACATTTATATAGGTTCATGATTCTGGATGACACTGCCATTCATTTCCATGGTCATAATTATCCATATCTTTTTATATCATCTTATATTAACTATACCAAAATGAACATTTTCTTGGATAATATATTAATTATTATTCTATTCAATGGGAAATATTATATAATCACTACCTCCCATATGGCTCCACGTGACCATCAACATGCCTAGAGATACTAGATTATGATCATATAATTTGTGGGAATCCCTCACGAAATGGATATATTTCAATGTGAAATTTATGTCACTGAAGTAACATATAAAAAAATTGGAATTTCTATTCATTGTTGGGCAGAGATGCCCATAATTCACTGATCCATTACATTATATTCAATTTTATGAGGTGGCATGGATTTATTAGTTCAACATGTAACATTTAGCACAATTCCATGGAGAGGGAATTAGTTTATGGTATCCCAACATCAACTCCATTCATTTGACCCATGGAGGGGAAGGAATCGTCCGATGAGATATTTACCATTCAGGGGAAATACATCCTCTATAGGAAATGTAAAATGTATTCTTATGTGTTGGAAATGTTTGAGATTACCCCAATCATACTTCATCCTTAGTATGAGATTTTATAACCATTATGAAGGAGAACATAAACAAGGACTTGAACATATGCTCAATCATTACATTAATAGATTTGATCAAACTTTTCAGTTATCTTAGCCAGCATCATCCAACCACTCTATTACCCAATCAATGTTATTCTCATAAAGTTCAGAATAATGCATTCACTTATTGGAAAATAGTAGAATCTAGGGAGTATTTATCATGGCGATATTAGGACATTATTATGGTACCCCCTTCTATTTACTAGGAGTATATTGTTTTCATGTTATTATGTGGTTAGAACTTCCAAGATGGGAATACAAGCATGTGAATTCGAGTTAGCACCAAGGTGATAACATCACATCTAGGTAAAAGGTCCATGTTCAAGAGTGTAGTGTTCCCTATTTAATAAGAATCAATTTTAATAAAATTTTTCTATATAGGAGATTTATTTTTCTTTATCAAGAATTAGAATACTTTTAAAATTACTTATTCCTTTTTCCTTCCATGAATATTAAACATTTCAATGGGTGATGACATATTATAAATAATTGATGAGGTTATTGATATATTTATTTAAAAATATTGTTTAAAAATCATGCCACACCCAATTCCAAATAGGATAATTATTGATGATGGTAACAATTATCTTTCTGATAGGTTATATAAAATCTCATTTCACGATGGGGCTCTTGAAACTGACATAGATGATAAAATAATTTGTGAGCTTGATACATGATATCAATTTGATTGTCATTTTCATATACTATAATAGTGTTCCCCCATCCATTATTCATCATAGGGGTAGAATGGAATGACTGTTATATTCAAAAACAATGTATTAAACTGGTGTGTGAATATATAAATGTAGAGAATTTTCTTCAACCTTCTGATTCCCAAAACATATTTTCTCAAAATTATGGCTAATCGTCGATGGATTATTTCTAGTTTTGATACTGAATCCATTATTTCCCCATGTTGATAAACAAAATTATTTTCAAATCCCACATCTATTGAAACATTTTATTTTATTCTTTATTTGGGGTCCCAAAAGTAAATTCTCTCATCACAGTTACTTGTCTCCCAAAACATTTAATGGGTTTAGGGTAAGATAACTCTTCATTACAAATGAAATACGATGCATGAGTTTGGGGAGAATCAAATAAGACTCCCTATATTAGTTCCTCATCATATCATTTGATCTTTCCATTAATGGAATTGATATATGAACATATGGCACCAACCATTATATCATTCCATACTCCCCCTCTGCTGTTTACTAAGATCTTATTACCACTAAAATTTATTTGGTATCAAATAAATTCCCTAATTATAGAAATTCATTGGAAAAAATCATGAATGAGAAGAAATTATCCCCCAAAAATTTTATGAGTTAGGAGCCAGTGAGTTGGGCTACCAATAATCATATGATATGAGACAACATATTTTGATGGATATGATATAATTTTCCATCAATGATTGGGACATTTATGGTTTAAATGATGGGAATCCGTGTGTTGAATTAATATTTGATACTTTAGAGGATCTTAAATAGAGACATCAAAAAAATTCTTAGGTGTATGATGTGATTGATGAACTAGATACACATATAGTAGAACCCGAATCCTTCATAGCCCCCGAAAGATCCCATATTTTCATGTTATCATCCTGAGTAGTGATCAATAAAAAATTAACTGAAAATTTAACTCCATTTATTGAGACCCTTCATCCACTAGAGACGCTGAATGAAATTCTACAGACAAAATTCTTTTAGTCAGTTGATGCTTCTCACCAAACTCTAGATGATTTATAAAACTCAACTTATCAGATTTTATTTTAATTTGATCGGGAATGGATTAACACTTATTTTTTTTAGAACCATGGAAACACTATATAATGTGGTGATTAATTAATTCAATACACTTAGTATATGAATGGATTATCTGGAATATATATCATTAACATGATTTCATTCAATTTTTATCTGAATGCAATTTTATATACATGATATAATTTTGAAAAATGAAGACGTCCATCCGTTTTATAATACTATATAAACCAATATTCAAAAAATTTAATTCCTGAAACGTAATAGACTTATCTTGAAAATATCTCATGAAATATTATTATCATTATAATTATCATTGATATAACATATCTAGTCGTCTCAAGATCACCAACATCATATCTATAATTAGGGTAAATATATGACATCGAGGGGGAGTGCTCTAATTTTTTTTCCAAATTTTGTGAACATGGTAAAACTATGATTACTTTGTTTTTATCAATAATGATACCTACAACATTTTTATGAATTTTCATGTTTCCCAATCTTTTTCCTATGTTTCATATGGGAAAAAATGGTGTCCAATTAGATTTTTCTCAAGACACCCTTTATGGGTTTTCACCTAAAATGTTGTCTTCCATTTCCATTTTAAATGTTATAAATATTTTCTTGATCACATATATTGTATGTCTTGTGAGAAGAGACTCATCATTTTTAGGGTTTCCTTTTTTTGTGTTATCGCGGGGAGTATTAATTCTCTTTCATTTGGACAATTAAGGTCTTTAAAACTAAGTTATTACATTTGTGTAGGGTCTTCTATATTCGGACATCTGATAATTTAGTTTAGTTTCCTCTACCCCATGCCTTCTATTTTTTTAGTTTAGGGTCTTTTATTTGGACATCCTTTTGATATATTTTATGGTATTCAATCTTATACCATTTACTATTGTAGTTTTCGGTCTTTTAGATTAGACCATCTATTTTTGTAGTTTAGGGTCTTCTATAATACATTACCTTTTTTTGTAGTTTAAGTTTAATGAGATCAAAACATCTGCTACTGTAGTTTATGTGGTTTTTTTATATCTGACCATCTATTTATATAATTTTCAGACATCTATATCAGACCATTTGTTGATATAGTTTAGGGTGTTATAGATCAGATAATTTACTATTTGTAGTATTGAATTTGTTTTCATGATGTTTTTGGGAACCCTTTATCATTTATAGGATTTTTAAGGATGAATATTCTTTATGGGTTCTAATACTCAGAATTCTTAATTTATATTGAGAAGAATTAATGGTCATGTATGTTTTTTAAAATGTAAATTATTCAATAAATGATGAAGGTTGGGTATAAATGATCATTTGGGAAACCATGTTTCCTTAAATAAATGGTTGTTCATAGATGTTGAAAATTTTAGATAAAGTTTAATGATATGGATGGTTAGTTTGATCAAAAGAATGAGCCACATACAATAGAAATTTTTCAAACTCTCCTAACTATTGCTTCTCCATTCAGAGTGGTTCAGGCAGCGATCTCAGCTCCTCCGACATTCGATCCCAACATTTCGGTAGGTTTCGGCCTTGAGAGGATCTCAGAGTCCCCCGGTTCTCTTCCTTTGTCTTGGTAGCTTGGGAGATGTAACACCTCAAAATATCATATTACGTTATGTCATTAATGTAATTTACTACCTTGCACTACAAATAACATTGAGTTCGAGCACACCACAACATTACCAAACTAGCCGTCCAAAAAGATGTTATAAATAGTATTAACTAAATTTTGAATCATATATACTCTATATAATTTTAACATCAATATAATGTGTTTCTTAGTCATAATATAAGAACAAATTCATTTTTTAAAATAAAAGAATTATTTTTCGAGAAATTGCAAATTTACCACCATTTGAGGGAGAACCTTTTTTTAAATCCAATATATAAAACTATTATATATTTTATTTGAAAAAATAAACCTCTTCTTTAAAATCGGGACATTAAAATTTAGTTATGTTAAATTTTTGGAATTTTTTTGATCACTTTCATATTTGGGTGAATATTGAAAATTAATAAATTTTAACTAACACCATATTTTTTACCAAAATAATTTATAGTGTTAAATTATAAATTGTGATGGTTTGGAAGAATAATTAGATTATATTTTTATCATTTGATACAATTATTTCATTATAAGAAATTTTATTTTTAAATTTGATATAAACACATGTTAATATTTTGATAGTTTTTACTTTTTTAAAACCCTGTTTTTTTTGTTTTTACAATGGGAATTAATTATAAATTAATAAATACAACTTCTATGTTTTTAATTTGGTAAAATAGACATCATTTTATAATTAACAATATCAAAATTATCTTCAGGTAAATTTTTGGTTTTTTTCTGAAAACATTCAATTTTTTATGAATATTGAAATACATTAAGTAATTTTTTAAAACCAAATTTATATTTAAATAATTATTTATTTTAGTTAATTATTTTATGTCAAAATAGATACATAATAACAATATAAGTTCAATGTAATTCAATGGAGTCATTTTATAATATGTTCATATATATAAACATTTTATTGAACTTTTTACCCTCTTTTACCTACCTTTTAGGAGCATTTGTAAATTTTCATTAAACATAATCCTACCACATCTGTGAATTGAATTTAAAAAATATGAGAGACATGGTTGATATCGTTAAGGAAAATGTTGTTCAATAAGATAATTTTTTTGGGTGAATTGTAACTTTGGACTTTTATTTACCACGGTTAAAAGTAAATAGGGTAATTAATGATAAAAAATATATTATTTTTACTATAAAACATGTCCTATGTCTATTAGATAAGTGTTTTTCTTCTAAATACAACCTTATGAATAAAACATTATCCTATATGTCCACGTGTATTAGATTAGGAAATTTATTATTATTTTCCCTAAAGAAGAGTTTAAAGAGTTAAAATCAATGTTTAACAACTGAACCATTTTTAATAGTTTTATACATAAGATAAATTAGACTATAAATACACATTAGAATGAAAAATATATATCATATATAATGGTATTTTATTTTTAATATTTATTTATTAAATATTTTAATTTATTTGTTACACAATGATGATGTAGTAATTTCATTATTAATGGATGATTAAAATAATTGATATTAAAAATATAAGAAAAAATGAATTTGATCATTTTGATGAATTCAGGTTATTTTATAAGTTAATATGAAATTTTAGGGTTGATTAGGTAAATTTTTTTCGAAGTGATAAGGTTTTATATGACTATTACAAATTCAAAATACCAAATATTGTCAAAATTGACATAATTAATTTTTGAAACAAATAATATATTATAGGTTGATATAATATTCCTAAAAATATAATGTTAGGCCAAAGGGATTAAATAATATTATATATGTTATTAATGAACCACTTTTAGTTCTCTTGGATGATTACAGAATGTTTATTAACCATATAGTTTATGAATACAAGAAGGCACGATTAAAGTTAAAATATTTATGTAAGAGTTAAATCTAAAAGATAAGGATACAATGTTAACCTAAAATTGTCTAAAACCTATTGGTTGAAAATAATTTTTACCCATCCCCACCTTAGCTTCGAAATAAATCAATTTGAATCCATTAAAAACTGAATATGTTTTTATTATAAAATAATATATCAATCTTTTCCAAAGGTTCCCCTCGACCCTCTTATAAAAAGGAACTCCAACTTCTCTCAAATTAAAAACATCAAAGTCATTTGGATCAGCCAACACGTACCCAAATATTCTCTCATCAATCCTCCATTCATCCTAGATTCATTCCTTTGGTCAGAAATCTAGCCTATGGATACCTTTTGATCAAATCAAAAGAGCCTGAAGAAGAGGTAAATATTTCATCACCTCTTTCAAGTTCTCTTATTCTTCTACTTATTCATTCCTTACTGTTTCCATTGTAAAACAATAAATCTAGAATCATATATATACTAAGATTTTATTACAAATATTTTACAACCATATTCACTATTTTATTCATCCTATGAATGAAATGTCAATATACGTGCGTACATACAGCTTACCATCTCCACGTTGTGGTGTGTTGTTATTCAATACATATTATTATATTGGAAGGGTATAATAATGATGTATAATTGATGTAAATAATAAATATAACATGTTAATGACTCATGATATATGATATACCATCCAATTATATAATATTTTAATATCAAAATAAAGATATTGTCGCACGTGTGTACGTCCAGATTTCCGTATCCACGACACGATGATATTCATTTCCATGGTCACCATTCAACGATGATTATAGAAATATATATATTAGTAATACATATGTAACATATGAAATAATAATTCTACTGGATATATATATATATATATATATATATTAATGCATGTATGTACTTACATATATCTTATTCACTTACTTCCGTTCAATAAGATGTGAAAATGGAAACAGTGTTTATGTGTATGTATGGACAACCATGTCCATAAACAGTGCCTTCCATTTCATAGGTACATATATTTTTAATATTTATATTCTATATATATATGATATATAAATCAAGGATTATATTCTAGATTCATTTAAATCATGATCTAAATGATACAATCAAGAGTAAAAAGTTAATACACATACGATAAAGAGAGCGATTAATACCCAAAATGTTAATTTATCAAGGAAATAATTATTAAATGTGTAGTATAAAGTCATTAATGAATCATGTATGATATTAGAAATATAAATATTGTTATGGTATAATTTAATATTATACTATTGTAAGTATACAGAAGGTTAAGCATACCATTGACCGAAGGAATGTGCAAGATAAGCGTTAAATCCACAATCTCATTATTATTCATGATTGTTTATGGGTATGTTTTTACTAGGAAATATTTATTATCCATGTCCATGTTTCAAAAAAAAGTTTTCAATGGGATTATTTTAAGGGAATATTTTATTAAAATCCAATTTTAAATGGTTTAAATATTTAATTTCTTAAAACCATTCTCATTAATGTCTGTGTTTTCAAAATAGGTTTTTTAGGATTTATTTTTATTGAAATTTTTGTTTTTAAAATGTTAATTCCATTCAAATGTGTCAACTTGTTATAAGAATTTTTTTTTCAAAAATGTAATTAAATGTCTTCCTCTAAAATTTGTGTGACTTTTAAATCTTTTCATGAAAATGGGATGCTTCTCTCAAAGAGTTTATGAAATAATTTTCATATGTGTCATCATCCTTTGAGGGATTTTAATATAGATTGAAGTTGATTTATTATTTTAAAAATCATCTGTATTTTATTGATTGTTTTGTGATATGTTTGATTATGGATGTGTTATTTTTATACCATTCATGGTTTATGGTTAATGTATTGACATTTATTATGCTAGTTCTAATATGAATGTTTATGTTATGTTTCAAACTTTTCATATTAGGAATGTATTGGACATAGTATGTGACGGGTGGTGCCCACTATAGCTCCCCGATGCATCGGTAGGTCTCATGAGACAATTATACATGGAAATGGATGAAGCCTTATTTATTTTTAGATTGCATGGATGAGGCCTTGAAAAAATGTTTTAGAATTCCTGGCATTACACATTCACTCATTATGAAAATAATATTGATGGTTTATGTGGTTATTCGAATAGTAGAATACCCATAATTTTGTTTTATTATGGCATTATTTACTTATCTCATATTTCATCCATAAAATGTTCATGTTTATTATTTGTAAAGGCATGTGTTTTCAATTATTCACCAAGCCTGTTGTTTACGTTATCTTCTTATAAATTATTTGACCTTACAGACCGTCTGAGATCACCCATTTCTTATATTCTATTTTCCCCGGCTCCCACAAAGTGATTTATGTTTGAGATTTTGGATTAAACTAAGGTAATAATTGAATTCTAAGAAGATATTTTTTTGTTGTATGATAGAAAGTGTAATGTAATGAAAATTTATGTAATATATTTTCCAAGACATCTAAACTGATCGGTCATTCGAGATGTGATTCCTTATAATAATTCCACTGTATTAAAATAATGCACTAACTCTTGGTAACTGGGGTTGAGGCGTTATAGTTGGTATCAGATAAAGTTTATAAATAACCATGGAAACATGATTTAGATGAAATCTAATTATATCACATTACCCTAAGATAGACTTCGAGGATTAGTTTGGAAGAACATCCTAGAATTTTGGTAATGTAAAAATTATTTGTGTTTTCCAAAAAAAAATACATCCATGCCTGGATACGCGTAGAGAGATGCGGCTCTGGCACAGATGTACCTAGAGGTAATACCCGAAAACACCTCTTTGAGCTAGACTCAAATGAGAACTGGTACATGACATTGGGCCTTTATGCACTCTTTGTTACGACACTCCTGGGGGATATGCTAAGGGTATCTCTCATTTTCATTACAAAACATTATGAAGTATATATGTGTATATACCTCCTAAAAGAAAATATTTTTATGATTACAGATTATGTCCAAAAACTGTTCAATTTATGTTAGGTATTTTACATGTTTGTAATTATTCATTACAATACATAAATTGACCTATTGTAATCCATTTTATAGAAATGGTACCCATTTGAAGGAATGATAACTCCAACAATACGTATGATCCAAATAGTAAGAAGGATCATATCATTCAGGGTATTAATCCAACATTTAGAAGGTAAATATTCTCCCATGTATTCTCAACATATGAAGAAATCATATCATGTGTTAATAGGATAAGGGAATAATTCATTGACTCTTATGGATTTGAAGGGAAGAAAGAGAAGAAAAGGATTGTAGAGAGAAAGTTCGATAAAGGGAATAATGGAATGATTGATTTTCCCGTATGTGATAAATGTGGAAACAATTACTTTTGTAAATGATTTATGGGAATGTGAGTTTGTTATAAGTGTGGAGAAAAAGGACACCAAGTATGTGGTTGAAAGGGTAAGAAAATGGTTTCAAATGTAAAATTCTTCATCTACACGTTGTTGGGACACTTGGTGAATCAATGTCCCAATGATCAGACTATACTGCAAATGATGCTACTGGAAAATAATCATGTTTTGATACTACCTTAGATAAATTATAATGACTAGTGTTATTATGTTGTTATTATATAATTATTTCAATTGAGTTTCATATCAACAATATACTGATTATATGAATTTTATAGACAAATAAAAATTGTATTCCAGTACTATTTTATTGAGGATTTGAGATTATATGGTTCTAAAAAAAGTTAATTAATAGTAAGCTAATTTTTTTGTTAAAATAAATGGTAAAAGGAAATTTAATATTTAATATGGTCCTGATAATGAGGTAGGGATTTTGGAATAAGATATGGTCGATTTAGATAAATTATATTGGATATTGTTGACTTCCTTGGAACTAATTAATAGTTAGTTTATTTCATCATTGTTGGAATATTCAATTTTTTTGGATATATAGAGTTTATCTAGTATTATATATAATATAAGGGAGCATGATTGAAATCAATAAGGTTTAATGATAATTCACAGTGTCACCATGTTTTAAAATAATAATGACGAAGCAGTTCACATGTTATTACGTGGAAAAAGGTTCATTATTGTGTTTAACTTCCTTATACATTTTTGACTACAAGTTTAGAAAAAAGTATATTGGATAATTTTAATGGTTGGAATGGATTAATTTTGAAATTGGATAATATTTTTATGGTTATTTTTCGATTTTTATAAAAATGACAACACACAGACCGTGTGACATCCTGTCGCGTCGGACAAAGCTGTGGGAATTGAACCCACAACCATAGTGCAATTGGGATTTATCGCCTACCAATGGACTACATGAAGTCCCAGAATTGTATAATGTAGTTTATTTTTTAAAAGTTCTAATAGATGAATTATAAATTCATTATTTTGGGAACCCTATATGATTAGGATAAATATAATATTTCTTTTGAAATCATTTAGTGTGAAGGATGAGTTTGTGGTAGGAATTAGTTGAAGAATGAAACTCTACATGTCAGGTATATATATATATATATATATATAATTTTTTCAATCATATTTTATCGGGAAATTAATTTTTAAACATTAGGTAATAGATATTAAAACAAAAAATGAGTTATCAAAATACATTATTTTTTGTTGAACTGATGGTATTTTAAATCATCAATGATTGATTGATTTGAGCCCTCGATTTTACACGTTTTTAGGATTTATGACCTCAATAACACCCTATAAATATTCACATTCTCTCTCCAATAATTTGACTCTAATTGTAGCCAATGTTATCCTATTAGAGATCATAATTTGGTGGTATCATTTTCATTTCCCCTTCCCTCTAATTAAGACGAAATTTTATTAACCCAATTTTTCATGTGGGTTTTCGACAAAGGTATTTCTCTTTTTTTATCCTAATATTTAAGAAGAAAAATTTCAAATTGTGGTAAATAATTTATTGAAGGAGGAGAGAATGTAACACACCAATATCTCATAGTACATTATCTCATTAATGTAATTTAATAGCTTGTGCTACATGCAACACTGAGTTCGAGTGCACCTCAACATTACAAAACTAACCATTCAAAAAAGCAGTTATAAATTGTATTAACATCACTTTGAATCTTATATACTCTATATAATTTTAGCATTCATATTATGTGTTTCTTAGACATAATATAAGAAAAATATATTTTTATCAGATAAACGATGTATTTTTCAAAAAATTCAATTTTACCGACTTTTAATGGAGAACCCTTTTAAATCCAATATTGAAGATTTTATATATTAAATTGGACAAAAATAAACATATTCATTAGAATCAGGATGTATAATTTTTTTTGATAAATTGTTTGTGTTTTTCGGATAACATTCATATTTGGGTGAATAGTGAAAATTAAGAAATTTTATATGAAAAGAACATTTTTAATCAAAATATTTTCTAGAGTTCAATTATACATTTGAATGGTTTGGATGTATAATTATATTTTATTTATATTATTTAATAAAATGTTAGTCATTATAATTAATTTCATATTTAAATTTGACATAAACACATGTCAATCTTTTGATATTTTTTAGTTGTTAAGAAACCCATTTTTTTCATTTTGACAACGAGATATAATTTTAAATTAATAAATTCAGCATATAATTTTTGAATTTTTCAAAATAGACTAAATTTTTTAATTCAGAATATCAAAATTAGCTTATGGTTATTTTTTGGTATTTTTCTGAAAACATTCAATTTTTGATTAATAGTTAAAAAAATGAGTTATTGTTTAAAATCAACATTTTATTTAAATCATTATTTATTTTATTTAAATTAATTTTAGGTTAAAATAGATACATAATAAAAATATATGTTCAATGTAATTCATTGGAGTCATATTATAATAATTATATATATATATATATATATTATATAACTTTTTACCATCTTTTATCCACCTCCTAGGAGAATTTGAAAATATGAATAAAATATAATATTAGCTCTTCTGTGAATTTAATCTCAAAAATCCAAGAGTCACGGTTGATATTTTTATGTAAAATGTTCTTCACTAAGAAAAAAATAATTTCTGGTGAATAGTAACTTTTGACTTTTATTAAGAACTGTTAAAAGTAAATAGGGTAATTAATGGTAAAAATGATATTATTATTACCCAAAATCATGTTCTAATTCTATTGGATAAGTGTTATTAGACCAAAAACAACATTAGGAAGAAAATATGATCTTTAGGTCAATTTGGATTACATTAATACATTTATTATTATTTTACTTAAAGAATAGTTAAAAGAGTTAAAATCATTGTTTAATAACTAAATGATTTCTAATATATTGTTATACAGAATATAAATTAGACTATAAATTTTATTAGAAAGATGATACTATTTCCTACATAGTGTTATTTTATTTTTAATTTTTAGACATTAAATAATTTAATATATTAATGACACAATGATGATTCAGTAATTACCTTATTAATGAATGATTAAAATAACTAATATTATAAATATCCAAATAAATGTAATTTTAGACTTTTGAAGAATTACACTAATTTTATTGGTTAATATGAAATGTTATGGTTTATTAGAAAAATTTAGTTCGAAGTGATATGGTTTTTATGACATTCACAAAAATAAAATAAAAAATAGTGTAAAAATTGACATAAAATAATTTTATAAACAAATATTATATTATTGGTTGATAAAATATTCATAAAAATCTAGGGTTTGGAAAAAGCGATTAATTAATATTATATATGTCATTAGTGAACCATTAAAGGTTCTCTTGTATCTTTATAGTATGTTTATTAACCGTATAGTGTAAGAATACAAGATGACACGGTAAAAGTTAAATTATTTGACTTAGAGTTAAATCTAAAAGATAATTTTATAATTTTTACCTAAATTTGACTAAAACCTATTGGTTATGAGGTTTTAGACCCATAATTAATTTATATTCGAAATAAATCAATTTTTTTCCATTATAAACCGAATATGATTTTTTTATAAAATAATATTTCAATCTTTTCCTAAGGTTCTTCTCACCCCACCTATAAAACGGCACTCCCCCTTCTCTCAAATTAACAACTTCAACGACAATTGGATTGACCAATCCTGGAATAAATATACTCCCAACTATCCATCCTTTATTCTAGAGGCATTACTTTGGTCAGAAAGCTATCCCATTCATCCCTTTTGATTAAATCAAAATGAAAAACCCGAAAAAGAGGTTAATATTTTATCACCTCTTTCATGTTCTTTTCTTCTTCCACTTCTTCTTTCCTTGTTATTCCCATTAAAAAACAATAACTATAGTATCCCTTATATAATTTGATGCTATTACAGATATGGTACAACCATATTCATTATTATATCAATCCTATGAATGACATGTCACCATACATGTGTACGTATGACATACCGTCCCCACGTCATGGTGTAATTGTTATTCAATACATTAATATATTGTATGGGTATAATAATGATGGATAATTGATGTAAAGAATAAATATTTCATGTCAATGATTCTTTATATATGATATTACATTCAATTATATACAATTTTAATATCAAAATAATGATATTATCGCTCGTGCGTACGTACAAATTACCGTCTCCGCGATGCGCTGAGATTTATTTCCATGTTCACCATTCAAAGATGATAATAAAAATATATATATTATTAATAAGAATGTAATATATGACATAATAATTATACTGGATATATATATATATTTGAATTTATGTACTTACATGTATATTATTCACTTACTTTCGTTCAATGTGATTGGAAAACAGAAACAACGTTTACGCAAACGTACGACATACCGTCTCCATAAACGGTGCCTTCCATTTCATATATACATTTATTATAGATATTAATATTTTAAATATATATGATATAAAAAATAATTTTTCTATTCTGGAATCATTTAAATCATGATATAAATGATACGATCAAGAATAACAAGTTAAAACACATACAATAAAGAAAGCAATTATTACCCAAAATGTAAATTTAACATGGAAATTATTTTTAAATGGGTAGTCTAAAGACATAAATGAATCAGGTATTATATAATAAATATGAATATTTTTATGTAATAATTTAATAACATTCTATGGTCAATATACAAGAGGTTAAACGTACCCTCGACCAAAGGAGTGTGCAAAGTAAGTGTTAATTCCCCAATCTCATTATTATTTGAGATTGTTTATCGGTAAGTTTTTACTGGGAAATTATATTATCAATGTCAATGTATCATAAAAGAGTTTTAAATGGGATTATTTTAAGGGACTTTATTATTAATACATCATTTTAAATGTTTTAAATTTTTATTCTTCTACATCATTCTCCTTAATGTCCATGTTTTCAAAATGGTTTTTTAGGATTTTTTTATATGGACATGAATGATTTTAAAATTGTAATTCCATTAAAAAGATTCATCGTGGTGTGGGACACATTGATTCAAAAATGAATTTAAATGTATTCCATTCTAAATGGTGTGAATTTTAAATTTTTTCATGAAAAAAGATATTTCTCTCAATGAGTCTAAAAAAACATTTTCGTCTACGTTAATATACATTGATGGATTTCAAACTTGTTTGAAGTTGATATATTATGATACAAATCTTCTATATTGTATTCCAGGTTTTGTGATATGTTGGACTTTTGATGTGTTATTTTTATACCATTCATAGTTTTTAGATAAATTATTGAGATTTCGTATTCTTGTTCTAATACGAATGTTTATGTTATGTTTTAACTTTTTTATACGAGGAATGTATTGGACAAAGTAAGTGATGGGTGGAGCCTTCTATAGCACCTTGATGTATCGGTAGGTCTCATTAGATAATTAGATGTGGAATTATCGGAGGCCTTTCCAAATTTGATATATGGATTTGGTCGGGGCCTTAATCATTTTTAGACGACTTGGCCGATGACTTGATATGATTTTTAGATTGTCTGGCATTACATATTCCATCATTTTGAATATAATATTTATGGTTTATGTGGTTATTCGACTAGTAGAATAACCATGACTATGATTTATTATGGTATTATTTAATCATCTCATATTTCTACCATAAAGTTTCCATGTTTATTTTTTGTAAGGGCATGGGTTATCAATTTTTCATCAGGCCTATTGTTTATGTTATCTTCCGAAAAATTATTTACCCAAACTGAGCATCTGAGCTCACCCCTTTCTTATATTTTATTTTTACTAGGATCCCATGAAGTGTTTTATGTTTGAGATGTAGATTTAACAAAAGGGAACAATGTAATTCTCAAATAATTATTTTTTTGTTGTATGTTAGAAAGAGTAATATAATGTTCATTTTTGTAATCTATTTTTCAAGACTACTAAATGGATCGGTCATTTAGTACATGATTCATGGTAATCATGCTATTGTATTAAAAAAATGCACTGAATCTGGGTAACTGAGGTCGGGGCATTACAGGTGATCTTCTTGTGATACCTTGTGTGGTTTGTACTAACTCCCTCAGAAGAGAAGATTCTCAGATGTGCGATCGTTATCTCTAGTGGTATCAAGGGATGGAATTTGGATTTTAATGGAGGTTACCCTAGAAATGTTTGACAAGATGGATTCTCATCTTCAGTGGACGTTAATAGTTCTTTATAAGGCCTTGAAACCATCGCTGTAGGTTTTCAATATTCCTGAGGGATCTTGGGTCCTAGTGGATAAAGTGTGTCTCTCAGTCATTTACCTGTAATCCATTTGTATGGTGATAGTGTCTGAGACAGATTTTTTCTAGACATGTCGAAAAACTCCAAGATATTTAGGGAGATGGAGATTCATTCTGGATCCCTGGTCATTGTAAGCTCCCAAGGGGAAAGAAATTCATCTAGATATAGTTTGGATAACACCCCTATATTGCCTTTACCTTTTAAAAATGGTCATTATCATAAGTCTATAGGAGACTCTCTCGGTGGTTTATTGATCATAGATGAACACACCCTATCTTGAGATGAAATCTCAGTTCCTAGAATATGCATTGACATGGAAATATCCTCGTCGCTCCTAGAGAAGGCAGCGGTAAAGGTAGGGGATGTTGTGGACTGAGAGAAGGTCATATCATTCCTGATGATACCAAGGTTATGTTCATTTTTTTAATGGAGGTCCATTATAAGAAATTGTGGAGGAATCAGAATTATGGGGGTTTGCATCAGGATCCCAAGGAACGTTCGAGGGGGAACATTACCACTTGCAGACCAGGATGTCCAGAGACTGACCCCTCAAGTGAGGCTATCTTTTATCCAGTATTTGATTAGGTGAATAAAGATGTTTCAATCTTCTATACTCATATAATCATTCCTCTAGTTAATTAGGTATCCCTTTTTCTGGATTTGGTATCTTTCATTTTAGAGGCATCTTTTTCAATGACCGATGTCCCAATAGTGTGGTTACTCTTCCCGAGACAGTCGCATTCAGTAGGGTGGTTATGGAAAAGGTTGATGGATTCTCTTTCCCCAAAATTAGAGTTGCAAGAGGCATGTTAACCTATTCTTATTGATATTTATGTTGTAACAATGGAACATAAGTCCAAGGTAAAAAATTTTAGGGTTCCCCTCCATTGTAAAGCTGGGTTGGTGGACAAGATTATTGTGGTTCCGGGGGTATAACCGGAACCTATGATGCATAGGGGAAGACTGCTTAGAACACCCATTTCAACTCCCCTAAAAAGATGTTGAATGGTAGGTCCAAAATTCCCCCCTTTACTAGATTTCATGTATCTTTGGATCCTTCTTTTAAAGGCCCATGACTGACTACTCTGGCTTAATTGAGACATCATTGGGGAAACCTCTCTCCACACAGCAAGAATACCATTGAGTCTGGGGCCATATTCAGGCTTCCCAAATAATAATTTTATCGATGATAATCAACATCTCCCATAGCTTGGGTGCCCAGGTGAATTCTGACCTTATATCTTCGAATGTTAAGGGAAATAAAGTGTGTATCATTGATACTCTTGAGCTCAAACAAAATCCAAATAATATAGGGTCCTTCAGTCACAACATTCTTTTACATGGATCTATGCATGAAGATCTGATTAATATGATTATCTGTATCATTTGGAACAAAGAGGTGTCAATTCATATGATCGAGGGAGGGGAAAAATTCCTCTCCACTAAAGTGTTGAAGGGGGGATGTTTCTTTGTATTATTTGTATACAGTATATGTGATTCTCAGGTTTGGAAATGATTTTCGTAGGGTAACTTCTCTATTATTCGAAGGACCTCCCATGGTATTTAGTTGTGGACTTCAACACCATTCCTGATCCAAGGAAAAGAAAGGTAGAAGAGATCTCCCCCATTAGGCCAATTTGACTTCGCTCACTTAATGGAGGACAAGGGTCTCTTTGACTTGGGATACTCTCAATCTCGGTATACGTTGTGCCACAACCAAAGGGGAGGAAGTTTCTTTTGGAGTAGTACTGATCGTTGCTTGACCAAAAAAACGTGATCTTCTCTTTCCCAAAGGCAATGATGAAGCAACTAGACCGCGGTATTTCTGACCTTTCTCCAATATTGGTGTCCATATTTCCTAAATAAGATTTCTCAGATTCCATCATGTTCTATCAAAAGTGGTCTCAGATCCAAGGCTATCAGGGGCTACCTAGGAGCAAAAGTAGGTTTTTATCCATAACACATTGTGGAGTTTGAAATAGGGGATATATCATTGTACTAATATGTTATATTGCTTCGACCATAACCTAGAAACCCATACAAAGACATTGAAATCTTAAAATATAACTTGGATTTGGATTGGGATGCCCAAGTGATTGAATATCATGTGTGTAAAAGATGAGATGGAAGGAGGAGCTTCTCAAATAGGATCGAACGTCATCGGACCATTCTCGGGAGAGGTGGATGAAGAATAGTAATAAAACACATCTTATTTCAATGCATGAATCAATGAATGAAGACGCTTTCCCCGCCAAGAATCATACATGAGGATGGATTCTATAATGATAATTGTTACATGGTATTAATATGGTGTACTTTTTTTTCAAGGATCTACTTACTAGCCAAATCTCGATGATTCTTAGTGGTTATCCTAATGGTAATGCAGATATGTGAGAGACAATTCCCACTATGGTGTCTATTCTGGAAAATTAGTTCTTGGAGGTAATCCCCACCGAGGAAAAAATTTATTCAGCCATGAATAATCTCAACCTGTATAGTGCTTCAGGCCCTACCGACATTCTAGGATCCTTTTACTGGTTGTGTGGGATGTAGTTAAGCATTACAAAATTGAAGCAATATAGGACTCCATCTGAGGTGGGATCCTCCCTTGTGTGGAAATTGAAACTACCCTTTTGCTCATTCCTAAGATCAAGGACCCCTCTTCTATCATGAACAATAGAATATTGAGCCTTTGAAAAATCATTTCAATGATCCTTGCATACATGTTAAAATAGGGGATGTCTAATCTTATCCCAAGATGGATTTCAGTTGAGCTGCACAGCTTCGTGAGAGGTTACTCCATCCACTATGCAATAACAATTTATAAGGATAAGTTAAGTGACATAAATATAAAAACCCATGGATCCTGCATGGGAATAAAATTGTATATTAACTAGAAATATGATAGTCTATAATGATGTGTTATCAACAAAGACCTATCAGGTATTGGGATGTCAGCCAAAGTAGTGGACCTCACCTTCAGAAGCTTTAGATTATCGTGGCTGGATGTCTCATTTAGAGGGAAGGCCCATGGCTTGTTCAAGGATACGAGATGTCTCAGACAGGGAGACCCAATCTCTCCATGCATCTTTTTCCTGGCACATGATAGACTCAACAAGATTATCAACAGAGGTCTATATGACGGTGTTATTCTCCCGTACAGGATGAAGAGGTATATCCCAACTGTTTCTCATATAAAGTACACCGATGATGTGATTATCTTCATCAATGGTGGTTGCGGATCTGTTCATCGGTCTTGGATATTATAGATATATATTTCCATTGAAGAGGGAAAGTCATTTGTACACCAAAAGCAATATCTTCATCATCAATAAAAGCTCTATCGGGCGGGTTTCCTCTTTGTGCAACTGTTTGGA
This sequence comes from Viscum album, assembly GCA_963277665.1. Taxonomy (NCBI): domain Eukaryota; kingdom Viridiplantae; phylum Streptophyta; class Magnoliopsida; order Santalales; family Viscaceae; genus Viscum; species Viscum album. Next base: position 1,400,577,658 of record OY728150.1, read on the forward strand.
CAAGCATTATGGTTCTTTTATGATAGAGTACATGGAAAGTCCCATTCCATTAGGAAGACATCGAATCTGATATTTTTATCACATTTTTAGTAGAATCACAAGCTGCATACTTAATTAGAAAATCTAGTTTCTGTCATATGGGGGTCGTATAGCTTTGGTGAATAGTGTTCTGTCTTCCATACCCATCCATGCATTGGATTGTTATAGTGTTTCTCAAGGAGTGATCATAAATACTAATAAGATCATATGTAGCATTGTATGGAATGAAAAATTTGAAGGTGAGAGACACTGACATTCATGGGGAATGCTGGAGAGTCCCATGCAAGACATCGATATTAATGTTAAGAGTCTACACAACACCGTCAATTGCTTGCACACAATGTTCACTTAGGAAATTATTTTAGGAATGATGTTTTTGGGGAATGTATATGTCTGTTCATTATGGTGGAAGTGCAAAGGATGCCTAAGGATATTCATATCCACGATGGGAGATAATTTACCCTATGTACCAGACACTTCAATAGAATTGTCGATAGATTATTGGCACATGGGATCTCCTCTTTTGGCACATAAACTTGGTAGATTCTTTTCTTTTCCCATTGGTTTTCCATCCCCACTGATCTCGATTAATGAATTTTCCAACATCCTAGGTTCACCAAGGATATTATGCATTAATAACTACATTCTCTTCTTGAGACCATGGAGTTTAATGATGAACATGACAGATTTTTTTCCACTTGATCTTCAAGGGTTTTCTCCGGTAGATATTTTCACAGGATGTTATCTGAGAAGGACCATCTGGAGGGGTGGAATAGTGTAGTGTGGTGCCATAAGATACTAGATATTTTTAACTATCTAACATGGCACATCATGAAATTTAAAATAGTTATGGATTAGAAAATCTAAAATATGGGAATTAGCATGGACTCAAGGTGTCTTTGTAGTATCAACTGGTAAGAAGAGATCACAACCCCATTATTATTTAATGGGGATTTAGATCATGTAGTCTGGTCCGGTATCAGACTTTCTATGATGCTCTCATATCAAGAGAAGAATGACACTCCATTTCTGGAGAGTTGGTTCCACGATATTTATGGTTCTATGAATGAATGAATGGTTTGATTGGTGATATTAAGTGCATAATGCTGGTTTTTGGGGAAAACTAGGAACCATGAATGGTTAGAAGGATCTATTACTTTATTGAGGTCTATCATCATGCGATATAATTTAAATCTAATTGAGTTGGTTTCAATCGTCAAATACATGATGGAGTTCCCTTCATTTAGACTATTTTAGGTCATTGTCCCCTATGCTCTCCCCTCTATAGAAAAATAGTTGGGTAATTTGTTTTGCTAGAGACCCCTCGGTTTTGGGTTTAAACTGAATATAGATGGGTCCTACTCAATGTGTGTGATGGAAATAGTGGGAGTGGTTCATGGACCTAGGGGAGGTGGGGACGGATTTTTCTAATTTTTTTGGAAATGGTACTTCACTCTTGGTTGAGGCCATGGCCATGTTCATTGATCTCACCCTCTGTATCAAGGAAAAGCTGTAGATAACCTAGGAAGAGAATGATTCAAGAGTCTGCATCAGTCCATGAATAGAGTTGGATCTATCCCTTGGACTATTTCTTACATTGCTATGAAAATTAAACCCATTCATGGGGACGAAATCCTAGTGACTCACACATGGAGATAGGGTAATATAGTCTCAGATCACATGGCTTCCTTAGTAGTGTAGAGATTCAACATTATTAGTCTCTTCCCAATCAATAGTTTGAATCCAAAGTGTGTTAATTTAATTAGAGGGATACCCTCAACTTTCACTATTTTAGACCTCCCAAAATCAAGGGGTCACCTTATTGTATGGTTTGTCATTGTTATTTGAATAAAAAGTAATTTGTATGGTTGTTATATGGTGAAATACTAAGAATTTCATGAACACAATGTTACATTCTACACGAATTGTATAAATCATAACCCAAATTTTAGAATTGGGAATTATGGAAAGGGAAGACATGATGGGGATGACCTAAAACCACCAAAATTATCATGATCCTCTACATTTTTACCAGGGATCACAATTATTCAAAGGAAGTTTTTTAGAAGGAGGATATGCATATAATTTATAGTTCAATCACCCTCATCAATGAGACCATATGGTATACATGAATTTCAATGTAGAGGGGTCCCTGGTCCTGTCTATGGGATATAGAAAATTTGTGAATATTCAAATTTTTTCTAATGAAGAGGGACAAGGAATAGAAAGATATCCAATAGGTGTTCAGGTACCCCATGATAGTTTAGTTAATGGTTTGGAATCTCGATCCCTACACCATGTGGTTTGGGGTCACATGGTGTGGGGAATGAAAAGGTTTTGCAATGAAATATCACATTCCTTCTTTGAGAATGGGACTAGTACTTGGTGTGATAACATTAAGGATTTAAATTATCATTTAATAATCTAGTTATGTGGGATGTAAATCGTGAACATGATTATTTGAGTTAACGGGAGATGGGAAGTATGGGGTTTATGTCATCTATTGGAAATAATGGAAGCATATATTTGGCATAGACAGGAGAATAACCATTTGGTTTAATAGGGCCCTATCCTATAGATAAAAAAACCCAATAGGTGCAAGATCAAAGCCATTGTGTTGTTCAAGATCAAATCCTATTGGTGATCCAGTATATTAACTAGTCCATGTTACTAATTTTCTATTGGTAATAACTAGAAGAATATGGACCAATGGTTAATGGGGTTCCAAGATAATTTTATCAAATCAAGGAGTTGATGAGTTAAATCCTAGGCATTGATGATTTAAAGTTTATTTTTGGAAATACGTAATAATCATGAAGGGATTGTGGACTCTATATGCACTATTAAGTAATAGTGGATAAATTATCATGGTGACGAGATGTGAAAATTACATTACTCAGACATTCCTTGTACTAGGGGGTCTTGTGAGCATTAAACAACTTTAAATAGGGATAGAAAATTGGTCATAAAATCCTTATGAATTCTTAGTTTTCCTATATCATTTTTTAAACACAAGAGATAATGATTTCGGATACAAAATATATGAATTTTTCTCAAACATGCGTTTTTAGGATTTCAATATGACTGGTTTATGTTTATTTAATTATATGTTTAGGGTATTTTAATTTGAACAATCAGAGGCTATGGTTTATATTTTTATGAAATTTACCAAAGTGAAAGTTCTTTATTTTCCTAGTTATCATGGACCGAATATGAGGTGACTGTTTCACAATAGCCTACATGGAATTCCAAGGGTGAAAAGAACTCCATCATCATCATAAGTTAATTTATTATAATGAAATAAATCATGGATCATGGTTCTCATATCATTAATTATGATATGGAAATAACATAACAAGGATTTTTGGTGACCATTCTATGATGAAGAGCAGCAATGTTATGATTTCAGTGCTAAGAAGGGTCAAAATATCTTTTAACCAGGAATAGACACATTTATTTGATGAATGTGAGTTCATATATTCGAGAGAGTGGAAGAATGTCATAATCAATAAAATGATTCAATGAAGTCATGTGTCCCTTATCACATGCCATGGATGGTTTGTGGCAATTAAAATCACTCAATACATGATGTGTGGTTTCTAGAAAGTGGTTCCTCGAATGATGATAGAAGAACTAGAATCATTTATTGAATAGGGTCATGAATATTCATTCTATTTAACTAGAGTGATGATGGATGATAGAATACAATGCATAGTGTCATGTAGTGGGAATGAAATTTTCATTATATTTAACATCATGGGAATATGATGTAATTTTTTTATGATGATATATTATTGTAAGAATTTATTCCTTGCTGTTTAATATAATTTGCTAAGGATTTCATTATCTAGATTAATTTCATTAGACTATGATATTTTTAGGTAGTTCAATATTATGAAATTAAGACATACTTTCATGAAGGCTGGCTATCTTGGGGGAATTTGGTATTCATAGAAGATGAATACACAAAGATGAATCGTTAAAAGAATGTAATATTATAATATTATTTCTAAAATTTATATATGAATATATGTGTAACATTGATAATATCTAAATCTACATAAAATATAGGCGTATGAGAAATTTAATTCCAGACCCCAACAATATATAAGTTTACTACATTTGGAAACTGGTGGGTAAGTGTCATCAATTGATAATAGGGGAATCCTACATTGCTTAAATTATGGATAATAACTTATTTCTTTAATGGATACCGTTCTTATGAGTCAAATACTCCCATTTAGATAGTGATAATATTCATTTATTTATTCATGAGAAAATCCTAGAGGTGTACCCTTATATATAATAGTCCCTATTACGTGTTTTCTAGTGATAAGAATCAGGATAAGGGGAGACCGAATGTCTATGTGGTTAAAAGATAATAATATCCTCTCTAGTAATAGGTTCGTATGATATTAGGTATTGATGATATGAAGTTATCTCGTGGGGACCATATGATTCATGAATGCTTTGAGAACATAAATATTGATGATAATTTTTATTGAACACATTTTTCTGGTCAAGGGATAAGACTTGATATTTTTAAATTAATAGTTATTTGGGGGAAAATCTATCCATCATGAAGACTTATTGCTGTGTAGTTTAATGTCATATGACTTGGATGTTGTTATATAATTTAATGTCATACTATTAGTTTATTATATTAAATTTTAACATCATTTATCTAGGTAATTATCATGGTTTTTATCATCGTGAATTTAGTATGTGGATCCATGTCTTCAGGTATATTTCTCCTTGATTATGCTTTTCAATGCGACATTCCATATTCTCTAAACTGCCATGGTCCATGATTTACATGAGGAATAATCACTAATCATGTAGTTTATGGGAGAGTGTGAAATTACATAACATGAAATATATGGTGGTATTCAAGTTATGGTATGAATGCGACTCCTCACAGTAACATGTCTCTCATTAATGAACTTAGTTGTGAGTGATGATAACTCACAACTACGCCATGAATTAAACATTCATGTGTCACTCCATAACCTGTTATATGAAAATAAATCCAAACATACTTCTTAAAAAGAAATCACACAACATATATTGGGATCATTAATAGGGAAAGGTAATTGGATTGTTATTGTTTTCATGTAATCTATATTAATTAAAATTCAACCATAATTTTCATATGATAATTAGAATCATATAAGGATTATTTTTTACATCAATGTCATGAAGCTTAGTGTACTCCCACTATAACATATATTTTTATGAAATAAACCACAGAGTCATTCTTGATCCATCATAAAATAGGTAAAATGGATGATATTTATCTTGTAAATAGGTATAAAAAATGGGTTCCCATGTGGATGTAAGAAACAAATGAATTTAGGTGTTTATTGTAGACGTATTCCATTAAATGAAATAGGAACAATATTATGATGACTTATTCATGATTCACTAATGGGTATTATCAAATATGTGTAATGTCGAGAGTATCTGAATGCAAATTAACATTTGGGTTATGGTAAATCGAAACCATGACTTAATAATAAATATGTTAACTATAGGTGGAAACTGATGGGTACAGGTTAACCATTATTAATGGTCTAATCCAATATTCCATCTAGTTAGGATAATAAATACTATTTATAGGGGTGCATATTCTCAAGAGATATAAAACCCACGTTGTACACGAACTTATTAATTTCACTATTCCTGTTCAAATCCATGGGGTTTACATTTATATTATCTTGTGCCTATTAAGAGTTTTTTATTTTTAAGAACCCTGAGGAGAGGATACCATTTAACTTTTAGTTAAATGAGAATAATATTTTCTTGAGATATTGGTCAATATCAATAATTCTATCGAAGATATGAATTTTCATTATAGAGAACACAAGATTAAATAATATATTGATCTCCATAAAGGATAAACTAGTTTGTATAGGAAAAAATTTAACGCAATGGGATATTACATGGAATTCATCAATACATAGTAATTATAGGGAAAAATTATTCATCATGAATACTTATTCTTAGGTAGTTTATAATCTTGTGAATATGATGTTGACATGTAGTTTAACATCCAGCACCTATAATTGTTTCATGAATTTTGAGACCATGTGACTAGGATGGAATTCCTTGTGTATGAAATTTCTTGATCATTATAGCCAAAGAAACACACCAATTTCAATAATCTCACATGATTCAAGCCCATTTTGAGAAACATAAGTTAATAGGGAATTTCATTAAGCTCTGTGAGAGCCCTCGAGATAGAATAAATGGGGGAGTTCATTATTTAATATGGACTAGATACTTAACATGGATCTGACTCTTGTGGAGAGACATGATTGGGACTGATCGAAACTGATAGATGAGCCTAGAATGAAGTATAATATAATCACAACATATCATGTGATGGTAGGAATTCAGAGGCATGTAGTTTGTATATTAAAAAAACGATGTAGTGCTTGTGTATAATGTGGGGAAAATGAATTTTAATCATTTTGTGTCTAGGACTATGATTTAGGATTTGGGTGTCACTATGTATTTTGTGATAACAAGAATTAAGACACGCATATTTTATAGACAAGTACCTACATAGATACTTCACATATACAGTGGTGTGGTTTTACATATGTTGTCATTGTGAACATGATTCTTGATCTGGGTGTCACAATGTATCATGTGTTAATAAGAATCATGCCATATATACTTCTTTAATGTGTAATTCCATACCTTGGAATAACCTATATTCATGGTGTAAAAAATAATTCCATTTATGTTGTATCTTGACCCAGGAATGGATATCCCTGAATAACTATGCATCCTATGTAAAAAACCTTAAATCAACACACAGTTCTTGTATTAATAGTTCATGAATAGGTATAACTCATATGTAATTAGGGAATATATTTATATAATTTTTGATAGACCCAATATTGGTGATCCATGATCTACTACATATCCTATGGTAATAGTAATCATGCCAAATGTTTTCTGGAATGGAAAACTACAATCACAACTCAAACCCATATGCATATAGGGAGATTTCTTTCATTCATATTGTAATATGACTAGAGATTTGATATTTGGTAATTAATATGTATCTTTTGGAAATATAAATATCAAACACATAATTATTATATGGAAAATTACCTATATGGATAAAAATTATACATAGGGATATACATACTTCATTTTTCTGTGATATAGATCCAGATCATGTGTTGTGAATTATTCTTAATGTAACGTTCTCTATGTAGTTATAACGTTGTGAGGTAATGAAGTCTTTCATGAAGATTAATGTCATATGGTAAGGAAGAAATATTCAAAGAATTTTACTATATTTCCACCTGAACATGGAATGTAAAGAACTGGAAATTTCAAGGATATTTTTTATTAATTTCATTGGAATTTTAGGAGTATGCAGTTTCTGACGGCACCTAATTCCAAGCCTCAGTGTGCCTGGAATCAATTTCGGAAGTTTAGCTTGACTACGTTCAGTGAACGAATGAGCGGGTTTTCTTAACTTTTAAACCAGGGCTCGGAATTGAAATCCGAAGGCACAGATGGAACCGCTGCGCCGATAATTTCTTAAGAGTAATTCTACCGAAGGTGCGTTGTTTGGGAGGTGTTGTAAAAAAATGTGGATTAATTATTAAGTAAAATAAAATTGTGAGCAATTTTATTTTATCCATGGAAGTTAAACTCTCTCATGGGAAGTTGTTGGTGGGGCCCACCACCACCCATTTCCCATATGTGGTTATAAGGGAGGTCGGGCCCACATGATCCCCCACTTTTTTACATTCCTTAACTTCATAACTTCCCCTTGTTTTTGTTAACTCGCCTTTAAAGTGAGACCACTCACCTCCCCCTATCTCCTCTTTAATCATGCCAACACACTTAATTAATTAAGTGAGTTATGTCTTTGAATTTTAAAATTGAAATGCTTGGCTTGATGTAATAAAATAATATAAGTCTTATTTTATTTTGGGGGGGTTAGTTGTTGTGTGAGGACATAGAACTCTTTTCTCTTGGGAAGAACATCATCCTCCCGCGAAGAGCTTCAAACCTTCCGTGAAGAACGTTATCTCTTCAACGAAGAACGACTCAACGACTCTGGTATCTCCATTCCCTTTCCCCTCTGTGAAAAGGGAAGAGACACCGACGTGGGAGTTCTCCAACGACGTGCAATCATATTCTTCTCTCTGTGAAAAAGAGAAGACGACGTCTGCTCAGACGCTCTCCGTCGACATCTACGGAACCACGCCCCTTGACGCCATATTTTGCGGCGCTTGACAATCGCGAATTACATTGCGAGGTAGGGTTTTGAGTTCAAATATTATGCATTAAAATTTTTCTTGCGTGATGAGGATATTTATTATTTTTGGGCCACCTGTTTTTGTTCTAACGGGAGGAGGTCGGACAACATGAATATGGCCGACCATCCTCCCTCTTTGTTGTTGTTCTTATTGCGGCACGAACAATGGCAGCGTGGTGCAACGACACCGTGCAGGAACATGGAAAGTCATGGCAAAGAAGTGCGGCGTCGTTGTGCCACGCCGTTGAGGCCGAATGAACCTGCAGCTGGAGTCGGTCCGCAGCGAAGGGGCTCAGCGCCGTCGTGTCTTGCCGGAGAACCACGAAGACAACGCGGCAGAGCAGGGAGCGGCGGCCAGAACCACCGGCCGCCGGTGCATCTGAGGGGTAGGACCGTGGGGTCCCGTGGCTGCTGCACTACTGGACAGCCGGGCCGACCGATTAAAGAAGGCTGGGGGTCATAACCCCTGGCTCGCCAAACGAGCAGCCCCCACGTGGGGCCGCCGTTTCAAAATAGGGGGGCAGAGCTCCCCCCCTTCCGCGACAGCTCGGCCAGCGCCTGCGCCTACCCCCCCCAGCCACCCAGGCCGGGACGGGCTAAACAGGTCACGCCAGGCCACGCCCTGTTGGTTTGGACCCAGACCTGGGTCAGGTCGACCTGGTTTGGGCAGACCTAGGGGGTCTTGGACTGGGTCGGTACGGGCCCAAAACCCCCTAAAAACCAGACAGTTCGTTTAAAAGCCTGTAACGTGGGCTATGAACCTATGATCGATGCACCGTTTGTTGCGATGTTATCCTTGGATTGAAACGGTCATTTCAGTATATTACACTCAAGGTTTTAGAGAACTTTGGGTATGGCTAGGTTTGTTTGAACACGAAACCAACCGAGCCCTCGGAGCGGAAACACTTATAAAAAGAGCTCCGGATGTCTGATTGATGTGCCGTTGACTTTGTTGGATTCCTCTTAGTGAGACAGACCATTTGTATTACTATGCTCGAGGTTTGGATGTAGTTGGAGTACGATCGTGTTGGTTTTGACTTAAAACCCAACCGGGCCCCTGGAACGAAAAAGCCAATAACTCTCAGACCGGGCTTCCGATGGATGCGCCATCTGTCATGTTGAGTTCCCTATGTCGAGACGGAACTTTGAGATACATCAAATCCAGAATACCTATCAGTTGATATATCGACCCCCTTGTATTGTGGAGCAGACCCTGCTGGAAACGAGCATGTGTGTGCGGGAACCTTAGAGTTGGCTGCGACTACGATGACGATGACGACGACACTGAAATCCTCCGTGGGTTCGACAACAACGATGACTGCACTGAAATCCTCTGTGGGTTTGGCAGCGATGAATATCGTACTGAAATCCTCCGTGGGTTTGACGATGATGACTAATATTCTTGTATCCTACGTGGGTCTGGCAGTATTACTGTTCTTGTATCCTACATGGGTCTGACAGTATTTGGCCTTTGTTGTTGTATCCTACGTGGGTCCAATAGAGTAGCTGGACTTGTATCCTATGTGGGTTCGATAGCTTAGTTGGTTTAGTATGCTACATGGGTCCGAGCATAGATGAATCAGTGGCAACATCTGATCATCTCTATCACCTTATGAAGAAGTATTCATTTGTGTGCTAAGTCCGGACTTTCATTCATTATCTTCGATATGATTGACTTGCTTTCCTATGTGGATTGGGTTGTGCTTTCATGTGTCGATTGGGCTGTACTATCCTGTGTGGACGTGATCGAACATGGTCTCAGATGTTGGAGCCAAACTAGAATTGATGACTTAGGTATATGTATGGGAATATACCTTAGTAGTGTTGGATGTTATTTCGTGATTGTATCCTTCCTTTGTGGATTATTTTATATGGATTCTAGGAGACCTTCAGGGGTCTCAGGGTCCCAACTGAGTAGCGTATACTCACCCATACACAGGATATACCCACACTACATTGTGTTGGATATATATGACGGACAACGCTGATCGTGGTTGAGGCTTGTGGAGGAGGTCGGTACTTGGAGGTGGACCACTGGGCGAGACGTACACAGAGCGGACGGCTGGACCTGAGGATTTGAGGAGGCTATCTGTACCCACACTTCAGGTAGAACTTCCAGGAGACGGCTCAACGTTGCTACATTATTTTCAGTTGTCGTAATTTTTTTCCTGTTGTACTTTACTTTCAGTTTGGGTTTGTATTCTAGCCCATTTACATTCCGCACGTACTATTGTACCTAGTTTTACTTAGTGTTTACTTCTGCTGGCTTACTCTGTAATGTTTGTTTACTTCATAAGGCACAACCTTTCCCTTTTTTATCAGAATTTACACCATTGGTGCTAGTCCCCAGCCCCTAGCCTATGGAAGGCGGGTTTGGGGTAGTCACATCACGGGTCCCGGGGATGGGTTGTGACAAATTTTTATCAGAGGAGTTCGGTTCTACCGCAGAACTCATGACACTGATATTTCTTCTATGTGAAGCAATAGTGTTAAGGGTATTGAGTGTGGTTAACAGTCCAGGGAGTCCAGTGTTGTTGCGGAGGCCGATGTATCCATACACTAGGACCCTGACTTCTGATTTCCGACTCAATGCATGAAAACATTGATTGCATGTGTGTTTCAAAAGTTTTATTTGTGATTACTTTGTGTCAGCTCACCAGGTATACAAAATTTGACAATGGAAAACCTGTTTCTTTTAAAGATGGCCCCACGATGGCAGCCAACTAGGGTTCCGAGCTTTGTGCGAGACAACAGGCCACCGAGTGACGAGGCCGCGGTGCAGGGCCCTTTTTCAGTGGAGGCACCAGCGGTACCACTACCCGCCGAGCCACTGATGCCACCAGCCCCAACCACTGAGAGTGCACGTCGCCTTAGTGCTCTGCATGAGTTTCAGCATCAGAGACCGCCCAGGTTTTGGGGGGAGATGGACCCTCAGGGAGCTGAGGATGGGCTGTAGGCAGTAGTTCATGTTTTTAGGTTAATGGAGACACCAGTTGACCTCATGGTGATCCTTGCAGCGAGCCTCCTGCACGCGGCAATAAGAAGATGGTCGAGCATGGTGCTCCAGGTTCACAACGAGGAATCTCTTCTCTGGATAGACTTTGAGAGCCTCTTCCACTAAGAGTTCATCCCAGACACCATCCGTGCGGTGCGTATTCAGGATCTACTACAGCTGCAGCAAGGCAGCATGATGGTATCCCTGTACTCAGTGAGATTTACAGATCTCTCGTGCTATTCGGAAGACATGGTATGTGACCCATTCTTCCAGGCTCATATTTTCGAGCCGGGACTAAGACATGAGATCAAGGTATCAATGACCTTCCTCATCATTCTGGCACATGCAGGAGTACTGGAGCGATCCCTTCTCGTAGAGAGCTTTCTTGCTGAGCCTACACAAGAAGAGAGACCTACCGCAGGGCGGCATGTAGTAGTGTCATCTGCAGATGGTAGTCGATGGACGTAACAGGGGTCCAGGAGGACCAAACCATCAGGAGGACGACCTCAGGACATTGGCTCAGAGGTGCGGGGCACCCGGTATAGAGACGACCTTCAGGGGTGGAAACAGTGCTACGCATGTGGCGGGCAGGGCCACATGGCTCGTGACTGCCCGACCCGCCGTGTCGAAGAGCAGCAGACGGCTGAGGGGCCACCTAGGAAGAGGCAGAAGGTCGACCATGGTGGACCTCCGGGTGCAGGCGGATGGGGCAGAAGTGTTGGACGAGCATCATGTGGTGGGAGATGCTTTGAGGCTTTACCACCACAACCATCAGGAGGTCCACCTCGACCACAGGGAGCTGGTGACCAGAGACAAGATCAGCTTCAGGCAGTGGAGGCCTACGACCTCGGTGCACCAGAGATGATTCGAGGTACTATCTGTTTCTATTCCACCCTTGATGCAGATCTTATAGACACAAGAGGGAGTCTTTATTTTTTTTCTGCTACCCTTATTCTGAGCTCGGATATTCCAACAGAGCTGTTGGCTCGATCCTTAGGGCTAAAGACTCCTATGGGAGCAGACTCGACGATTACGCACTGGTGCCGGTAGTGTGAGCTTACACTAGGAGGCGAGAGCTTCGGCTGGGATCTTCTTGTAGTGGCGTCAAGGCCTTACAATGTCATCTTGGGCATGGATTGGTTATCTATAGTCCATGCTCAGATCGACTGTATTAGGCGCATGATGCGATGTGTCTGCCCCAATGGGAGCATGTTCACCATCACCGGCGAGAAGGGAACCTTAGCAGTGCCAGATGGACTCACGCAGAGGAGAGGATAGCCAATCACTCATCAGTTTTCTAGCATCATCCTAGGAGCAGTTGACGTGTGGAGTGCTAGTTTTCCTATAGTGGTGGATCAGTATGCAGACGTTTTCCCGGATGAATATCCAGGACTACCTCCTCACAGAGAGTTAGACTTCTATGTTGACCTATACCCTGAGACAGCCCTGATATCTACTCCAGCATATCGGATGGCCCCCACTATGCTTTGAGAGCTACGAGTACAGTTGAAGGACTTGAAGGGCAAGGGATACATCTGACCCAGTGTTTCACCCTTGGCTTCCCCGATATTGTTCGCCAAGAATGCGGACGGAAGCTTGAGACTGTGTCTCGACTATCGTCGCCTGAACCAGGTGACAGTGAGGAACAAGTATCTGCTACCAAGGATTGATGACCTCTTCGATCAGCTCAAGGGAGCATGGTGGTTCTTGAGGATAGACCTCAGATTAGGCTATCATCAGCTCAGAGTACGGGATGCAGACATATAGAAGACGACCATCAGATGTTGGTATGTCCACTATGAGTTCTTGGTTATTCCATTCGGCATAACCAATTCTCCATAGGTGTTCAAGGGTCTTATGAACAAGATCTTTCATCCATACCTCAATCGATTTTCCGTGGTCTTCATCGATGATATATTGATTTACTAGACCACTGAGGAGCAGCACGCCTATCACTTGCGGATTGTACTGGACACACTCCGAGAGCACCAGATTTATGGTAAGCTCTCGAAGTGTCAGTTCTAGTTACGTGAAGTCCACTTCTTGGGACACGTCATCTCTGAGGCGGGAGTTGTGGTGGACCCTGCGAAGATCAAGGGAGTGCTATCTTGAGAGCTACCTAGGAGCGTGACAGAGGTGCAGAGTTTCTTGGGGCTAGTAGCATACTACCAGAGATTCATGCCAGACATACCCAGTGTTTCAAAACTGATTTCTACTTTGACGAAGAAGGGGAAACCCATTGTGTGTTCAGATAGATGTCAGTAGAGATTCCATGAGATGAGATAGAGAATGACCAACGCACCTATATTGAGGCTACTGGAGGAGGGAGTAGGGTACGTATTCTAATGCGATGCATCAGGGACCAGGCTCGGATGTGTCCTGATGCAGGAGCAAGCAGTGATCACCTATGTATCATGACAGTTTGGGCATCATGAGCAGAAATACGCTACCCATGACCTGGAGTTAGCAGCAGTGGTCTTCGCTCTGAAGATGTGGCGACACTATCTGATGGGCGAGTGATTTACAGTTTACTCTATCCACTAGAGTATAAGGTACATCTTCTCATAGAAGGACCTGAACCTGAGAGAGCAGCGATGACTCGAGTTCTTCTATGGCGATGACTTTGAGATAGTATATACTTTTGGAAAGGGGGACATAATAGATTATGCTCTCATCCGGAGGATAGGCATTCAACTACTTGGAGAGGTGACAGAGAAGCTATCCTCATTGTAGATATCCTTCATGGATAAAGATGGAGCAACCTATCTTCAGTCACCCACATTCACTCCTCCACTACAACAGCAGGTCAGAGAGGCAGATCATGGGGACGTTGACTGTTAGACAAAACATGCCCAAATATGCTTAGGATAGGCACCTGATCGATTCTCTATAGGAGGAGAGAACGATATCATTTTCAGAGGATGTACCATGGAACCAGCTTCTTTACGGGAGGAGGTGTTGAGGGAGTTTCACACTTCCCCTTTAGCGGTACATCCAGGAGTGGAAAAGATGTACCAGGAACTGAGACAACAGCACTGGTGGCTGGGTATAAAGAAGGCTATAGAAGAGTTCGTTTCTCGATGCCTCACCTCCCAGCAAGTAAAGGCGGAGCACTAGGTACCAACAGGATTTGTACAACCCTTGGAGGTCCCGGAGTGGAAGTGGGATGGGATATCTATGGATTTCGTGACTATAATTCCATGTACTTCCAGAGGTCACGACTCCATTGGGGTGATTTTCGACCGACTCACCAAGTCGGCTCACTTCTTACCCTTTAGAGAGAAGGGCTCAGTAGAGAGCATGGGATGTATCTACGTTCATGAGATTGTATGGCTTCATGGTGTGACATCATCTATTATCTTTGATCGAGATCCTCACTTTACTTCCCGGCTTTGGAAGGGGTTGTAGAAGGAATTCGGGACACAACTATGTCTGAGCACCACCTTTCACCCATAGCCGGATGGTCAGACAGAGAGGTCCATTCGTACTCTCGAGGACATGCTCCGTGCATGTGTCCTTGACTTTAGTCACAGTGGGGAGGACCACCTACCCTTGGTGGAGTTCACATACAACAACAGATACCACTCCACCATAGGGATGGCACCATATGAGGCATTGTACGACCGACCTTGCAGATCACCTATGTGCTGGACAGACCCCAGGGAGTCAGCACTTGTGGGACCGGAGATGGTCCAGACCACAATAGAGAAGGTCCAGGTCATCGAAGAGAGGATGATGATAGCTCAAAGCCGGAACAAGTCTTACGCTGACAGGAGGCGGAGACCACTAGAGTATGAGGATGGAGACGACATATTATTACGGGTCTCACCTCGATGTGGAGTATGAAGATTTGCTCAGGGAGGCAAGTAATCTCCGCGCTTCATCGGACCGTTTCAGATTCTCAGCAGGATAGGTGAGGTGTCTTATCGCCTGGCACTACCACCTTAGTTGAACCGGGTGCACGACGTCTTCCACGTATCTCAGCTGAGGAGATAAGTGCACAACCCAACGCATATCATCGGCCATGGGGAGCTAGACATCGATGACGGGGCAACTTTTGTGGAGGTCCCGGTGGAGATCGGGGATCGACAGGAGCGGGTCCTACGTGGGCAGTCGATTCCTCTAGTGCGCATCAGGTGGAAGCACGAGAACCTCTAGGAGACAACATGGGAGCGGGAGGCTCATATACGTTCTCAGTACCGTCTTCTGTTTCCCTAGTAGTGATTTATCTTTACGGGTATGTAAACCCGAAGGTGGGAGTAATGTAAAGACCCGTGAAATTCAAGGAACTTTTTTTCTTAATTTATTTGGGATTTTATGAGTATGTAGTTTTTGACGGCACATGATTCCGAGGCCCGGTGTGCCTGGAATAAATTTCATAATTTTAGCTCGGGTACATTCAATGAACGAACGAGTGGGTTTTCCTAACATTTGAACCGGTGGTCAAAATTGAAATCTGAGGGCACTGATTGAATTGCAGCATCGATAATTTCTTAAGAGGACTTTTACCGAAGGTTTGTTTTCATGGGAGGAGTTGTAAAAAAATGTGGATTAATTAATAAGTAAAATAAAAATTCCAAAAAATTTTATTTTATCCATAGAAGTTAAACTCTCTCATTGGAAGTTGTTGGTGGGGCCCACGACCACTTAACTTCCCATGTGTGGTTATGAGGGAGGTGGGGCCCACACGATCCCCCACCTTTTCACATTTTTTAACTCCATAACTTCCCCTTGTTTTTGTTAACTCCCCTTTATTGTGAGACCACTCACCTCCCCCTCTCTCATCTTTAATCATGCCAACACACTTAAATAATTAAGTTAGTTATGTGTTTGTATTTTAAAATTGAAATTCATGGATTGATGTAATAAAATAAGATAAGTCTTATTTTATTTGGGGGGGGGGGGGTTAGTTGTTGTGTGAGGAGATTTGGGAGATAGAACTCTTTTCTATTGGGAAGAACATCATCCTCCCACGAAGAGATTCAATTCTTCCACGAAGAATGTCATCTCTTCAACGCAGAACAAATCAACGACTCTGGTATCTACAATACCTTTCTCCTCCGCGATAATGGAAGAGACACCGACATTGGAGTTCTCCAATGACGCGCAATAATCTTCTTCTCTCCATGATAAAGGGATGATTATGTCTCCCCAGACGCTCTCCGTCGACATCTACAGAACCACGCCCTGCGACGCCATATTTTGCGGTGCATGACAACCACGAATTACTCTGCGAGGTAGGGGTTTGAGTTCAAATATTATGGATAAAATTTGAATTTTCTTGACGAGGATATTTATTCTTTTTGGGCCGCATTTTATCTTTCTAACAGGAGGAGGTCAGACCACATGAACATGGCCTACCCACCTCCCACTTTTTTTTTTCTTGTTGTAGCACGGAAAAGGCAACGCGATGTAATGGCACCACCCAGGAACACAGAAAATCACGGTGAAGAAGAGAGGCACTGGCGTGCTGTGAAGTTGGGGCAGAATGAATCTGCGGTCGGAGTCGGGCCACAACGAAGGGTCGTGACTTCGTTGTGCCATTCTGGGGAACTTCAAAGACACTGCGGCTGGAGCAGGGCCACGGGGGAGGGGCGCCGCGCCATCATGCCACCCCGGTCGGACCAAGGCCGCAACCTTTATCCATGGAGGAGCAGTGAGTGGCAGCTGGAACCACCGGCCACCGGCGCGTCAGAGGGGCAGGACTGTGGGGTCCTGTAGCGGCAGCACAGCCGGCCAGCCAGGTCGGCTGATCGAAGAAGGCCGAGGGTCATATCCCCTGACTGGTCAAAGGAGCGGCCCCCTCCATGGGGCCACCATTTAAAAACAGGGGGGCAGCGCCCCCCCCCCCCCTTCCACAATAGCTCGGCCAGCGCCGACCTGGCCATGCGGGCCGCAACCACGCCCGTCCAACCGGCCGCGCCCACCGGGTCGTGCCGGACCCAGACCCAGGTCGGGTCGACCTGGTTCTGGCCGCCCCGGGGGTCTTGGTCCCGGTCGGTCCGTGCCCAAAACCCCTTAAAACTGGACAGTTCATATAAATTCTCGGAATATGGGCAACAGATATCTGATCGACGCACCGTCAGTTGCAATGCGATCCTTGGATCAAGACAGTCGTTTTGGTATATTACACTCAATGTTTTAGAGAATTTTGGGTACTACCGGGTTGGTTAGAACACGAAACCAACCGGGCACTCGGAGCGGAAACACTTATAAAATGAGCTCTGGACATCCGACTGACGTGTCGTCGAATTTGTTGGATTCATCTTAGTGAGAAAGACCTTTTGGATTACTTTGCTCGAGGTTTGGATTCAGTTGGAGTATGGTCGGGTTGGTTTTGACTTAATAACCAACCGGGCACCTAGAGAGAAATAGCCAACAACTCTCACACCGGGCGTCCGATTGACGCTCCGTCTGTCGTGTTGAGTTCTCTATGTCGAGGCAAAACTTTGGGATACATAAACTCTGGACTACGTGTCAGTTGATGTATCGACCCCCTGGTTCATGGAGCGGACCCTCCTGGAAATGACCTTTCTGTGTGTTGGAACCCTAGAGCTGGCTGCGACTGCGATGATGATGACGACTGCACTGTAATCCTCCATGGGTTCGACAACGACAACGACTGCACTGAAATCCTCCGTGGGTTCAGAAGCGATGAATATCGTACTGAAATCCTCAGTGGGTTTGATGGCGATGACTACTAATCTTGTATCCTACGTGGGTTTGGAAGTATTATTGTTCTTGTATCCTATATGGGTCCGACAGTATTTGACCTCTATTGTAGTATCCTACGTGAGTCCGATAGAGTAGCTTGACTTTTATCCTACATGGGTTTGATAGCTTAGCTAATTTAGTATCCAACGTGGGTCCCAACATAGATGAATCAGTGGCTACATCTGATCATCTCTATCACCTTATGAAGAAGTATACATGTGCGAGATGAGTCTTGACATTCAATCGTTATCATCGATATGATTGGCTTTCATTCCTATCAAGATTGTGTTGTGCTTTCATCAATTGATTGGGTTGTACTATCCCGTGAGAACGTGATCGAACATGGGATCAGAACACGGAGCCGAACATGAATTGATGAATTAGGTATATGCATGGAAATATACCTAAGTAGTGTTGGATTTTATTCCGTGATTGTATCATTCCTTTTTGGACTATCCTTTCTGGATTCTGGGAGACCTTCGGGGGTCTCGGGGTACCTACGTAGTAGCGTATACACACCCCTACACGGGATATGCCCGCACTACGTTGTGTTGGATGCAAACGACAGACAACGCTGATTTTGGTTGAGGCTTGTGGAGCAGGTCGGTACCTGGAGGTGGACCACTAGGCAGGACATACACGGAGCGGACGGCTGGACCCGAGGAGCTGAGGAGCCAATTTGTACCCACCCTTCAGGTGGAACTTCTAGTGGAAGGCTCGACATTTCTAATTTACTTTCAGTTGGTGTTCTTTATTTCCAGTTGTACTTTACTTTCAGTTTGGGTTTGTATTCTGGCCCATTTACTTTCTGCACTTACCATTGTACCTGGTTTTACTTAGTGTTTACATCTGCTGGCTTACTATGTGGTGTTTGTTTACATTATAAGGAAATTAAATTTCCATTTTCATCGGAATTTACGCCTTTGGTTCTAATCGCCAGCCCCTGACCTATGGAAGGTGAGCTTGGGGGTAGTCACCACACGGGTCCCAAGGACGGGTCATGACATGGAATACCTAAGTGTATTTATTACGAGTTCATTTTTGTTATTTATTATTTTGGGAAATTTCCCAGTATTTTCATATTGGTTTCTTTTCATATACCTATAAATGGTAACCACACCCAATCACATATTCATACCTCTAAATCTATCAATTTCATCCAAAAAACCATGATATCTCACCAACAACCTTATATCTACTCTAGAGCTTCTGGTCCTCCCAAAATACTAACACCGCGCTCTATAAAAATAGATCCAAATGATGATATTCAATGAAAAGTTAATTGCATTCACTATAGTCATTCATTTTCATTATTCATTTTCATCCATTAATTTTTTATTAAATATTAACATATAAAAACATAACTATCTAAAATATATTTATGGATCATTAAGGTATTTTTAAAATCCATTTACGTATCCACTTTAAACAAATGGAAAACAAAATCATTGATCGCTTGTATAAAATTATACAACCTCGGGAAACTATGAAGTTTGTTTTCAATAAAAAATTAATGTATGGATATAATTATAGATTTAATATATATATATATATAAATTTTATAAAAATAATATACTTTTATAATTGTTATATCATTAAATTCTTCATACATTCCATTATTTTTGGAATAAAACAACGGTGTTCGTGCGTACGAAGGACTACCACCGCACAAAGCGATGTGATTCTTTTTTAGTTAAAAATTACATGGATGTCATAATGGGTAAACATAATAAATAGAAATTATATATATTATATCATATTTATTGTTAATGTTACTATAACACATTCTTTTATTTTTTGAATTTATTGAGAAAATTGAAATAACTTGCTTGCGTACATATGGAATACAGTCTCCATGAACATTGTATATAATATTCTATTTATTTGATTCATATATTTTTATAAATTAATATATAATGAATATGTATTATTTTTATATTTTGTTAATAATTCTGGAGATTATTAAACTATTATGAAATTAAAAGGACCCATAATACCATATCAAAACTAACATGAAAAACCGAGTCAAATTTACAGAAATTGTTATTTTAACCTGAAATTTTTAGTAATCTTGTAATAAAATGTCATAAGTAAACCATATGTGTTTATATATATATATGTGTGTGTGTGTGTGTTTATATAATAGATTTTGATTAATTTTTTTTATTATGCATGAAATTCGTTCATGTGGAAAATAATTTGAGACATAATGTAAGGGAATTGTAGTATCTTTTTCTCCAAGAGACATGAAAAATCTACACTTGTTTAATATCAAATTAATATATAATACCCATATGACATGTTATACCAATAATATCAATTTTCATAATATTGTATGAGTTTTATTTGATTCCATTCTTTATTGGGGTTTATGATTTCTAATATTATTAAAGAGGTAAATGATTTATAGTCTCTCATTTCATTTTTCAGATACATTTGAAATCTACCATTTGTTTCTAAAAAACATATATTCTTCAGATTTTACTTTTTATTTCAACTATATCATTATATTAATGATATATATAAATTTATTTTATGTTATTATTATTGAGGTATTATGATTCCAAATATTACTAAAGCAGAAAGGAATGTTTATCTCAATTTGAATTATTTGAAAAATTATTTATGTTACACTCCTATATTCATTAAAGAGGTGTATATAAAGAACCAAAAACAAGTAATATAAAGAATTTATTTATTCTCATTATATTTTATTTTTCATTTAATTTTAATATTTCTTTGGAAATATGATTTAATATTAAAATGTCGTAAAGGGTTTGTGTTACATTCACATAATTTATTAGGATTGTATATGTTTACGCTGCTGGTGATAAAATCATATGACCCATGTCTTAAGAATAAAATTAATTCTCCTATACCACATGTCTGTCCCAATAAATCATGTTTCCCATTCTTTTTTCTTATTGTATACTCAACACTCAAAATGAATGTTTTTAATGAAAACTAACATTATTTCACTTTGAACTAGAAAATAATTTTTCTTTCACACCAATATTTAAAAAATAATAATTATTTAAAAATTATAAAAAATATTTCAAAATTATTTCATAACCATTTTATACTTATCTATAAATTACTTTAATGAAATGATTATGCTTTATTTCAAAAAAATGTTTCCTTATTCTTTAATAAAAATTTTAATAGAATATATTTTTTAAGCAGTACTATATAAATAAAATTGTATACCATTAAAACTTATAATTCAATTAATTATTAATTTATATGAATAATTTTTTTATTTTCAAATAAAATAATTTTGAAATTTTTTTTAATTTTAAAACAATTTTTCAAAGTGGAATGGCTATTTTTCTTCATGTAAATTTCCAAGTAGTTTATCATTGAAAGTCATTTTCTAACTAAGATTACATATGTAGAATTTAGCAATGATTTACTACTAATATGTTCTTGGGTTTCCATTTTTATAATTTAACTAGATGGTTTATTTTTATTGCGAAATGATTTCTATGAAACTCATATCTTAACCCTAGATTATGAAATTATTAAATGGTGAAAATACTATGAAACATTTTTCTTTTTCTCATATAGTGCTATAATTAAATATTTTACAAAATCCATTAATTTTCATAATTAATAAATTCATTATTTCTATCATATCTTTTATAATAAATATTAATAGATTATGTGATGTTTGGACCTATATCTCCTTCTAATCTAATGTGTATTGATTAATGTTATACAATATCAAGGGTTATAATTTAAGTTAACCAAACCCCAAAATAAGTATGTACATAAGAGGTTGTTCTAATCCCAAAAAAAGATTTCACATAAGAGTTTACTACATCCATGAAATAATATGGCACATTAAAGGGTGTCCCATGATTTATTTAAGATGGAATCCAAGATTTTATCCCATTCCTAATATATTAGCGTGCAAGAGAAGTATTCTCTAGCACGAAGAATGTACAAGGGTGATTATCCCAAGAACAACATGTTAAGAATGTCTTGGTAGATTGATATGACCTATGATTTTATAATATCATTTTCATACAGAAAATAATTATCTTATGATGTCGATATTATATCATAGATCATATTTTTTGATACTATTATGATTCATGTCTTATGAACTGTAAATATTTATGAAATGATTCATGTTTATGATCTTTTATGTATTGGGTGTCCTTTTAAAATATTAGATTATTGTTCTCATACCCCTATTCTCATGTAATATTGACTTATAATTACATGGTTATCACGTGTCCTGGTCAAATAGAATTTCTACTTGTACTCATAATGAAAGGTAGATGTTGAGCAGTTTTTTCCATCAAGGAGGAATGATCAAGAGTTTAACTGTCCTATCACATCTATATTTTTTCATTTATTTTTCATAAATTTTAATGAATTTAAACGGTATTGTTTAGGTTTTTTATATGTAAATATGGAATATAATGGAAATTAAAATTCATATTTAATGAATTAATAAATTTGAAAAGGACATAAGGATTAATTCTAGTTAGATATATCATCAGTGTATGTTTTTTAATAATATTTTTCAATAAATGTGTTCAATATCATTCACATATTCACCTTAAACTATTTTTATGTATGAAATGACTAATCTATTTAAGTTACTCTTAAATAGACCATTCCTTCCTTTTATTCCTCTTGTTGAATGGGTAAGAACATTCCTCAATCGTGGGAATGAACTCACTCACTCTCTAGGATATTGGATAGAGATGTTGGAGGTCTTCATGTGGGTGACATGGTGGTGGAAAGTGTGATTCACTAGAGATATTGTTCACATTTCAATAGGAATTACTCTTAATCATTAGTGAAAATTAATTTATGAGATTGGAAAAGTATTTATGTGATATGGAATCAATTTTTTTCATTTCTATTGATGTGATGATTTTCTGGTATGTCTAGGTTGGTGACCTTACTGAAACCCATTATTCATCCACATTTCCTCCTATCATAGACTGGCACCCTAATTTTCAATTTCAGATTTTTGAGAGTATTATTTTGTTTCATCAAGTTGAAAATATGTTGATATCTTCACAAATAATGCTTGTTGGGATGATCAGATAAGGGACATGTTTTTTAAAACCTATCATCTAGTCATACCTACATATTTTTGTGTTAGTGGGAGGGATTATCTTCCATGTTGTATTGGAATATCACATAAAAACGTCATCAAGGGGGGGGGGGTGAATCATTGTCATCTAATATCATTGTTGAAATGCCTATCATGGATGGGGAGAATTTCTCTATTGTGAATATTAATATTTGATTCGCATTAAAGAATCATAACATCCTCATTAACTTCAATTCATATTTATTTAAGTAATTTTATTATCTGTTATTGTAATGTGTTACCTATTTTTAAATTTTCAAAAGATGTGTTACTTTTTTCTAAATAAAGTTAGATTTACCCCAACATGTGTGAATAAATAAATACTTCACTCACCTAGTATAAATTGTATATCATTCATCATATCTAACCGCAAGACACATATTGTATGATGTTTATCTTGAAATAAAGTTGACTATGTTTTATATTAGTTGTAATATTTAAATAATTTCAATGGATTATGGATTAAAAAATGACTCCAAAAAATTACACATTAAATACCACACTAGACATAAATGACGAGAAATGTTGAGAATTAAATTCATTAATTCAAATGATTCACTATAATTCCCCTCCCTACCATACACAATGGATTATATTTGTATGATCAAAGATATTGAAATCTCTTGGACTTAACAGAGTTAAGAAACATGGGGAAATAGAGTGGGAAAATAAAATCATAGTTTAATTGAACAATGAGTATAATGAAAGATTAAATTATAAAATAATTAAAATGAAATTACAATGGAATAAAAAACACATTCATAGAGGTCTAGTGCATCTACTTTGATATGGAGTTATATATTCATAGACATCATCTTCTTCCCATTACTATGTTTTTAGGTGAGATGTTTTCGTAGATTGATAGATTCCACATGTTGTAGTGGAACATAATGATTAATTCAACATTAAAATCTTCTCCCCACAATCTTGTGTTCATAGATTAGTGAATATATAATAAAAAATTTATTACTATGATTCAAAGATCAAGTGTAACATGGATGCTACTTGTGGTGGAATTGGGTTTTGAACTAGGACTGTTTTTTGGGTATTTTTTAATTCAATGTTGGGATTAGTCATATAACAAACCGATAATAATTATAATTAAAATTTCATATATATATATATATATATATTCTTATTTTTATTATATATATTAATAAATTTCAATATTTATAACTATTAATATGTATACATTATGTTATATGTATAAATAGGTATATATTATCTATCATTACATTTATATACTCTGATTTAGGGTTTTTTATTTTATTTTATATTTTAGGTTGCATGATAAAGGGGGTTCAATTTATTCTTCATATCAGATGGTCAGGAAAGGAGTTTCAGAGATCAATGGTGGGTTCTACTCTCATTGAGAGTGGTGATATAATTTATCATAGGTGGCGTGGATGAAGTCTTATTTAGAATAGCAACAGGATGAATGAGATTCTCTGGTGGTGACCCATGAAACATCTATATCTAGTAAGTGGAAAGGTTTTAGATATTCTAGAGGGAACTGACACTCAGTTTAAATGATGATTTCGAGATCTCAATATAGTTTTATACAGTGGTGTGGCTTTTCCATGGCATGGTTGTGGCTGGAATACTCATATATGGGGGATTGATCGATAGTTGGATCATGTTCATCATATGAAAATGGATGAATGATTTATTCAATTGTGGGAATCTGTAATCTTGTGCACAAATATCTGTTAAGCATTGGATCATGGAATCACTAGTGATGATTGTGTTTGGAATTTAATTTCCTTTAGAGGGATGTTTCAGTTTTTTGTTTTTCATGGTGGAGGATATTAGGTTTTGCTGGTATGTGTCATGGATAGGTGGTGCTGGATCTTGGGCTTCACAGTCAATGGAAAGGTTGGTGACAATGAGATTAGCTGATGATTGGTTTAATATGGATGTAATAATCATTTTATTGATGATATAAATGGAATATGACAATGTACGGTAGATGTGTCATTTTCATGGTTACTATGGTTACTGTGATAAAGATATGCCTGAAAAGGAGGTGCTCACGATCAGTATAGTGGTTGTGAGATGAGTGTTTCAGTGGGATACAAACGGTTAGTGTACTAACCATGAATATGAAGTTGAGGTTGTTTTTGGTAGGACTTTGTGCATATTGTGGTCAGATGTGAATGGTATGTTTGATGTCTACAAGAGGCCTTCTCATTTATAACAAATTACAAAAATAATATCATTTTAATTCAGAATATTGTACCAATATAAAAAACTATAATTCAATTAAAATAATACATCCCCTTTGAATATAAATATAAATTTCTTTACAAATCATATTAATTTAAAAAAATCAAAAAATTCAAACACATTATCATTTAATATCAATTAATAATTTATCAATTAAACTTCAAAATTAGGAATTTCATTAAATTTTGAAATGACTTAATCAATT
This sequence comes from Viscum album, assembly GCA_963277665.1. Taxonomy (NCBI): domain Eukaryota; kingdom Viridiplantae; phylum Streptophyta; class Magnoliopsida; order Santalales; family Viscaceae; genus Viscum; species Viscum album. Next base: position 1,400,603,243 of record OY728150.1, read on the forward strand.
TTAACTAAAAAATCCACTTGACCATTTAGATACCAAATGTAATAAAATAATTAAATCACAAATTTAATTTATACAATTACAATTATAAAGATTAAAAATTATTTCCAAAATTAAAAATATGTGTTCAATAGGTAAATTCCAATAATGAATAAAATCAAGTAAAATACCTAATGATTCCATTCAACTATTGATTTAAAAATTTAAAAATGAACATTCAATCATTATTTTCACATAGTATTTTTTAGTAAATTTTATTATTTTCAATGAATAACTCACATAAAATTATGAACACCTTAACTCACATAACTCGAAGACACATATGATATTTCACTCATCAGAAATTTTTTCAATGAATGAAATTATCAATAAAAAAATTAGATCATACCAAATGAAATTTAATATCTTGAGAGGATTGAATAAATAGGCTTCGTCATTATTCAATTTATAAATCCTCATATATGAATCCATTCATTTTTTCACATAAAATTTTCAAATTATTTAATTTAGGATAAAAAAATAATAATTATGTGAAATCATTATACAAATAGAAATAACCTCCATGTATCCATTTTTCTTACATTACCTTGAACCAGCATTTTATTTTATTATATATTCATAAAACATAATTAAATTTCTTATAATTATATAGCCCTTATTTTAATGGGTGAAATATCCCCCTCATCAAAAAGGATCATTTTCGATAACTATCTTTTTTAAATTTATTTTCCCGATCCAAGTTTTTTTCAAATTCATTATACATATCAATTATTGAGATAGGTTATTTAATTAAATAAACACCCCTATCATCCTTATTAGGAAAAATACTTTTGGGATTCTAATATCCCATTGTGTTCAAGGATTATATTAATTCAATCCATTTCATTTATGTTAGTTACACATTGTGTTTTGTTTCATATATATTTGGTAATATTATAATGAGATCAAAATTATGGTGACATAAATATATAAAATGTATCACAGACATATATTTCACCTCACATTTCATCTCCTAATTCTATGACTAGATTTCAATAACATTAGTGAAATGCGCACTTAGTAATCACTTATAGCTATAATTTTCAAATAACTATTGAATTAAATAAAATCAAGCACGTAATTTTCAAATTAAGTAAAGAAAATGAGGTTCTATAAAATCTTGTAAAGGAAAAACAATGACAAGTATAAAAATTATTTTTAGGAAAACCTAGTATATTTATAATTAAAGAAAATATTAAACTATTGAAATTATATTCATGTTTCAATCTTTATGATTTTGAATTCTTTTTATTTCGTTATATTAAAACTAAAGATAAATAGAGTTAGTCAATATAAAAAGATTTCAAATAAAAAACATTTTTTGTATTTTTATTTCCAAATTTTATATTATATTTATTAAAAACATTCACGAAGTATAAAATAGGTTTAATTTCTTATTTATTTTATAAATTTTAGCAAAAATATTATTAATAACAACTCAAAAAGGTTTTAATATCTTCACACACACCTATTTATCATTTTCCATAAAATATACATGAGATTACATTAAAAATAAAATGATAATTGTTTTAGAAAAGATAGATAAATCCCTATTTTTATTTCCTTTCATTTTTGAGTTGGTATCCCCTTTGGGAAATCTGTTGAAATATTTGATCTAGCCTCATAGGTGAAATATTCAAATGGAAAACTATATAAAATAAAATAAAACAATTATAAAAAATTATTATAACAATATTTAATAATTATGGAAATGAATGAAAATATAAAATAGAATTGGGAAAAGACCCCCACCCCTCCCCCTCCAAGATGTGTTGTATTTAGACTGTCCATAGCTGGAAAGTATTATAATTATCACAAATCCATTTTGGGATGTGTTTTTAATTTTATTGGAAGCATCACATATATCTCTTTCCAAATTGAAATACCGTTACTTCATCAAAGATGTATCCTATAATAGAATACTATATATACACCCCTAGGAAAATGTGTCGTATGTCATAAAATGGGGGTACCCGAGGAAGTATGGGGTCTCTTCATCCTCTACCACAACATGTGTGGATAAAACCTCTTCTATATGAATCTATAATAAACATTTATTGAATAAAACATATGAAAATGTTCCCTCATGTAAAATCATTGTGATATTTTCACTAATATTCCATGATCCCATATATGATTAGGTTAATGTTGAGGTGGATCATAGAATTTAGTGAGGATCCCCATTAATGGTAAATTTCAAAGATTAATTGGAAAATATCATGATTAAATTTGAACATACATATGATTAAAATAAATGGAAATAGATTTAATATAATCTTCCATTGATGTATTGTCCTTGACATCTAAATATACATCATCAAAAAATGGTTGTCATATTTTAATTGTGATTGAAAATAATTAAAAAAATTAGGCGAAAATGTTTTAGTATCTATCTCGTGTGGTTTAGATAGAATTTCATGTTTGCCTATAGTACCAAAGGTGTCATATTAGGACTGTTTTGGATTCCTAAATACATAATCATTTCTACAAACAGTATGTCTTCTATGTGTATTTAATTAAAAGATTTGATGATAAAAAAATTAACTTTCAATAATATTTATATACAAAATAATCAATATTTTTTTATTATTTTTAATCACTTATTCAAATTGATCAAAAATAATAATATAATATTTTTGATTTTAAAAAATAAACATTTTATTCTATTTTTTGAGAAACTTAGCGATGATACATTTTTATTTTTATTATTTCCAAATAGGAAAAAAAATTAATTATTAAAAAATTATATTGAATACTAAAACATTCTCCCCCAAAATGGAACAATGATAATAAAGTGGTTGTCCCAATTTCCAATCGAAAATAATTTTTAAATTAACTGCTAATGTTTCCAATTTTTTGACTAGGGTATTATCTTAGTAAAAATGGGTTTTGAGTTTCATCATATTATAGTTTATGTATTTTTGTTTTTTGTAATTTTAAGGTATCCAGATAGTATTCGTTTGAATTTTACTTTTATGGAAACATGATAATGAATAGAAATGAAAATGTACAGTGAATGAATGAAAGAACTTAAATTAGAGGAAAAGATTAATTCCATTGAGATAAATAATAATTTTCATGTGAAATAAATAATCATATTCATTTAGTGGGTGAAATTTTTTCAATTTACTCACCCTCAAATGTTTCTTTTGGTGTGAAAACACTAATATGATTATGATATCCTTAAACATGCCACACATTCCATGCATTCTCATGGGTGAATGGGTGAGAAAAATCTATAATCATTTAAATGAACTCAATGAATAACTAGGAATAAATTAAATATCAATCCTTCCATTAAACAACATGACTCCATTTATATTAAGTTTGGTCAAAATGGGGGAAGACCGAATTTATGATACTATTTGAAGAGTGTGACATTTTTATTGTATTGGGGAGTGACAATTACCTCTCCCACAACTCACATTCAATATATCACTTTAATTAGAGAGGATATAGAATGATAATTAAATTCCATAATTCATAAAAATCATTTGGATTCCACTCTAGGCCATGAATTTTTTTTTAAATATCAATAAAAAATGTAATTCAAATCACAGATACATCACAGAGGAGAGAAACACAAATAAATTAAGGGGTCATGAAAAAAAGTGTCACATAATAAATAATAGAATGAAACATTAAATTAAAAGTTATTAATGAAAGAAATTACTATGTTTTAGAAAAAAACAATTCTTCATAGGCTGAATGAATATGATGGGAGAGGTTGAGATATATTCATAGAAAAACTCTTCTTACTCATATTCTGTGTCATTATGAGATTTGACTTTTGAATGATGGATTATATGTGTGGAGGTGGATCATAATGATTAATTCCAAGGACATTTCCTCTCCCCATTATTGTGTATAAATTTTTTTATAAGAACTAGAGAAGAATTTCTTTAAACACATCATGACTCTAGTAGAAAGAGGATTCTTAGAGATGTGGAAATAATATGGGAATTGTGATATCACAAGGAAAATTTTAATTTTAATAGTGGGCCAGGGCAGACACATTTCTACAAATAGAAATGTAATTTTTATTAAAAATCATATACATATATAATTATATATATACTTGTTTAATTAAATATATACATATCTATAAATATATATAAATTTTAATATATAGATATATATATATAATATATATATATAAAAGTACATATATGTACATGTTATTATATATATATATTAATAATTATTATTATTTTTCTTTTCGATTTTTTGATGAATTAAGATGGGGGATTCGTTTATTCTTCACAAAAGATGGATGGTAATATATATTCATAGATTCACAATATCATCTTCTTTCTTCTATATAATATAGATCCTTTCCTATAGGAAGCATGCCTAGGGTCTTCTTCAGATATGGACCACATGGAAAAAGATACTCTAATGGTGACTCATAATGCTTCTAAATCCGATGAGCGATGAGGGTTTGAATATGGGGAAGGGAAATAGTACTCAACATAGATAGTGATTTGGTTATCGCATAGTGTATTTTTGTTATCATGTGGATTCTATAGTGCTCTATGATGGTCATCGTAGTAAGATCTGGTAGAGACTATAGTAGTAAGATTGGGTTCTTCATAGTACATTAGATACATGGTTTCATCAAAGGGGAAATGTTGGAATATGGTGTGAAAATTTCCTTCAATATTTGGATTATGGTTTCACCATTCATGATTGCGTGGAAGATTAAAATTTATTTTAAGGGAATATTTGTTTTATAGTGTTTTTGGTAGGGTGGTTACGTTTGGCTAGGATGCATCTATATACATTCTGTGGTGGTTATCATGATTTACTAGCCACAGAATGTCTGGTGACCATTACAAGAGTTCATAATTGGTTATTTATGCATTCCAGAGTCAGTTCGTTATCTATAGATGAGGAATAGGAAATGGTGGGGTGGTGGGGCTCTACAAGCGATCACTATGGCGACTATGAGAGGGAGATGTATGCATTGGGGGTCCTATAGATTCGTATACTGACAATGATATGGAAATTTTAGAAGGGCTTCCGTGGTTAGTGGATGGATCCTTGATGATGATATGTATTTTCATTACGGCATGCAATTTATTATTGCATTGTTTTCTAAACAAATTTGGTATACTGGCCATGAATGGTCTTTTTATTTTCTCATTAATTCAAAATAATAATTTTATTTTAATTTTGAATATTTATATAATATAATAAATGATAAATCAATAAAACAACACTTTAATTCTGACAAAAAATTATAAATTTGTACAAAATTTGTTTTCATTTAATTAGTTTCTAAAAATTAAAACCACCATCCTTTAGTTTTAAATAATAAATTTTCAATTATTCTTAAAAAACAAAATTTAATTTAATTTCATAAATGTTTAAATAAATTTAATGTTAAAATAAAAATCATTAATGGATTAATATGCTAAATTCATTCAAATAATTATATTAATGAATAAATATTTATAATTACTTGATGAAAATTATAAAATTATTTTATACAGTAACTATAGGGATTGTTAAATTTAAATAATGGGGTGGATAAATAACTAAAATTAATTAATTAGGGTGTTCAAAAAGTAATTTCCATATTTATAAAAACACAATTTCCCAATAATATAAATAATTGGGTGTATTATGAATGAGGAACATAAAAAATGATTTAAATTTCATCTAACATCAATATCTCCCCTATTTCCCCTTACTGGGCATCTTATCTAACCCTTATATATATTTATTCTCCCTTAGTTATGAATAAATTGTTTATGTATGGATTTTCTAGGAAGAGTAATATGTAAAAATATGATTATAGGAGACGTTGGGGGTCCTTGAAAAAATAAGTCAATTTGTGTCCAGTATCGAAAGGAACTAAACCATAATAGTACACAAGTATGTGTTTATGTAATTTAGCTAATTTCAAACTAAATGTATGAAAAATATATCTATGATAATTCAAGGTCATTACACTAGGTGTCATAATAATGGTTTATTAATCCTTTATAATCTAGAATGAAAAACAAATAATGGGAATTCTAGGGATAATTTTATGGATATCTATACGCATATATATAAGTATAAGTCTAAAGATGAAATAAATTATATTAAAATGTCATGGAATTTTGGTAATAAATAGCTCATGTTGTTTGAAGAACTTATATCATTGTATGGATACAACAAGTTGGTGTGGATCTAACATAGTGGTACCAAGTGGTAATAAATCCAAAAGGGAACTCTGAGATACACTCGATCACTACATGTTGTATGATAATGGGCATTGTTGCAAACCAGTTATAGATCTTACGGGGAATATTTTTTTATTTCCAAAACAATTTATGAACCATAATTAAGGATTTAAATAATGACCATCAATAACATAGGGTAAGTATAAGGTGTCATGGAATCAGAAGTGGTGTTGTTATTTCGACATCCTATAAAACACTTTCCATGATTATGGCATTTTACACTATGAGTATTGTTTCTCAAAATATGGTTTATGGTTATAGTAAATGGTTGGAACTCAAAGGAACCACATTAATTTTATATGAAATGGAAAAATAAATGATTGTACTCATGAGAAACCAAACGTTAAGGGGGATAGATTGTAATATATATTTTCTATTATTAAACAAAATAATAAATCAATGAATCATGATGATCATAAATATGATAAAATGATGCAACATTATTCTATTGATTCATTCATGTGGAAACTCCCAACATCAGTCACTGGTTCTTCTCATCCACTACTTACTGAGAAATGGATTACTACCAATGAAAAGGTATATACTATTCTCCAGTTTTCAGAGCATGAGGTAATCATTTTGGATGCCTATCAATTAGAAGGAAAATAATATTAATGATACAACCTTATTAAGAATATATGCCAATTAAACATAATTGAATACTTGTAAAGGGATGAGATTAATAGGATATTTTACAGTAATTACATCTATCATATTCTATGAAATAATATAGAGGAGGAATATCTAGAGATAAAATATATTGATGGTTAATGTATTTGTATTTGCGAATAAAATTTTTAAAGTCATTCAAAATATGATTTTGTATTAATCATTGACTTAAATAGAAATAAATCATTGGTTCATTGATGGATGAAGAACTCATATCGGATCATAGTTTTCAATAATAGACGTTATATATAATTATTAATTCATTCTATGTTCACTAATGGTAGAAATGTATAGTGGTGATTCAGACCACTCCCTTGATTTTCTTACGAATAGGAAAAGTGAGACTCTAAATAACATGAATAAATAACATTGTGGAATTAATTTACTATCACTTATATGATATAAATTAGAGAATATGGACTATGAGGAATTCATGAATAGAACATGATGGTGTTACATGTAAATTAAGACTATCCAATGATAATATATTTTATATTGGATGTGAAGAAGAATTCCAATGAAACAAATGTTGATATATATCATTAGATTGAACCACTTATGATCAATTGTTTCAAGATCATATAGATGATTCATTATGTGAATATATTCATTTATCCTATGGTAATTTTGAATAAATTGTTAAAAAAACTATAGACGTAACAGGATAAGTTGAAATCTTATGAAATCATGATGGATAAAGAGAATCATCAATTTAGGAACACTTATACTCACATCCAAAGTATTGAAATTCTCTGTTTATTTTATATAAATGAACTCTATGAAAATATTATAGATCATCCTATTATTAAATTTAGTTTGTCTATACCCCTCTATATTGATTTTAGAATAATTAAATCCCAATTGATATTATATCAATACAATGATAAACCATTTCTTCAAATGTTTTTTATATAATATATGATCTTATATTAAGAATAAAAATTTAATTAATGCATTGATGTGTATATGCCTCCATATAGGATTAAATTATGTGTAATAGATACCATCATGGAATTATGAGGTTAATATTTTTCATAAGCTAAATGTCATTGAATCATCCATTTTTGTTTTTTGTAATGAGAGTTTATCAAGATTAACGATAGCTTAAGAGACATTTATGTCTATAAAACCATTTGATTTTGAATATTTTTACATTAAAAATAATAATATGATATCATTTATTATCCCTGGACATATAACAAAATAAAAGATTAAAGCTTACAGTTTATCTTAACATTAATACTGATGAAATTTTAGGTTTTAACTAATTACAATATGAATTAAACATACACTATTTTTATCAAAGAAGATTTACCTATTAATCCTATCTCTAAAATATATTTTGTAGAAGTGCTAAGGTTGAATAGGTAACCACATTCAATTATATATGATTGGGATATGATGTTTACCAATGTGTATGGGCGAAGACTTCGACAACATCTTGATACGATGTTAGGCTTCAACACCGTGTATCATCATTATATAGATAATCATTTTGCGAGAAACATTCAAACCCTATAAGAATATTTTAGGATATTATTTCATGAATTTAAATTTTTTTTGGGAACAAAACCACCATATAGATTAGATTTAAAACAACAAAATCATTTACTAGAGAATTTTAAGGATTCCTTTGGAATCCATTTATTTAAATAATTATATAAATCCAGCATACATGAATGAATTTAGATTAAAAGAGCTACTATGTACTATGATAACTGATAAAATAAAAGTAATTGTTGGAGACATTAAACAAAAATAGGGGTAGAGAAATTTTGATAGAAATGTAATGATTATAATAGTAAAGGAGATATATAATTTAAATATGATGTGAAGGTTTTCTAATGAATATATACCTGAATGAAAGAAGTGAAACTAAAACCTATGTATATTGGTCCATATGAAATTCTTGATCATAATGAAATAATATATTATATCTTTGTACTTACTCAAAGAATCTCTCAACTACATGGTTTGGTATATGTAACACTTTTGAGGGATTAAATACCTGATCCACCCCATATATTTATTTATAGGGTTATACACGTAGTGCATAATCATTCTAATAAGGAACAAATAGTTTTTATTATGCATCAAATTGAGAAATTTTAAAAAAATACCACTCACCTACAAATGCTTTTGGGATAAACTACTAGCACGATAAGGTTACGTAGGAAACAACAGATGAAAGGATGAATTAGTATCATCAGTTGTTTTTTTAAAGAGATTGATATTGTGGGAAAATTCATTTAAATGAGTGTAGAATGTAACACATTGAGATTTTGTGTTTTTTTAAATAAATTTAATCTCTTAAATATTTAATGTGATATAATACACTATGCTTAGAATGAGTAAAAAATAACACCGAGTTTAAATTAAATTTTACATACTATTGAAATATTATTATTTAATATTGTAGTTAGAAAATTTCTATTATGATGGTGGTCATGAATAGTATTAATTATATTTAGAATTTTTTTACACATTATTATATGATGATTTATTTGGTGGAAAATATCTTAGAGATGAAAATAAAATCATTTTAAAAATGATGGAAATAGTTTTCTGAAAATCAATTCTTATGCACAGAATTTTTCATTAGATCAATAAATTTAGAAAATATCTTTTGGTTAATTAATTTAGAGGTTTTAATATATTATATGTACAAATGGTTTTTAAATATAATTATTATCTGTTCTATAGACAAGAGATAATAATAAATCCAATTTTAGATCAAAAAAACATTGTTATTTTTGGACACATTTTTTCTCTTTTGGAGAACATATACAAAAATAATTCATGTATCATTTTTAATATTTATTTTAAAAATTATATTTTTTTATGAAAATTCAATGAAAAACTATTTTGGATTAAATTTATTAAAATTTTATGAAAAATATTATTTTTCGATTAATATTGAAAAATAGTCATATTAATATGCAATTATCATTTCTATTAAACATTTTATGAACATGAAAATTTATAATGTTTTTACAAAAAGGTAAATTAATAAAATTTTATTTATATTAGTCCAATTTAATTTAGTGGAACAATTTTAATACATATTTTTTAAAATATTTTTAATCTTTTAAAAAATTATCTTTGGAGAGTTGTTTTCTCATCATGTTTGCTGGTTTAATTTAAAATATTATTTCCAAAAGTTATGAATGTGATTTATAAACATATATTTTTTATTATCATTATAAAAAATAATATTTATACTACATTCAAGAATAATTTTTCTTTATGTAAAATTAAAAATAGTAAAAGAGTAATTATCATAACTAATGTAAAAAATGGGATTACTGGTGCATTTTACTTAGATGATAACGTTGAAAATGAATAAAAAACATTCACATTACTATTATATATATATATTACCATTTTATAATTTACTATTTATTATCTATATTCATTTAGTTGATTTTATCTTCGAATACATAATTATGTAGGACTCATTTTGGAAATTTTCAAATAGCTTCCATGTGGCTTTATTTCACCCAATTATAAATGGTACCAATACCAAAAACTTAGTCACACCTCTAATGAAATATTTCTCTCCTAACCAAATATATATTACAACTAATATATATAGATATTTTTAATATAATCTGTTACAATAAAAAGTCCAACACTATGGTTCTTAATAAAAATCCAATGCGAGCACTTCTATGTGATGACAATTGTCTTCACTAAGCTCATTCTTTTTCCATATTCTTCATCCACCATCATTTAAATATTAACAGACATAATATAATAATAATATAATATAATATATACTTTTATGTTATTATTCAAATATTATAACCTTTATCCACCTCTACAGCCATCAAATGAAAAATCAATCATTTGATAATGCATACAGCGGACTGCCACCTCATGAACCTCTGCATTTTGATCTCCATCACCCCCATTCATGTATACATAAAATGATCTATTTAATAATTTTATATTAAATTTATAATATTATTATACTTCAATATTAATTTTATTTTACATACTTACTTACTTTTTATTCAATTAGTGATATAATAATGTTTCTTGTGTGTATGGATGAATACCGCCTCATGAAGCGATGTGATTCATGTTCACATAATCTTCTCAATGATGGATGTAAAATATTTTTTAATGAATATAAATTCTATATATGATACCATAATGATTCTCTTGTGGTATTATATATTTTATTTTATTTTTGTCTGTCCATCAAGAAAATAGAAATAGTGTTCCTATGCACCTTTGACATACCTTCTCCATGAATGGTTTATTTACTTTCCTATATATAAATTTCAGGGATTGAAATATATATATATAATAAATATTTATGATTTTTAAATAATTTTTAAAATTTTATAAACTATATAACTACGTTTAAATTAAAATGACCAAATAATCAAAATCAAATTGTTAATGAAAACAAGGCACTAATTACCTGAAACATGATTTTAACATGATATTTTTGACAAACATGTAATAATAGGCCATTTGTATTTAATATATCGTAATATATATATATATATATATTTAAGGTTATAAAATATATTTATTAAGATAATGTATTTATTATACAGTTGGTTTGAGTGTGGATGATAGAATTCGTGACATATGTCAAGAAATATCTTGAATATCTTACATTTTAGGGAGACATAGGAAAATTAACAAATTATATATTTTTTAGAATGTATAAAATATATAATTTAAATAATAAGTCATGAATATCATTATATTTATGATATATAATGTTTCATTAGATGTTATGATTTGTTGGGCCTTACGATTCAAAATATTACCATATTAGTAAAGGATTTCTAGTCTCTTTTATTTCTGAAAGTCATATAGAAATTCAACACTTGAATTTTCTTGACTATATATTTCCCATTGGAAATGTGATATTGTGAATATATATATTTTATTGATTTTTATTGTTCCTTTTTATGTTATTCTATATAAGGGATTACGATTCAAAATAATTGTATAGTAGTAGGTGTGTTTTTTCTCAATTTTAATTCATTGAGAAATATGTTACATTATGAACATAACATATTAATGAGCTGTATATGAATCCCCATTGAAAATTAATATCATGAATTTAATTATTATATTGATACTTTATATATCATTTAATAATACTAATTTCAACGGCTTGTGATTCATTTTTAACAAAGTGGTATTCATTTAATGGCCCAATCTCATCGTATATCAGGACACTATATGTTTTATTTAAATTTATTAAATATTATGATCCATCTTTAATTAACCCATAAATTAAACTCTTATCTTTTTAATTAATGATAACACTTGTTTTCATATAATTTTATTATCTTTATGAACTCATGGTTCAAAAAAAATTCTAATGAATATCAATTATATATCTATCTTCATTGGAAGCATCATTTTATTCTTTATCCATGTTTTCTTAAAACATTATCAAAAAACATAAAAACACTAAAATGTATTTATTAAATAATTTTGGTTTCCAATTATAATGATTTAAAATAAATTAAAAATGATATCTTTATTATAATTTTACTAATCATAGTCTTACAATCTTTTACTGAAAATGTGAAAAGAATTTTCATTTTAACCCAGATGGAATTAATGTTATTTTCTACCATCATGGACACACATTACATTAATGATTCAATTTTATGTTTAAATGGTAACTTCCAATGAAATGGTTTTTGAAAACATTTTAGGTTTTAAAATAGGTTTTTCAATGTTTAAAGGTTATTTCGCTCCTGAAAAGATACAAGTAATTTTTATTTCAAAAAATTTTTCAATATAATATTTTATATTCTTATGTCTATTCTACGTATCTATGTCTTGCAAAATTTTTATGCTCTGATGGATCATATTCACTAATTCCATTAAGAATAATATCTTATAATGTACTAAAATCTTTCTAATTTTTGTATTTTCGATACATTATATGAAGGGTATGGGTTTAAAAAGTTATTCCCATGCTTTCATATGCATCTACTCAATAACTATTTATATATACCTTATTAACCATTACTAAAAATATGAGCTCACAATTTCTTATTTTTCATATCTATAGGTTATGAATAATGATATTACATGGGGTATTTATTTGAAGAGTTTCATACTGAAATATCATTATGTGAGATATTGAAGATATTTCTTGAAATAATAAGATATTGTCCATGACATCAATGTTTGAGAAAATTTTGCTTCATATATATGAAAAATATATCTATGATGAAATAATTACTCTAAATTACATACATTAATTGATATCAATAGAGGGACTATGATAAATACATTTAGGATAATATGGTTCTTAATACATGTCAATAAAAGAAGAATGTATTATCCAATTTTTCTTGATTCGATGAACATTAATGTTTGTATCCCTTTAAATCTATGAAAAACATGTGGATAAAAGTGCATCATTATATTTATTGATGATAATTGTTGAATTTATTATGTATTGTTTTTTATATAATTATTTTGAATTTCAAGTACATGAATTGTTAAAAGATTATAATGGAAAATGAAATAGAGTCTGACTATAAAAACCCAAAACCCAAAAATTAAACAATTTAATATATTCTATAGGTATTGTAATAGATAAATACCTAACAGCATGAAGTTAAAAATGAGTTATCCTAAAAAAATACTCCATAATAGAACATAGTCCTTAAATATAATAATTTAAGAGTGAAAATAATTTCTATTGAATTTATGATTGAAATTGGTTTTTATTTCAATGATTTGAAGATTGTAGTTAAACTTATAGTGTAAAGTCATAATTGATAATTATAATTCCTCAGATAAGAACAAACCCCCTATGAGGTGTGTCCTGGAATTAATCGATCTCTAAATAAATATCAATTTTTTAAATTATACTCTATATTTTGTATATAAAAAAAATTAGAGAAAATATTGTGAGGAAATAGATAAATAAATTTTGATAAGAATCTCAACATTGAGAAAAAAAAATTATCTAATATAAGATAAAATAAGACACTAAAATGTAATGATATATATGATATTTAAAAGATATATGGAAATATTATTTATATTTTAAATTGGATGATGTTTTTAATGAATATTATGAAATAATAAAAAATTCATAAATTATATAAATTTCGTGATATGATGAAGATTATACAGCTTAGTTGGGTTTTAAAACATATCACAGTGGATTTAAATCCATATTTATAGAACTATATATGGTAATGGAGGTTTATAAAATAAATTTAACATGTGATATGCCTTTAACAACATGAAAATAATGTAAGAGGATAAATTAATATGTATATTTAATTTTTACAATATAGACAATATCATATAAAGAGTCAAAGAATGATGATTCATGGATACAATGCACAAGTGAGGGGACACAGTAGAATAAAAAACTATACTAGGGAACTTATAATGTTATATAAACACAAAACTTTAATTGAATAAAAGTAAATATTAATGAAAATAATTTTAGACACACATTAATTTTTCTTAATATAAATCTTTATTGGTATGTAAATGTATAATAAAAAATAATAATATTATGTTTTGTGGACATTTTAATTAATAGTTAGGATTTATTCAATCATAATCTTCCTATAATTCGAAATTATAAATGACTAAGAATGATTTCATAAATCGATACAAAAATAGGATTCATGAATGAAGTCCTTATGGAGGATGTTAATATTAAATTATTGTTGTGTAATTTGACTAGTAGTGGGGGGAAATTGTTTTTAGATTGAAAAATACATTATACAATATTAAATACCCCCTACTTCAATGGTATGATCATATTGAATCATATATGAAGAAACTGTAATTTTAACTGTTCGGTGTCGATTATAACTACTATTTAATGTTATACAAGAAAAAAAATTATTGTTTTGATCATTGTGTATGATGTAATATCAAATGAATAAAATAATGTGGATGTAATTTATTATTTTAATTAATAATAATTTTAATTTTTAATGATTAAAAGTGGAAATTATTTCCATAGATGATAATTAATCCAAAAATAAGGATACACATTATCTTTAACACTAAATATAAAAACTATCTAGTTTTGAAGTTCAATATCGATGATTAAAATTATATGTTAACCCCTATTATAGTTTTAAAATAACTTTGGATTCATGATAATTATATGTTAGTGGATCTTCCATTTATAAGAGGATAATTTTCTGTAGTTTGTAGTGTCACCACCATGAATTTATAATGATACTAGTTTTTTATTAGTTTCAATGAACTTATGAGAAGTTCCTCTTGATAGTAAATAAAATAATCTGGATTATTCAAGTAACACCCACCCATGGTTTGATATTTGATATAGATAAATAAATTTTCTTCTCATCTGTCTCAAATACTAATTGTATTATTCAAGTGGGTGACTGAAATTATCAAAGTGGAGCTGAATTATACATTAGAACTAAGTGACTTGGGTTGTTAGTTAATGATCAAGAGATTATATATATTATCACAACATATTCAGAACACATTTATGTTGATATATGAAAAACCATTGTGGATAATACAACACTTGGAAGATTATATAAATGATATGAATCACATAATCGTTTTATATTGTGATAATATGAGTGATATAAAACATTTAAATAATTCATTTCACCACTCCCATAAAATCAAATTTAGATCATATATCATATAATTAATGAAAATGTGGAATAAGGAATAATCAATATGGAGTATCTTGATACTTATTAATAAGAGGTGCATTTTATATCTAATACCTTGGCTACTCATGTGTTACAAAAAATAGATATTAATTAGTTAATAGCCACATCCCACAATTTCGGGAGGACTGAAAATATCCCCCCTCCCAAATATATTGGTTACTATATTTTGTTTTTTAATATTTTTAGTGATGAGACTTTTATTATATAAATGTTAAAAGATTGGGGTTGATAATAACCATGAATAATGATGCATGATTTTAAAGGCATGATTTTAATTTAATAGATATAATTATATAATATAATATTTCTTCTATTAATATATTGATCACAATCTCATGTATGCTTGGAGACATGATCGATGGATCCTTCCATAGAGATATAGTTTGAGGCTCTACATGACTAGGCAGTATAAAAGGAATCCTTCAATTTAAATTTATTATCAAGGTGGAATTGTTATAGTAGGGGAAGAGAAAAAATAATGGGGGAAAATTAATGGAAGCATTCACATGTTTTTTAATTAAAAAAATAGAAAAGGGTTGAATATTTGAACCAACAATTACATTGTTGGATTTTTTTCAATTGATATTTTTATCAATTAATTGATTTATAATGTTTTATAAATAGAACACTTACATAATTCCCTATTTGTTCATAATATTTTCTTCATTTTTATGACTATGGGTGGACAAGAATATTTTTTTTAAAAGACTACTCTATGTATGCATAAAATTTATTTTGATTCTATAAGGGTTTTTCATGGGAAATGATGATTTTATATGACTTTAATAAGGATATCATAAGACTTGTTAGTGAAATGCATTTGACTTGGCATTAAAACAAGTATGTAATTTGCTGGTTATTTTAATAAGTGTATATAAATTTAATAATATTGTTGTAATTTTGTAAATCATTTGGTGGACATCATAACACTTTTGGGAAAACATAATACATTTTGTGGTGATTATAATACTTTTTATGGACATTTTAAGGAATATCAAAAAACATATCATTTACCACTTTTGGAAAATTCTCAAAGATATGGAAGCGTGTGGATGAATTGATCCTTGTATGGTTTTAGGTAGTTATATATGGTGACATTAGTAATAGTTATATAATTGAAAATATAATATCAATATTAAATAAGGATTATTTGGAAATTTTATTTGTGATTTAAAATATATATTGATTTATTGATGGAAATGAAATCATTCATTAATGTCTATATATATTTATATAAATACATGGGGATATTATAAATCATACATTAAAAATTATTGTTCAATCAAGAGGAAAAAAACACATTTATTTTTGGCATCCATGAAGATCAATATTTAAGGGAATGAATATGAGGATTACAAAACATTAAATAGAAGGATGAATTAGTGTTGCGTTTATGGATATTCTATTTTAAAAATATTAATATAACTATGTCTTGAATATGTTGAATAAAATAGAATATCATTGTTTTATTTGGGTGGTTTTACATATCAATTAATCATGGGAAATAATTTTGATAAATAGTACTTGAAAAATTAAAGGAAAATAAGATAGATGGTTTTTCACAATAATTATAAAAGTATCTATGTGAATATATGAACAAAATATGGTAAAATAAATAAAACGTGCTAAGATAGAGATTTAATGAATATGATTAAATAATTATAATAACAACCTCATCAGATTGGTTTCCACATAATATTATTAAAAATACTATAAGAAACAAGTGTTTTCATTCATTTATTTGTGATCCTTATACTAACATTGTCATGAAATATTGTGTGAAGAAGAATTTACCCTCGGATATGATTTGAATCCATATTATACGTGCATAATCAATTGATTGAATAATATTAAAAATGGGTATTTTGGAACACTATCTTTTTATTCTTCTTGGACTAGCTGTTTTTATTGATATTTGTAAAACACATATGTCCTCGCAACATCATTCATTTTATGGAAAGTTTGTTATTTTAAATAAATCATGAATATAATTAATATTGATAACATAAGGATAATATATATTATAATAATAATAAAAACATAACACCATAATTCACCCCCATGGTGTATTAGTATATAGGTTTCACCATACTGGACATAAATATTAATATTGATGAATTTTAAACATAAAACATTCTCTAATAACTTCAAGGATATGATGAATAATGTCTTCATAGATAACCATGATAAATATATATTATTATTTATATATTATGTTGTAATATATTCAATTTCTAATTAAGTGAATCGTTATTATTTTAGTATTATTCTTTAATACATTATTAAAGAGAAATAGGTTTCCAAATATACAATAATAGAACTTTGGATGAATAAAGTATCATGATTTCATAATGTAAATCCAAATGAGAGAATATATCAATATTTTAAATATATATTTGATTATATATTGACCTATATCAACCATAATAATTATGATACACAGTTTTCATTCATAGTTTAGATTCAAAGAATGTGGTGTGATATATTTCTCAAAAAAAATAAACTAAATATGTTAAATCTAAAGGGTGGTAATTTTCATATGGACAAATGAATGCTCATATAATATCCAAGATAATACAATATGGTTGGTCACCAAAACTATACAAATATCACTTTTATGTGTGGATGTATATGTGATATACATCAATATTTAATTATAGGGTTTATGATGTTTTCTCATGGAATATGACATGAGGGTAGCTTATTTCTCATGAAATATAATTCTTGAGGATAAAAATCCAAAAAACATATAATTCTAACCCCTCCATGAAAATATTTTCATAAAAGGAAAAATTAAATTACATATATTGTAAAAAGTGAGGGATATATACTTTTTGAAATATGTTTAAAATTATTTTCACCCAATAGATATTGAATATAAATAAGGATAATGACTGCACTATACATAAACACCTTTTAATGAAATACATGTCTTCTAATTCTCTATGTTAAAATGATAATTATTATAACACTATTACTCTAGTAACCTAAAGTCAGTGGTTATCATAATAAATTTGAAAATTATTTAAGATATCACATCTATATGGAATAGATATTTTGGTAGTTTAGGGAAACTTGATAAAAACATGATTTTAAAACTGCAAATGAAGAACATGATATAAAACTAAAAATTATTATTATAAAATAATTATTTAATCTAATATGTTCCTCAAATAATTTATATACCACATCATGTTATATTTGGGAATATAAAAAAATAGTAAGTTCAAATTCCCATTATACGAAAGCTTACACCATAATCTATCTTAAAATAAATGAATCATGAATAATATTATAGAGATAAACAAAAATCATATATTCTGCATAAGTAATATAACAAATTGAGAATATATCCTGGGATGATAAAAACATACATAATCACGTGGAAAATATTAACTAGTATCTCAATTATTGAATGATTAATTTCAAACATCGATCTTATAATTAACGACCCATGTTTGTAAATGATATCAATATGGGTATGCTGAAAAATAATTCCCAAACTGGTTTGTCTCACAATACATAATTATGTATTAAGGGGTAATGACTAGACAGAAAATTCACATACTTTGTCCAATTAATTATACATATTAATTATGTCAATAAAAATTATATACATAATTGTTAACATTTTCATATTCAACAAATAACATATGATATGTCAATATTTCCCCCATGAACCACTGAAGTAACATATAAATTAAATTTTTAAATTAATATGTTTGATGGTATCATTATATTATATCATAATTAAATTAAAATATTCCTAAAGGGATTTGGACATAATTGAATGTATTTTGAAATGTCAGTATAAAATTTAATGTGGAATGTACACATTTCCTTTTAAAATTACTTATTTAAAATATAGAAAGCTCTATAATATTATGAATTTAAAAAGAAAACTATGTAAATTTTTTATGTAATCTATAAGATGAATAATATAAATAATGAGATGAAAATCAATTCACTTTTTAAATGAAAAAGTTATCATTTTATTTACATATTTGGTAAAATGTATATTGTTTGGAAAAAAATAATATTCTATTTAAAATATTATGTCAAAATTAAAAAATGACTAAAAATGAATAATAATAAATCATTGTACTATAAGGCCCTGACCTTAAACCTTACTTAATATTGAAATAAATGAATAATTCACATTGATGATCTTTTTAGTTTTAGAGTTTTACAGAATTAGGACATAACTATTACATCTCAAAAGATTACAAAGTAGACACTTCTACTATTTTTCCATAAAATAAAAAAACCTTTTAAAAAGAGAAATGTCTAGTTCCATTTTTTATATAGCATGACTTTCCCTTGATCCCATCCTTGACCCTATTCCACATTAAGTCATGTGGAAAACATTTCAAAAAAAACTTGGGGTGAGCATAAAGTGCTGAGTAAGGGATACACAACGAATGAAAACTGTTGGTTTTTCAAACATCAAGTAGACCATGTATAACTTTATCAAAGTAATACCTTCACCTTCATGAAGT
This sequence comes from Viscum album, assembly GCA_963277665.1. Taxonomy (NCBI): domain Eukaryota; kingdom Viridiplantae; phylum Streptophyta; class Magnoliopsida; order Santalales; family Viscaceae; genus Viscum; species Viscum album. The sequence continues at coordinate 1,400,623,367 of OY728150.1, forward strand.
AGTAAAAACTCTTCACTGAATAAAATATCATTACTTACCCTTTTGTAACCAAAGGATTACCATAAAACCCATATAAAGAACACATAACATATAAAGATAACTTGGTACATAAACATACTTAAGTGAAATAACTATACGGTCGACTTCCACACATATCACTTAATGGAATAGCCATATGGTCAAATTCCATACATACTTAATGGCATAGCCATACGGCTGACTTCCATAGCCAATGCATTTGAGGTTATAATGTAACCACCCGTCCTGGTATTCACGTCACCACTAGTCATATGGTTTATCACGTAACCACCCGTCAAATGTCCAAGTACCAATATAAAATCATAAAACATAAAACCAATATAAAGGAATGATAATATTTCCACATTTCAATCACAATATATAATTTAAATATATTGACAAAATAGAATCCTTTATCAAAACCATTTTCAATTCCAAAATACATAGAAGAGTATATGGTATTTATTTTATCTTAAAAACATTACGGCTTGTTGAGGAAGCCAAAGACCAAATAATACTCGTGGTGGAGGAAAAGGTCGTTGTCACCACGTAAGTTAAAAAATACATTCCTTTTTTTCGTTTATTAAAACTCTTCATAGAAAAAGATTCCTTCTGTACAAAAGTAAAAGTCAAAGGGGTTTATACACCGTATAAAAGAGTGTTGTGTATAAAACAAAATATGCCTCAATGAAAGGAGATTGAGACGAAGTCCCTTACCTCGGGTCCGACTTGACTCGATTGTTCTTTAATGTCCTGAATAATAAAATTGAGTTAATTTCTATTTTCTTAAGATCCTTTTTCAAGTTCATTATTCCTTTTATATCACTTATTTCTATGTTATAAACATTATGTAACCATTTATGTTAATAATGTTTGTTTTGTCGATATATGGTTCATAAGTCGAAAGTGAATTTCATACAATTACATGTTGTTCATGTGGTCAAAGGTTCTTTATATCCAGAATGAAATTCCTGATTTTGATATCATATATATCATATTCATATATTTATAATATTACATAATCATTTAGTGGTAAGAAATGAAATGCACCATTCATGGAGACGGTAAGCCGTACGTACGCATGAACACTACTTTCATTTCTTTGCGATATTAATGGAATTAAAACTAAATGATAGGTATGTATATATTAATTACAGAATTATATTCATCATTTAGATGTATCATTCATCACATATATCCATTATATACATGTACTTATAATTCTACATTACATTTGGGGATAAGAAATGAAATGCACCGTTCATGGAGACGGTAAGTCGTACGTACGCATGAACGCCACATTCATTTCTATCTCATACATTAATGGAAATAAATAATAATGATATAGAGGTATATTATAATTCCAGTATAACATCATATATAATAACTTTAAATCCATCCTTTACACGTCCCACATATGGCATTAACGAATCACATCACTTTGAGGGGGTGGTAGTCCGAACATCCTTAAATGAAGATATCGCGTTTACCCATAATAGAAACTATAAAAGGTATGCCCAAATTATAAAATACAGAAGCTTAAAGAAAAACATAAACATATTATATATCATATATAAATATAGTGTCATCTTAATGGCCACCTTTGAAGGTGTTAAAAGAATGTTGAACAATCATCGTTTCGGATGGCAGAAATTCGCCATCCAAGGAAACAGTATGTTCTTTAACCATTAGATGTAGGTGTGTGTAAGTGTAGCTCAAATACTTATTATAACAACATCCTAGTATATTGAGGATACTGTAGTTGTTACAAAAGAAAATAATAATAAGAGTTTAGGGGGTTGGATAAGCAAAATAAAACAAAACGACTCAAAAGAATACATTACCTCAAAATCGGGTAACTCCATTTGGTTTGAGCTCAGAGGCTTCCTTAGGAAGACTTCTTCCCAAAGTGAGGCTTCAAGAAGTAAGATAGGGAAGTTTAGAGACAAAATGGGCAGAGTTTGGCCGAGAAAAAGTCTTTGGGAGTGTGGGTAAGGAGGAGGATGTGGGGGCATTTTATAAGAGGAGAGGAGAGGCACTCTTGGAAAGTAAGAAAAGGTTACATTATTTTAGAATGAGTTTCGGATTTTAATGGTCCCACTTTGATGTGTTTTTAGGATAAGGTGATAAGGGTTCTAAATACACCCATTTAATAGGTTTTTTCCATGTTTAGGACTTATATTTTACATTATCTTTGCATTTTATTTAAATCCATTATTAATGAGGTAATCACTTCATCATCATGATGTCATAAATAATTTAATTTATTTACTGTCTAAAAATTATAAAAAAAAATATCATGATGTAGGAAATATTCTTAAATTTATAATAAATATTTATAGTCAAAAATATGACTTGTATAACCCGATGTAAAATTTTTTTTAGTAAAACATTTCATGTTTGTGTCATTTTTACTTTAACATTTAATAAAAAGTTATTTATGTCATTTCCCAACCAAAGTGGCTCCATGGGGTCCCCAAGTTGACCCATAGATTGTCGTGGTCGGATATGACACTTAAAATTAGGGTAGGACATGTGTCAAGCTCATCTCATATTATTAAAACATTATTTTTACCTTAGACTACACTAATTACATCTAATCGTGATTAAGAACTTAAGAGTTTCTATTCACCAAAAAATTATTTTAATCTCATTGAACCACATTTTACTTCTTAATGACAATAATATATGTAGGATTTTTAAAATTCAAAACACATATGTGGTAAAATTTCATTTAAATGAAAATATCAGTTTTTATAACTACCACTTAGTGGTTTCACTATTCATCAAAAATGGAAGTTTTTCAGAAAAATACCAAAAATTATCCCTAAGCTATATTTGATATTACGAATTCAAAAATGAAGTCTATTTTAAAAAATTAAAAACATATAAGTCACATTAATTAATTTAATAATTAATTTCCACTGTCATGACAAATAGCGTGTTTTTATGAAATAATAAGTATCAGAAGATTGACACAAGTTTAAGTCCGATTTCAAAGTGAAATTAATTCCAACGACCACTATTGGATTTAATGGTAAAAATATTTTCTAATTTAACATTAAAACCAATTCAAATGATAATATAATCATATAAATAAATTATATTAAAAATAGGTTTTGATTTAAAATACAACATTTTACACTATTCATAAAAAAATGAACGTTATCGGAAAGATACCAGAAATTTACACAAAGAAAAATTTGATGTCCCGATTCTAAAGAAGAGTTATATTTGGTCTAATAGAATTTATAATATTGATAAAAACTATATTTTATGACGGTTCGCCATCAAAATGTGATAAGTGAACCTTTAGTGAAAATTATGGTATAAATGCCTAAAATTGAATTCTTTCCATATTTTAAGCCTTTATCTTTTATTGGATAAATGTAAAAACATTTAAAAAACATATATAATAATATTTTAGTTATTTATATCCATTCCCGCCAATACAACGGCTTCATGTTAACTACCATTTAATATAATATTATTATATTACTAGTGTGCAACGTAAGTTTTCAAAGAAACTCATCGTTGCGTATCAGGTATGCTATCAAACATAGCAGCCCCTTTAAAGTAAAATTAATATTTAATTCGCAAATATTAATAAATATGAAAATGTATTATTCTTTATTTACCTGGGATGTTACATCCTTCCCCCCTTTTGGGAATTGGGTCCTCACAATTATATTCACTTATCAAAATAAGTGGGCGTATTTATCCCTCATAGCATTTTCAGATTCCCACGTTGCCTCTTCAACCATATGGGTTTTCCACAAAACTTTTACCTGGTGGATTACCTTATTTCGCAAAACTTGCTCATTTCGGTCAAGAATCTGGACTGGTTGTTCTTCATAAGAGAAATTCTCTTCCAACTGAATAACCTCTGGGCTCAAAACATGAGATGGATCTGGCATATACATTCTCAGCATCGAAACATGAAAAACATTGTGTACCTGAGATAAACTCGGAGGTAATGCCACTCTGTATGCAACTGATCAAACTCTCTCCAGAATTTCATATGGCCCAGTGAACCTTGGAATCAACTTTTCTTTCTTACCATATCTCATCACACTTTTCCAAGGAGAAACCTTGAGTGAAACATTATCACATTCCTCGAAATATAGATCCTTCCTCTGGTTATCCTTATAACTCTTCTGCCTGCTTTGAGCTTTTCTTAAGTGTTTTTGAATCAACTGAACTTTTTCTACCATCTCTTCTACCAATTATGGTCTCATCAGCTTCCTTTCACCCACTTCATCCCAAAATGATGGAGTTCAACACCGCTTCCCATATAATGCCTCAAATGGTGCCATCTGTATACTGGAATGAAAACTGTTATTATAAGAAAACTCAACCAAAGAATGATGTGGGTCCCATCTTCCCTGATCATCCATCGAACAAGCTCGTAGCATATCCTCCGAGGTCTGAATTTTTCCTTCTGACTTCCCATCTGATTGAGGATGAAAAGCTGTACTAAAATTTAATTCTGTACCCAACGACTTCTGAAGGCCTTTCCATAAGTTAGAAGTAAACCTAGGATCACGGTCAGATACAATGGAGTGAGAAATCCATGTTACCTGCCTATCTCCTTAAGATACAAACATGAAAGTTGATCTAGGGAAAATTTATCTCGTATAGGAAGGATATGAGAAGATTTAGTCAAGCGATCAATAATAACCCAGATTGAATTATTACCTCGAGATGTATTCGGTAATCCCACAACAAAGTCCATGGATATATTCTCCCATTTTATCTCTGGAACTGGTAGAGGCTGAAGCATCCCTTTCGGTAACTACCGCTCTACTTTAACCTACTGACAAGTCAAACACTTCATAGTAAAATCAGCAATATCTCTTTTCATTCCATCCCACCAGTAATACTCCCATATATCTTTGTACATCTTAGTGCTTCAAGGATAAAATGAAAAAAGAGAACTATGAGCTTCACATAACAACTCTCTCTTCAACTTTGAATCACAAGGCACCCACAATCTCTTCCCAAATATCAAAACACAATCACTATCAATGTTCAATTCATGCAACTTACCTTTCTGTACCAGCTCTACCTTTTTCTGCAACTCACTGTCTTGCTTCTGTGCTTGCTTCATTCTGTCTGATAGAGAAGATCTCACTGATACCTAAAACAAAATAGAAGGACATCGTGCACCAACAACTTCTATGCCAAAGTTAATCAAATACTTAACCAAAGGATCAAGTTCCAAACGCAACATCATTAATGAAGCATTATTTTTCGACTCAAAATATCAGCAACTTTATTAGATTTTCCCAGATGGTAGTGAATTGTACAATCATAATCCTTGACTAATTCCAGCCATCTACTCTGTCTCATGTTCAATTCTTTCTGAGTGAATATATACTTTAAACTTTTGTGATCAGTATATATTTTACACTTCACTCCATACAAATGATGCCTCCAAATATTTAAATAAAAAACAAAAGCAGCTAATTCCAAATCATGTGTAGGTTAATTTACCTCATGAGTTTTCAACCGACGTAAAGCATACGCAATTACCTGATCATTCTGCATAAGGAAACAACCAAGTCCCTTCAACGAAGCATCACTGTATATAACAAAGTCACCATTCCTGGAAGGAAGTTCCAAAACTGGAGCATTCACCAATATTCTCTTCAACTCCTTGAAACAATCATCACATTCTTTTGTCCAATTGAACATAACACCCTTACGAGTTAACTTAGTCATTGTACTAGATAACTGTGAAAACTTTTCAACAAACCATTGGTTGTAACCTGCCAAACCAAGAAAACTACGGATCTCAGTTAGATTTGTGGGTCTTGGCCATTCTTCAACAACTTTTGTTTTAGCAGGATCAACAGTTATTCCATCTTTTGAAACAATGTGACCCAGGAAAGAAATTTGTTGTAACCAAAACTCACACTTCCTGAATTTTCCATATAGTTTCTTTTTTTTAATGTTTGCAAGATAACCCTTAAATGAATTTAATGCTCCCCTTTACTTTTAAAAGGCAACAAAATATCATCAATAAAAACAACCAACATTTTTCACCTGAGTCAACTCAGCCATCACTGCAACAAACTATTTAGTTCTGATTCTAACCATCTCAGGATACTGATTTGAAAGTCCATTTCCCTCTGTATGCCTTCCCATAAAAGTAGTTCTATTTCCTCTACGAAAAACCATTATTAACATAGAAATATCTTAAGAGAAGCAACATGGAAATCTTTAAATGCTATATCATTTCAATCATACCATAAATTAACTTATAATTTTACACTTTTCTAACTCATAAATTTGTCTAAACCGACCTCTGATACCAACTATAAGGCCCTGGCCTTAAACCTTACTTAATATTGAATTAAATAAATAATTCACATTGAGGATCTTTTCATGTTTAGAGTTTTAGAGAATTAAGACATCACTATTACATCTCAAAAGATTACAAAGTAGACACTTCTACTATGTTTCCATAAAATAAAAAAAAACTCTTAAAAATAGACATGTCTAGTTCTATGTTTTATATAACATGACTTTCCCTTGATCCCATCCTTGAACCTATTCCACATTAAGTCCTGTGAAAAAAATTTCAAAAAAAAAATTGGGGTGAGCATAAAGAGCTCAGCAAGGGATACAGAAAGAATGAAAACTGTTAGTTTTTCAAACATCAAGTAAACCATGTATAACTTTATCAAAGTAATACCTTCACCTTCATGAAGTAGTAAAAACTCTTCCCTGAATAAAATATCATTACATACATTTTTGTATCCAATGGATTACCATAAAACCCATATAAATAACACATAACATATAAAGGTAACTTGGGACATAAACATACTTAAGTGGAATAACCATACGGTCGACTTCCACACATATCACTTAATTGAATAGCCATACGGCCAACTTCCATACATACTTAATGGAATAGCCATATGGCCGACTTCCATACCCATTGAATTGGAGGTTATAACATAACCAGCCATCCTGGTATTCACGGCACCACCCGTCATATGGTTTATCACGTAACCACCCATCAAATGTCTAAGTACCAATATAATGTCATAAAACATAAAACCAATATAAAGGAATGATAACATTTCAACATTTCAATCACAATATATAATTTTAATATATTGACATAATAGAATCCTTTATCAAAACCATTTTCAATACCAATATACATAAAAGATTATATGGTATTTATTTTATTTTAAAAACATTACGGCTTGTTGAGGAAGCCAAAGACAAAATAATACTCGCGACGGTGGAAAAGGTTGTTGTCACCGCGTACGTTAAAAAAAATATTCCTTTTTGACATTTAGTAAAATGCTTCGTAGAAAAAGATTGCTTTTGTATAAGAGTAAAAGTCAAAGGGGTTTATACACCATATAAAATAATTTTGTGTATAAAATGAAATATGCCTCAATGAAAGGAGATTGAGACGAACTCCGTTATCTCGGGTCCGACTTGACTCGATCATTCTTTAATATCTTGAATAATAAACTTGAGTTAAATCATATTTTCTTAAGAAAGTTTTTCAAGTTCATTATTCTATTTATATTACTTATTGCCATGTTATAAACATTATGTAACCATTTACATTAATAATGTTTGTTTTGTCGATATTTGGTTCTTAAGCCGAAAGTGGTCTTCTTACAATTACATGTCGTTCATGTGGTCAATGGTTCTTTATATCTAGAATTCCATTCCTGATTTGGATATCATATATATCATATATATCCAGAATATGCGTGTATTTATAATATTACATAATCATTTAGAGGTAATAAATGAAATGCACCGTTCATGGAGACGGTAAGCCGTATGTACGCATGAACGCTACTTTCATATCTTTTCCATATTAATGGAATTAAAACTAAATGAGAGGTATGTATATTTTAATTCCATAATTATATTCATCATTTAGATGTATCATTCATCACATATATCCATTATATACATGTACTTATAAGAGTACATTACATTTGGGGATAAGAAATGAAATTCACCGTTCATGGAGATGGTAAGCCGTACGTACGCATAAACGCTACTTTCATTTATATCTCATACTTTAATGGAATTAAAAAAATAATGATATAGAGGTATATTATAATTCCATTATAACATCATATATAATAACTTTAAATCCATCCTTTACACATCCCACATATGGCATTAACGAATCAAATCACTTTGAGGGGGCGGTAGTCTGCACTTCCTTAAATGAAGATATCACATTTACCCATAATGGAAACCATAAAATGTATGCCCAAAATAAAAAATACATAAGCCTAAGGAAAAAATAATGATATTATATATCATATATAAATATAGTGTCATCTTAATGGCCACCATTGAAGGTGTTAAAATAATGTTGAACAATCATCGTTTCGGGAGGCCGAAATTCTCTATCCACGGAAACGGTATGTTCTTTTACCATTCGATGTAGGTGTGTGTAAGTGTAGCTCGAATACTTCTTATAAAAACATCCTAGTATATTGAGGATACTTGAGTTGTTAGAAAATAAAACAATAAAAAGAGTTTAGGGGGTTGGGGAAGGAAAATAAAAAAAAGGACTCAAAAGAAGACATTACCTCAAAATCGAGTATCTCCCTTTGGTTTGAGCTCAAAGGCTTCCTTGGGAAGAATTATGCCCAAAGTGAGGCTTCAAAGAGTAAGATAGGTAAGTTGAGAGACAAAATGGGCAGAGGTTGTCCGAGAAAAAGGCTTTGGGAGTGTGGGTAAGGAGGTACAGGTGGGGGCCTTTTATAAGAGGAGAGGAGGGGCACTATTGGAAAGTAAGGAAATGTTACTTTATTTTAGAATGAGTCTCGGATTTTAATGGTCCCACTTTGATGTGTTTAGAGGATAAGGTGATAAGGGTTAGAAATCCACCGATAAAATAGGTTTTGGCCATGTTTAGGTCTTAGATTTTACATTATCTTTCCATTTTATTTAAATCCATTATTAATGAGGTAATCACGGCATCATCATGATATCATAAATAATTTAATTTATTTAATATATAAAAATTAAAAAAAAATATAATGATGTAGGAAATATTTTTATATTTTTCATGAATATTTACAGTCCAAAATATGACTTGTATAACCTCATGTAAAAATTGTTTTAGTAAAACATCTCATGTTTGTGTCATTTTTACTTTAACATTTAATAAAAAGTTATTTATGTCATTTCCCAACCAAAGTGGCTCTATGGGGTCCCCAAGTTGACCCATGGATTTTCATGGTCGGCCATGACACATACAATGAGGGTAGGACATGTTTCATTCTCATCTCGTATTATTAAAACTTTATTTTTACCTTAAACTAAACTAATTACATCTAATCGCGATTTAGAACTTAAGAGTTACTATTCACCAAAAAATTATTTTAATCTCATTGAAAAACATTTTACATCTTAATGAAAATCATGTATGTAAGAGTTTTGAAATTAAAAACACATAAGTGGTAAAATTTCATTTAAACGAAAAAATAAGTTTTTATAAGTACCACTTAGTGGTTTCACTATTCATAAAAAATTGAAGTTTTTCAGAAAAATACCAAACCTTCACCCTAAGCTATATTTGATATTCCTAATTCAAAAATGATGTCTATTTTACAAAATTCAAAACATATAAGTCACATTAATTAATTTAATAATTAATTCTCACTGTCATGACAAATAGCGTGTTTTTATGAAACAATAAGTATCAAAAGATTGACACTAGTTTATGTATGATTTCAAAGTAAAATTAATTCAAACGACCACTATTGGATTTAATGGTAAAAATATTTTATAATTTCACTTTAAAACCAATTAAAATGATAATATAATCATATAAATAAATTATATTAAAAATAGGTTTTGAATTGAAATACAACATTTTACACTATTCATTAAAAAATGAACTTTATCGGAAAGATACCAAACATTTACACAAAGTAAATTTTGATGTCCTGATTCTAAAGAAGAGTTATATTTGGTCCAATATAATTTACAATATTGATCAAAACTATATTTAATGACGGTTCGCCATCAAAAGGTGATAAGTGAACCTTTAGTGAAAATTAGGGTATAAATGCCTAAAATTGAATTCTTTCCGTATTTTAAGCCTTTATCTTTTATTGGATAAATGTAAAAACATTTAAAAAACATATATAATCATATTTTTTTATTTCTATCCATTCCCGCCAATACAACAACTACAGGTTAACTACCATTTAAAATAATATTATTATATTACTAGTGTGCAACGTTAGTTTTCAAAGAAACTCATCATTGCGTATCGGGTACGCTATCAAACATAGCAACCCCTTTAAAGTAAAATTAATTCTTAATTCGCAAATATTAATAAATATTAAAATGTATTATTCTTTATTTACCCGGGATCTTACATGTATAGTTTTAAAATAATTTTTAAAATCTTATTTTTGATAATATATACATGGAAGTAAAATATTCCTGACAGTAAAGAAAAACAATGTAGTCTTTTTTTAAAGGTATCAGTTATGTATTTTGATTAAATAGGGAGATTAAAATGAAATGAGAACATATTATTTCTAGAAATATGTTTTTTATATTATATTAAATATTATTTTTTGATATAAATAATATAATTTTGTCATCATAATATTAATCATAAAGAATCCCTAAAAAGTGATACTATAAAATAAAATGTTTATCGATGTGGTATTATTTAATAATAAACCGCAATAAATAAATAGCATAAAACAAAACCAAAAATAAAATTAATATAAACATATTCATGAGATCACATATAAATTGGGATTTATTCACACTATATGAAAGAAACAAGTGGGGAATATGTAATATGTATCACAAAGTAATAGTTAGATGAGAACCCCTAACCAGAGGCAGGACATTCTTGTTATGTGATTATATCCTTATGTATAATAAATAAAAAAAATTTATAAAACAAATAAAAACAATTTTAATTTATAAAATATAATTTAGTATGCACTTAAAACATCTTATCACATGTATTTAATAAATCATTATTAAATTCATTATTCTAGGTTACAAATTGTTTCATTTTTCACAAATGTTTCAGTTCAGGTGTTTTGGTCCATGAACATTAAGAATGGTCTCATTATCTATATAATTGAAATCATTTTATATTAAACTAATTATTACATAATATAACATTTATTCTAAATTAATTAATCATTCATGTAATAATAATTATAACACCACTCGTGTGTGTAGTATAACTTACGTTAGTAATTGTGTGCTATAAAGAATGAATGAGTATGAACATGTTGAGGTATAACATTAATATAACATTTGAATAATAATATTATTTTAATTTATAGTACATAAATATTAATTATATAAAATATTTGGACATTCCATTAAAATGATACTAAAATATGAATAATGAATCAAGATGTATGTTGTTTTTACGTACTCATGAACAATTAACCAATTTTACAATGATAAGGAAGAAAACAAGGTATATAATATTCTGTCATAAAATAATTACCATTACATCACTACTATCATATATATTATTTAAATTCAATATTATAACCAACCATTAGAGGAGGTTCTTGAAAATGAATCACATTTTACTTTAGAGGGATAGTCCACATATATCAAAAATAAGTAATTTCATTTACCATTAGGTTAAATAGAGGTAAAAAATTGATTTCCCAAAATAATAAAAAAATTTTATACTTGGTTATTTATTTTTGGATTTATATAATATATTTTACGGGATTATAGGAATAAATAAACATTGAATTAATTGGGTATGATTATTATTTCTTAGGTGAGTGTACCCCATTGGCGTACAATTTAATCCTTCTTCGGGATATGATATGGTATGAATGGAATATATATAATGAAGATAATGCATTTAGGAATATTTTTTGTTTTGTATTGTAAAATATTGGGGGCTCACAGAATGGTATTTTGAGTGGATAATATGTTTCGTTTTATAAGTGAGTGGTGTGAAACCCATTGAATTATATAAAACATTTAAATAATATAAACTCTTTATCTTGAGTAATTACAAAAAAAATTTATATGAAAATTAAAACATAATAATTTTTAAATATATTCATTCAATAATATTTTTAAATGTTTAATTTTTAATTTTACCCTAATATCTTATTCTAACACCTAAAAAAATAATTTAAACATAAATGTGGTAACAAAATCTTACTAATTAAACTATTCACTGTGATAAAAAATTATGTTAATCTTATTAGAAAATATTAATTATAAATATTACAAATATATACTCAATTATAAATGATTAAATTTATATATTTAAAATTATATATATAACATATGATTGAAAAATGAAATGAAACCCATTTTCTAAGAAAAAATTATCAATAGCTAAAAATGACTTTCTAGAAAAGTAATTAATAATTATTATTCCAATCAAATTAAATAGATTCTACTAAATTAATGGATAATTATTTTTATTTAAATTTAATTATATTTTCAAGGAAAATTATAAATATTAAATTAAAATAATAACCAGAAATTGTGTTTATTTAAACAAGAACATTACGTTGAATTCCATAAAGTTATGAATATATTTATAAGTTAAAAATTATATAGAAATATATTATATATTACCTCTTAAATATAATTTTTGTCTAAAATAATATTCTCATAAACATTAAATTTTTTTTTATATCAGTATAATTTAATAAAATTAAAATTAATTGTAAAAATCGTATTTTTCATTATTCACCTAGATATCGAATTTTTTGTGAAAAAACATAAACATTTAACTTAAGATAATTATAACTTGCTCATTTTAAATATGAAGTTAATTTTTACCAAAAAAATATATAAAAATGGAATAAATTATATCTAATTATTCATAAATAAAACAACTAATACAAATTATTTGGAGAATGTATTCTAATAAAAAAGAATAATTTTTTCCTATAATTTTTGTAGTAATTAAAATTAGAGGTATATAAATTTTTTTATTGAATTAATTATCAATATAAAAGAAATTATTTTCAAATATCTACTATAATTATTTTATTTATATTCATATCCACTAAACTAGTGACTATGTTATAATAATCATATTTAAACATTACTCTTTCATACATCGTTTAAACTCAGGTTTCACATTGTGCATACTATAAAATATAGTATTAATTTTAGGGAAACTAAAATTTTGGGGATTAACCTAATATATTAATTAATTATATTTTCTCCCGTTAATTTTAATTATTTTTTATTACATAATGATATTTTAATAGAGATTATCCTGAATTTGAATTTATCAGTTCTGACTATTGAACCTATTATATCATAAAAAATATATATATACAAATATAATACTTTAAAATTTGAATATGTGTCAAGAATAGTACTTTATTAATTAATTAATACCTTTGTCACAAATATTGAAATTTTTTTCTGTCATTTCATGATTTCGGTGAAATTTAAAAAAGTATATAATGTATTCCTTCTAAATTTATTAGTTATTTTTTTCTCTTAATTGAGTATTTTAATCTTTTTCAACTTCTATTTAAAATAATTAATGACATTGATGAAATTTTTTACCAAAAGAAAAAAACCATTAATGGGTAAAAAAATTAATATAATCAAGATAAGTTATTTCACCCAACATATAAATTTATGATAACAAGTTATGTTAATCAAATAAATTTGAAAACATTTTTGTGAATAATTAATGAATTAAATCCTAATAAATCAATAATAACAACCATTAAAATGAAAAAATGATGTAACTATTAAATAATAATTCCATTAGTGAGAAATAAAATATATTAGGCTTCAACTACTTATTCTTAAATCCCTATAAATAATTAACCCATAAAAATAATATTGTGTGAAAGAAAAACATTTGTTTAAAATCCATTATGCAAAAACAGAATATTTTCCCATCTAAATATAAACCACTTGATAAATTCTAATTATTAATTTATTCAAAAAAGGTGTATTAATTAAAAATTACTTCCATATACTATCATAGTATGATTAAATTTTCATGAAAAATATAAATGAGTTTATATATCTGAAATTTAATAAATCATGAGTTTATGATCAATATAAAAACTATAAATTCTAAATAGATTTCGACATTATATTTAATAATTTAATAACCGTATCATTATCCAATAACCTTTTTTATTGTAAATTCCCTAAACTCTTTTGGAATTTGTCTTCACAGACCCCAATGTACACACAATAGAATCATTAAAAATTGTGGGTTTCTTTCAATCCCTTGTATACATGTTCCTGATGAAATTTCTCTCCACACATGTAACAAACTCACAACAGCCATAATAATTTACTAGATTATTTCATTCAATAATTATAATGTGTTGTAATTTTTTGTTTTATTAATTTTGATTTTCTTATTAATATTTTCTTAGTTTCCAGTCATCCTCATATGTTCATGATTTTCATTAAAAATATTTTAATTGGAGAATTCATTCCATATTCCTAGGTAAATTTATACAAACCAATCATATGATGAAGAAATTTTCATTTCTACTGAATATCAATTCATTGAATTATCTACATATAATAAATTTCAAATCATTATTTTCAGAGTACGTACATATTTCATAGCATGCCTCTCTAATCATGTAAATTATCATACATAATAAACAAAATATTACACATAATTCATTATTTTATTGATTAAATGTATTTTTATATTATTTTATTTATCATAGTGAAGTTATTTTTTTGATAATTAATCCTTAAAATTATTTCAACATATTTTCTTTATCTCCTCCTTATACTTTTTATTTTGAATAAGTGATCACTATTGATCAAAATCATCCAATGAATTATAAAATATTAGAAAACCTTATCACATTAATTATCTTTAAAAGGTATAAATATATTTTCAAGGTAATTGATCTACTCTTCCCCTATCATTTTATTAATTGTTTCATTAAAGAGAGATGTTTCTGTAACATTAATTTGTTTAACATTAATGAATATTATCATGAGAAAATTCGTTCTTCAATACCATAAATGTTATTGGTTATTACCTAAGTTAAAAATATGTAAGATTTTATTAATATAATCATCTTCCAAACCATATATTTTGAATTTACTATAAGGGAAATATCATCATTGAATATCTAAATTGATTTATTTTTCATTAATTCCATTAGGTAACACTTCTAAATAACGGCATAAACTATATCAACACATAAAATTTTGATTTATAATTTATAATTTCATATATAGTATAGTACCTAACACAAATTCGAAATTTATACATATATAATCATAGAATCATAATTTTGTTATAATATGGTATATTCGTATGTTATAAAAATATTTGTTTAATAAATCGTAATTTTTTTAAAAAGAGTGTCTAAAGCAGCCAAAACATATTCACTATGTGTCTCCAGTATGGTGTTTGGTCCTAGTCTCACTCAATAAGAAGTGGTTGATGATTGAGTTTATACTTAAATACATTTTTAAGGGTATTAACCCCTACATGAATTTGTTAAATAACAACATCATAAAGATAATATATTCATAGGTGAAACATTTCTAGGAAAACACACATTTACAATTTTATAAAAACATCATGATAATACCAAATACATATCATCATACCTAGAGTCTATATTAAGTCTAATTTATCCATTCTATGTTTTTCTAAAATATAGTTACCAAGATTCCTACTAAGCATCCTTTGACGCTAGTTATAAAAATCAATCTCTAGTAACCTAGAAAATATCATCTTACTACATTGGAACACGATGAATGGGATATCAGATCAAAGGATCAAATAAATTAATATACATTGAAGACTATATGAATATATATTATTATAACATTAAATTTGAATACAAATTCATAAACCAAAAAACCCTAGTATTAATATTTATATTTATTATTGTATATTTCATAAATAATTTATATATAAGATAAAATAATCATTTCAAAAGGGAATCATTATAAAGGGTATACTTAGAAGCTCAATGAGGGAAAGAATAAAACATAGTATATCATATTACAAACCAATAAAGAATAATATGGATTATATAATTAAAAAAATATTTATTAAAACTAATATCATAATAGGGGAATATATCCATGTCGAACATAATGATCTAAATAATCAAATGGATAAAAATAACTTATTTTATATTGAATGAATTCAAAATTATTGATGTAATAATTATATAGACCAAGCCTAGTACCATGAAATAATACTCTAATAGGAAAGGCCTATACAAATTCCCAGACCAATTTTTTTCTGAGGCCAACTAATGCATTAATAGGATATCAAAATTCCCTATCATTACATTCTTTGACTTATTCATTCATTATTTGAATGAAATGAATAAAAAATAAATAATCAATGGAAAAATTCTTTATAGAAAATAATCTTATAAATTATTTTTATTTTTCACAGTGAATCTCTAGAGAAGCATGGTTAAAAGAAATAAAGTGTAATTTTATGGGAAATATTATTTTTATATATCTGAAGTAAAATATATGATAAATATATTTATTTATAACTTAGTAAAATTGATTATAAAATATCATGATAAAAAGTATTCTGAAAAATCAACCTTTCATTTTGAAATCAATTATTGAAAATATAAAATGCTCCCAAATATTTGGAAAATTTTATTTTAAATTAACTAAGGATATTGTTTGGAATATTATTGTAAAATTATGGTTTTCATTAAGGTAAATATCATTTGTGCTGTAAAATATAAATTAATATTCTACTCACACCTTTGGTAAAATGATTACAAGATTGATTTTAATGAATTTCATAAATAGTCAAAATGTTTATAAGTAACTTTAAATGTGATCATTAGTCATTGAAAATTTCATTTATATTAAATATCCATATTTCATGTATTATAGATATTATTATTAGCTAAAACATATTTGATTTTAATATGAGGTTTATAAATTCAATCGTATATGTTTAACTGGGAAAATAATGTTATGCTCATATTTTTTAATCAATATGGATTCTTGATGACCAGTGGAATTTTCATGTATTAAATTTATTATTGTATATATGAGGAATAATTTGTACATAAAATTATATTTGGGGACAATATATAGAAAATACACATGATTAATTTTTAGTCTCATGAGATGAATATGTTGGACAAAATTTATTTGATTTTAGACATTATGATTAATCTATCATGTGAAATGTCTTGACGGCAAGGGTATGATATTCCAATGAAACATTAAATCTAATAATTAAGAATTGGCTTCATGATTATTTTAGTTATTATTATACCTGATACTGTCATTATTCTTTTATATGTCGATTTAAATTTTGATAATGTTATTGATTCAATGGAACTAATTTCATATTATATATAATTCCATAATGATTATTCAATATCTTCTAATGATAGAAAACATATTCATTAAATAGATTGTTTTTCTAATTATTTACCTTTTGATATAGATTTTTTTTTCATTCATTATATCTTTCGATGTACTGATATCCTTACCTAGAAATTGATCTCACCCCTATATTGATTTATTTCATATGAAGTAAATATGAAATATTTGAATAAATTCATGAATGAATATTGTAATCTTTTTTAATGATCATTGATATTTCAGTAATGTAATTAAGGCACAATGGGTTTATCTTATTCATTAATATTACTAAACTATTCAATAATTTGGTTTGTGATTCCCAATATATATTTAAAATATAATATTGTATCCACATACTCTATGCTACTAGATTTAGGTCTGTAACAAGTATTCTACAGTTTTTTTGATTATTTATATTACCTATCATATTGGATGATAACCCACTATAAAAATGAAGGAAGCGTTTCTACGTTTATATTTCAATTTATCAGAATATGAACATTCTATTTATTCATTCATGTTTTTAATTTTCTTTCCCTTTATAAAATAAGGAATATTCAATAGTATCTTTTCACACACTCTATGGTACTATAAACCTAATCATCAAAATATCTTCAAATATACTCATGAAAATTAACATATTTAGTTCATACATTATATATATATATATAACTTTAATAAATATTTTCTAGGTGATTATGTTTTCATATATTAAAAATAAATCTCTTTGACATAATAACTTTTTATATGTAGTGAAATATTGTACCATTATGTGTAGACCTTTATTCAAACAATTCATTAGAAATAGATGTATCACCAGAATCAATATCATAAAGTATTATTAAAAATAATCATAAAATATAGTCTAAAATTTTAATCTTGATTCCATATACGGGTATTATTTTCTACTACATAAGAAGTTAAATAGTATCCAAATTTCATCCACTCATCCATTGATATTATAGTGTGAACCATATATTTTTTTATATAAAAACCCTCACTATATTATAAAAAAATAATTTGATTTTAAAAAATTAAATAGATTTTATATTAGTTTTTTAAGACATATATTTGACCTATTTTATTTTTTAAAATTTTCATCAAATTCATTAGATTATTCCATCTAGACAACAACATAGTTTTATAAATCCTATTTGATTTTTTTCATCTCATTCACATATTTATGACACATATAATTTGTCTTATAAATTTATAATTCTTTTAATGAAATTATTTTTCATATTCCTTAATATTTTCCCTCTATTTAGTTGTTTCAATAGTAATATCATTATTTAATCAAATTTAGATAATTCAGTATTTTAAAAAATATTCATTTATTTAATAAACATATTAATTTCATTATCAATTCATTTATTTTATTTATTGAGAATAGTACTCCCCTAAATAAATAAATTTCTGTCATATTTTAACAGGTTTCTATTCCTAGGTATCTATGAATCATATTCGTCACTACATGAATTATCAATGATTTTTTCTACATGGTCCATTATATTTATAAATTTATCATCAATTTCATATTCTTATTAATTACAAAGTTACTAATTATCTACATCTACTTTTTTATTAGATTTATTATATTGACTCTATAAAATATAATATATATTCCTTCAAAATTGAATAATTATATTCATAATTTTCCCCAATTTTTATTTGCGGCTTATCAAAAATTTTAGAATCAATATATTCTCCCTTTTAATTTAGATATTATTTGAAAAAATATCCAGTTCCATTGAATTTTTTGTACCTACGATGATATTTTCCGTTACAATTTTCATTCATTTATTAAACATCTTTCATATATGGGATATGAATCATTAATATAATTCATTATATAAGTAGTTTTTATATCAAAATTATTTGTCATCATAAAAATTTTATTTGTTTTGCAATGACCTCTTATCCTCAAAATTCGTTTTATCTTTATACTATTTCTTGATGGGAACAAGTTTCCTATTTTAATAGTATATGAGGACATTATGTAATTCATCTAGTGAGAGACCATCAATATCTTTAGCATTAATCATATCATGAATGTTTATAATAACCATTTTGAAAATGATATCAAATTAAATATATTCCCAAAAATATTTAATATTTCATTCAATTTCATTTACCATTTTAATGTAAACATCAATGATATCATCAACACTACTTATGATATCCTTTAATAAATTTATAAAATTTTTTGTTGTGGATTAATTTACATTAAAATAGAATTCATAAATACTTTATAAATATTTATAGATTCATTAGGTCAATTTATTTCCCATTGGGGTAAGGATGTATCTACTTTTTTAGGGAAAAGAAGATCTTGAATCTACCTCAATAGGTGGAAACTAGATACTATAACATAACTAACCTAAAAATAAAAGGAATACAAATTAATAAACATATCTTTCTATTATATATGGAACTTTTTTTCTTCATATATATTCATACACATTCCATTAATATCATTTATATTTCCCTACATAGGTACCTTGTTCGATCAACTCGATGGAAGAAAACTCTGGTACTTAGTAAACTGCAAATGATTTTGTAGATCCATTGAAGGGTGTTTGTGGATGAATCAGTTGTGGAATATTTTTATAATAAAATTTAAATTATAATTTACCTATATTATCAATGATTATGTAGTCCTCTCAAATAGAGATACTTAGACATGCATTCCCTTAAACCAAAAAAAATTGAAATTGTTTTCTATAAGACTAAGATCCTTAAAAGATTTCCTTATTCTTGTAGTGTCTATTTAGTATCCAAAAAAAATATTTGAGCTATAATTATGTTGAACACAATGATTATAAAATATTAAAAAATCACATCATTCCATTAAAGAGTAATATAATGATGAGTAGCTTAAAAATAGTGAAACTTTGATTTTGAAATATGATAATAAAGATCTCTAATAGTTTTAAGTATCATTAGAAATAGAAAATCACGTTCATCCTGGATAAGGCATCATAATATTAAGTATCATCTTACATACTATATGGATATTCTAATTTATAAAATTTTATCGATTCACAAACTTATATGATGATCATAGAATTCACCATCTCAATAAAATGTATATGAATTGATTTTAACTTAAGGACCAATAAAAACATAATATATCACTATTACATTAACCATTTCATAACATTTGAAGTAACTCACTTTGACATGTCCCAATATTCATGAAATTTATAATTTTAGATATTATTTTTAAGAAAAAAATTTACTGATAAAAACCCTTAAATATTTATCACATTATATTTTTACAACATGATCAATTCCATTTCCTCATCTAGAAAGGAAAAATAAAATGAAAAATGATCATAAGAATATTATCTCATTCAAAATAACCAAATATATCATATATATTTACACTACAACACATCTTCTATTTAAATTCTCACCAAAACCCAAAAAGTGAATCATCTCCATCTTCATTCACAATAGTAGTCTAATTAAAAAATTTATGATTTTAGGAATTTCCAGAAATATCCAAATTCTTCTTATCACTGAAATAACTCAATATCATCAACATAATTTGATATAATTACACATCCTCTAGACGAATTTAATCATACAATATTGAAATTGGAACACTTACAAAAATAGCTTCAATGAATGTATAATAATTTAAAAAACTAGTTAATCATCATAAAAAATATTCTATAAATTATTTACTGAAATTAATCAACAATAGATTAAAATTATGTACAAATTGTATTAATATAAATTGTTTCATGATTTGATATATTCATCTTTTAATGAATAGTATACTCTCATCATTATAATGGAATCATATTTTTTAGGTGTAATTATTTAATATCAATTTATGCATTGTCATATTTTTATTTCATTCTGAATATCAAATAATTGGAAATCAATTTTTATTAAAATAGAACAAATTTTTTTAGGTAATGATGTATTAAATTATAATATACTTTTTATTATGATAATAATCTGCTATTTTATAACTTATATGAATGTTTTATGAAATATTTTTAAGACCCAAGCTCTATCCAAAATTCATACATTCATCGAATAAAATTTATATGTTGGATTTTTTTAATCATATTATAGATTCACTCAACATTATATGTGTACTCATGAATTTATAAATGATACGTGATTGATATAAATTAATATTTAATATCCTAGAAACCCATTGTATTGTCTTACACAGGAAGACTTAGTTATATTTCATATTTTTAGAATCTAGAAACTGTTCATAATATATCATCATTTTAATTTAGGTCCACTCAAAAAATTTCCATAATATTAAACTATCTCCAAAAACTTTTCAAAAATCTATAATGATACTCAAAAATTATTTAAAACATAAATTAAAATAAATTATCAACTTTGTCCCCAGTAACCCAGATCTTGTGTCTTATATATTATATTAGAATATATAAATTGGGTGAAATCTCGATGGACTGATTAGTTTTATAGTTTCATAAATAAATATATATACATGATAACAATTTTATATTTCTAATAGAAAAAATAATATAATACGCATGAAAATTCCTCATCGAGAACTCATTACAAGGAGTCATATTCAAATTATACATAAAATAATCAAAATAAGAGTGACCTCAAAGGCTCAGTAAGGTTTGTATACAATAGAATATATAATGAATAAATAATTACAATTAATATTGATATGTATATGTGTAAAAACAGTACATTTCATCAATATACTAAGAATTAAATGAATCCATAGATGATATCAAAAAAAATATAATGTAGAATAAGATAACTAAATTCTCAATAAATGATGTCGCTATTTATAATAATTCATGTCTCAAGAACATAATACATAAACCATAAAGATCATTCTTCAAGAAAATTTAATGACTATTGTGTAAAAAATCATTTTTTTGTCATAATTATTTGATAGTACATCATAAAAAATTATCTGTTTTGGCCAACTAATTTAAAACTATGTGGTACGAACTTATATGTTTTTTCCCATTATTTTATCTCTTCAAGCCTATAAATTAATTTGGAGTCTATCTATAACTAGTCCCCACATATATGAATTTTCAAACCAATCATCAAATATCAAATAATTGTTTTAATTCATGAATCAATGTTTTTATCATTAAATATCTATATTAAGTAATGGATACAGATTTAACAATATTTCCATTCATAAACAAATTACATTGAAAAGAAAAATTATATATAAAAATCGGGCAAGGATTATGAAATAATCAAATAAATTATAGAATAATAAGAATAATTAATGTAAATATAATCTAAAAGGAAAAATGAGAACAAAAAAGTGACTATTTTAAAAGAATGTTAATAATCACAAAATAAAATGATATTGTACAATAACTATTGCCTATTTGTAGATTTCATGTCAAATTATATTGGATGAAATAATTCTAATAAAAACATAAAATGAAACTATTTATGAATGAATAATGATATTAGTTATCGAATGGATAGTCTATACACCATAAAAATTTTAATTGATGTATAATAACATATAAATTTCAATGTAACGTAAATTGAGATAAAATCTCTTAGCTCACACTTAATTCTTATTTAACATGACTAAAAAATTATTATAGTGGTTTTAAACATGTTATTAACTTAAAATAAATACATATCATTATTTATAATATCAAATATGATGCTTTTATAATATATCATAACTCTTCTGTTAATAATCATTCCTTTTTTCATTGCTTCAGGTGTTAAATAACATATTTTTTTCATTCATGTTTCATCATGAAAGGCCAGGATCTTGTTCAAATTATATAGATATATAATCTATATAATTATAATAATTATAATTATTATAATCTTACATTTTCTATACTTTTAAAATAAATCATTATTTATGGTTTTAAATAATGGACAATGTTACAATCATTGAAATGGTAGGACATACATGTACATGTGTAGCATTTCCATTATTCAATGATAATTATGGAAATGAGGTATATAATATTTTATGTTTCAATAATGTTATAATATCAAGTTAACCAAATAATTTTAAAATATTGTTATATATATCATCCTTGTGGTGTGCTGGTAAAATGAGAGTCACGTTACTTCATGAATTTGGTAGCCCACACGTACGTGGACGATGTTATCATATTACAAGAAGATAAAGGGTAAGAGATAATATAATACAATATATACTATGAATGAAGAATATTACTTTAATATCAATATTATTTATTTTAGATCTAATATATATATTAAATTTAACCCTATCACAATCCATGTAATAGTGGAAAATGAATGACGTCACTTCTTGAGGTGGTAGTTCACCGTATATGAGGGCGATATTATTCTATCCCCTATCGAAAGAATTGAAAAAAAGTAATATATTGTTTTATTAATCCAGTTTTACTATTATGTTATAAATAAATTTTATATAATTTATATTCATCATCACACCCAACTGTTTGAGTCGTTAATTCAAACAATTGAATTTCATCAGTTCGTGTGGTGGCAGTCGTCCATAAACATGAATAATGATTTGGTAACCCATTTAATATATGATTATATGGTTATATAAAATTACAATAACAATAAAAATAACTAAGTATATTTATTATAGTTATTAAATTTTATCATCATGGTTTAAGGAAAATTGAGGTTGGTTGTGGAAGAAGTAAAAGTCGATTTTTGAAGAACATTACATCTTGTTCAGGTAAATTCTATATGTTTTCACCTAAATCCTTTCATGGATTTATTTATAACCAAATGAATTCATATAGGATGATTTTATGGAATTTTTTAGGTTATTGTTGAAGGTTTTGGTTTTGCCATGGGACTTTTGTGTTGTCAGTAATTGAGTGGAGTGACTTCCCTTTAATAATGGATGTGAGTGGAATTTAATAAATTCATAAAGTTATTTAATAATGGGATGTCACCCTAAACGAATGTAGATAAAAAATTGATAAATATTGGATTTTAGGTTTCATATGGTTTATACACACAACCTAAACACAGACAAAAACACAAGTATTAAACATGTAATTCCTTATCCTTTATGTTTACTCATTTTATACAACTTTTGTTTCCACTATGGTAATTAGTATTATTAAACTAGATAATTAAATATATGATACTAAAACAATATTATAATTAATTATAATTATTAATTACTAAATAAAAATCTGAATTCATAATTTTCAAATAAAAATATCATGTTTTATGTATATTAATATTAACATAATCTCATGAAATGTGAAAAAACAAAACATTTCTTATTAACTACAGTAATTAATTTTTATTATATTTAATAGTTATTTTAAAAAAAATATTTTGACATTATAAACTAATAATAATATTTTTTATTTGAAAAATGGTATCCCATTTTTTAAATTTCATTCATAGAAGTAGAAATTTTTAATTTAAAAATAATCTATTATATGTGAAATTATAGTGGGTTTTAAGAGAGAAAATGATCAAATATTTACAATGATTCTATATAAAAATAAATTATAAAAATGATTCCAATAAAATAAAATGGATTAATATATATATGTGTATATATTTGAATTTAAAAAAATTTAAAATTATAATTTAACGTTATAAATAAATTAAACAAAAAAGATGGCTTTCAATTAGTATATAGAAATTTTAACTTTTCATAAAAATGTTGTGTATATGAAAAATACCAAAAATACAAACTAATATAAATTTGATATTGTTATTTTATAAATGGATGTATTATATTTTCAAAAAAAATTAAAAAATAATTTTAAATGATGTTCACAATATCTAACAAGGCTGTCTTTCGTAAAAAATATAATTTTTCTGAAAAACTTCTATTTTTCTAAATGATTATTAATTTTTTCAAGTTAATATAAAAAAATTAATTACTTAATTATTTATTTATATTCTCACCATATTATTTAATCCCTTGGTATACTCTATTTTTGTTCACTTTAAATTATAGTAGTGTGATCCACAAGCTATGGAAGATATTTAATTTCTAAAAATAAATTATGTGTGTTCATTAAACTCGGTGTATCACGTTGCATATTCTATCAAATAAAATGTTATTATTTTATAATTTATACTATAAATAAAAACCAAAATGATACTTTAGAATTGGTAAGACCCCACCTCATTAAATGGTGTTCAACCATCACTTTTACATAGTTATATTTGTTTTTCATAGAATGATATATAATTCATTAAAATTATTTATATGAAACAAATTTTATATAAATAATTTTCCTATTGATGGATCCAATTATATATCTAACATTTCATATGTTTTTAAGTAACTAACACTTTGGATATATAATTATAAATATTTAAAAAAACAAACTGATTATTTATGTTCCATTTTTAAGGATTCTTTAATAATAAACTATTTCCAAATGTCATTATATATTTTTTCTAAAATATAAATCAAATATGAAAATAATTATTATAGAATATTTAGTTTTATATCTCATAACATTCAATAAAAAATACTATAATATGATATCAAAAAATCTGACCCAACACAAACCATTATATTGTACCATTTACTATTTCGAAGAATATTCCTTTGTAAATTATTTTTAAAAAATATAACACATTATATAATAAATATAATACTTCCTATGAGCCATTAACCTAGTAGTAAAGGCTCCTTTTTGGAATTCAATTGACCCCAGATCGAATCTGTAGAGGAACTAATTTATGGGGTTACTATAATAGTTTTTTTGTTAGGGAACTATAGTAATATTTTATATGTGAAGCTCTGTAGAAAGTACAATGGAGGAATCACTACTATAGAAACCCATGTAATATAGTAGCATTATTCCCTAAAGAGCCCTTTAGGAAAAAAACTGGCTTTAAAAACATTTATTTCGGACAATTGTTCTTGGTCCATCAGGCTATGTAAAGGTTATCCATCAACCAATATCAAAAGTTACCTTTATATTAAATAATAAAATGGAGCTTCAACACCAACCTCTTAAAAAACTAGTTACAATAACACATAATGAAAAACATAAAAAATTACATTCCAAACTACTATATCAATTTATGTAATATAAAATATCATAAATTTTGGGAAAAAACATTTCGAAAAAATTAATCCAAAATCCATGGCATACTGTATAATGCTTCTATTCTTTTTACCATTTTATTGAATTACATAATCCATAATTGTATAAAATAGTGTTTCTTAGGAAATATTTATTCTTGTTCCTGATAAAAATGGGATGATGCACACTTATCATAGGGTGTTGAAAAAACATACTACGAATTATTTTATTGTAGTTGTCTATGGTTATCCCGTGAATCAGAGTACACTAAAGAAGTGTTCTTCACATATAATTGATTTCAATAAAATTACTTTTTAATTTTATGTGGTGTAATTAAAAATAGAAAATAAATTAAATTGATTTATTTGAAAATAATTTACAATGATGGGGAATTTTGTGGGTATGTCTAGACCTACGATAATGACATCGTGGTTTTTTAGTGTTGATCCTAGTTTGTTTCAAATTAAACTATAAATAGATAAAATCTTTTATCACTTACTCTCAATCACATGGCTAGATAGTTAATATGATAAAAACCCTAAAAAATTAATCTATTGTTATTAAGTTCTTCATTAATTAATTTTATCACATCATTTTATATTGATTAATTACAAAAATTCCTAATAGGGTATTCTATTTTAAAAATAACCCATAATTCCGGACACATTGCTCACATGTGAAAGAAATACTTGATCAACCACCACCCAACATTATAATGTTAAATCTTATAAAAAATAAATTATGTATTTGGATATATTGATCATTGAACGAAGAAGTTTAATTAAAAATAATCTAACCCTAACACAGACTCAATTGGAATTAAAACTATAATATAATTGGTAATATATCGGTGATGAAGGAAAGTATTTCTACTTATTTATCCATAAAAATGATGAATAATGACATATGACTTGATTAAAACAATCTCAAACACTAAAAAGACTACCCCTCTATTGATGGAGAAGTTTTATTGATTCTGGTATGGGGATAAATCATAGAAAAGAATAAAAGAAAATAAATGAAAAGACGTGTGAAGCACAATAATGTAGTAGGTAGACTCCTACAGTACTCCTCACTAGTTTATCCTTCTTAAAACCCCCATGGACTCTAATTTATATGCAAGGATGGTCATTCAATTTTCTATAATTATTGAATTAAAATAAATTCAGGACAAGCTCGGTGGTTTGTATATTAAAAATATACCACATTGGTATTAAATGTCAGAAAAATCAGATTTTTTAACCAATACCAGGGGTGCCACATAATGAATGAAATTCACAACATGTAATGTGTGGGGATATACGAATGGTTTCCATAATATTTTGATGTCATCCATAGTGCATTAACATCTTTAAATGTGATGGGATGAAATTTTCATTATTTTTTACCCTGGATTTTTTATCAACATTGTCAAGACCTGGAAATTTTGAGAAAATTTTCTTTTCATAATGTATTTGTAATTTTACGAGTCGGTGTCTTCTGACATCACTTCATTCCGAGGCCCGGTGTTCCCAGAATCAATTTACGAAGTTTAGCTCGGGTACGTTTAGTAAACGAACGAACAAGTTTCTCTATCATTTGGACCAGTACTCGGATTTGAAATCTGAGGTCACTGTTGAACTCACAGTGTGGGATTTCACATAAGAAGACCTTCTACCTTGACGACAGATGATCAGGTGTGATTGTTAGTTTTTGGGGTTTTACATGTGTTAATAAAATAATATAAGTGAACAATATATTTTATTTTGTTAAACACATGACGTGCTGATAAAGGGGTTAGAAGCCCCACATGGGAGTTGGTGGTGGGACCGTCACACCCCAACCACCATGGGAGGTTATGTTGGTGGGGCCCACCGAGATCCAACCTCCCATTTGAGGTTGATTGTGGTGGAAACCACACGAGGCTTCCCATTAATTAGATGGGTTACTTGATAACTTAGGTATATGTAAGGTCATATACCTATGTAAAGGTTTTCTATTGAGATATTTCTTTGTTGTTTATCCTCGTTGGCTTTAGTGAGCCCTTGATGGTTTCGGGTTCCCTAATGAGTATCATTATACTTACCCCCTCACGGGCCATGCCCGCACATCGTTGTGTTGGATGCAGACGACATACATCGCTAACCATACTGGAGTGTACAAGGACTGGATGGTACCCAGAGGTGGGTCTCATGACGAGATGGTACCCGGAGGATATGGACTGACAGACTGACTGACGCAGAGTGCTGAGGAGGACATCTGTACCTACCCATCATGTAGGATCCATGGAGGATGATCCAGGAGCTGTTGGTCACCTTTCAGCTATTGTCCATTGGGTTGTACTTTACTTTTAGTTGTAGATGTACCATTTTATTGGGGTTGTATTTCCGACCCCTTTTGTATTTTCATCACACATATCATAATGATTTAATTAGTGTTTTCTTCCTCTTGTTATCTGTGTGTGTGTGTTTACATATCATAAAGGAAATGCATTCCCTTTTTATCAGGATTTATGCCTTTGGTTCTAGTCGCCAGCCCCTGGCCTATGGAAGGAGGTCTTGGGGTAGTCACGATACGGGCCCCGAGGACGGGTCATGACAAATTGGTATCAAAGGACGTCGTTTCTACCACAGAACATATGAATCAAATATTTTCTTCTTATGATTCAATAGTGTTAAGCTTACTAAGTGTGGTTTTCAGTTCAGGAAGTGCAGTGTTGGTGCAGCGGTCGGCATATCCATACACCAAGACCCTGACTACTGATTTCCAACCCAGTGCCTGAAAACACTGAATGCGTGTGTGTTTACTTTTTTTTCATTAAGTCATCTCAAACCAGGTCAGCTCACCAGGTTTAAATCATTTGATTGTGTCGCTTCTGTTCATGATGTCTCCACGCAGACAGTCATTTGGAGTTCCGAGAGAGTACTCGATGACGGCCCACCAAGCGATGAGACTCTTTTTCAAGGCCCTCTATCTATGTTGGCACCTTCGGGTGGTGTACCCGAATCACCAACACCCGTTAGGATGAAGATGACACCAGCCATACTAGTGGATGATTCACGATGATAGAGCACATTTCACGAGTTCCTGCAGCATAGGCATCCGATGTTATGAGGCGAGGCAGTTTCCTAGGTAGCAGTGGACTGGATGGAGGCAATGTCTAGAGTTCTACACCTAGTTTAAACACTAGTATAGCAGATGGTGATCGTAGCTACTAGTGTTTTCCAATGAGTGACCATGAGTTCGGTCCGTATAGTAATGTGGCTTTGGTACATGGACTAATGCCTGAGATAGTACCTTCGGGTAGTGGTCAAGCTATATCACTACCAGTTGGTCAGCAGTTTCAAATGGTAGTACTGATAGATGACACATGTAATCTTAGTGCCTTACACGTGTTTTAGCGTCAGATACCACTCAGGTTCCGAGGTGAGCCAGACTCATAGGCAGATGAAGACTCGCTTGAGGAGGTGGATGAGAGTTTTCTAGAGCTTATACAACTTCGGCAAGAGGACATGTTGGATGCTAAGTATTCATCGAGGCGCACTGATCATTCTGGGTACTCGATGAATACAATAGGATGCATTCTATAGAGCTTAGACTTCTGAGCGAGGTGTGCTTAAGGATATCTGAGCCAACAAATTATCCTCTATGAATTCCTACTTATGTTATGGTGCTAGATAGGACCTTTATGGTTGAATGTTCATTGGCTAAGCAGAAACAACCAGTGAATGTTAGCAGTGGGAAAGTAGGGAATTGGTAGTAGTCTGAGAGACATGGGCATGTTAAATGTTTCAAGAAGGGGATTTTTTAAGGATTGATGAAACTATAGAGCAACATATGAGGAAGCAGATCTAGGAGAGCCGCATGAGGTGGTGTACATTTCGACATGTTACAACCACCCACCTTTGTAGTCCCTTCCAAGCTCAGGGAGCTGGAGGGAAGGAGAAGAGAATAGCTACATGCAGACAAGGGGTGTTACTCGAGGGCGCTACGAATGATTTGAGGTACGGTCTAGGTCTACTACTATCTGACGTATCAATAGACGTAGCTACCAATCATTCATACCTTCCAAGAATCTTGTTCCAGCCCTAGAGTTTCCGGTTAAACTGTTGACTTGACCCTCATGTCTGGAGATACCTTGAGAGGAGACTCGATAATCACACTTACGCCGATGATGTGATCAGACCCTAGAAGTGAGAGTTTCGATTTGAACCTCTTGGTGGCAGCGTCGAGGCCTTATGACATTTTTTAGGGTATGGACTGGGAAACCACAGTTCATACACAAATTGACGGTATAAGGAAAAAAGGTTGTGGTTTATCTACAATGTTGGGATATGGTTTACATTGATCGCTGAAATGGAAAACCTAGGAAGCATAGGATGGAATCATGCATAAAGGGGAAACCCTTCGTGTTGTCAGTTAGATTACAGTAGAGATTTCTAGAGATGAGGAAGAGATGGTTCACAATAGTTGAGACTGCATGGAGAATATGGAAGTCCTATGTTGATGGGAGACAGAGACCACATGAGTTTGAGGATGGAGACCATGTATTCTTATGGGTCTTACCTTGACGAGGTCTAAAGAGATTTGGTGAGGGTGGAAAGTTATCTTTGGGATTCATCGAATAATTCTAGGCCCTCAGCGGTGTAGGAAAGGTGGCTTACCACCTGGCCTTTCCACCTTAGTTGCACTGGGTGCACGACGTCATCAACATATCTCAGCTGAGGAAATGTGTGCATGACCTATCCATCATCATCGACCACAGAGTGCTGAACATCGATGACGGGGTGACTTTCAAGTGGTTCTAGTACAGGTTGAGGATTGTTAGGAGTGGGTCCTACAAGGATGGTCAATTCCTCTTGTGCGCTTTGCTGACAGCACAAGAATCTCCAGGAGAGAACATGGGAGCCGGAGGCTCAGATGCATGCTCAGTACCACTTTTGTTTCCCCTAGTGTTTCTTGACGTTTTAAGGGGACCTAAATCCCTAATGTTGGAGTAATGTAATGACGCATAAATTTCAAGGAAAATTTAAATTTCTTATTTTCTTTGGAATTTCATGAGTTTTTGGATTCTCATGGCACTTGATTCTGAGGCCCAGTGTTCCCGGAATAAATTTCTGATGTTTAGCTAGGGTATGTTCAGTATACAAACGAACAAGTTATTCTATATTTTGAACTGGTGCTCAGAATTGAAATCTGAGGGCACCGTTTAACACGCAGCATGAGTTTTCACATAAGAATACCTTTACCTCAACGACAGATGATCGGGTATAAAAGTTAGTTTTTGGGGTTTTATGTTGGTTAATAAAATAAAATAAGTGAAAATATTATTTTATTTTGTTAAACACATGACGTGCAGATAATGTGGTTAGAAGCCCCACTTGGGAGTTTGTTGTAGGACTGTCACACCCTAACCCCACTTGAGAGGTTATGGTGGTGGGGCACGCTAAGATACAACCTCCCATGTGAGGTTGATTGTAGTGGAAACCACACGAGGCCTCCCATTAATGGGAGGGGAATCATAACTCCTTAACTCCCCCTCATTTATTAGGGAGAGCCTCTAGGTTTAAATTCCCCTCTTAATTGAGGAGGAGAAACCTCCCTTTCTTAGGGGACCACCCATGCATTAACCCCCCCTTTTTGACTTCCTCCTCATTTTAATGCACCACTGCAGTGGATTAATTGGGTGGAGACCTCTGTCATAAATCCTCCATTTATGACTTGTGTTCCAACGGAGAACCCTACAACTCCTATATAAAGGAGTATTGAGGAAGGAGTTATGGATGACTTCTTCAAGCGATGGAATGCTAGAAGCAAAGCATGGCCCCCAACACATGGAGAGTTTTCCTCTTCCTCCAATGGAGAACGAAGAATGAAGAACACTGATGCCACTGTCAACTCGTTCCATCCCGACGTTGATGGAATGACGTGTATCTTCCGCTATGTCATCTTCCGTGACTGGCCATCATTTAACACCGTTTTACGAGGTAGGGGTTTATTTTTAGTATGTTATATTCCCATGATTCATCCCTTATAAAACAAAGAATATGGGTCAACTCATTATCAAGTTGATCCGCGAATGATTTATTTTGTTGGTTGGGAATAATCGTTTTCTAGAAAATTTTGGATGCTTTGTTTCAATGTTTTTCAGGTTAAATTGTTCTTCGTACAACGTGAAAACTTTATTATCTTTGGAAAATTGTTATCTGCTAATGCGGAGGGCACGGGCCGAACAAACATAGCCCAACGACCCTCCTTATATTGTTTGACTGTGTGTGTATGGATGAGAGATGATGAAACGGGACCGCAACGGCATATGGAAGCCTTCATAGTGAACGGAGGGTCCTGGGAGAGCCACATGCATAGACAACGGGCAAATCAGACAACCGGAGCACGTCCAGTGGTCCGCGGAAGGCACCGCCGGCGCAACCCACCGTCGGAAGAAATCTGTCGCGCCCCAGCCGT
The DNA here is from genome assembly GCA_963277665.1 of Viscum album. Classification (NCBI taxonomy): domain Eukaryota; kingdom Viridiplantae; phylum Streptophyta; class Magnoliopsida; order Santalales; family Viscaceae; genus Viscum; species Viscum album. Next base: position 1,400,656,222 of record OY728150.1, read on the forward strand.
GGCGGCGAAGCACCAGACCCCACGGCTGCACGAGATCCGAGAGGTAGGGTGACTCCAGCAAGCACCATTTGTTACAAACTGGGGGCCACGTCCCCCCCCCCCCCTCGGTGCAACGCACTTAACCAACTTGACGAGCCAGCTCCCCCATCCGGGCCAGGGCAGGACACGCGGGCCTGGCCACGTCGGTCAGGCCGGACCACACCGGTCGGTCCGGGCCACGCCGCGCCCTACCAGGACAGACTCGGACTTGGGTTGTGTTAACCCGGTTTGGGCTGTCGCAATGGGTGTTGGGTCGGGTCAGACCGGTCCAAAACACCCTATTTTGGACCATTTTTTGTCAAACGGACATATCCTAAGTTACCTACCTATGATCGATTCACTGTCAGTTGTGTAGGATTCCTTGGATCGGGACGGTCATTTTGGTATATTACACTCAGGCTTTTGGTGAATTTAAGTATGATTGGGTTGGTTCGAACCAGAAAACAACCGGGCCCTCGGAGCGGAGACATTATAACATGATGGCCAGACGTCTGATTGACGTGCTATTAACTATATTGGATTCCTCTTGATTAGACGGTTCATTTGGCATACTCCACGTGGGTTTCAGATGATATTAGAGTATGGTCGAGTTGGTTTTAGCTTAAAAATCAATCGGGTCCCCAGAACGAAAACGCTAATAACTCACAGACCGGGCGTCTGATTGACGCACTGTCTATTGAGTTGAGACCCTTATGACGAGGTGGTACTTTATAATACTTCAATGTGAGACTTCGTGACATATGGAAGTAACGACCCGAAGCTTGTGGAGCAGACCCTTTCGGAGGTGAGCGTACGGAGTGCGGAGACCGAGTAGCTATAGAACTGACAACTGCTTGATCTATTCAACATGTAGTGATTTGGTTTGCCCAATGGACGGAGCGCTCTGTATTTGGCAGCAGAGCCATGGTAGATGGAGCGCATGGTAGTTGGCAGCAGACCCACGGTACTCGACAGGAGATGTACCTATGTAGGCTATTAGGGAGAGCACCCGGTATTTGGCGGAAGACCCTCAGTAGACAGAGTGCCTGGTATTTGGCTGCAGACCCGCGGTACTCGACAGGAGAAGTAACTCAGCAGTCTATGGTTAGTGAGTAGCACATTAGAGTTGTGACATGTCCACTATACTCGATAGAGGAGTTGTTCTCCAGTATTTGTGGTTTCGATAATGAAAATCCTGGTTTGAGCTGAGTCAATGACCATTGTGTTTACCTCATGATTGAGATGGGTTACTTGATAACATAGTTATATGTATGGGCATATAACTATGTAAAGGTTATCTATTGAGATCTTTTTTTCTGGTTTATCCTTGATGGATTTGGTGAGACCTTGAGGGTATCGGGGTCCCTACTGAGTATCATTATACTCACCCCTGCACATGCTATGCCGGCACCTCGTTGTGTTGGATGTAGACGAAAGACAACGCTGACCGTGGTGGAGTGTACGAGGACTGGACGGTACCCAGAGGTGGGTCTCATGACGAGACAGTACCAGGAGGAGATGGGTGGATGGACGGACGGATTCAGAGTGCTGAGGAGGACATCTCTACCAACCCTTTTGGTATGATCCGTGGTGGACGATCCAGGAGCTACTAGTCACCTTTTAGTTGTTTTCCTTTGAGTTGTACTTTACTTTCAGTTGTAGCTATAACATTATTTTGGGCTTGTATTTCCAGCCCCATTTGTATTTTCCACACACTTGTTATACTACTTTACTTATTGTTTGCTTCCACTAGTTCTTTGATGTGTGTGTTTATGTTTCATAAAGGCAATGCCTTCCCTTTTTATTGGGATTTATGCCTTTGGGGATAGTCTCTAGCCACTGGCCCATAGAAGGCGGGCTTAGGGTAGTCACATCACGGGCCTCGAGGACGGGTCGTGACAAACATATTGCATGAATTCTAGTCCATCAAGATACTCATCATGAATGAATTACATGAAGTTTAACGTTTTTCCATATCACATTCGTCAGAATCAATATAGTTCATCATTGATTAATTTGGGAGTTGGTTGTTGATTTTTTCTTTTATATTTCCACATCATTAATCCATCTTCAAAAATCATGTGGTGGGCTACACAAAGAATAAATGTGGTGATATGTGGTAGTGATTCAAAATAATTGTAAACTTTGTTTCTAGTTTTTCATGATTTTGGTATCCCTGAATAAATCCCAAAAACATTAAACAATATCATGAAAAATAAATTTTTAATTAAACACATTGTATTTTATATACAAAAACATATGAAAAATATTACTTTTCCCGAGACCTTACCTAATCAACATTTTTTATGATAAGATATCTATATGAACATATCATTTTCAATATTTATATCTATGTATCGTATGGATAAATTGATAATCCCTTTATCCAATTCAGAAATTCACAAATAGAACATGATTATTTAAATCTACTATATTTTTTCTTATATGTTTATGATTCATCAAAATAGATTGGTGTTTTTAATGAATATATCAAATTTAATTCATCTAAATAGTTGATCACATCACATATAAATCAATTATGGATGTAAATTTATTTACTACATCTAATTAAATTATGTATCCTAATTTAATTCTTTTCATAAAAGATGAACATTCTCATCTTCATTGAAATAAACTAAAAATATAATTATTAACATACCCAACAACTCTCTGATTAGATCACCATCATGGTTAGAATAATAAATTTGTTTATGTACTTTATTTGACATGCTACGTTAGTTAAAAACCCTAGTAACAGTGACTCATATGAATTTTAAAAGCCTAATTTTATAAATTAACATATATAATTCAATGTAATATAAATTGTTTGGCTAGTCCAACAAGTAATTTTTATAACATTATCTAATGACTTTACTCGATATCATATAAAATATTATACTGACACTAATTTTGACATATAATTATAAGAAACTATACATTATGATGATAACAAATTATGGGAAATTCTCATCCATACAATGAGGGGGTCAAATCGTTTTGTTTTTAATGAAATATAAAAATAATAAATTAATTAATGAAAAATAATTTTTTACTATATTATAAAAAAACAATCTATATTTATATTAAAAAATCACATAAATCCAATCATGAATCTAATATGAAAATATTTTATATGATGCTCATAATTATGTAATATTAATGTCTCATTCCATGGATTCACTACAATTTCCTTTGTCTCCCGAAAATATATCCTTACATCACTACTCTTAATGATTGCTCAAAAGAGGTAATATTTTAAAAGAATGTGGTTTGTACTTTATTGATACTATGGTTCATTGTTATAATAATTGGATACATTTATATCATTGAATAATTAGTTTCCACTAACATAATAAGAACCTACCTATGTTTATTAAAATTATAGTAACTATAAAACACACTTATCAATTTCTAATGAAATGATGTAATATTCCATTAGTGTTCATTACACCCTAATTGTTTATTGATAACTATTACAAAACATATAATCCTTTTTTTTAAGAAACAATCCATATAATGATATCATATAAATCTTATTTGTTTAGAATAAATCATTTTAATAACTTTAAACAATGTGATGTCGGACACCAATGAAGATAAATAATATATCATTAATTATTATCTTGTACTAATGGATATTTTTCTAAATAATATTGTAACAATAACATGGATTGAATTCATTATTTTTTGGAACCTAGGTTCTCTACATTGATTTTTAAAGTAATATATGTTGTACTTGATAGAGCTCTAAAATTATAATGATGAGATTACATAGATATAAAATAATGTATTTTTTCATCAATCCATTTCATAGTTGAATAGTATTTTCAAGGTCTAAGGGATATTGTATAAATAATTCAACATTTTAATCAATATTTCCAATTGACTATAAATCATAAGGGGAGTTTGAATCTAACATATATATTTGGCATGCATTGATTTTTTTTCATAATCATGTATTCTTCATATACATTGGATTTTGTATCAAAAGATAATGTTTATAAATAGTATGGAGTCTATATCAAAGAGTAGTATAAAATATGGAGCCATGTAATAATTTATTAAAAGGGTTTATAATAAAGCTACAAAATATATATATGGATGATTTTTTAAAATGAATTTATGAAAGTATTTGAAATATTTTCCTATCAAATGTATTTATATGAAATCTTCCAAGGAATTAATTTTGTAAAATAATGGATAATAATAATTCATGACGACAATATAATTTTATTTTTGAAATTATTATAGTGATTCTTATGGAAAACTGAAGGATTTATATGGTCATTTAAAATAATTTAAATAAAGGCGTGTTTTTATATAACATGGTTATATATGAAGGGAAATATTTAAATACAAATAAAACATTGTTTGAGGGTAATTTTTCAAAAAAAGGTCCTTTATCAACTCCCCATGTATGAAGAATGAATTAAGGAAATAATATATTTAGTTAATCAATTCGCACCATAATGGAAGATGGTGATGTTTTTTTTGTAAAAAGAAGCACCATAAATGTATTTCATAAAGGGTTTCACTAAAAACAATTTTCAAAAAGGTTAGTGTTATAATGAAATAACCATGAAGATATTTTGTACCATTCTAGGTAAATAATGAACATGTTATTTTCATATTTATTATTATTTTGGAATTAAATATAAATTTTAATTTAAGAAGGATGCTATGTTTGATAGAGTACATGACATACAACGATGGGTTTCCCTGAAATCTCATGTTGCACACAAGGATGAGTCATATAGAAATTAATAATATAATATTATTTTAAATGGTAGTTAACACCTAGCTGTTTTATTGGAAGGAATGAATAGAAAAAACTAGAATATGATTATATAGGTTTTTTAATTGTTATTACATTTATCCTATAAATTTTATAGGCGTAAAATGTCAAGGAGTCCAATTTTCAGCACAAATATTTTAATATTCCTTAGAAGGTCAATTTACCACCTTTTGATTGCAACCCCTTTTTAAATCTAGATTCTGTAACTTTAATAAGTTCTTTGTTACATAATAAAAATATTTTTTATAATTTGGTCATCCATATTTACTTTGGATGAAATTTTGAAATTTTTCTGATTAGGTTTATTTTTTTAAATGAATAGTGAAAACACTGCATTTAAATAAATAACTTCCTTTTAATCTAATTTATTTATATTGTTAGATAATATTTATAATAGGTTTTAAAGTTTAATTATATTATATATTTATTATTTAATCCAACGTGTATCATTCTATGTAATTTCACTTTGAAATTGAACATAATCTACTATCAATCTTTTTATAGTTATTAATTCATAAGAAACACATTTTTATAGTTTTGAAAATGGAAATTAATTTTAAATTAATTTATGAAACTTCAGGGTTTTGAATTTGGAAATATGTATTCAATATTTAGAATCAAGATGTCCAAATTTTTTAAATAGGTAATTTTAATTTATATACATTTTGAATAGTAACTTGAGTAAATATTTTATTCAACATTGTTAAAGAGAAAATCCTGTAAATAAGGGTAAAAATAATTTTATAATAAATTTAAATTACCCTAACACATGTCATAATCCTATTGGAGGATACATGTCTGACCATGGTCATCCATGGGTGTATTTTGGGACACCATTGAGCCACATGCATGTGAAAATTACACTTTATAAAAATTAATTTAATGATAAGGAAAATGTAAATAAAAAAACATCACTTAGTAAGCCAATTTTTATAATGCGTTCAATAAGTTATATTTTTTCCCATGAAATAGTAATTATAATGATAAAAATATTTCGTACATCATGGAATTTTATTTAAATTTTTTAAAAATTAAATAAATTTATTTATTTATAACCCAATGTTGATGCAATAATTTCTTCATTAATAAAGGATTCAAATAAATGTAATCATAATTATTAAAATATTTTTTCTTTGAACCTTTTTAAAAAAATTAAAAATAATATATTAGGATTACTTGTTATCTTTTAATTAATTAACGATGTTAGAATAAGTCATGTAGTTATAGATTTTTAAATGTCTCGATATGAATAGTTTATAAATTAACATAAATGAGTTGGTGAAAAACTTAACATTTTATTAAAGGATAAAATAATCCTAAAAATCTAATATTCTACTAGGTAACATATATGATGTTACAAATTACATTAATGATCTATTTTTGGACACTTGAAATATTATTGTAAATATATTAACCATACAGTATGAATATATAATAGGACATTATAAAAGTTAAATAAGATAACAATTTTTTAAAATAACAATATAAGGATTAAAAATTATCCCAAACCAGTACAATTCTTATTGGATGATTTTATTTCAAAATATATGAACATTATAATCAAACTAAATAAGTTTTGGTTTTTTGAAACCGAATATCATTATATTATAAAATATTATTTTCACGTATTTATAAAGACCCCCTCCTCCACCTTATAAAAAGCCATCACCTCTAACCCTTACTCACACCTCTCAAGCCCACATGGATCAACCATCCTATACCTAAATAATTTCAAAACATATCTATCTTCCACCTAGAAGAATTATCTTAGGTTGAAAGCACATTAATAAATAATTTTGGTTCAAACCAAAGGGAGTTACCTGATTCAATGGTAATGACTTCTCTTAAGATCATTTCATCCATTTTCCTTATCCAACCCCTTAACTCATGTTATTCAATAATTTTATAAAAACACTAGAATCATAAATTTACTATAATTTTTTATGGTAAGGGATTATACTATACTTAAACACATCCCTATCTAATGGATATGAACATAATGTTTTAGTGGAAGGCGAACTATTGCCTCATAAAACAGTGCTTGTTCAATTATCTCATTCCGCCTCTCATGGTGGCCATAATGATAACACTGTATTTATATTTTATATATATTATATTTATATTTTCTCTATTATTTTACATTTTGTTTTATTTCTTACCTTTATGGTTCCCTTAATGGATAAATATGATAATTTGATTTATGGAAGTGTGGACTGCTGCCCGCTCAATGTGATATGACTCATTCATGCCATATATGTAATGTATAAAGGATGGAGTTAATGAAATTGTATATGATATTATACTAGAATTATAATATACTTAAGTATCATTTTGTTTTCATTCCATTAAATATGAAATAGTAATGAAAGAGGTGTTAATGCGTACGTACAACTTACCATCTCCATGAATGGTGCATTTGAGTTATTATCTTCAAATGTTATGTACTATTATAAATACATATATATACTATATATATATGATATACATATGATATCTTAATCATCAATATAATTCTATAGGTAATGTAATTTTGACTACATGGACAACTTGTGATTATAATAAGTTTATTTTTGACTCATGTTCCAAATAGTGACAAAACAACCGTTATTTACATAAATTTGGGTAATAAGTAATTTAAAAATAATTATAAACATGAAAACGATTCTTAATCAAGTTGAAATTTACATTATTTTATTACTCAGGGGATTAAATAACAAATGTGTCCTGGTGGACACGAGGTAAAGGAATCTGTCTCAATATCCTTTGATTGAGGCGTGTTTTGATTTCTACATGACATTTTATTATACAGTGTATAAAATCCTTGAAATTTCATTTCATTCAATTGGAATATTTTTCTACGTACTGATTTACTAAATGAAAAAAAGGAATTTTTCTTTTTAACGTATGTAATGACAATGACCCTTCCTTCTCCACGTTCATTATTTGATAACTGGTTTCCTCATCATGCAGAAGTATTTTTAAAAGGAAAATAAATACCATATACTCTTTTTACATATATTGGTATTGAAAATTGTTTTGAAAATTGATTTATTATTTTAATATCTTGAAAGGATATATATTGTGATTGAAATGATGAAATATTATCTTTCATTTATGTTTTGTTGAGTGTGTTATGAATATGTATTGGTACATAGGATTTGTTTAAATATACGGGTGGTTACATGTTAAACCTAGGGAGGGTGAGCATGAGATAGCTCTCCAATTCAATGGGTAACGTGATAGAGGTAAAGATTAATGTTTCTGTTAATATATTTAGGGAATATACTCTGATTTGTATTTAGAATGTAACTCCCTACATAGTTGTGAAAGCTGTAATGTATGTATGATATGGATTCCACAAGTTAGCTTTATGAGTCGTGATTTCCTTGAGTTATTCATGAATTTTATGATCTTGTGTGGTATGTAAGTATATTTATATTAACATATTTAGGGAATATCCTCAATGTGAATTATTAACTCATTTCATGATTATGTAATTATTAAGGATATGGCCTTATAGACTGTATTAGAGGTCCTTTTTGATAACATTAATTGTTATAATATTGATAAATTAATATCCATAAATTAATTTATGAAAATATTTGAATGATAATGTATTTATAGATTACCATGTCACTTTTCCTAAGATATTTATTTGTTCAAAATGGTTTTCAATAGAGTAAACAGTGAAGATATGATGTGATGGAATCAAGAAGAATACAATCATCCAAATGAATAACCTGAGATGGTTGGAATTGGAACTCAGCAGTTTGTTGTAGTGATGTCCCAATTGAATTAGTCTATAAATTTTGGTAGTATCCATGCATGATATCTTTCAGATCATCCATTGTGGAACATGTTTGTAGTGGATCATTTCATGAGGCAACATCCTCGTTCATCCATAGGATCATGTAACCCTTCGCTATCTGAAGGGTGGATTAAAGCACTAGAATTTTTTTTTGATGTCGTGGGTTGTTTAGAACAACAAAATGTTAGTATTATTGTTTACTATTTTGAAGATGAAGCTGATCAGTGGTGGTTGATGGTTAATAATATTAGGGATAATTAGGAGATTGATGCTCTTGATTGGGATGAATTCAATGGTATGATTCATGGGAAATATTTTCCTAATGTGGTTCGTCATAGGATAAAAAAACATTTTCTAAAATTGAGTTAGGAGGATGAATTAGTGGAAACTTATGAAGAAAAATTCACTTGATTGTCAAGGTATGTTCCAAATTTTATCTGAGATATTGATAGTAAAATTAACCATTTTTACACAGCATTAATTCCAAATTATCAATGGGATTTTACTTTCTTGTGAGTTCAAAAGTAATGAAAAAATTATTTGATATACCTAGATTATGGAAATGGAATTTTCTAATGATATAGTGTTCTTTAAAAAACAGTAGAATAAGAGGTAGATGTGGCAAACTAAAGGGAAGAAGTCTTAAAAAATGCATGATGGTAAGAATATTAAGTTTACAGTTTCTGAAAATCGTGATAAAAAGAATAGCGGGGAATGTATTTTTAATTATGGTATGTGCTAAAAATGTGGTAAAATGGGATATAATGATTGAAATTTCACTGAAAATGATCTGGGAAATGGTATGACATAAACTGATTTATAGTTAGTAAAATTTTATAATTTCAATTAAATGGTTCATTATGAAAATTACTATCCAATTAATATCTCAACTAAAGGAAAACAGTTGGACTACAAGCAGAAAGAGGGGGTGAAATCCTCTGCAACTACTTCTATAGATGTCGGGACATTGAATGATATAGTATCAGGTACACTATTTGTTTTTTTAGATTATGGCAATGTGTTGTTTGATTCTGGGTCTACAAATTCTTTCTTTTCTAAGAATTTATCTAGTAGAATGTAAATTCTGTCTAAATATATGAATTATGAACTTATGATAAAAACACTGGGAGGAAATGTTGGGAAAAAAGAAAATTATAAGAACCTTCAAATCCTTTACTGTATAAAGAAACTACCATAAAAACATTTTTGTTTTGCCTCTAGTAGAGTTTCATGTTATTTTTGGGTATGGATTAGAATTCTATTTATCATGCAATGATAACTACAAAGTTAAAGAGGTTTATTTTCATAAAGAATTTCTGTTTTTTTACAAAAATGAACCCTTAATTTTGATAACATACCTGCATGATGAGAAACTAGTAAAATATTGAAATAAATTCTACATGCACATATTGTTGAAAACAATGGAATTGTTCAGATTAATGATGTGTTGGTGGTAAATGAGTGTCTTGATGTTTTCCTTGATGATTTTCTTGGTATAAAAACTAATAATAAAGGTGAATTTACTCTTTAAAATGGTTCCAAATATTAAAATAATTTCAAAAACTCATTATCGAATGGATGAAATTGAACATTTATTGTTAAAGGTGATATTGTCGGAGTTATTAGATAAAGGATTCATTCAACCTAGCACATCATGATAATGCGATTCGTTCTTGTCAGTTAAAAAGATAGATTGTTCAATTAGTCATTGCATTTAATATAGAGCATTGAATAATATCACTGTTAATAAAAAGTATCCTTTGAATCAAATTGATGATTTGATTAATCAGCACTAGGGAGCTCTAAATTTTTTGAAGATTGACTTGAGTTCGGGATACCATCAGTTGAAAGCAATGGAAGCTAACATTTTGAATACCATTTTTCTTACAATATATGGCCATTATGAATTTATGATTATGAATTTTTGGGATAACCAATGCACCTACTGTATTCGTGGATCTTATGAATAGAATTTTTCTTAAGTTCTTAGATATGTTTTTGATTGTGTTCATTGATGATAATTTGTTTTATTAGAAAAGTAAATTGGAATATTAAAGTCATTTATGGGTAGTATTTCAAACCATAAAAGAAAATAAACTATATTGGAAATTCAGCAAGTGAGGGTTTTGGTTACAAAAAATTTCATTCCATGGTCACAGTGTTTCATTAAATGGCATAAATGTTTATCCTATTAAAATAAATTATCAAAAAATGTCCAAGACCCAAAAATATAACCGAGATCTGTAGTTTTCTTGGTTTAATAGGTTATTATCAGAGGTTTGTTGATATTTTTCACAGTTATCTAGTCCAATGAATAAGTTATCTCAAAATGTTGTTATGTTCATTTGTAAAAAATAATGTGATGATTGTTTTCAAAATTTGAAAAGATGATTGGAGAATTTTCTAGTTTTGGATTCGCCTTATATAAATTGAAAATTTTTTATCTAATGTGATGCATCGTTAATAAGACTTGGTTTTCTCCTAATGAAAAATGATTAGGTAATTGATTATTTTTCATGTCCATTGAAACCACATGAGTTAAATTACCATAAACGTGATTTGGAAATAGTTTTTGTTGTTTTTGGTTTAAAAATATAGAGGCACCATCTATATTGAGTAAATTTTGAAATATATATTGATTAAAAAAAATTGAATTCTATATTCATTCATAAATATATTAAAATTATATAAAGGAGACTGTTATAATTGCTACATGATTTTTATTGCACGTATCATTATCATACTGGGAAAGAAAATAATGTGGATGATACTTTGAGTCGAAAAAGTAATGCTACATTGACCATGATACATTTAAAAGATGATCATTTAATTAATAATTTTTTGAAAACTTCCATAGAAGTTATTGGTGAAAAAAATTCCTCTAAATAGTTTTAGGTGTCATAGAAATCATCCAATGCAGATAGAATTAAGAAAGCACTGAATGAAGAAAACAGGATTCAGAAAAAGGTAGAGTTGGTTTAGAAGGGTATGCTACCAGAATTTAACATGGATTAATATTTTGTTTTAATGTATTGGAAGATATTATATGTGACTTGTGATTCACAGGTGAAGAAAGAGTTGTTATGTAAATCTCATATTTCTTCATTTTCAGTACATCTTGGATGTACTAAGATGAACATAGATATTCGGGACTATTACAGGTGTGATGGAATGAAAATAGTCATTTATGACTTTCCTATGAAGTGTTTGACTTGTAAATAGGTTAGGGTAGAGAAATAGTTACCATAAGTGATTCTTAAGCCTTTACTAGTGCCAGAGTGGAATTTGGAAAATATATGCATGAACTTCATTGTTGGATTACCAAAGTTATCTCGATGTAAAAATGCAATCTGGGTTATTATTGATCGATTGACTAAATTGTATCATATAATTCCTATTCAAGATACTTTTTATCCGTATTAACATTTCCAGTTTTATATTATATAGATAGTCAGGTTGCGTGGAGTTCTCATCTCCATTGTATTTGATCATGATTACAGGTTTACGTCTACCTTATGAAAATTACTTTATAAGTATTTGGGTACTAATTTGATTTTAGTTACACTTTTTATCCTCAATCTGATGGGCATTCTGAATAAACAATTCAAACATTTGAATATTTGCTACTTTCTAGATCAATGAATTGCCACACATTTTGGTGCCCACATTTTCCTTTTTTTTAATTTTCATATAATAACAATTTTCATTTCAGTGTACAGATGGAACAATTTGAGAGATTTGTATGGAATGATATGTCGAATAATATCATTTTGTGATGAAGATAGTGAAAGGTAACTGAAGGGACCAGAATTGGTAGAAGATATGGTAGAGAATATTCAGTTGATTAAGAATCACACAAGATCAACATAGAGAAGGAATAAAAGTTATGTAGATAACTATAGGAAGAATTATTCTTTTGAGTTAGGTGATCATGTATTTCTCAATGTTTCTCCATGAAAAAGTGTAATGCTTTTTGGAAAGAAGGGAATGTTGAATACAAGGTTTAATGGACCTTATGAAATCCTGAATAAATTAGGATCATTTTCCTATATAGGGTTTTTATGTCCATGTTAATTCTAGGAACACAGTGTAATTCATGTTTCAAGGTCGAGATTGTATATGTCATATACATCATAGGCTTTGAGTCTAGAGATAGTTCAGTTGGAAGGGTATCTTTCTTATGAGGAATAATAAGTCTATATTATTGACCATAGAGATAAAGTGTTGCAGAATAAGGTAACTAATCAGGTCATGGTTTTGTAGAAAACCCATACAGTTTAAGAGGCAAACATATGAATGTGAAAATTCTATAATGGATAAATACCCCCACTTATTTAATTAAATAATATAATTTCAGGGATGCAATTCCAAAAAGGGGGAAGGATGTAACATCCCCGGTATATAAAGAATATTTTATTCTAATATTTATTAATATTTTTTATTAAATATTAATTTTACTTTAAAAGTAATTCAATGTTTGAAGGCGTACCTGACACACAATAATGGGTTTCTTTGATATATCTTGGTGCACACAAGTAGAGTCATACTGAAACATAAAAATATAATATTATTTTAAATGGTAGTTAATGTATGCCCATTGTATTAGCTTGAATTAATAGAACTAACTAAAATATAATTATACATGTTTGTTAAATATTTTTTACTTTTATATAATTAATGTTTGAGGCTTAAAGTGTGAATGAGTAAAATTTTAAGCACAAATACAGTAATATTCTCTAAAAGGCTGATTTACATCCTTTTATTGGTGAACCCTTTTTAAATCGAGTTTTAGTTACATTTATATTTTTTATTTTGATAAAATTAAATTCTTCTTTATATTCAGGATATCAAAGTTTACTTTTAATGTAAATTTTGAATTCTCTTATAAAGTTCATTTTTTAATGAATAGTGAAAAATACTGCATTTAAAATCAAAAATACCTTTTAATATTATTTATTTATATGGATATATTATATTATTAATTGGTTTAAAGTTTGATTATATTATATTTTTACAATTTAATCTAATTTTTTTTCATTGGAAGAAATTTCACGTAAAAATTGAACATAAAAAAGTGTCAATTTTTGGATAGTTATTATTTCATAATAAAACTACTTTTTGACAACAAAATCAAATTTAAAATTAATTAATGAAACTTATATGTTTTGAATATGAAAAAATTGATTCAATATTTGGAATCATGTTGTCCAAATTTTGTTAATAGGTAAATTTTATTTTTAGACATTATGAATAGTAATTTGAGAAAATATTTTATTTACCGTGGTTAAAGGGAAAATATGGTTATAAGGGTAAAATATAATATTATAAAAATGATAAATTAACCAAACACATGTCCTAATTCTATTTGATGATACCTGTATGACTATGGTAATCCATGGGTTGATTTTGGGAACCAATGGAGCCTCATTTTTTTTGGAAATGAAACTATATAAATAATAATTTAATGTAAAGGAAAATGTAACATAAACATTTATCATTTTGTAAAAAATATTTTTAATCCATTATATAAATTATATTTTCAACTATAAATAGTAATTAGAAATAAAAAAATTATTTCCTACATAGTGGTATTTTATTTATAATTTTTATAAATTATATAAATAAATTTATATATCACACAATGGTGATGGAGTAATTAGTTCAATAATAAAGGATTCAAATAAATGATATCATAATTATGAAAATAAATTTATTTTGAAACATTTTAATCCATCCAAGAATTTTATAGATTAGGTTGACTTGCTATATTTTCATTAATGAAGAGTTTTAGAAATAATCAAGTTGAAATATATTTTGTAAATTTCATGATATGAATTGTTTATAAATTGACATAAATGTGTTTAAAAAAAATTAATATTTTATTAAGTGATATATTAATCATATATATATAATATTCGTCCCACTAATATATGTAATGATACAAATGTAATTAATGACCAATTTTGGGTCACTTTGTATTTTATTGTAAAAATATTAAACATATAGTATGTATATAAAAGAGTTCATGGAAATAGATAAATAAGATAACTTAGGGATAAATTAACAGTATAAGGATTAAAAAATATCCAAACATATCTGATTCTTATTGTATTATTTTAATTAGACATATATAAATCTTATATACAAGTTAAAAAAAATTTGACCCTTTGAAACCGAATATAAATATATAATAAAATATCTTCTTCAAACATTCCTAAAGATCCCCTCCCCCCTTATAAAAAGACATCACCTTTAACCCTTACTCACAACTCTTAATCCCACATGTATCATCCATCCTCTTCCAAATGAGCTCCCTTAATCCCCATATTCCATCTAGAATATTTAACGTGGTCACAAAGCAGTTCATTATAGCATTTTTGTTTCAAATCAATGGGAGTTACTAGATTTAAAGGTATTGTCTTATTTCAAGTTCATTTCTATTATTTTCCTTCTCCAACCCCTTATACTCTCTTTATTAAATTCTTTTAGAAAAATATAGTATCTAAAATATTCTAGGATTTTGTAATGATAAGGATTCAATCTAAACTTACACACACCCCTATCTAATGTATACGAACATATTGTTTCAGTGGATAGCGAACTACTACCTCGCGAAACAATGATTGTTCGATTATCTCTTATTACCCATCATGCTGGACATTATGATGGAAGTGTGTTTATATTTAAAATATATTATATTTATATTGTCTCTATACTTCAACATTTTTCATTTATATCATACTTTTATGGTTTCAATAATGTACAAATATGACAATTTCATTGGAGGAAGTGTGGACTACCGCCCCCTTAAAGAGATATGACTCGTTCATTCCATACGTGGAACGTTTAAAACATGGAGTTCAAGAAATTATATATAATACGATAATGGAATTATAATATAATAATGTATCATTAAATTTTCATTCAAATAAATATGAATTACAATTGAATGTAGTGTTCATGCATACATATGGATTACTATCTACATGGACAATGCATTTCATTTTTTATCTCCAAATGTTATGTCCTGTTATAAATACATATAAATACTGAATATATATGATATATATGATATCTAAATCCTGAATATCATTTTGGAGATAATGTAATTTTTACCACATGGAAAACTTATAATTATAATAAGTTCATTTTTGACTCATGTACCAAATATCGACAAAAGGACCATTATTTACTTAAATGGTGGTAATAAGTAATATAAAAGAGAATTATAAACATGAAAAATGATATTAAGCAAGTAGAAATTAAATATAGTTTATTATTAATAATATTAAAGAGTGAACATGTCAATTTGGAAATGAGGTAAGGGACTTCGTCTCAATCTCCTTTCATTGAGGCATATTTTAATTTCTATGCTACTTTTCATTTAAACAATGTATAAACCCATTTAAAATATTATTTCATTCAAATGTAATATTTTTATACGTATCATTTTACTAAACAACAAAAAGAATGTTTCTTTTCAACGTATGTGGTGACTACGTCCTTTCCGCTGCCGTGAGCATTATTTGATATTGGACTTCCACTACAAGCCGTAGTATTTTTAAAAGGAAAATAAATAACATATACACTTTTTATGTATTTTGGTAATGAAATTGGTTTTGTGTATGTATTGATTATTTCAATATAATTAAATGACATATATTGTGATTGAAATGTGGAAATGTTATATTTCTTTTATATTGGTTTTATTTGTTATGAATATATATTGGTTCTTGGGTATTATTTACATTTAAAGGTTGTTCTATGATAATCCTAGGGTGGGTGAGCACAATATAGATCTCCATTGCATTGGGTAGCATAGTATAGGTAAATGTTAATGTTTATCCTAAGAGATTTAAGGAATATATTGTGATGGGAATTCCAAATGTAACTCGCTATGTAGCTGTGAAAGTAACAATGCACGTAAGATATAGAGGCCATAAGTCACCTTTTTATGTTTTGATTTCCATGTGTTATTCATGAATATTATGATCTTTTTTGGTATGTTAATTATTGAAAAGTATGATTTCATTTTCTTATATGTATTTATGGACTAATTCTTTATTTTTTTGTTTTATTACCCTTATTGAAAATTTTATGCTCATCCCATGTTTTTGAAATGATTTAACATGATATAAGGATGTTTAAGAGAACGAAAGAATTCAAGAAAATTTATATCAAGAAAATAATTATTATTTACTTTTAAGAGATATTATTTCAAAGAAATTAAAACTGAGTAGAGGAATCTATTTCTAATATTCAAGTTGATAAATATAGGTTGTGACATAATTATATAATAATCTAAAGATGAAATGATCCTCAATGTGAATTATTAAATCAATTCAATATTATTTAATGTTTAAGGAAGGGGAGTTATATATTTTATGAAGGGAGATCCCTTAATGAAATTTTTTAAATGGAATATCCTTGGATATTTTTTAGGAAGGGAATAACTATGAATACATTTTATAATAGGAATAACCATAAATTAATTACAATGGTGGTGTATTTGATAGGGAAAATTATGTTGGGGATTTTATAGTTAAAAAAATGTATAAAAAATAATTTCAGAATGACCCAAAAAATAAGTTCTTATAGAATTCCTGATTACGACATTGAAATTTTATTTCGACCATATATTTCATTAGAGAAATAGATTATACCCTTCATGATGAAAATTAGAGTATGTATTCTTAATGAAATGGAATTTATCATTCTTCCTATGAGTGATTAAGAAATCCACATAAAGTAGTGACTAAGGGATTAGTTAGAAGGGGTGTCTTGATTGAGGTAATGTGCTAAAGAAAAAATTAAATTATAATGGTAGTGATCCTGGAATATAGTTATCATAACCAAAAAAATATATTAATAAACCATATTCATTTTAGTATATTTTGGAATTCCAAAAAAATGTTGGAGTGTGAATCATGGATGTATCCCTTTATAGTGAACAAATTACAACTATTGTACCATATTTTAATTTAAGTAATTATAATTGTATTTTCTGTGTGATTAAATTAAAATAGTTTAATGACACTCCTCCAACATAGAAATAATATAATTAATATTTAGGACTCTTGGTTTCAAAAAGTGGTATCGTAACCACATGTAATATGTATTCAATATATCATATAATGAATTTCATTGTTATGAACATATTGAACAAAATGGGAATTCCCATGTTCGATAGATGGAATTATTATATGTAGAAGAATCAATTTCCATAAAATTTATTTATCATTAGCTTAAATTTTTATATACTAACATATATTGAATAAAATTTAATTCTATTTATGAAATTACCATGATAGAATAAGATATAAATATACTCATTATAGATGAAAAATCTCAAATGAATTATTTGATTCTATGTAAAATGAAATTTAAATTATTATCATGTGATGCACCAGTTGCAATGTCAAGTGGGATCTATTTTTCAATATAAATTTAATATATAAATAATTTATCTCTAAATAATAATATTCATAATATATTTATTAAGATTCAATATCAAGAATAAATTTAATTTTGATATACATATAAAATATTTTTATTTATATGTGACCATTATAACATTGATGATAAATATTTACATTTGATTTAGAGTAATAAAATTATGATATATATATATATATATTTCAAAATAAATAAAAATTTAATTATTAATTCTTGTTTAATAAAAACTCATTTATTTGTAAATTCATATTTTCACCAAAAAACTATTTTGGTACCAATATGGTTTTTTTCTTTTTTTGAACAAATATTTTAACTAATTTATTATTTTTATCTTTATGGTATATAAATGAAACAATTTTTGAAATCAACATTAAAAAATAATTTTTAGGTTAAATTATTGGATTTTTCTTTAATGTTTAATTTTTAGTGAATACTAAAAAATAAAGATTTTATAGAAACAACCATATCCATTTTAGTATTTAAATATTTCAATGTTTTTAAATTAATTATAATGTTTTATTATTCCATTTCTATTAAATTAAATACATTAATATCATTTACATTGAAATTATGAATAATTTTGGTTTAAAAGATTTATATATATATATAATTTCATTCTTATTAAATATAGTTTGTCATCCCATTGTGGGTAAGGACCTACCCCTAAATATTACATATTATAGTGATTTATACTAGAAATCAAATTATTTTACAATGGATCATTGAGGAATATAGTTTAATATTGTTATGTCATAAATCATAAAAAACCAATTAATAAGAAGGTATAATATTCAATATAGTATCCATCTCCCACAATATAGAGCCATTAATATAATAGATATTTAATTTTTAGGGAAAATCCTCATGATTTTTAATATGAATTATTATTTTACATTACCCATCCTTAAACACTCTAATTTTTTTTTAAATATGTGTGATGAGCCAAAATTATTAGTAAAGGACATAAAAAATTGTTACTATAGTGAAATGCCGAAAAAATATATGAAAATAATTTTTGAAATCATATATTTTAACCCATAAAGTGCATAATCTTTTTAAAAAGGTCATTATCTTTTTTTTGAACGTAAGATGATTCCATGAAAAATAATTTAGAAGAATAGAAAATTCATATAGGTGCCTTTAGAAATAATTACCATATAACTCTTATAATAACTCTTATAAATGAAAAACCCTACATTCAACTTCTTCCTTAGGATAACCCAATACATTGGAGTGAGATATAGGTCTACAAACTTTCTAAGTTGTAAAGAGTGAACCTGTGATCTTAAAAGGGTCATCTATTTGTAAATGAAGTCTTATGAACATATTATGAGTAAATCCCTTAAGAACTATTTTTAATACATTGAAAATAAATTATATATGTATAAATAAAATTTCTTCTTAAAAACCCTTTTGAAATATTAAAATACCCATAAAAATGGAAATGTGGTTTTTCTTTAAATAATACATGAATATTTGTAGAGGAATCGATACATAAAATTATGGTTACAATGGTGTCAAAATTCATTGTCACCATACCTGTTAACTAATAATAATGATTTTTTTCATGGCATAATGAATGTCAAATAATCTTTAAAAACATTGTTTTGAAATAATTTTAATGAAAGTTAATGAACATAATTTATTAATATAAAAAATGTGTTCTCATATAAATAAACCATCTTCTTTTAATGGATATCTGGAAACAAATAAAGGAATCTATGAGATATTCATCTGTCTAGATAGTGGGAATTTTTATTGATGTTGTATAGATAAAAATAAACATTCATATTGAAAAATATAAAAATAATTGAAAGAGGAACATTAAAAGAGGGATTTAAAATGAATCTCCATTATCAAGGGTCAAGCACATCATGTACGGTCTTCAACATACTGAATAACAGACACATATTAAATTTAATTTTTATTAAGAACCATTTTCATGTTAAATATAAATTTATTTCAATTTTAGACATGTTATATAGAATTAATTTATCAATTGAATTCACATTGGTCTTTTTTTAGGATATTTGTGTCATATGTCAGAAATGACTTCAATACATTGGATATTGTCTAAGAGGTCATTTTTCCATCATATATAATTTAATATTCAAGAAATGATTATAATTTCTATAAATAAATTATAATTTCAAAATAAACCAATAAATATGGTTATGAAAAATAAATTACATTATAAATATAAATAGAGTTGTACATACAAGCTCATGAGTGGAATTTCCATTTTAATGATATTTAGGGAAAGAGGGTGAGTATTAATTTTTACTTATAAAATGATAATAATACCTTAAATATAATATTAATCATTTATAAATAAATACATATATATATATAAATTTATCATTCATGTGATGTGGTTATAAAAATCGAATCACATTGCTTTGTGGTGGTAGTAGTCCACATGTACCCACAAATGATGTTATCATTTTTCTGTGAATGGAACGGTATAAAGATAATTAATACATTATATTTTAATAATGAAAAATATGTCCTTAATATATTATATAAACATTTATTACATTATTATTGTCAATCAATCAAGTATGCTGATGGAATACTAATTGCATCAATTCACAAAGAGCTTTTTCTTCATATATAAGAATGATAGTTGTGTGACCCATTAGATAGAAGAGGATATGGATATCGAATATTCCATTACCATATATATATATAAATATAGGACACTATTTTTAATATTTTTTTCATTTAATATTAATATTTTATATAGTTTTAAGAATAAATAAACATATATGTTCCATTAAAAACGATACTTCTTCTTTAAACAACCTCATTTTCATAACACCTTCACAATACAAATTTTTTAATTATTCTTAAAATAATACCAACATAATAAGTGTAGGTATTATAGAAATGTATTTTGGTGAATTGTTTGAAATATAATTTGTTATTATTTTTGATGAAATGATAATATGTGGATTCCATTTATACAAGAGGGGATCGACATTCTTTGAATTTCTTAGAAATATTAAATTATTATAAATTAATTTCCAATAAAACATTATATAAATTTATTTAAATAATATAAATTATGAGTATGGTTTGAAATAATATTATAAAATAATATTTTGTATTTTCAGGCTACCATTTACCCATTTAATTCATTCTAACCCCTCGTTAAGATCTTGTACTCTTATAGTGACAACATATATTTTTACTCATTGTAAGTTAATATAATTTAAAAAAATAAAAAAATAAACCATATATATAGCATGTTGGATATAATAATCCATATTATAATCACATGGAATAACATAATACTTATAGAAAATTTAATCCATATAATAAAATATTATTTATTATAAAATGCCATTAATGACGATTTTTAGAACTGTTCATTACCTTGATTTTAATAACATCATGAAAAATAGGAAAATTCAAAAATATGAATTATTTATTTCTATATATTACATTTTCATACTAAAATGTCACTAAATAACCCTGAAATAGTCAAAATTTTATTTATATAATTATTCATATCTTCTCTTTTGAGTTTTGCACTGGCTAGGTTTTAAAATACTAAATTCAATGGTTTTATTCATAGAATAATTATCGAAAAATGGTTTGGGGAAACCATTTTATAACCTATGTAAAATCATGAATCCTATGTAATGGAGTTGTCTTTTCATAATGTTAAAATTATCAAACATGTTCCACACCCCAGGACATCATGTGTAATACTCTATTTTGGGTAGAGGATACTGCATAGTTGCAATACTATCTAATATAACTTGCATCCACACCATATGGCAGGCTTAATTATTAAAATTCATAAAAAATAGTAGTTTATTATTCATTATTATTATCTAAATAAATGCATTTTTGTTATTATTTGTAGAATTTTTATTTTCTTTTACCCACTAATAGGGGGTTCTTCTCATCATGCCCGCACCCGTCACCTATCTCACTCAACTAGAAACCCAGAGAGGCTCCCAACATATGCCACCTTCTCCTCCATCATCCCTTGGTGTCATTTTTATTCAACATTTTTTACTGTGATATCCACAGAATAACCTCATCTCTTCTCATCTTCCATCATCTTATTATATTTATTTATTTCTCTTTATCCCCAACACAGTGTATGTTCCTATTGATATGTTTCCCTGTTCTATTATGGTATTGTGTTTTTCATTAGTTTCACGTATGGTTTCTCATATTCATTAACATTTAAAAAAATTATTTAGGTTTTCTGTGATTTTGGACTTTCTCATGTTTTCTATAGTGTTATTTCTATTGTTTTTCATAAGAATGACCTAAAAATATAAATGTTTAAGGAATAAATAAATATATATATATTATATCATTGTATATATTACCTAGTAGAGTGGGTAATATATATATTATTACTTGGGGAATATATATATATATATATATATGCATGTTCTTGTAAGTGTAAATGAGTATTTTCATATTTCAATCATCAAGAAAAACATGTTTTGACAAAGGATCCATGTTTCCAAAACTTTAATTTGAAATGTATAACTATTTTTAGTTTTAATGATATTTTTTTATTTTATTTTCAAATGATTATATATTATTTAATTGGTTGTGACACATATAGATAGAATTTTATTTTAGTTCTATATTTTACAAAATCTTTCAATATGGTCACATTTTGTTAAAGCATGATTTCAATCTTTATTTTAAATGTAATTAATTTTAAAATCCTAATTGGTTTTAAAAATGAATCATATCGAGAAAAGTGGTGATTCCCAAATATGTTTTCAAAAATGAAAATGTATCTTTTTTAAATAGTGATATTTGGTTGACCACTGATATGACTTACAGAAAAGAATCCACATATTAAATAAATCCCCTAGAATAAATTTTTTTACTTATGTGATAAATGTATAATTTGTTATGGGAATATTAAAGAGGATTGGGCATGGTTTGTATAAGACATAGAATGGGATTTCATAATTGGTGATGATTTTTATGTGAGATGGTTGGTAAGATTTTATGTAAATTAGGTGATATATATCTATATGATAGCTTGATAAAACAAATTTCTTTTTCATGAAAATCCTAGGGTTTTAGGGTGATCCTAGGTACACATTCTACGCTAGTCGATATTATGCAGTTGATGGTGTCCCAAAGTAGAAAACCTAACAACTTTTTAGATTTCCCCGTTGGTCGATCTAGTGACAATGTCCCTGTGTATGAGGGTACAACTATGGATAACCAATAATGGTAGAGATTGATTATGATATTGAATTATATCATTTCATATGTCCTTCAAACACAACAAATGAGATCCCATGACACATTTTTTACACATACGATTCATATCTTTATTTCTAGGTTATTTATTATGTGATACCCCTAGATTGCATTCCATATTAATATTATTGGTCCATCAGTAAATTAAATTGAAAATAATTTATTGAATTTTATTATCATTTTTGGTAAATAGTTCAAAAAAATTAATTCAAAATGGTATTACAAAAAAATGGAACCTAACTGCTTGTTTTGGAATGATTGGAAAACCATACATTCTATACATCTTATTTTCAAAATACTAATACCTGGTTTAATTTTTTATTAAGGCATATATAATAGATTATTTATGCATTCCTAAAGAGTATTAATATTGACTCTAATAAATCTATTTATCATTTTACCTTCAAGTGATAATTACTACATAGGTTGGATCACTATTTAGAGATGTTGGTTTAGTTGTTGGTTGTGATTCATAATGTCGTATAGATGTCTGACACATTTTATTTCAACCATATTATAGTGTTTATTTTTTCTATTTATATATAATTATTTTTCTATCATTTATATGATAAAACCTCCCACAATGAGTATGTTTGATTTCCAAATCTAGTTATCATCCCATGAGAATTGAGAATGCCTCCCAAGACTTGTCATGGGTCAACTCAGGTGACCCGTTTGGGGTTTAACAAGGTTATTTCAAGAAAAATTGCTATCACAGCTGCACCATGTTAAATAGGATTCCATTTAGGTCATATATATGATTTTAGAGGCTCGAAATTTATTTATTCATTTGGTTCCAGATCAATACCAATAATGAAGATAACAGAGTTCCCCTGGGGTAGTTGAGAAATGAATCATTATTTTTTGTTTTGGTTTTTGGTTTTAGTATTTATTTGGAATAATGTGATTATGTATGTTGTGGGATTATAGTGGAAGTGAGATGGTGAGGCATCGTGAGATTACATGGTGTAATAAACCATGTGGAGTCCAATTGAATTGTTTAATCATATTATAGTGGTTGGTTTATTCTTAGTGGATGATCTACTAAATCATGTGTTTGTGTCATGCATGTCCACTAGTTAAATATTTTTTATATTTTCAAATAGGTTATGGATCACTCTGACTATTTTTTTATAGTTTTAATGGAACTTGATGTTAAAATTTCTTTTTGAGTGATAAAAATTGGGATTTGGTTGTCATTATATTTTTGGAGGTTTAGAATTATTTTAATTTAAAATGGGGGAAATGGAAAATGAAAATGTATGAATTAAAAAATAGTGATTTTTAATATAGGGTTATTTTTTTGGTTTGGGATTTTGTTATGGTTTTGTTTTAGATGATATTTTTTTAGTGTTCATTTAATTATTGATTTATTGTCTATTATCCTTTTGTATGGGTATAAATATTTTTTGGATGAGTTCTGGTTCATTTTTTCCATCTTTTTTATATTATTTAGTGGGTGTTTCCTATAGACACTTAGAAGGTTTATAAAGATTATATTCTTATTGATATACCAACCTAGACTCCTAGTGGGGTGCTGAAACCATGGTATTCGCTCATTGTGTATAGTTTTCAAGGTTTTTAGAGGTTTTTGAGCATCTTGTGTCTATTGAGAGGGTATTTGAGTTTTTGGGAACTCTATATTTCATGATGAAGTGAGATGTATTTAGCCTATTTAAAGGATTGGGATTGAACTAGTGTAAGATGATTATTCAATCCTAGTACGAGTTTGGATGACTTGAGTAATCTTCAAGATAACATTCATATAATGGTTTTTTCCTGAAGAGGTTAAAGGATATAATTTAATAAATCTACTTGAATTTTGACATGTCTATCAGTATGTGAAATCATATGTTTACTATTTTCTTGAACTAGTTTCCTTTTATCCTGAGATAGTGTTTAGTGATCACCTATAAGATCCTCTTTTTATGTGGTTTTTGTCTAGTTTTCAGTGGTAAAATTAATTAATATGCGAAATTATCATAGGTAAGACCATGAAATTTGATGGCATGGTAAATTTTAGTTCTCATGGAGTTTCATCATCCTTCGTGAAGTGTGAACATCAAGAAAATATTCATGAAAATTAACCCCTTTAGTTCATTCCATTCATTCAATAGACCAATCACTTATTTTATTTCATTGTGGACTATTCTAAAAATATACGGAAACATTCTATAATTTAATGACGGTTTTTCTTTAGTGGGAATGCTTTTGTAACCTAACTAATTTTGGAAATTATTTTTGAAGAAATAAGTAGGTTTAGTCCTATATTATTAGATCCTAACTATAATGTATCAGATACATCAATTTATAGGGGATTGATCCATTAGTAAAGAGTGAATAATATCTCATAGTTCATTATTTACCGTGTTTGGGTGATGCAAATCCATCATTTTTCTATAATTTCAATGTGGTTCCCATTTAATATTTCATCTGATTGTGGTTTTTTGATCTATGAAACATTTTGTTAGGAGATCATTGTGGACTATTTCCATTTTTTTGGAGTTCTTGCCTTATGGTATTTAAAATAATAAATGGTTATTCATAATTTTTATTGGTTATAGATTTTGGGTGGTTATAATTTGTATATGGTTGTGTCTTGAATGAATTTGAAATATGGAATGACCAAGTTCCATGTTTGAGTCTCTATTGTCAAACCCTGTTTGTTTTATTGGGTTGTTTTGTTCTGCTTTACAATAGTCGAAACAACCTTTCTAGTGAGTTATATAATGATATGGAGACCTAGTACGGGCCATATTGACGTCTTCTCTAATGTTGTTCAGGTGTACTTGTGTAGTTCAAAGGTCACAGTATGGTTTTATTTGTTCTTGACCAATTTTGAGTATAAATTTTGTTCCACCTTTAATGGGTTACATTATAAGGGTACCAACCATCATGGGGTATTTTTTACACCTCATACTTGAAATATAAATTATTTTAATTATTTAATTATTATTACATTACATTTTTATATTTTGCATTTATGGATTTAAAATTTTAGATTTTTTGTTTTTTCATAGGCAAACGCTTTGCACACCGTTATGAGAAATTGTGCACTGTCCTAGGGAAAACTATACCACTCATATAGTGGATCATAAATTGATGCAAGATCATGCATATGTTCATGTGCTATCTCCTAGAAGCATATAAGGCATCCTAAATTTGGAGAAGAGGGTATTGAATGCTTGGCACATAGTTTAACAGACTATGAGGAAAAACTTTCAAGCATTTCTGGTTTAGATGAATATAAAATAAAAAACTATATGTTTCCTTATTATTAGTATTTATAAATAAATTTTGATATTATTATTATTATCATCATCATCATAAACATTATCATATTTTAACCCCAAGGGGGTTCTTTTCCTGCACTCCATTGCCCCAACCCCTCTCTTGGTCGACCAACCACCCATAGCGACTCCCTATGCAGACCTTATCGTACTCACCACTTCCTCTAATATCCATCTTCTTCTTCATTTTTTGGTTGTAGTATAATCCAATGATTTTCATATTTATCATATTTATCCTTAATATTAAATTTCATTGTTTTCCTTTCTACCTCTTGTGGTACATGAATCTATTGTACACCATAACCAAATATTTTGGGTGTTTTTTTGGTTGATTCTTGATATTTAGTGTTTATTTGTCCTATTAATGCATGATTTTACACAAACATTGATTGTAGTATGATTTTGATTTGTTTGGGGTATGTATTTCCATGTTATTGTAATTTTAACAATTTATATTTTGGGTTTTTGTTATTTTTGAGTTTATGTTATTTTTTCCTATTGTGTAATGGATGGCCATTTTTGAGGGTGATCCACAAAATTTGCATGGTTAAGTATATATATATATCCACATTGAATATAATCCCTTATAGAGAGGTAAAAATATATATTTCCTCGATGGGTATTAATATATATGTGTGTTGTGTGTGTAAGCATAGAAGACTGTGATTAAATATACATACTCATAGGAAACATGTTTCGAAGGAAGAATCCTGATTTCAAAGAAATTAATTATAAATTTTTGATTTAATGTTGTTTTAAAGTTATTTTTTCATTTTTTATGAATTATATATATAATATGTTTTTTATTTTAATATTTAGAGAAGTATTTTCACTTGAATTTTATATTTTACCTAAGATTAAAATATGGAATTTTAATCTTAATGAATATATACAATCATTTTTTAAATTTATTGTATATCAAATTAAAATTTTTTGTCTTTATCGAGAGAAGTGGTGAATCCAAAAATAGGTTTTCCAAATGTAATTTCACTCAAAATGATGAGGCCCAGTTGGCACATTGAAATATTTTATAGAATGGAAATACACTATCAAGGAGTTCTTATTTACTTTTAAAATATAATGTATGTGATGATGATTGATTTTTCTTATGTCCCTAGTGAAATGGCTTGTTCTTTTTTTGTGGGTGACTTTTAAAGGGGTGGACTTAAGGTGGGGGTTTGGAGGTGAAAAGGTGTGTGAAATGTTATATACAAATTCCAATATATATTTGTAAGATTTCATGAAAAAACTAAAATCCAGGAATTTTCATGGGAAAAATTTTGTAGTTAGGTGGGAGTATAAAAACACATATCAGAATAGTTGAGATTATTTACTAGTTAGAGGCCCTAGGTAGCAAACCTTAATACGTTTGGGATGGGATCCTAGGTCCAGATAATGAGGGTATCACAGAGGGTTAGGGAATTGGTATGGATAACCAATATAGGTAGATATTGATCCTGAAATATTATTATATCTTTTTCCTAGTCCATCTCAAGATCCTCCATAGATCCCATGGCACATGTTTTATTGGTACACTACATTCATCCTTTTTCTAGTTTATTTATAAAGTGGCCTCAATATTACATTATATATTAAATGAAATTATCTACCACTAAAGATAATTTATATGAATTTATGGGAATTTCTTATCATGGATTTAGAACTAATTAAAAATTATATTATAAAATGGTTTTACATATAATGGAAACATGATAATTCTTTTGTAAATAAAGAAGACCATTTGTTTTATAAATATTAATTTGAATCCAGAATAACATTTTTTTCAATTTAAAAAGTATGTAATGAGTAATGGGTTATCTAGGCACCCCTATTTAGTTTTAATGGTAATTAATATAGACCTATAATTCTTTTAAGCTTATTGTGATTCTTCTAACAAAGTCACGTTCATTGAGGAGAGACATTGGTTCAATAGTTTGCGGTGATCCATAATATAACACAGAGGTATGTATGGTCTTGTATATTTCTACATAGAACATTTATATTGAATTTTTAGTTTTTATTTACTTATTTATATATCATTTATGGTCTATCGCAATGAAACTTTAGTATATTTGATTCCCGGCACTAGTTTCCAGCCTGAGGGATCGAGAACTCTTATTGTAACTTGTTGTGGGACAACTCAGGTGATCAGTCACAGGTTGACACAGATTTTTTCATGGAATGAAATGTCTTAGATCAAAATATTATATAAGTTTATATTAATTTTTTAAAAATTTAATATCATTTATTAAACTTTTCCAATAATTGAATAATTATTCCATCTATGTTTTATATTTATTTAATGTTTTTAATTCATTACAAAAAATAATATATTAATTATCTGGGTGATGTGAAATCATTTATTTGTCAAAATACTATTTACAAATTAAAATATCCTCTAATAAATTCAAGGATAAAAATATTATTAATAATAAAAACATGAGTGGTAAATAATGTATTCTGAATTTCATAATCACATTCTAATGGGCAATAAATTAAATATAACTAAATATTTAATGATTATGGATGAAATAGATATATAAAATAGTTTTTTCATGTTTTAGTCAATTTTATTTCACTTATCATTTTATATCTAACCCTTAATTTTTCGATTTAGCCATTGCTATTGTGAATATTATTATTATGGTTACAATTGATGGTGAACAAAAATAAAAATGGTCTATTTAATAAATTCTAAAAAGACTATTCAATGAATTTAATCAATTTTTCAATATTCAAGAAATAGAAGTGGAATAAAATAATTTAAAATTAAACTCCAAAAATTCAACAATTATTTTAGAAATATTAAATTTTTATTATAATTTTTTTATATTTTAATTCAAGTATAAAATTCATTTCAAAACCGATAATTGGAATATTCATGATCAAAAATAATTGATGGAACTATAAATCAATTCCAATTTAAAATTTTATTTTATAAATACAGGAAAAATACATTTTTATTCAAATACTTAGTTTTTATTAATCATTGTGAAGTTAAAAAATTCATAAAATTTTAAATAAATAATAATAAGAAAAATTTTACATACTGAAATCAAAAATAAAATTAATTTTTTAAATTAATTTTTGTAAAATTTCAAAACAAAAAATTATAATATTCGCTCATAAAATTAAAAAATATCAATCATTAAAGAAAAAATATTTAAAATAACATTACTAAAAATTCAGTGAATATTTAAAAAGAATTAATAAATAACCTAGAAATAAATAGTAACATCATATATATTTTAATTCAATTACTAATAGTTAATCCCACCAATTATATAGTGTGTTTATAATAATAACATTTGTAATTAATAAATAATTTTTAATTTAATCTAGGTGTTGTGTTTCTTGGATTCCTTTGAGCATGATCATTTTAAAAAATTCATGATATTACATTATTCCCCCACCCCATTATAAATTATTGCTTTATACATTTAATATGGTCTCAATAATTTGGGTTTCTAGTCCTATTGATGCTTTTTGAAAACCCACTTTATAAAAAGGGTCAATAAAACATCATCTTGGAAACAAATAATGGGACGTTTTTATGTCATATGAAATATTAAATTTTTGGATTCTGTATAGGATAACATATATGGGATGTAGAAATATGGACATGGAAGAAAACAATTCCTAATGAAATTTAGAGAGTGATAGAGAAAATGGTAATTATAATGTTAACCGCCACAGAACAATAAATCATTGATGTATTTAAAGGAAATTTATGATCCTTATAAAAATTAAATGGATCCCATTTTTTTAAAATATAGTTTCTATAGTTTCAGAATAACATTATCATTTATAATTGACTAATGATGAAATATACTTACCAAACAGGTAGAGTTTAATCCATTAACCAATATCTACTAAAGAATCAACTTTTCTTCCAAATGTATGTGTATCCAAGATTATTTTTCAATCCCAAATCAAAAGAATAAAATTATAATAGACTAAATAATTTATAAAATAATAAAAATATATTCCTCTTATATTAATGATGTAAATAGAACCAAAATAGTTTACACAAGTTAAGACAATTACTAAAATTAATAACGCATCATATGACGAAAAACCAATTTAATCACAAATATTAAATTGTAATACCAAACACTCAACATTAATTTTTAAAAATAATTCATAAACATCAACAAAAACATTATAGAATAATATTTAAACATTAAGAAAATTGAGGATTAAATCACATATCCTTCCAAAATAAATTTAATATATATCTAAAAAAATAAAAACATTCACTCTTAATACATCATACAACAAAATGAAATTTCTCCAATTATATATTTTATAATATATTTACTAATTGATAAAAATATTCAAATCCACTATAAAAAATAATATGTTATTGTAAATGAAAATTCAACAATTATTTCTAAAAAAAACACATTAAATTATGTTTACCATAATCCTATAATTCCTGAAAAAATTATTGAGACCAATTGGAAACATAAATATAATAAAATCCCAATTTAAAATCCCATAATTATATATATATTCACAAATTAAACTTATTCTATGTCAATTGTATCATTAAAATAGTGAAAAAAATGTCATACAATCCAATATATCAAAAACATTAGTGTTATGTGATGCACACTTGTCATCAATTAGTTGTACGTTCTTGCCTCACAGACTTACAAGTAACAGGTTTTCAGATAACCTTCATATTATAATTAATAAAAAATAAATATTAATATATTAATTATAATATTCCTATAAAATAAATAATAATACTAAAATTATCCTTAACCTAATACATTCTAATTATATTTTTTAACCTAAAATGTTATCGCATACCTTTTATTTTTCTACCAAAATATTTAGTAACCAATAATTACATGAAAATAATTTACTATAAAAACCATAAAGGATATCCATACCATTAATATTATGTCAATGAAATGAAATGTTCATTATTATTCAAATTACATTTTCACATAATCAACGTAAGATTTATAAATATCTCAAACATCTATCAAAACACAATAAAAGTATACCAAATTACTCCAATCATCAAATGCAGATTAATTATTTTAAAATGTATGATCATCAAAAAATATAAAACATAATCATAACTCGTCAATGTATAAATATTAGTCATTAAAAAATATGTATAATACCTTAAAAATAAATTTCTATCATATTCAATAATATTTCTTTCCTTTAACAAATATAAATATTATCTGGATATTAAACCATGTCAAGACCTGATCCAAGAATTAATTCATGCATTTTTTATGTCTTTTGCAGTTTCCGCATCATATGTTGTAATGTAATTAAGTATTTATAAATAGATATATGATCTATTTATCTAATCCCATTCCAATGACATCCCCTATAACATTTATTTTATTAATTTACATTTTAATCAATTTTAAAAAAATTAATGAATATGTAATGAAGAACTTATTTCCCCTTTTATGGTGTAAATTGAATGATTCATGTTTTCTACGAATATTGCTATTTTATGATCTCACATACCACATATATATCAGTTTCCTATTCTTTTAAATTATTTTACTCTATTATTTGTTCTATATTTTTACAATATTGGTCATTGACTATATTTTAATTATTTGGTTATAATCTCATGAACTACCACATGGATTCATTTTTGTTGTTTTTATTGAATTAAGAAGCACAACCATGTTCATGTTGTTAATAATAACTCCATATATCTAAGTATTAATAAAAAATGAGTTCTCAATATAGTTATCATTCTACTCTGTTATAATTTTAGAAATCCACATAAACATCCATCGAATTCATTTTTACATTGATTCATACTATATAAAACAAATTAATAAAAAATGGTTAGTGTGATAATATAAAAAAAATCATAACATGTCATATTATGAGTATGATTCACACTAAGAAAACAATATTATGTATTTATCAAAAAAATTTAATTTATCCAAAATATCAATCATTCTAACAAAAAAACTAACAATTTTGGTTATATAAGACTCTTTATTTCTAAATAATATACAAACTTTTAATGTTATCTAATCCGTGTTCTGATATTAATTTTATAGACCCAATATAAAAAATTACAAATTCAAATGATGTTAAACTATGAATCACTTTCATTTCCTAAAGATAAATTATGTTTTGAGTGTTAGATAATTAATATATAAATGTTAATTTAAAACCAATAAATTACATAGTAGGAACCTATAATAATTATAAATTTTCAACACAACATATAACCATTAAATAAACCAAGATTTATTTTCATTGTAAATCTTTATGTATTTCATATTGAGTTTTTATTTCCATTACCCATCAAGAAAGACAATGATTTTTTTAAAAAAATCAGTGGGACGAGAACAAAATCTCATTAAGTTAAATTAATAGAAGGCGTATTAATTTCAAGTAAACAATATGGAAACCCAGAAAATTTTTATTCAAAAAAACAAATCATTATACCCAAAAAGGGGATCAAATTTTTAAAAATGATCATTATCATACCATATGAAAATAAAATAATATCCTTGAAAATCATTAGAAATCATAAAAATGCCATATAGGTTTTAAGGGAAATCATTAATAATACTATATTGTAATCAATTATAAAATTGGAATTACCACACAGTTGCCATCCACCTCTATAGAACCTAATGCATGGGAATACTCTCTGTGGGTTAACCCATCAGATATGATAATACAAGCTCAATTGTGAGCTAAAATGGGTCCCAACCCTTTATAAAAAATTTTAAATGGCTAGATAAAATATAAATATATTATAAAATTAATTTTAATAAATATAGAAATATTTTAATTTAGTAAAATAATTATTCATAATATAACCCATTTTTAATATAAATGTACCCAAAAACCATAAACAGTGGGTTACATTGAAGAAAACAAGAATGTTGGCAGAGGAAACTAAACCTAAAATAATGGTTATAAAAATAAGAAATCTTATTTAACCAGATATATTATAAAATAAAATTTCATTTCTACCTTTTTTAAATAATGATTGACATTCTATAAAGTGAGTCCTTTTTAAAACATCTAAATTAACGTTTAACAAAATAATTTAATAAAATGAAAAAACTATGAATGTAATTGTAAAATAGATTTATTTAAAATGAACCACATGAAATTAGATTTTAAACATAAATTATTTATGTATCAAGATAATGGGAAATTATGTTTTTGAAATATACGTTAAAATATACCTTCTGTTGGACCGTTTTAAAATTTGTTTGATGACGATCTCTAAAAGTTGTGTTTTACAACCAAGTCCCTCACCTTGAGTCCGACTCATCATGTTTTTCATTGAATAACAAAAAAATCGTGTTAATTATATTCATTACTGATAAATTTTTTAATGTTATTTATTCCATTTTACATTTAATACAATTTTATATACAATTACATAATCAATTAATTTCACTTCAAGCATTATGCCGATATTCCACTCTTATTTCATAAATTACTATAGAAGGATAACTATTTTTACATATTTCAATTTTACATCATCTCCAAAATAATAATGTTGATATAATAATAATTATTTATAAATGAATTAAAATTTTATACCCATCCAAAAAACATTGGTTATGAAAAATGATCTACTTTGCAATCCAACACACTGTTGTCCATACGTATGCATAAATAACATTTTCATTTTTCAAGGAACAATATGGTAATAGGGACTGTATTAATTTAACAATAAATAATGTTAAAAATATCATAATTATAATATTAATCATATATATATATATAATACACGTGTTGTGGTTAAAAAAATTACATCTCTTCATAGAGGAGGTAGTCCAAACATACACAAGAATGACATTATCATTTTTCCATGAATGCTATGTTAAGAAGGTAAATGATATAATATAATTTAGTAATTTAAATTATATCATTAATTATATATATAAAAAACCCATTACCCTATTATAATCCAACAATTATATATAGAGAAAGAAAATGAATTACATCGGTTCGTGAGGCACTAGTCCACCATACACACGAACA
Organism: Viscum album; assembly: GCA_963277665.1. Taxonomy (NCBI): domain Eukaryota; kingdom Viridiplantae; phylum Streptophyta; class Magnoliopsida; order Santalales; family Viscaceae; genus Viscum; species Viscum album. The sequence goes on from OY728150.1 coordinate 1,400,690,858, forward strand.
ATGACTTCATTCCACATTTGATAGAAGATAATGTGAATAAATATTACTAAAAAAATATAATATAATGTTAGTATAAGGAGGATGTTTATATTATTATTTAATAATATTCACGTAATTTTTATCAAGATTAAACTGGAAATATTATGTAGCTGCTTGATGAAAAATGATACATCTCCTTCAAACAACTTACTTTTTTCACCCCTTAAGACTGTTAAGGCTTTTAATATGCCAAAAAAGGTCTCTAGAATGATATTTAGGAATTGAGGATGGTATTTGGGTAGTTTTTGTTCGATACAATTGGAAATTTTAGTATGAATGAAGGAGAAGAAATAGTTCCCTTTTATAATAAAGGGGAGGTCTATCTAAGAATTAATCAAAATTTTAAATTAATATAAATTATTAATGAATTTTATATAGATCTAAAAACATTTATGTCCAATTTAATATGTTCATGATATTAATAATATAATAAAATAATTTTTATTTAATTTTTTGGCCACATTTATAACCTTATCATTTGGATTTAACTGCTCATTAGCATTATTCACTCTTACCTTGACTACATGATTTTTTATTCTTTGATGGTTAATTTAGTTACTATAAATTGTAAAACATAACCTAAAAGGACCATTGATGATATTATAAACCATATCATGTAAAATATAATGAATATAATATTTTTATATTTTTAATCATTTAATATAATATTCTTTATTATAAAATATCATTAATGTCGATTTTTAGATCTATTCATTACTTTGATTTCTCTATCATCATGAAAAAAATTAAATTAAAAATATACTTTATTATTATCCTATCATTTCATGGTTTTATGAGAAATTCATTTATGAAATTAATTATTACATAGAATATTATTTTTAATCTTATAAAATTCATCAGTATGGATTCCCCATTTATTGAATAATTATTATATCAAAATTGCTTATCTGTTTAAAGTATTTATTTATTTTTACTAAAAATATAATATAAATTTCAATAATCATTATAATTCCATTATATTTTAAAATAGTATTTATAAATAAATATATCCTTGGGTAATATAAATGAAAAAAGTATTGATATATAATAAATACAAAATAATGACATTTTATCCTTTTAATTAAATGAATCATTATAAAAGTTTGGATCTCGTCAAAACATAGAAAAATACCATGTATCAAAATAGTGTATTATTATGGATCAAATTTAATCAGAAAATATTTTTTTCTAATGCTATGCTTCTTTTAGTCATTTTCATTTCATTTTTAACCCTTAATTATCAGATTTACTCCTTTCCCTGTGGAAGCAAATTACCAAGGTTTATATTCATATTCACCAAAAAAATGTGCTATTTTTTCAAAATTGGGAAGACTAGATTTCGTGTATGGGATCCATTTATTAATATTCAAAATGAATAATAATAATAATAATAATATATTTAATAAAATAATCCAAACAAAAAAAATAATTTTTCATAAAAATTCACTTTTGATGTATAAAATGATTCTATACCAAATTAACTATAAAATTCATTACAAAAACTAAAGATAAAAAATTATTACATAAAATATTTAAATAAATTTTAAAACTAAAACAAAAAAATTATTTTATAAATACATTAAATCAAATACTATTTTTTAAAAAATATGTATTTTTTAAATATTAACTAAAAAATAAAACATTTCATAAATATCTAAAATATTCATCCACTATATTTTTGTAATTATTAATTAAAATATTTTATTTATTTTTTAAAAATATATTTCTTAAACATTAAAAAACATATTATTGTATTCACTCATAAAATGAATGAAACACCATTTTTAAGAAAATGTATTTAAATGAATTTTAAAATAACTAGTGCATATTTATATCTAATCATTAAATTCAACTACAATGAGATAGAATAATAAATATTTCATGATTCAGTTAATAATATTTATTCCATTTAATATAATGATACTCTAAAATGGACACGTGTAAAAAATAATAATTTGTTGTTCGGGTGAGATTAGTGATTCATATCATGTAAGCTATTGACCGTAGTTTGTATTTTCTAAAAAAATTTAATGTTATATTGAATTTTGAATTTAATAATAAACTAAACCACTTATAAAAATTAAGTTTTTTTAAATGGACTTAATTATTTTAATATCCATGTAAAAGATACATGAGGATGAAATATTGAGGCTTTTTGAAGATAATTATTTTGTAGATAATTACACAAAATATAGTTTTTCTGAAATTGTGTATCATTTATAATATTTAGATGACATAAATATTTTGGAAACTCGTAAAATTAATCCAAAATGTTAACATACTAAAAATATAGTATAAAAACAGTCATAACAATTTATTTCAAATTTATTTCACGATAAATATGAAAATAAATTTTGGTTATGACATTGTTCTTGTGCAACAATAAAAAAAATTTATTTATTATCTGAAACATAATTTTTTGGATATAAGAATATTTTATAAAATTGATTAATAATAATAATTCACAATGGATAAAGTAAGATGATATTTATATATTTTTTAGTTATATAACATGATGCATACCCAAATTCTTATGCAGTTCTTGTATATAGAAATAAAAAGTCAATATAACATACTAAACATGTTTCTATTACATATATATTAGTAAATATAATATGGAAATAATAAAAATATCCTTGAATATAATAAAATTATTATTATTATGGTATTATTTAATTTTATATTGATTTTATAAATACCCTAAACAGATACATAAATATGACAAAATGATTATGCAAGTATTAAGAGAATTAAATGTAAATTATTTTAACAGAGTCGAAAGTAATATCCTCCAAATTAATTATTGAATTAAAAAAATTCCTAATGATATTGTATAATTGATGGTGTAATGGTTTATATTTGAATTTTTTTATCTTTTTTGATGTCCTCCATGTTAAAATATGTGAATTATTTTGAAACCATCTTTATTGGTATCATTACCCCCTCTCCCGAAATATGCCCCCATAGGATGAAAATGAAAAAGGTGACAACAACCCCTGAGTCCCGCCTTCAGTAGGCCCTGGGTTAGTGACTGCCAACAAGGGTATACAAATATCACAAAATGGGGGTATTATAATTTCTGTGAAACAAGATTGGGATATAATATTATTAATTCCCAACACAAATCCTAGATAGATATATAAAATAATGGAAAAACCATCCCTTAGGAATGCATAAAATAGATCTGTTACCAATTCAATGAAAACTAATAATTAAAAGAATTCCCAAAAGTGAAGCTAAGTAGTGACACAAAATCTGTCAAGATCTAAGCTATTAAGGTCTAGCACGGTCCAAAGAATCCTGCTAGAAAAATAGAATATATTTTATATTTTTAGGGTGAGGATACAAGTATACTCGGAAGGAAAATTAAGGACTCTCATGCTCATGTGATGAGGCTCACTAATAAACCAATGAGAGAAATAGAAAAACCAAACCGCACCATATCATTATTACTAACCACCCAAACCTCACCATGGAACAATCACAAAATAATGCAAGGAAATTAATTTAATATAAATCACACTAATGATAGGGTACCCTACATGGCATTACAAATGATTGGACACTCTCACACCATAACAAAAAATGTAATGGAACTACCCCATCATCTGAATATACCATGCCACAAACTACCCACACACACCTAGGTTTCTCAACCACATAAATACTATAAACACATGGGCCACAAACACATCACATCCCTCCTATAGACACCATTTCCAAAACCAACATCACATCTCACTCACAAAAATCTTCGACACAAACTATATATCATCTCTAAGACACCATGGAAATAGTAACACATCTCATCCTCAATAGACCTAGTAAATAACTACTCTCCTGCACACACATGGGCCTAATGATCAACAACCGCCCAAAAGTATCATTGGCTATAACTACATGGAAGGATAAGGGGATGGCTGGTGGCCATCCAACTATCCACCCAGTGAGTTGTTTTGGAAAAACACCCTCCCCCTTGACAATGGTGGTGTTCGGAACATAGTGCTTAACTAGGGAGGGGTGTATATAAAAATCACAAGAAAAATACAAGTTTATACATATATAATACTAAGAAATCATCCCTAACCTATGGGTTCTCAAAAAACAAAAAAATCTTTCTACACTTCCAAATTTTCTAATACAAATTAATGTACAACACCACACATCAAGTAACAAATCCATTTCATATTCCAAAAAAAAGCAATCCAATCCATTCCAAAATATATTAAACATTATTTATTAATTCCATTAAAATCGATTAAGATACTAAGAACCACTCACAACAATAAAATTATCTATAATCGTGGTAATGTAACCTATATCATATTAATGACACATCATATCGCAACATTCATCTATATGGTGACGATTTCTCATTGTATTTAATGGGGAATAACCCATTGAAACTCTACCATAATTCTCCAAATTCATCACTGCTAATCCATCATCTAAAACACAAAAATACTAAACTCATAATAAGATTTACATGCTCATTGCACAATCATATCAAGACCCTATTACTAAACACACAGAACCAAACCCATACACGTAATAGTACCCATGTCCCAATCCCCACACAAACCATGGAAAACATTTTTAGATTCAACAAGTTTTTCCTTCATCAATTATAGTTATAAATTCACAGGTAATCATTGAAACAATATGATCCTGGGGAATCCATTTATCAATATAGTGTATGTAGTTAGAAATTTTCATAAAATCTCGCTCATCTAGAACCAATAACATGCTTTCCATAAAAAATACTACGTGCAAACAAGGACCCCCATCAACCATGGTTTTTAGTTTTTAGTTTTCCCAAATCGATCATTTTATCAAAAAAAATAACACATAAGAAACAAACAACACATTTCTTGATCCCCTTTCAATTAATTATAATTATTTCAAATATATTTAGTTAATTTTGATTCAAATGGTATCACAAAAAAATGAATACACCCACCATCCGGATACACATATATGAAAGATGAAGTGAATTATATGTAGAGGAAAAGGTGATTGACACTTCCAAATTGTATAAATATAGGGGAATTCATGTAGTGGGAAAACCTCTGGAAAATGTAAACCAACTATTGTAGTAACATACTCGACAACTATGGGAAGATGAACACTGGGAATCCTATAATAAGACGAAACATGTAGGGATGGACACAGATGAAAGGATATCTCACCTTCTGAAAGATATAAATACATGTTTTGGATTAGATACATTTTGGTTGTCCATTAATGAATGATCTAGTCAAGATAACTCATTTTGGACAATTAAAATCATTAGGCCTTTTAGGATAATTAAAATAGGATTTATGGGCTCTGAATCGACCAAAAATCAGTTAAAACAAGGATTTATGAGGGTTTTACATCAAATAAAATTAAAAACCTGTGAAACTGGAGGAATCTGAAAATATTGTACACGAGTCAGTATTTTATGTGTCAACATTTGGTGAGTCACTATTGGGATAATAACCGTTCAGTGAGTCACCATTAAGATCGTCATCATTCGCAAGTAACAATTTGGTGATTCACCATTTGACAAGTCACTTTTCGGAGAGTCACTATTGTTCGAGTCACGGTCTGGTCGAGTGAATTCTTCATTAAACACCACTCACCGTCAGTGATTCCATGTGAGGTGAGCCACCCCCAGTCCATCAACCGCTAGTGGGTCACTATGGGCGAGTGACCATCGGTGACTTACCACCAGTGTGTAACCCCTAGCGAGTGATAAAAAATGAGTGCACCCAAGTGAGCCACCACCAGGGTAGAAAATAATTAGATAACATGAAAGACTAGTAATTATTTCAATGTGGTCAAATGAGTCAACATGATTCTCTAGAACACCTAAAAAACTAGATAACACAAAGTAATATACCAGATTGGTCTGAGCCATTACATCAGACACTTCTCAAACTAATATTATCCTAGAGAATTCAAAACCACCTCAGAAGGAATAGAGAAGAAGGATCAAACAACCTCTTCTCAAGATACTTCTCAATGACCCTACCACACATGGAACACTACTACCAACTATACACATCATGGTTCAATGATAAACCACCATTTTTTATTTTAATGATAGTGTGAAACCTCTACATCAATGAACACCTCCTCCATCATTTTCTAACCCAATTGTCTACAAGGGACACTACACAATCTCAAAAACCATTCCATCTTGAACACATGAATCAGAAAATCACTTCCTACATATTAACATACTATAAAACATGGTAAAATATCACTCACATGATTGGGTTTAATCAAATCACATATAATGAATCTCAATTAGGAATCATGTCCGCCCCTTTTTTAATGTCAATACATTATCACACATAAAAAAATCAAGGGAAAAAACTCATCTCATAAAACAACTTGGTTCAAACATCACATTACAATGTAGAACTTCGAAAATAAGAACTCAAAACAACTTTGGGTATTTCGAACACATTTATGCTTCTTTCTCTCATGTACTCTAATCTTAGATACCATGACTCTATATCATACGAACCCACGAAATGGTATTTCCACGATTTTTTTTCACCCAACAACCATGTATTTCTACTGGCTACTGCACAAATGTCATGCTATTCTCTATATCCAAATCTCCCCAATAAATTAATTGGAATTAATCATAAAGATAAATATGACAGTGAGAGTATTGGAAATTTCCACGGATCTTCTCTATCTATGGTGGAAATACCAATCAGTATTCCACCCCGCTGACTTGCCATAACACCTCAAAGGTACCAGAAAACTTATGGGCATCTTACTCCCTCTTGAATACCATCTCTAACCATGTCGAGTGGAACCCATCAAGAACATGTGTTCACCGACCTCGAATTCCAAGGGTCTCCTTCTATGACTAAAATATGATTTTTTTTGTCATGTGCCTCTTTCATTCTCTAATGAACAAGCTACACCTTCTCATCCACACTCTTAATAAAATCCAGACCGAGAAAAACTATCTTCCAAACCATCATCCAACACAATGAACAATGACACAACCTTCTATAAAAATCATTAAATGCATCAATTACAATGAAAGAGTGACATTTATTCTTTTATATGAGCTACACCAAGGGAATCTGTCAAAAACAAGACCCACCAATGTCCATGATGAATGCCACAACAATAGAATCCAATGCATAGATATTTCACTGTCTTCCCATCCGTATGAGGGTAGAAGGAAGTGTTGAGTCGTAACATGCTTCCAAAATCATTATTTTATCCCCTCCAACCTCATGCGGTAAACCATGCATCATGATCTGAGGTGGTGGACCTCACAACTCCTTGGAACCACATCACTTCATCCATGTACCTCATAGAAAAGTCATCCACTACACCCGACTCCTTGATTGCTAAGAAGGGGGATAATTTTGCCAACTGACCCATGATAAACTAGATAGATTCTCATCCCAATTTATCATTGGGTTACCGTGTGATGAAATTCATCAGGATTTTGTAACACTTACACTCTAGGAAATCCAAAGGCTACAACAAACCTTAAGGGACATAGTTCCTATCCTTGACCATTGGGAAAACCCTGATCTACGCCAAAAACTCCACTCCTACCCATTTTATCCAAGGCCATAGAAACTACATCCAGAATCCCTGATAGATCATGGAATCCTCTAGATGTACTGCCTAGGTTGATCTATATGAATCAAAATGTTAATCATTATGTATCACGACTATAATAAACCACTTCCCTCAAAAATACTGTTTTAGCCATCCTCTGACCATACCTTTGGAGCATCACCATGGCTATAAGGCCCCAGTCTTAAACCTTACTTAATCATGAGTTATTACAAGATTACACATTGAGGATCTTTTTAGGTTTAGAGTTTTAGATAATTATATCATAAAACTTGCATTACGTTTCAAATTTAAACAAAGTGGTTACATAAAAGATAGGAAACATATTTAAAATAAAACATGGATTCATTCTTGACACTTCCTTGACACTATCATCATATCATGTACCATTCCCTTGACCTGTGAAAAACATTTCAAAAACTTTGGATTAGTATTAAAAGATCAGTAAGGGTTATAAAAAGTTTTGAAAGGAAACATGAGTACATATATACATAAGAATGAAATCATACATTACCCGTACAACATAATCACTTTAACTTACCTCATAAAAACATGAATAAATCATTGAAATAATAAGAAATAAAGGTAACTCGAGGCATTCATAACATTATTACATAGGGAGTAACCATCTTGGTTACATTTAGAATACCCATAATAGTATATTCCCTAAATCTATTCGGAGAAACCTTAACGTTTAACTCTTTCGCATTACCCAATGAATTAGAGAGCTATATCAGGATCACCCGCCCTTAGATTATCACAGACCCACCTGTCTTCATAACTGTAACACCCCAAGCTTCTACGGTACGCCTCTTTTTGAATAATGCGATAGCGTGTGTTATACGCAACATCGAGATCTAACACACCACAACCAATCAAACTAGCTGTTATGAATAGTAATACCTACTTTTTGAAATTATATATATTTTATATTTCAAAATGGACTTCATTTTTGGTTTCAGAATATTGACATTATCCTAAGATGATTTTTTTGTATTTTTCTGAGAACTTAAAATTTTTATGAATATTGAAAAATAACTAAAAATAACTATTTTAATCAAAATAATTTATATTGATAAATTATATTATTGAGTGGGTTTAAATTATAATTAGAATATATTTTTACCATTTTATCCAATGGTGTTTATTAGAATTAAATTCACTTTGAAATTGGACCTAATCAATTGTCAATCTTTTGGTATATATTGTTTATTAAAAACACGCTATTTGTTGTGACAGCAGGAATTAATTATAAAATTAATCAATGAAACTTATATGTTTGGAATTATATAAAATAGAAATCATTTTTTAATTCGGAATATCATTTATATCTTGGGGTGAAATTTTGGCATTGTTATGAGAAACATCAATTTTTAAGGAATAGTGAAACTACTAAGTGATAGTTAAAAAACTGAATTTTTCATAAAACTTAATTTTACCACTCCTGTGAATGGAATTTCAAAAATCTGAGAGACATGGTTAATATCATAAAGTGAAACATGGTTCAATGAGATGAATATAATTTTTGGTGAATAGTAACTTTTTACTTTTATTTACCACGATTAAAAGTAAATAGGGTAATTAAGGGAAAAAAGGAAATTTATATTACGCTAACACATGTCCTAATTCTATTGGACATATGTATATCAACCAAAAACAACATTAGGAATAAAATATTTTCATTTAGGTCCACTTCGATTAGATTAGAACATTTATTATTATTTAATTCAAGGAAGAGTTAAAAGAGTTAAAATCAACATTTTTTTACTAAAACATTTTTAATATTGTGTTATACATAATATAAATTCGACTGTAATTATTTATTAGAAAGATAAAACTCTTTCCTACATAAGGATATTTTATTTATAATATTTAGACATTAAATAATTTAATTTATTTATGATACAATGATGATGCAGTAATTACCTAATTAATGAAAAATTAGAATAATTGATATTATAAATACCCAAATAAATATAATTTGAGACTTTTGAAGAATTTCACTAATTTTATAGGTTACTATGACATGTTAGGATTGATTAAATTAACTTCTTCGGAAGTAATCATTCTGTTATGATTTTTACAAAAATCAATTATTGAATAGTGTCAAAATTGACATAAAAGTGTTTTTAAAACAAATATTATATTATTAATTGATATTAAATTCCTAAAAATATAAGGGTCGGCCAAGAGACTTATATCATGATAGTTTCATCATTAATGGACCACTTGGGGGTCTCTTGGGTGTATATCATACTTTTATTAACCATATAATATAAAAATACAAATAAACATTGTAAAAGTGAAACTTATTTACTTAGAGTTAATACTTAATGATAAGGTTAATATAATGATCCAAACCTTTCTAAATTCTATTTTTTGAGTGTTTTTATTCCTATCCCCACCTTAACATTTTAATAATCAACTTTGGAACCATTATAAACCGAATATGAATTTATTATAAATTGATATTTCTAGCTTTTCCAAAGGTTCCCCTCACCCCTCTTATAAAAGGGAACTCCTCCTTCTCATTTCTTCACACATTCAAAGCTTTTTGGTTAGGCCAAAATCTACCCAACAACTCTCCCAACTTCCCTAAATACATCCTAGAGGCTTTAGTTTGATCAGAAATCCATCCTAAAGAGCCCTGTTGATCAAATCAAAAGGAAAACCCGAAGAAGTGGTAATGATTTCACCACCCTTTTCCATGTTCCTTTCTTTTTCCACATCATCATCCTTTGTTATTACCATTATAAAATAATAACTAAATTATCATATATATACTGTGATGTAATTATAAATATGGTACAACCATATTCAGTATTCTATCCACCCTTTTAATAACATCTCACCATACGTGCGTACATACGGCTTACCGTCTCCACATCGTGGTGTAATTGTTATTCAATATATTATTATTTGGATGGGTATAATAATGATGTGTAACTCATGTAAATAATAAATATAACATGTTAATGATTCTGTATATATGATATACCATCCATTTATATATTATTTTAATATCAAAAGAATGATATTGTCGCTCGTGCGTACGTACGGACTACCGTCTCCACGAACGTGAAGATATTCATTCTCAATCATATCCATTCAAGTATAATTATCATTTGATGATTTAAAAATATTGTTTAAAGACTTGATATCATTCTGAATATAAATAATATACATCCTATCCATGACAAACATGGCTTATGTAACAAAACATATAAAAGAATACGAGTAAGTTATCACCAGAAACGACGATAATACTAAGATATTATTAACAAAGCAATGTTAAAAGATCATATATGATATCATATGAATGTATATGATTCTTGTATAATTTAATAACAATTATTTCACTATTACACAAGAGGTTAAACTACCCCCAACCACGGAAAAGTACAAGGTAATGGTTATTCCACAATCTTTTCATTATCCGAGGTTGTTTATACGTAATAATCTAATGGGATCTCATTATCATCCACATCCTTGTTTCTTAAAAATGTATTTCAAAACATTTTTAATATTTAAAAGAATATGGGTTAAAGTCATTTATACCCTTGTTTGACTTTTTATAAGAGTTTTATAATGGAAGCTTTCTGTCGTTTTCCAAACAAGGTTCTTTTTAACCTTTTCGATAGAATTAAGGTAAGAATGTTTTTTTAACTTATACGGTGGGTGCGGTTATTTTCCGCCGTTATAAAATCGTCAAAACATCCCTTACAAGCGTATAAGAATATTTTCAAAGAAAATGTTTTATTTCATAAATATAAGACTCTTAAATGATTTCAAAATAGAAAGAGATTTTTCTCTAAAAACAGTTTTGATTTCATCTATGTCAACATCCTTTGATGGATTTTATGTTAATTTGAAGTTTTTTTATTATGATACAAAACATCTATATTGTATTGATGGTTTTGTGATATGTTTGACTGTGGTTGTGCTATTTTTATACTGTTCGTAGTTTATTGTGAATGTACTGACATTTCGTATTCTAGTTTTGATACGAATGTGTATGTTATCTTTAATCCTTTTCATATGGGAATGCATTGAACTTAATATGTGACGGGTGGTGCCCGGTATAGATCTTCAATTAATCGGTAGGGATCATGAGACAAAATATTTTCTTGGCACGAGGCCTTGGAAATATCTTATTTGTAGTCTTGCACGAGGCCTTGGCTATGTGGTTATGATAGTATGGAATTATGCATTCCATCATTATAAAAGTGGTTATTGATATTGCATGTGGTTATTCGATTAGTAGAATATCCATGTGAATAAGTAAATGACATTATTTCATTTTACATTTTCCATACTATGTTGAAGTCAAGTTTAAAAGGATTTTGTTTTAGTTATACATTTCCCTAAATGTTTATGCTTATTATTGAATGTTTCTTCTATATTGTTATCCTTACTGAGAATTTGAGGTCACCCCTTTTCTATGTTTTATTTTTCCCAGGATGTGAAGAAGTATTTTATGAATAACCTGCAAGGATTTTATGAGGGGTTAATAGTGTCGACTATGGAGACATTATGTTGTTGTAGTAGTTTTTCACTTTATATTGTAATGTAAAACTTTATTAATATATCTAGTGTTTCCAAGGCTACTAAACCAATCGGTCTTTCGAGATTTCATCTTTCTTGTGATCATTCCATTGTTATATAACAATGCACCGACTCTTGGTAACTAGGGTCAGGGCATTACTGTTGGTATCAGAGGAAGTTTAGTACAAACCTTGGAAGCTAGATTTAGATAAACTATGATTAGAGAACGTAGACCTAAGATGAACTTTTAGGATTAGTATAGAAGAACTTCATAGAATTTTGGTATTGTAGAGATTTTGTGAGTTTTCTAAGCAATGCATCCCTGTCTGGATATGAGCAGGTAGAGGCGGCTCTGACATAGATGTAGCTAGTGGTAAAAATCGAAAACATCACTTTGATCTAGACTCGAACGGGAACTGGTGCACGACAACGGGCCTTACTGCACTCTTGGTTACGAAACTCCTGGGGGATATGCTTATGATAACTCTCATTTTCTTTAAAAATCATTATGAAGTGTTTTTGAGTATATACTTCCTCAAAGAAAACATTTTTATGATTATGGATTACATCCATAAATAGTTCAATTTATGTTAAGTGTTTTATAAGTATGGGATTATGTATTTTGATTGATAAACTGATCTAGTTTATGCCATTGTTTACAAATAGTTCCTATTGGAAGAAATGGAAACTATATCAATGCACACACTCCATGTAGAGATTTCCCTCCTGCTCAAGATAATTATAGTGGAGATGGTGATGCAACTGGTGCCGATCAGCTAATCACCATACTGGGACAACTCACTCAGGTTATGAATAATAACCTTACCCGTATGGAGCACCCTGATCCGTGGCATAGAGTATCAATGTTAGATATATTCATCAGGCAACAACCACCAACGCTAAATGGGTGTACAACTCCCTTAGTAGCTGAGCAATGGATATTTTCCATAGAGAAAATATTTCAGGCTTTGGGGAGTAGTGAAAGGGAAAAAGTTATCATGGCAGTTTACCGCCTCACTGGAGATGCTGGTCAATGGTGGTCATTGATTCAAAATACGAAGGAATATGATGAAGTATCAAATATGGAATGTAGGGAGTTCAAAGATCTGTTTTTAGAAAAATACTATCCTCGCGACCATCGAGCAGATATGGAAAGGCAATTTCTGAGTCTGAGACAGAAGGAGGATGAGAATGTCACAAAGTATGAGGCTAACTTTACAAGGATATCAAGGTATGCTGGAGACTATATACGTAACCCAAGAAGTAAGATTTTTCGTTTATTTTATGGGTTAAAACCATATCTCCATCAAGCATTAGTATCACCATCCTTCTCGTTGTACAAAGACATTGTCTCATGTCCTTTTAAGACCGAAAAGGAATTCTCTAAGTCTTATGACTTTAAAGCAAAGAAAAAGAAGAAGAGGCCTACTGATCAATCTGGGAATGGAAATAAGGGGAAGAAGGGAAAGGTTGAATATCCATCATGTCGTAAATGTTGTAAGAAAAACCCCGGTACTTGCTTAAAGGGAACAAGATTCTGTTACAATTGTGGTGAAAAAGGCCACCAAGCTCGTGATTGCAAGGGGAAGAAGGAATCTACCAATGTTTAGTGCTCCAATTGTAGGGAGATGGGGCATTATGGAAATGAATTTCCTAAGAGTCAGGAGAACTTACCACATAAAAGGCCATGGGATCAAGGCGAAGCTTATGCTATCACTACTACTGAGGTAGAAGCTCCGAAAGACGTGGTGGCAGGTAATTTAATGGTTTCCTCAAGTTTATCAAATGCATCATTTGATTCTGGATCATCACATTGTTTCATATCGTCCTAGTTTGCTAAGAAAATTAGATATTTCCAATTTGATTTAACAAGGGAGTTGTCAGTTAAAACTCCTAAGGGAAGTATCATTGCAACAAAGTTTTGTGAATCGGTCCCCATTAGAGCACATAAATATTCTTTATCTGTTGATCTGATCCTCATACCTATGATTGAGTTTGATATAATCCTCGGTATGGACTGGATTTCGATCTATGATGCGAAGATTTATTGTAAGAAGAAGGAGGTTACAATTCTTGATGATGATGATAATGAACACCTTATCATTAGAGCAGAATCGTCACTACCTAATGCTTATCTAGATCCACCCCCAGTAGCTCTACTAAATTCAATTATTTTGGAGGAAGAGAATAAAATAACTGTTGGAGAGGAATGGAATGTTCAAATAGAGGATGTACCTGTTTTGAAAAAGTTTGTAGATGTATTTCTGGAAGATTTACCTGAACATCCTCCAGAACGAGAAGTTGAGTTTTCCATTGATTTAATTCATGGATCAAGGCCTATATCAAAGACCCCTTATAGAATGGCCACTGTAGAATTAGTTTAACTAAAGAAACAACTAGAGGAATTGAGTAATAAAGGATTTATTCGTCCTAGTGTTTCTCCATGGGGATCCCCTGTTCATTTTGTTAAAAAGAAGTATGGATCTATGAGGTTATGTATTGACTACAGTGAGATCAATGCTATAACGATAAAGAACAAGTATCCCCTACCTCGCATTGATGATTTATTTGACCAACTGCATGGAGATAAATAATTTTCAAAGATTGTCCTTCGATCTGGATACCATCAGTTGTGTGTGAAGAAGGAAGACATTCTGAAGACATCATTTCAAACCAGGTGCGGGCATTATGAGTTTACTGTAATGCCATTTGGATTGAATAATGCACCCTCTGTATTCATGGATCTGATGAATAGAGTTTTCAAAGAGTATCTCGGTAAATTTGTGGTGGTATTTATTGATGATATCTTGGTATAATAAAAAATCTACGAAGATAATGAAAATCACTTGCACATTATCTTGAAGACATGAATTATATGGGAAGTTTAGCAAGTGTGAATTCTGGCTTTAGGAGATTTATTTTCATGGCCATATTATCTCTAAATAGGGAATCTCTATTGATCCTTCTAAGACTAATGAAATCCAAGAATGGCCAGCACTGACAAGTATAACGGAGGTACGTAGTTTTATTGGTTTAGCAGGTTATTATTGACTTTTCATCGATAATTTTTCCCGATTGGCTAACCCATTAATGAAGCTCACATGTAAAGGGGTTAAATTTGTTTGGACAAATGAGTGAGAAGAATTTTTCGAAGAACTGAAGAAAAAATTAGTCAATTCTCCTATATTTACTCTACCATCGGGGAATGATGGGTTTATTATTTATAGTGATGCATCGAATAAAGGACTTGGTTGTTTCCTAATGCAGAATGATAGGGTCATTGCCTATACATCACGACAGTTAAAAATTAACGAACAAAACTATCATACTCATGATCTCTAGTTAGCAGCTGTGATCTTTGCTTTGAAGATATGGAGGCACTACCTATATGGTAAAAATGTTAGATTTATACTGATCACACGATTTTGATGTATATTTTCTCACAAAAAGAACTCAACATGAGGCAAAGGAGATGGCTTGAATTACTCAATGATTATGATTGCACGATACGCTACCACCCAGGGAAGGCAAACAAGGTGGAAGATGCTTTGAGCAGAAAAGATCATGGAGTTTTGAACAATATGAGAATTGAAAGGGATCCAATTTTCATAGATCTAGTAAAGATGGACATGGGAATAACCAGGGAAGGAGAAACATCAATGCTTTTTCAAATGGTTGTCAAACCATATTTACTAGAAATGATTAATATTTCTTAGACTAATGATGGAGAATTTCAAAAGAATATTAAAGCTCTGAATGATGTTAGACTAAGAGACTTTTTTATGAATATGGAATTTTGAAATTTGGGAAGAGACATTGTGTTCCCGATATACCTGATCTAAAAAGGAAATTGCGGGATGAAGATCATAGTTACATTTTCTCTATACACCCTGGGTGCACCAAAATGTATAGAGATTTGAAGGATAATTTTTGGTGGGACAACAATAAGAGGGAGATTGCTGATTTTAGGTCAAGACGTATGTTTTGTCAACAAGTGAATGCTGGAATGCAACAGCCTAAAGGAGTCATGCAACATCTTCCCATACTAGAGTGGAAATGGGACAATATTACGATGGAATTTGTCATGGGGCTACCAAAGACTCCTAAAAATAATGATGAAATATAGGTTATTGTTGATTGTCTTACCAAGTCAGCACATTTTCTTACTATAAGAGAATATCTACCCCTAGAACGTCTAGCAAGGCTATATATTAATGAAGTTGTGAGACTTAATGGAGTACCCCTATCAATTGTTTCTGATCGTGATCGCCATTTTACTTCAAGATTATGGAAGAGTCTTCAGAAATCTCTGGATACTGAACATCATTTGAGCACTGACTACCACCCTCAGATAGACGGACAATCAGAACGGACTATTCAAACCTTAGAAGACATGTGGAGATCCTTCTCACTTGACTTTCAGGGTATGTGGGATCAGTATTTACCTCTGGTAGAATATTCCTATAACAATAGATTTCATTCGATTATTCAGATGGCACCATAAGAAGCTTTATACGGAAAGAGATGTCGCACACCAACTTGTTGGGATGACATTGGTGAAAGAAAACTTGTAGGTATAGAACTGGTGGAGGAAACGATTGAAAAGGTGAAGGTAATCCAAAATCACATCAAAGCAGCTCAATGTAGGTAGAAGAGTTATGCCGATAATTGAAGGAAGGATTTGGAATTTAAAGTCAGTGATCATGTTTTCCTGAAGGTATCTCGATGGAAGGGTGTCATACGGTTTGGTAAGAAAGGTAAATTGAGTCCCAGGTACATCGGACCTTTCGAAATTCTAGAACAAATTGGTGTTGTATATTACTGATTGGCAATGCCGCTAAGTCTCTCCAAAGTTCACGATGTGTTCCACGTATCTCTATTGAGGAAATACATTCCTGAACTAATGGATGTACTCACTTACAAGGAATTATAACTAGAACCCATTCTTTTTTATTGGGAAGAGCCCATTAGGATTCTTTATACGAGAGAACATGTACTGAGAAACCGGACGACTTGTCTGGTAAAGTTTTGTGGAGAAACCACAAGATGGAAGAGGCAACATGGGAACCCGCGGAACTTTTGATGAAGAACCACCTGAGTCTTTTCATGAGCTAGTATTCTAGAAATTTCGATGACGAAATTATTTAAAGGAGTGGAGAATGTAACACCCCAAGCTTCTACGGTATACTTCTCTTTGAATAATGGGATAGTGTGTGTTGTACACAACATCGAGTTCTAACACACCACAACCAATCAAACGAGCCGTTATGAATAGTAATACCTACTTTTTTAAATTATATATATTTTATATTTTAGAATGGACTGCATTTTTGGTTTCAGAATATTGAAGTTATCCTAAGTTGATTTTTTGGTATTTTTCTGAGAACTTCCAATTTTTATGAATAGTGAAAAATACTTAAAAACAACGTTTTTAATCAAAATAATTTATAGTGATAAATTATATTATTCAGTTGTTTTAAAGTATAATTAAAATAAATTTTTACCATTTTATCCAATGGTGTTCATTATAATTTATTTCACTTTGAAATTCGACCTAAACAATTGTAAATCTTTTGGTATATATTGTTCCTTAAAAACACGATATTTGTTGTGACAGCGGGAATTAATTATAAAATTAATTAATGCAAATTATATGTTTGGAATTTTGTAAAATTGACATCATTTTTGAATTTGGAATATCAATTATAGCTTAGGGTGAAATTTTTCCATTGTTCTGAAAAACTTCTATTTTTGATGAATAGTAAAACTACTAAGTGGTAGTTAAAAAAACTGAATTATTCATAAAACATAATTTTACCGCTTCTGTGAATGAATTTCGAAAATCCGAGAGACACGGTTAATATCAAGAAGTGAAATGTGGTCCAATGAGATGAAAATAATTTTTGGTGAATAGTAACTTTTTACTTTTATTTACCACGGTTACAAGTAAATAAAGTAATTAAGGGTAAAAATGATATTAATATTACCCTAACACATGACATAATTCTATTGTACAAGTCTATCTCGACCATAAAAAACCTTAGGAATAAAATATTTTCATTTAGGTCCACTTGGATTAGATTAGGACATTTATTAATATTTAATTTAAAGAAGAGTAAATAGAGTTAAAATCGAAGTTTATTTACTAAAACATTTTTAATATAGGGTTATATATAAGAGAAAATCGATTTTAAATATTCATTAGAAAGAAAAAAAATATCCTACATAAGGATATTTTATTTATAATTTTTAGACATTAAATAATTTAATTTATTAATGACACAATGATGATGCAATAATTACCTAATTAATGAAAAATTAGAATAATTGAAATTATAAATACCCAAATAAATATAATTTGAGACTTTTTATGAATGAAAATAATTTTCTAGGTTAATATGACATATTAGGATTTCTTCAATTAACTTTTTTCGAAGTAATTATTCTGATATAATTTTTACAAAAATCAAATATTGAATACGGTCAAAATTGACATAAAAGAGTTTTTAAAATAAATATTATATTATTAATTGATATTAAATTTCCTAAAAATCTAAGGTTCGTCCAAGAGGCTTATATCTTGATATTTTCATCATTAATGGACCACTTGGGGGTCTATTTTATGTATATGGTATGTTTATTAACCATATAATATAAAAATACAAAGAGATATTGTAAAAGTGAAACTAATTATCATAGAGTTAATAATTAAAGATAAGGTTAATATAATGACCCAAACCTATATAAATTATATTGGTTGAGTGTTTTTTGACCTATCGGCACCTTAAAATTTAAATAATATACTTTGGAGCCATTAGAAACCGAATATGAATTTATTATAAATTAATATTTCTAGCTTTTCCAAAGGTGCCCCTCACCCCTCTTATAAAAGGGCACTCCTCCTTCTCATTTCTTCATACATTAAAAGCCTTTGGGTTCGGCCAAAAACTACCCAAATACTCTCCCAAATTCCCTCAATACAACCTAGAGGTATTAGTTTGATCATAAATCCAACCTAAGGAGCCCTTTTGATCAAATCAAATAGAAAAACCCGAAGAAGAGGTTATGATTTCACCACCCTTTTCCATGATCCTTTCTTCTTCCACTTATTCTTCCTTTGTTAATACCATTATAAAATAATAACTCAAGAATAATATATATATACTGTGATTTTATTACAAATATGGTATAACCATATTCAATATTCTATCCACCCTTTGAATAACATGTCACCATACGTGCGTACGTACGACTTACCGTCTCCATATAGTGGTGTAATTGTTATTCAATAAATTATTATTTGGATGGGAATAATAATGATTTGTAACTCATGTAAATAATATATATAACATGTTAATGATTATTTATATATGATATACCATCCATTTATATATTATTTTTATACCAAAATAATGATATTCTCGCTCGTGCGTACGTACGGACTACCGTCTCCACGAACACGATGTGATTCATTCTCCATCGTATCCATTCAAGTACAATTATCATTTGATGATTTAAAAATAATGTTAATGACTTTATATCATTATTTATATGAATAATATACAACCTATCTATGACAATCATGGCTTATGTAACAAAACATATAAAAGAAAATGAGTAAGTTAACACCCGAAACGACGATAATACTAAGATATTATTAACAAAGCAATGTAAAAAGATCATATAAGATATCATATGAATGTACATGATTCTTGTATAATTTAATAACAATTATTTCACTATTATATACGAGGTTAAAATACCCACAACCAAGGAAAATTACAAGTTAAGGGTTATTTCACAATCTCTTCTTTATCCGAGGTTGTTTATACCTAATAATCTACTGGGATCTTTTTATCATCAACATCCTTGTTTTTTTAAAATGTATTTCAAAAAAAATTACTATTTAAAATAATATGGGTTAAGGTCATTTATACCAATTTTTGACTTTTTATAAGAGTTTTATAAAGGAATCTTTACGTTGTTTTCCAAACAAGGTGCTTTTTAACCTTTTCGACAAAATTAAGGTAAGAATGTTTTTTTAACTTATATGGTGGGTGAGGTTATTTTCCTCCATTATAGAATCGTCGAAACTTCTCTTACAATCTTATAAGAATATTTTCAAAGAAAATGATTAATTTAATAAATATATGACTCTTAAATTATTTCAAAATAGAAAGAGATATTTCACTAAAAAGAGTTTTTATTTTATCTATGTCAAAATCCTTTGATAGATTTTACATTTATTTGAAGTTGATTTATTATGATACAAAACATCTATATTGTATTTAAGGTTTTGTGATATGCTTGACTGTGGATGTGCTATTTTTATACCTTTCATAGTTTATGGTGAAAGTATTGACATTTATTATGCTAGTTTTAATACGAATGTTTATGTTATGTTTAAACCTTTTCATATGGGAATTCATTGGACTTAATATGTGACGGGTGGAGCCTGCTATAGATCCTCGCTGCATCGGTAGGTCTCATGAGACAAACTAGTGTCTTGGAACAAGTACTTGGGAAAATCTTATTTGTATTTTTGGCACGAGGCCTTGGCTATGTGGTTATGATGGTCTGGCATTATGCATTCCATCATTATGGAAGTGGTTATTGATATTGAATGTGATTATTCAATTTGTAAAAAATCAATGTGAATATGTAAATGACATTATTTCATTTTACATTTTACATACTATGTTGATGTTCAATTTTAAAAGGATTTTTTTACTTATACATTTCCTTAAATGTTTATGCTTATTTTTAAATGTTTCCGCTATATTGTTATCCTTACTGGGCATTTGAGCTCACCCCTTTTCAATGTTTTATTTTTCCCTGGATGTGATGAAGTAAGTTATGAATGACCTGTATAGATTTTATGAGGGGATAATAGTGTGGACTATGGAGACATTATGTTGTTCTAGTAGTTTTTCACTTTATGATGTAATGTAAAACTTTATGAATATATCTAGAGTTTCCAAGGCTACTAAACCAATCGGTCTTTTGAGATATGATCTTTCATATGATCATTTGAATGTTATGTAACAATGCACCGACTCTGGGTAACTAGCGTCGGGGCATTACAATAACAATGCCCAAGAACCATAACATAATCATAACACATAAAATAAGCATAAAGGAAAGATAACATTCCCACATTGCAATAACAATATAACATTTTAAGATATTGAAATAATGAATCCATTTTAAAAACCAATTTCAAATCCATTTAAAACATTTAATAAAGTGATTTTTAAATCAATGTGCCCCATACCACATTGAAGATTTTAACATTTTAAACCATTAATATCCATATACATAAATCCTTAAAACCATTTTGAAAACATGGAAATTAATGAGAAATATTTATAAGAATAAATCATTAAAACATTTAAAATGATATTTTAGTTAAAGGGTTTCTAACAAAATGAGAGACACTTGAATACAATAATTGAGGAATAATATTTAATAGAAACAATATAATATCATGAGAGTAAATGGATTCATGATATAATATTCCAATGGATAGTATATACACCATATAAGAGTGAATTGGTGCATAATAACAATAAAGTCTCAATGGTAATGTAAATTGAGATGAAACCCATTATAATGATGGTATCCTTAAATTAAGGATAAATAAATCTCATAATTATGTGTGAAAAATATAAGTACACCCAATATAAGTGGATATTAAGTGTAAAATATTCAAATTTAATTCACACATATTCAAAGGATGACATATTCAATAACTACATGTTGATTCCAAAGAAATCGAAATTGGGTTAAAAATTTCCCTTGACAGCCTAACGACGTCGCATAAAATATTAGAAAGAGAGTTGATGAGAGAGATAAAGGGTATCTCTTCACTTGGAAATAAAATTTATGGCAATAAATATATATAATAACATATCTCCACATAATAAGATGAAAATTAAAATACATAACAAAAGAAGTCTTTTAAAAAGAGGAGGGTGAAATGTTCCCTTACCGATTTGGGTAACATTCAAAATGTACACCCCATGAAAGAAGGACCATACAAAATTGATGTAAATACTAGTACATGAAAGTATGTTACAGAAAGACTAGAATAATGTATAGTACATACACCACTCAAAAGGAAATATTGTTAAATGTAGCATGAATCACACGAAAACAGAAAGTGAGATAAAAAGCCCCTTACAAAATTTCGGCAGCCTAACGGCGCCAATTAAAACATCCAAAATAGATTGATGAGAGATAATAGGGTCTCTAATCATAATAAAATAAAAATTACAGTAATAGTAATATAAAATAACATCCCAATCATAAGAAAGATGAGCTTAAAAGGAATGACATAAAAGAGTGTACTTAAAAAGAAAGAGAGGGGTAGGATCCCTTACCTCGGGTCCGACTTGACTCGATCATTCTTTAACCTCCTGAATAATAAACATGATTTAATTTATAATTGATTAAGAACCTTTTTCAAGTTCATTATTACTTTTATATCACTTAATACCATGCTATGAATACTATGTAATTATTTAAGTTAATAAAGGTCGTTTTGTAGATCATTGCTACTTGAGTCAAAAATAAACTCTTTATAATTACATATTGTTCATGTGGTAAAATATATATTATATCCAGAATTATATTCATTATGTAGACATCATATATATAATACATATCCATTATATAAATTCATTTATAATATTTCTTAACATTTAGAGGTATGAAATGAAATGCACCGTTCATGGAGACGATAAGCCGTACGTACGCATGAACGCTACTTCCATTCATATTTATTATTTAATGGAATTAAAACATAATGATACATAAAATTATTATACTTCCATTATGGTATCATATATAATAACATTAAATATATCCTTTATATGTACCATATATGGTATTAATGAATCAAATCACTTTGAGGGGGCGGTAGTCCGCACTTCCTAAAATAAAAATATCGTGTTTAACCATAATGGAAACTATAAAGGTATGACATAAATGAAAAATATATAAGATTAAGTAAAACATAAACATACTATATATCATATATAAATATAGTGACATATTAATGGCCACCTTTGAGGGTGTTAAAAGAATATTGAACAATCATCCTTTCGTGAGGCAGAAATTCACCATCCACAGAAACAGTATGTTCTTTAACCATTAGATGTAGGTGTGTATAAGTGTAGCTCTAATACATATTATAACAACATAATAGTATATTTAAGACACTGTAGTTGTTACAAATGAAATTAATAAAAAGAGTTAGGGGGTTGGAGAAGCAAAATAAAACAAAAGAACCCATGTGAAGACATTACCTTAAAATCGGGTATCCTTCTTTGATTTGAGCTCAAAGGCTTCCTTGGAATAACTTATGCCCAATGTGATGCTTCTATAAGTAATATAGGGATGTGGAGAGACAAAATGAGTAGGGTTTGGCCGATCCAAAGGCTTGATAGGTGTGGGTAAGGTGGTAGAGGTGGGGGCCTTTTATAAGAGGAGAGGAGGGGCACTCTTGGAATTTTACAAAATGATACTTTATTTTCAAATGAGTTTCAGATTTTAAAAGTCCCACATTGATGTATTTATAGGATAAAGTGATAAGGGTTCTAAATATACTCATAAAATAGGTCTTTGACAAGTTTAAGTTATAGTTTTAACATTAGATTTTCATTTTATTTTAATCCATTATTAATGAGATAATCACTACATCATCATGATGTCATAAATAAATTATTTTATGTAATGTCTACAAATTATTAAAAAAATATCCTGATGTAGGAAATCGTTTTTCCTTTTTAATTAATATTTAAATTAAAAAATATCACTTGTATAATCCCATTTAAAAATTATTTTAGTAAAACAACTCATGCTTGTGATATTTTAATTTTACCTTTAAATAAAAAGTTATTTATGTCATTTTCCAACCAAAGTTGCTCCATGGGGTCCCCAAGTTGACCCATGGATTTTATTGGTCGGACATGACACATAAAATGATGGTAGGACATATTTATTGGTCATTTCATATAATTAAAATATTATTTTTACCTTAAATTACACTAATTACCTCTAATCGCGATTATAAACTTAAAAGTTACTATCCCCCAAAAAATTATTTTATTCCCATTAAACCACATTTTACATCCGAATGAAAACCATGTATGTTGTATTTTTGAAATTCAAATCATAGAAGTGGTAAAGTTTCATTTAAACGACAAATCAGTTTTTAAACTACCACTTAGTGGTTTCACTATTCATCAAAAATTGAAGTTTTTCAGAAAAATAACAAAAATTCATCCTAAGCTATATTTGATATTCCAAATTCAAAAATGATTTCTATTTTAAAAAATTCAAAACATATATGTTGCATTAATTAATTTAATAATTAATTCCCGCTGTCAAAAATAAATAGCGTGTTTTTTAGAAACAATATCTATTAAAAGATTGACACTAGTTTAAGTCCAATTTCAAAGTGAAATTAATTCCAATGACCACGATTAGATTAAATGGTAAAAATATATATTTTAAATACACTTTAATCTAAATTAAAAATATTATCTATCCATATAAATAAATCATATTAAAATGAGGTTTTGAATTAAAATGCAACATTTTCAATGAAAATGATCTTTATCGGAAAAATAACAAACGTTTACAGAAAGTTAATTTTTATGTCAAGATTATAAAGAAAGATTTTATTCTGTCAAATACAACATATAAAATTGTCAAAAGTATATTTAAAAAATGTTTCATTATCAAAAGGGGGTTAATCGAACTTTTAAAGAATATTAGAACATTTATGCTTAAAATTGGATTCATTTCCATTTTAAGCCCCCAACATTTATTGGACAAAAGTAAAAATATTTGACAAACATATATAATCATTTTGTAGTTAGTTTCATTCATTCCTGCCATTACAATGGCTAGGCGTTAACTAACTTTAAAAATAATATTATTTTATTCAAGAGTGCAACGTAATATTTCAACGAAACTCATTGTTGCGTATTGGGTACGCCCTCGAGCATAGAATTACCTTTAAAGTAATATAAATATTTTATTAAAAAATATGGATAAATATGAAAATGTCATATTTTTTATTTCCTAGGGTGTTACATCCTTCCCCCTTTTGGGAATTGCATCCTCGCAATTTTAAAATTGGGCTTGGAAGCTTCATTGAAAATCCCAAATCGGAACAAGATTCAATAAAACTATCACTTTAAAAGAATGGGAGAGAAGTACAAATGTCACCCGAGTTAACTGATACTAGGATTCCAAGTATGAAAATATGGATATGGTGGAATAAAGGGTCATGTTTTGATGAAGAGTGATTGTAAACATGTCTAGGAGAAATTTAACAGCAATAAAATCACAAACTTGTGATGGGTTAGACGGTATTTGATTCTCTAGTTGGAAAAATTAACAGACAACATTTTTGTTTTAAGATACTCTTCATTGAGGAATTTATTTAAGAGCTCAGCTAAAACATAAGGAAGCATACATAATTGTCATTTTGACATTCAACTGTTACTAGATTTATTACACGAACTCATATTTTCTCCAAAAGACGAGTATTTAGGATGACTTGTTTACATTAAGAGAGCTATAATCAACTTCTTGAGAATCACCTAATCCACAAAAGAGAACTATATACTTCCCATGTATTTCAAACTTATCCAAAACTAAAACCCAAAGTTCAACAATGACCATTCAATAAACATCTATCTATAAAATTATACAATGTAAACCAAACTACGATTGAAACCAAATTCTCTGAAGGATTTAATCACATAGTCTCCTAAGATAAATTTTAACATTTTTCTCCAAAATAACATCAGTTACTATTATAGTCTCATACTAAAAAGAAATTATCCTAATCACATATCCTCCATGATAGGCTATTCATTTTCATTTATAACCGAAAAAATCAACTTACTCTTAATTCATAAAATCATCTAAAAAATCATTCAAACTAACCAGGGACTTCACGTAGTACAGTGGTAGGTGATAAATATCAGTTTCACATTGGTTGTGGTTCAATTATCGTAGCTTCGTCCAATGCGACGGGTTGTCACACAGTCTGCGGGTTGTCCCTTTTCAAAAACTATATAATTTTATAACATTCCTCAAAAAGAGATAAATTCATCAAAAAATAACCAAAACATATTTTAACCACAAAGGTTTGGTGATAACATCCATTTTGAAACCCAAAATCTATTAACCAGTAATTGCCTCAAATTCAAGGATCATATAAACCCGAATGGTTATTTCTAACTATATCCACAAAAGAAATCATAATTATTACTTTAATAAAAATTTTGTATATCAAACATCAGGGTTACTATAAAAAGTATTCTAATGTAACCCCATCAACAAAAGAGACTTAATAAATCTATGAATTTCACCATCCTAAAATCTACCATTACTCTTGAATCCATTATATGATGACTTCTTACTCAGTCAACAATCTTCATGATCCATTAGCCATTCCTTTTCAACTTATTCTGAAATACAACTTTCCTACAAACAAAATCATGAATCATATACTAAGATTCCAATAATAGGAAAACATATGTTATGAAATAATCCATACCTTTTATTCTTCATTGTTAGTTTCTTCATCATCAATTAGAATGGAATTATGTATTGTTAAATGAATATTTGTACGATCTTGGTGACCCCATTCTTGAAACTTCTTCGTAGGACATGTGTTTTCATAATGACCATGCACACCATATTTAAAACATTCAATTGAATCTTTAGAAAGAAATTCTTTCTCATTCCTAGAGTCAACTAGATGCTTCCTTTTTCCATGCCAGGTTTTTGCTTTATGACCTTCATTTCCACATCTATAGCAGCTTTCTGTCCCTTTTCAACATTTTCCTATATGTTTCTTTCCACATATTTGACACAAATGTTTTTGAACATACTTAAAATTATGATTATGAACTGAATTTCTGTAGGGAGTTGATTCTCGCATATACGATGCCTTATAAAAATCACTATGGTTCAGGTGGTCAATCACGACTCCAGATAGTTGGTTGAGGATAACCACAATAGTTCTTATTGCAGCTCCCGTATCATTAAGTTGTTCTTTCATAAAACCATCACAATTTTCATCAAATCCATTATTACTTTGGTCCCAGTTAGATCCAACCATTTACTAAAACAAAAAAGGTTAGTGTGAGTATATCAGGAAAATCATCAAATAAAAAACACAAATATAAACACCAAGATATACTTATCCATGATTTATCAAACTCATTCTAACATTAAAAATACTATGACTACATCTAATATACTAACCATTGTGGTTATACACAACATGTCACTTTTTCTTAAACAACACTCTAACATATAATGTTATATAAACTGACCTCTGATTCCAAATATAAGGCCCCAACCTTAAAACTTACTTAATCTTTAGTTATTACATGATTACACATTGAGGATCTTTTCTGGTTTAGATTTTTAGAGAATTAGATCATAAAACGTGCATTACATTCCACATTTAAACAAAGTGGTTACATAAAAGATAGGAAACATATTTAAAATAGAACATGGATTCTTTCTTGACACTTCCCCGACACAATCATCATATCATGTACCATTCCCTTGACCTGTGAAAAACATTTCAAAAACATGGGATGAGCATAAAAATATCAGTAATGTTTATAAAAAATATGGAAAGGAAACTTGAGTACATATATACATAAGAATGAAAACATACGTTACCCATAAAACAAAATCACTTTAACATACCTCATAAAATCATGAATAAATCATAGAAATAATAATACATAAAGGTAAATCGAGGCATTCATAACATTCTTACATAGGGAGTAACCCTCTTGGTTACGTTTTGAAAACCCATCATAGTATATTCCCTAAATCTCTTCGGAACAACCTTATCGTTTAACTCATTTGTGTTACCCAATGTTTTGGAGAGCTATATCGGGCTCACCCGCCCGTAGTTTATCACGAAACCACCCCTCATCATAAAAATTCCCAAGAACCATAACAAAATCATAGCGCATTACTTAAGCAGAAAGTAAAGATAACATTCCCACATTGCAATAACAATATAACATTTTAAGATATTGAAATAATGAATCCATTCTAAAAACGATTTCAAAACAATTTAAAACATTTAATAATGTAATTTTTAAATAAAAGTGTGCCATACCGCATTGAATATTTTAGAATTTTAAACCATTAATATACATATAAATAAATCCTTAAAAACAATTTGAAAACATGGATATTAATGCGAAATATTTATAAGAATAAATCATTAAAACATTGAAAATAATATTTTAGTAAAATGGTTTTTAACAAAATGAGAGACACTTGAATACAATAAGTGTGGAATAACATTTAATCAAAACTTTATAATATCATGAGAGTAAAGGGATTCATGATATAATATTCCAAAGGATAGTATATACACCATATAAGAATTAATTGGTGCATAACAACAATGAAGTCTTAATGGAAATGTAAATTGAGATGAAATCCATTATAAAGATGGTATCCTTAAATTAAGGATAAATCAATCTCATAATTATGTGTGAAAAATATAAATCCACCCAATATATGTAGATATTAATTGTAAAATAATAAAAGGTCATTCACACATATTCAAAGGATGACATATTCAATAACTAAATGTTGAACCCAAAGGAATCGAAATTGGGTTAAGAATTTCCCTTGACAGCCTAACGGTGTCACATCAAATTTTAGAAAAAGAGTTGATGAGAGAGATAAAGGGTATCACATCACTTGGACATAAAATTTATTGCAATAATTATATATAAAAACATATCTCCACATAATAAGATGAAAATTAAAAGACATAACAAATGAAGTCTTTTAAAAAGAGGAGGGTGAAAGGTTCCCTTACCGATTTGGGTAACATTCAAAACGTACACCCTATGAAATAAAGGCAATAAAACATTGATGTAAATACTCATAAAATAAAGTATGTTACACAAATATTAGAATAATGGACTATACATACACCACTCAAAAGGAAATATTGGCAAATGTAGCATGAATCTCATGAAAACACAAAGTGAGATAAAAAGCCCCTTACAAAATTTCGGCAGCCTAACGGTGCCAATTAAAACTTCCAAAATGGATTGATGAGAGAAAATAGGGTCTCTAATAATATGAACATAAAAATTACTGTAAGAGTAATATAAAAGAACATTCAAATCATAAGAAAGATGAGCTTAAAAGGAATGACATAAAAGAGTGTACATTAAATGAAACATAGGGGTAGAATCCCTTACCTTGGGTCCGACTTGACTCGATCATTCTTTAACCTCCTGAATAATAAACTTGAGTTAATTTAAAATTTATTAAGAACCTTTTTCAAGTTCATTTATTCTTTTCTATAATTTTCTACCATGATATGAACAGTATGTAATTATTTAAGTTAATAATGGTCGTTTTGTAGATCATTGCTACTTGAGTAAAAAATAAACTCTTTATAATTACAAGTTGTACATGTTGTACAATATATATTGTATCCAAAATTATAATCATTATGTAGATATCATATATATCTTATATATCCATTATATAAATGCATTTATAATATTACATAACATTCAAAGGTATGAAATGAAATGCACCGTTCATGAAGACGGTAAGTCGTACGTACGCCTGAACGCTACTTCCATTTATATTTCTTATTTAATGGAATTAAAACATAATAATACATAATAGTATTATAATTAAAGTATGATATCATATATAATATCATTAAATATATCATTTATAAATGCCACATATGGTATTAACGAATCAAATCACTTTGTGGGAGTGGTAGTCCGCACTTCCTAAAATGATGATATCGTATTTAACCATAATAGAAACCATAAAGGTATTCCATAAATGAAAAATACACAAGCTTAAGTAAAACATAAACATATTATATATCATATATAAATATAGTGACATCTTATTGGACACCTTTTAGGGTGTAAAAAGATTATTGAACAATCATCATTTCGTGAGGCAGAAATTCACCATCCATAGAAACAATATGTTCTTTAACCATTAGATGTAGGTGTGTGTAAGTGCATCTCTAATAATTCTTATAAAAAAATCCTAGTATAATGAATATACTATAGTTTCTACAAATAAATGAAGAAAAGGAGTGAAGGGGGTTGGAGAAGCAAAATAAAACAAAAGAACACAAGTGAAGACATTATCATAAAATCAGATATATCTCTTTGATTTGAGCTCAAAAGCTTCCTTGGAAAGACTTCTGCCCAAAGTGAGGCTTCTAGAAGTAAGAGAGGGATGTGGAGAGACTAAATGATCAGGGTTTGGCCGAGACAAAGGCTTGAGAGGTGAGGGTAAGGTGGTAGAGGTGGCGGCCTTTTATAAGAGAAGAGGTGGGGCACTCTTGGAAAGTTACGAAATGTTACTTTATTTTCAAATGAGTTTCAGATTTTAAAGGTCCCACATTGATGTATTTCGAGGATAAGTTGGTTAGGGTTCGATATATACTCATCCAATAGGTTTTTGACAAGTTTACGTTATAGTTTTAACATTATCATTTCATTTTATTTAAATCCTTTATTAATGAGATAATTGATGCATCATCATGATGTCATACATAATTTAATTTATTTAATGTCTAAAAATTATAAAAAAAATATCATGATATAGGAAATATTTTTATATTTCTAATGAATATTTATAGTCAATAATATGACTTTTATATCCCCATTTAAAAATTAATTTAGTAAAACAACTCATGCTTGTGACATTTTTATTTTAACTTTAAACAAAAAGTTATTTATGTCATTTTCCAACCAAATGGGCTCCATGGGGTCCCCAAGTTGACCAATGGATTTTTTGGTCGGCCATGACACATCCAATGAGGTTAGGACATGTGTCTAGGTCATTGAAAATTATTAAAACATTATTTTTACCTTAAATTACACTAATTACCTCTAATCGCGATTAAAAACTTAAAAGTTACTATTCACCAAAAAATTATTTTAATCCCATTGAACCACATTTTACATCCTAATGACTGCCATGTATGTCGGATGTTTGAAATTAAAATCACAGAAGTGTTAAAGATTCATTTGAACGAAAAATAGTTTTTAAACTACCACTTAGTGGTTTCAGTATTCATCAAAAATTGATGTTTTTCAGAAAAATACCAAAAATTCACACTATGATATATTTGATATTCAGATTTAAAAAATGATGCCTATTATAAAAATTTCAAAACATATATGTTGAATTAATTAATTTAGTAATTAATTCCCACTGTCAAAACAGATCACGTGTTTTTATGAAACAATATCTATTACAATATTGACACTAGTTTAAGTCCAATTTCAAAGTGAAATAAATTCCAATGACCAAATTTAGATTAAATGGTAAAAATATATTATAATACACTTTAATATAAATTATAAATATAATATATCCATAAAAATAAATCATATTAAAAGGAGGTTTTTAATTAAAATTCAACATTTTCAATAAAAATGATCTTTATCAGAAAAATAACAAAATTTTACACAAAGTAAATTTTGATGTAAAGATTATAAAGAAGGATTTTATTTTGTCAAATACAACATATAAAACTGTCAAATGTATATTTAAAAAAGGGTTCTCCATCAAAAGGTAGTTAATCATCCTTTTAAAGAATTTTAAAAGATTTATGCTTAAAATTGTATTCATTTGCATTTTAATCCTCCAAAATTTATTGGATAAATGTAAAAATATTTGACAAACATATATAATCTTTTTTTATTTAGTTCCGTTCATTCCCTCCATTACAACGGCTAGTTGTTAACTACCTTTTAAAATAATTTTAATTTTTTATTAGAGTGCAACGTAAGATTTCAAAGAAACTTGTTGTTGCATATTGGGTACACCCTCGAGCATAGCATTCCCTTTAAAGTAATATTAATATTTTATTAAAAAATATGGATAAATATGAAAATGTCATATTCTTTATTTACCTGGGGTGTTACAATGGCCCACAAAATCACGCAACACCTTTGATTGGATTCTCCCCAATGATGCTCTTTCACCTCATAAATCAGAGATATGAAGAATTCATCTAAAACAAAAAACATTTACCCCAATACACTCTTGCATTTATGTTGTAACAACCCATGATTTCATAGTACATTATCTCATTAAAGTAATTCAATTTCTTACGCTAAAAACAACAATGGGTTCGAGCGCAAGACAACTTATTAAACTAACCATTCAAAAAAAGATTATGAATATTATTAACCGAATTTTGAATCTTTTATACTCTATACAATTTTAACATCCATATTATTTGTTTAAAAGACATAATAGAAGAACAAATTCATTTTTTCAGATAAAATAAGTATTTTTAAAAAAAAATTCAATTATAGGACCTTTTAATGGAAAACCCTTTTTTAAACCAGTATTTGAAAATTTTATTTATTAAATTTAAAGTAATTAAATTTTTCATCAAAAGAGGGACATAAAACATTCCGTCGGATAAATTTTTGGTACTTTTCTGATAACTTCCATATTTTGATAAATAGTGAAAAATACTATATTTTAATTAAAAACAACTTTTTTAATCGAAATAATTTATAGTAATAAATTTGTATTTGAATGGTTTGAAAGTATAATTATATAATATTTTTATCATTTAATAAAATTTTGGACATTATAAGTAATTTTATATTTAAATTTGACATTAACACATGTCAATTTATTTAATAGTTTTTACTTTTTAAAAAAACTAGTCTTTGGTTTTGACATTGGAAATTAATTTTAAGTTAATAAATTAAAATTCTATGATTTGAATTTGGTAAAATAAATTTCATTTTTTAAATCGGAATATAAAAATTATCATAGTGTAAATGTTGTTTATTTTTATAAAAACATTGAATTTTTTATCAATAGTAAAAAAACATTGTGTTACTAGTTAAAACCAATTTTTTTTTAAATAATTAGTTATTTTATTTTATTTTATTTTATTTTATTTCAAAATAGATACATCAAAACTATATATTTTCAACGTAATTCATTTGAGTCATTTTTTAATATTTTTAGTTTTATAAAAAAAATTCGAACATTTGACGTCATTTACCCACCTCCATGGAGAATTTACAAATTTGAATAAAACATAATTTTACCGCTTCTGTGAGTTGAATTTAAAAACTCGAAGAACCACAGTTAACCTCAGTAAGGAAAATGTGGTTCAATTAGAGGAAAATAATTTTGGTGAATAGTACCTTTTGACTGTAATTTACCAAAGTTAAAAGTAAATAGGTTACTTATTGGTAAAGATTATATTATAATTACTGTA